>BPLQ01010921.1:0-645116 GCA_021605075.1 Caerostris darwini | reverse complement strand
CCTATGCTGTCAGTATATCCTGGCTTTTTTTTTTTTTTTCTATCGTTTTGGTTTAATAATCAAATCCAAATAATTTATGATGAGCATATTAATTACTATTTTTAATGTTTTAAGTATTCAAGTAAAATAAAATAATTTACAAACTAATTCAAAATTACTAGTTTATATAAATAAACATATGGAAACATTAAATCCATAATAAATTAAAAAAAATTAATAACATTTAAAATGTAATTTGACACAGATATATTTGTTTTGCACTAGCTAGTTATTGAATTCTTGCAATACATAATGAATAATATAAAAACCTATTAATAAAATAATTAATACATTTAATTTTCAAATAAAAATTATCTTATTTAGAAACTAAGTTTTGTTTTTACAATCTTTCCATTAAAAATAAAAAGGTTAATAATTTTTTTGTGCAGAATAAAGAGGTTTTCACTTTGGTTACGGTATAATTATTAAATTTAAATTCTTATCATAATTCTGTTAGTATGTAGAATGAAATTTGCATATTTAAAAATTTTTTTTTTTTTAATAAAAGAATACATCACTTTCAAAATAAATTACTTTTTAATGTACAAAAAATATAAACTTTTATTAAATTTACATAAATAGAATTAACTGTAAAATTAACACATTTATATATATAAATATAAACATCTTCTTAAACTTTTACTTCTTAAAACACATCCATTATTAGTTTTTGACACACAATTTATTACTACAAAATTAGAAAAAAATATGAAATTGTGATGGAATTTTAAATACAAAAATGTTTTTCAACATAAATATTTTAATTTTGTAATCAACTGAATAAATGATGATTTGGTAATATTTCTGCTCTGTGTTTTTACTTATCATACACATGTATATTAACTTGGCATATTTAAATACTTATTTAGTAAATACTAAATTTAAAAAATCTTTTAATGAAATACATTGATATACTAGTATAAGATTTCTTTAAAGGATAAACCCCACCATGAAATGATATCAAATATACTTTTAAAAAAAAAGAGTATAAATTTTATAATTTCATTTTTGTTAAACTCATAATTAAAACAATTACCACCAACTCTTACAGAAAAGCACCTCAGGATAAAACTTGTATAATGTATGTTTTGATACCGAAAATTTGTAATAAGAACAAATAACACATAACCATATATATCTTTGAAAAAATGTAGCAAACCTATTCTGTTACAATTTTGAAAACTTTGGTGGTTCTTTAGATTTTGAAATAGTAGCTTCAGCTGCTTTCAACACATCTTCACTTTGTAACATTGTCATGTTCCAGAGAGTCATGAATTCAAGTCCTTCCTTTACCGAATGATCGCGAGAATA
Source organism: Caerostris darwini (assembly GCA_021605075.1). Lineage (NCBI taxonomy): Eukaryota > Metazoa > Arthropoda > Arachnida > Araneae > Araneidae > Caerostris > Caerostris darwini. Next base: position 643,766 of record BPLQ01010921.1, on the reverse strand, counting down.
ATTCAGCGCTATCTTTGTTCCTTGCACAGCAACAGGGCTTTTAGATGCTATGAGGCTTGCCAAATCAAAAGCAGCATTCATCATGATATCTTTGTCAGGAAATATTCTGCTTACGATTCCGATTTCTTTAGCATTGTTTGCGTCAATATTTTTGCAACTGTAGATGTATTCCCTAAGTAAACTATCATTACCCACTGCCTTTGGAAGTCGTTGAAGAATGCCAACATCAGCAGCCATTCCAATGTCGATTTCCTTAATGGAAAAGTATGCATCTTCTGTGCAATAGCGAATATCACAAGCGCAGATCAAATTAGCACCCCCACCAATGCAGCCATTGTGGATGGCTGCGATGACTGGTTTTTGGCAGTCCTCGATAGCAGTGAAAGACTGTTGGTATTGTTCAACGATAGCTTGCAAATATTTGGCTTTCCTTGCTATATCGTCCTTACTCGTCACTTTAGAAGCTAAGTCTAACATGTCGGTGAAATCCAATCCGGAAGAAAACAAACGCCCATTACCAGAAATGACAGCTACACGACATTCTTTGTCATCTTTTATTTTACGAAAACAATCCAGAATTTCATGCCAGAAGATTTTATTCATTGCATTTAGGCGATCTGGACGATTCAATTGAACATGCAAAACACGATCCCTTTCAGATGTTACCGATAAGGTTTCATATTGATAATTAGAAGTACTAGACATTGCTCGTGTTAGTCTAAGGAAAGGGCGCGTTGGGCTTTATGGTATAAAGTACCGAATGAACGGATAAAAAACATTCCCAAAAAACTTTTTTTCACCAGCTTTTAAATTGTATTAAGTATCAGGAAAAACTGCTATTGTCAAAATAAACAGAATGAATCATTTTATTTCACTTCAGTTCATATTCAATTATCCAAAAAAATTTATTCAATTTGCAGGGAATTAAATGCAAAGTAATTAGATGCGTTTCAGTGGAACTTAAATCTTGTGTTGTTGAAAAAAATATCTATATTGTAAAAGATTGGAGGCATTTAAACATCAAAATAAGGATTAAGAAAAAATTTCAAAATTTCGATGGTATGAAAATTGAGCTTGTTTCTTTTGTGAAATCTTTTGACAAAGTATTATTTTCCTTTTCCAGAAAACAATTTCCAAAAAATATGATAGCCATGAATAATAAGTATAATAGGTTTTCATTATAGAATTTGTTCAGGAGAACTTAATAGCGTTATTTATTGTAGAAATGTAATATGTCAAATTCGAATATTATTTTAATTTATTAATTGTAATTAAAATATGCAACATAAAGTAATGAAATATTTTACTACATTTTAATATTATTTTACTTTTTATTCACGTACATTTACTTTAAAATTATTTTTAGAGAGAAAAAGAACACAAGTGGTAAAACCGTCTTATTTTTGCAACCCTACCTTACAATTTCTGCATACAAACAAAACATCCAAAAATCTTCGATGGGTGACTCATAATATGATATTCTTGTTGCATATTAATTTCTATCCTGCTGTATATCCAATAGAAAACGATTTAAAATTCAATTATATGACGATGCTATGATTTTTATGTGAATTGTTTTCTTCTAAACATTCATCATGTGTGAAGACGACGCCGTCATCGCTACAAATGACGATGCAGCGCTGTGCAAACGCTATGCCGTTGCAAAAGGTTATTGGAGTGATCCTTATATAGAATACTTCATAAAATCCACTTCAGAGCGAAAAGCCCCAGAAATTAGCCGTGGCTATTATGCCCGAGTTATGGGTATGAAAGCATTACTAGATCAATTTCTTACTACCACCAACTACAATTGCCAAATTATCAACATTGGAGCTGGATTTGATACTCTATTGGAGACTTAAAGATGAGAATGTGTGTGTTAAAAGTTTTACTGAAGTGGATTTACCTCCGGTGACCTCCAGAAAATGTTACATCATAAGAAATCGAAAAAATCTTCTTCGGATGGTTGCTACAGAAGATGATGATATCCAGTTTTCCAGCTGTGAGCTGCATGCTGGTGAATACCACTTAGTGGGGGCAGATATAAGGAATATAAGTGAGCTAGAGACAAAACTTCTCTCTGGACTGCTCGACACTTCTCTGCCAACTGTATTCCTTGCTGAGTGTGTTCTTGTCTACAATGAAGAACACCTTACTTCTGCTTTGCTGAAGTGGATTGCAGAACATTTTCGAACGGCACTATTCATCAACTATGAGCAAGTGAATATGGATGACAAGTTTGGATCAGTGATGATTGAAAATTTAAAGAAACGTGGTTGCAATCTGGCTGGAGTTTCTGTCTGCTCTGATCTAGAGTCTCAACGAGGACGTTTTACAAAAGCAGGCTGGGATGGAGCTAAGGCCTGGGACATGATGGAAGTTTACCAACATCTACCTTCAACAGATGTGGATCGTATAGAACACCTGGAATTTTTAGATGAACAGGAATTACTCCAGCAACTTCTGCAGCATTATTGTATAACTGTGGCCTGTCAGGGTGAAAGCCTGGAAGACATTGGTTTCAATTAGATTTCTGGTGTTTGAGACTCAAAAAGACTCAATGTGTGGGCTTGGATTTTAGTCTCCGCAAGAAATTTTGTTGCCAAAAAAAAATTCTATTGTGATGATGTTAAAAACCAATAGGTTTACATTAATGTGATTTTCTTTTGTGTAAAGAAATGAGCCTTCCTTTCATTATTCATTTTTTTCAGTGCTTTTCAAATAGTATAGTCAACGATGTTATGCTTATTCTCTTGATTGCAGTATTCGTTTATGGGACAAATTTATTGTAACATTTATTATAAATGATAAATATCATAAAATTATTTGGTTTATTACTTAATTAACTTGTATTTAAAATTATTCATTGTTTTGTTTTTTTCTCTCACCAGTTTTGGGTAAAAAATTTAATTATTTGAAGAAGCCTTTATAAATTTTATTGATCTCCTTTAATTTTATTTCTATAGCATTGTTATGAATGTGTTTATTCTTTTTTTATGTATATATCAAAGTGCTTTTTGTAAGGGAAAGAATAGCATAACATCTTTAAATATGTTTTTGAAAATTTTAATTATTTTGGTAAAATCCTACCCACTTATTTAATGACATATCTATTTCTTTTTTAATTAAAAAAATTTTTTTTTCTTCTTCTTTTGCTGAAATGATTTTTTATTTCATTAATTTCAATTACAATTGTAGTACATGCTAATTTTTTTTTTTAAATTTAATTCAGTTTTAAAATGTTTAGATTTTTAAAAAACCTACACGATTATAAAAATAACCCTGGATATAATTTATAAGGTTAGATTTATTAAAGAATTTTTAATTTCAGCTTTTCTGTATAAAAATCTATGTTTTTAGAAAACTTGATTTTGTTGTCTTCTGTATGTCTTTTTTCACTGTTGGATGAAAGATTCAAGTGCTCAAATTAATAATATCATATTTTATAAATGATAAATTTATTTCAGAAGATAAATGTGGAGAAAAAGAATCTAATGTAGAAAATAATGATACATTGCTTTATTGGCAAATTAATGTAACAAAAATTTAAAAATTTATTACAAAGATTTTTAAAATCTTATTTTTATGATGAATATTATGTTAATAAATTATGACAGGTCCCTAAAATTACTCTACATAAAATCTATTAAAACAATAAAACCATTATATCACTTGTAAATTATTAACTTATTTGACTTTTTGAAAAAAAAAATTTTTCTTTTCTTGTTAAAAGAAATATTTAATATTAATTTTAACAAAGTATTATAATCAAATATATATAAAATAATATAATAACAATAATAATGAACAAATAATGTATATCTTAAATGGCACATTTAAAACATTTTCTTATGCAAATCATTCTAAAAAGAATAAACAGATGTTAATTCTTAAAAAAAAATTTAAAAAAAACTTTAATTATGAACTGAATAGGAAAATGATAATATTTTTGTAATTTTTTTTCTCTTTTGTTTAAAATTATAAAAAGTAATATTACAAATTTGTATAGTAATTTTCTATACAACTTATGGATTTTTATGAATTTCGCTTAATTTGCAGTATACTATTTTATTTTAAATCCTATATTCTAGAGTTGTATTTTTTTCCCCATATATTTCTTTTTTATTGTTTGAAGTATGTAGAACTATTTTAAATCTAGAAGTATTTTGTGCATTATCATGTGTTTGCATAATATGCATAGAATGCAAGTCTGCTTTTGAAAGTCTCATGAATTTTAATGATGTTTTCAGGTAAGAAATAATTTTATCTTTAATTTGCAGCTAGCCAAGTTAATTATAAAAAAAAAGAAAACAGTTGACTTTTTATTGTTAGTCATCCATTAAACAGTTATATTTTAGTTTGAGAGAATATAAATTTTGGTAGTTTTAATATTAATAATTTAAACTATAAAAAGCATATTTGACAAATAATTGTAATTCATATAGCTGCTTTTCAATTTTCTGACAATTATATTATTATTGTTTTGTAGTTTGATTAAATCAAAATTTTCAAAAATATTTAATAAGTCATTTTTTTTACAAAAGAATTAAAAAGTTTGTCTGACTTCTGAATTAATTGACTTTATTTCTAATAATATTTTTTATCAGTTTGCTTAGAAATATGCTTAATTAAATTGCAATAATACTAAAAAAATGTATAAAATTTTGAGAATGTAAATGCAATAACTTTTTATAATTCTCTAAAAGTAATTACTTTTCTAGTTTGGAACTACATTAAATATTTTAAATGGTTATTATACATTCAATTTGCTCTTTTTTTAGGTTATTGTTGTTATTTGTTATTGATTTTGCTAGATAAAATATTATAAATTTAAAGACATTTTCATTTCATATCTCATGCATTCATTATTAAACAAATCATAAAAGATTTGCCTATTTTCACTGCAGTTTGGTAACATCTTATATATTCCTTTATCTGCTATTTTCATCATTACAATTTATCTAAAATGCTAGTATTGCTATATATTATATTTAAAAAATCAAAATATCAAGTATATAAATTAAATTGTTAATGAATAAACATCAAAATATATAAAAAAAATTATAAAGGTATATTTATATCATTATCATCCATTATCTTTCTCTATGATTTATCGAACTTAATTGATAAAAACTTTTGATTATAATTTAACAGCATAAGTTCAGTTACAAGATCTTTTATATGTTAAAGTTTTAAAATGTGGCACTTAATGATTTTAAAAAAATTTTTGAAATTTTCCTTTTCAAAAAATCATCATAATAATCAAATTTTTATTTATTTTTTTTAATAGAAAATTTATTAAAAATTACATCAAATACCACTTGCTTTTATTTCTCAATTATATTATATCATATTCTGCTTATTTTTATTACACAATTATTTAAACATTGTGCCAATTTAAAAATGAACATTATCAAGACTCAATAATGTTTTTATACTACTCATTTAGATTAACATTTTTTTCCTAGAATGTATTGAATTTAGTTTAACAAGGAAAAATACTAATAGCATATAAGTAAAAAGGGTTGTTTAGGTATATTGATTACTGCAATAAAAATCAAATTTTATTTACTAATATTATTGTGATTCATTTTGTTATTACTTAATTGCAATATAACTTTATTAAGTACTTTTTTTATATCATATGTTTAAATAAATAATAAAAATTAACGAATTTCATATGTCTGACATTAATTAACTCATCACAGATTTCTTACAGTTTGAAAAAAAAAAATAATAATATAGTAATAAAGAATTTACATATTATGCTAGGTGAACAGTCATTATACCCATACTTTTTTTTAATTTCTTAAAAAATAGTCAAAATTAACATATTATGAATAGAAATATGCAGTAATTATTTATAACTACTGTATGGACTACTTGAGGTTCTAGGTGATGAAGAATTCATAAAAAAAATGAATGTAAATTTAATTATTATATTCTATTGGGAAAAAAATCAGAAATGAGTGTACTTAAAAAATAATTTTGGCTGTACATGTCATATTCAAAAATTTAATAAAATAATTTAAAAGTCATTTAGGATTTTATCATTTATGAATAAATGTTGCTATTCTACAACTCATCATGTCTATGATATTTGTTGATCTCAGTCAGAAATATAATTTTCTGTATCTGCATGCATTGTGCTAAAAATGTGTACTACATTAAACTTTTTTTAACTTTTAAATATTGTTTATGATGAAGAATAATTAAAATTGAAATTTGGAAACAAAATTATGTTTGAAGCAATGAATTCTTGCAAATGCAAAAGATGTCCAACAAAGTTAAGATTTGGGCATAAATGTTTATATATTATCTAAAATTGTGTTGGCTTGTATATAAATCAATTGTGATATCTTTAAAAACAAATACTATTTCCTATCACAATCAGTCTGAATTAAAAAGTTTGTGATAAAATCATGAACTAGATTTCAATTTAAAATATTTTTCAGTTGTATTTATTACATCAATTCATCATGCAAATCTATCAAAAAATAGTTTCATAGTATACTAAAATAAAAATTATCACAATTTAATATTGTGATTTCTATTTTAGTTAAAACATGATGATGATGAACAAAATAAAAGTTTTTCTCTTGGCTATGTTAATAGTTGTGCTATAACTTCCTTATTAATTTCATTACAAACATTAGATATGTAGCTTTTAAATAATCTTTGATGTTTATGGTTAAAATCATATATGTATATTACAGTGTTAGACAAAGGATTATTAACTTTTTAATTCAGTTCATTAATAATTAGTTTGTTTTTGATGAAGTATTAAATATCTTGTAAATATTTATAAATTATTAAGATTTTTATTTGATTAGTTGTATCCTTGTTTTAAAGTAATATGCAATTTATTTATAATTTGTTAATTTTGTGAAATTATTATGGATATTACATTTGAATTTCTAACCAGATATTTTAAGGTTATTTTTTGTCTAATAATTCAAGTCGGAATCTTTTGTAATTTAATGCAATAAAGTTATACTTTGTTTAAATTATATATTTTTTTTTTTTTTTTTATATAAATTCTGATGAATTGTATACAGAATTCTTATTCATCTGAAACAAGAAGCAAAAATTTATAAGTGTAAAAATTAAAGTATGTGCAATGAAACATAACTATATTTCTTGCTTGTGTATTTCTTGTGAATGGCAAATAAAAAATTCAGATAATTTAATGCTTATTATTTATTTACATTTCTTTTTCTTATTATATTATTTTAAAATCTATGGAAATAAATCTCTTTTAAGTTCAATAAATTCGCTTATTCATCTTGTTTTTAAATTTACATATTTTATCATTTCGACATTAATACTGATAGCATTAAAAAGTGCAATTTTTATTACAGCCTCTCACTTGATGTATGATTTTATTTAATTTTTTTTTTTTTTTTTTACCTTTTTTGGGTGTCATTATTTTCTTCATTCACAATAATATCACACCTTGTCATTAAACAAGTAGGTTCTGATTAAATTCACTATTAATTTTATAAAATTGTTAAATCTAATGTATGCTGTTGGTTTTCAAATTTTCATCATAGTATATTTACAATTACATAATATAAATATTTTTTTCATGATAATTTTCGTTATTTATTCAGTTTATTTTTACTACTAGAGAGGTTTCCTTTCTACATTTTTAATAAAATTATTTGGCAAGTAATGCAAATATAGTCTGACCATGGATAGCATTTAATGGTAAATATCTGATTTAATTACTGAAATAAATGATTCAGTTACTTGTTAGAGTAGAAATAGATGAGGGCAAAGCTGCTTTGAAAGAAAATGTTATAATAATTAGTGTGGAATTTTTTTCATTTAGTTTTTTTCTTTTAATATTGCGTCATCTAAAATTTTAATTATTAAAAATAAAGATTATTTTTATTGTAATTAAAATCCCCCTTAAATGATATTTCCTTCCCTGTAACACCATGCGTTTTTTAATCTGTCCAAATTGGGCACTTGGGAGAGACCCCTTCATTGTACCAACTACATTCGCATTTGTATGTGTGAATCGCGAATACAATTCCAGAGCATTTCAGTGTGACCTTGAAAAATCGCCGCTATCTGGAGCGAAAATTTTCTCTGTCCGAAAGTTAGCAAACGTTCTCGCACGCTTTGCATCCAACTGGTCTGTAAAGTAAAAATGATCTACAAACTTCAGGATGGGCGTAGTGCGATAAATGTAGTTCAAGAGTTTCGAATCAACAAAGAGTGAAATTTCAACGAGATTGGAACGCTTTTAAAACACAGTACAGATATAACAAAGTTATTGTTGGTCGGTCAATAAAGACAACAAAGACAATGGATAATCAATGAAGCGTCCTGTAGATGAAAAGAGATTGATACCATTCAATGAGCAGTTGCAGATTGCAACTGGGCAACAACTGTTACACTTTATTGTGACCAAAAATTTTCATAAAGGTGCCCGTTAAATCCGTCGTTCTGTACGCTGTATCCTATAATCAGAACCCATCGGTGGCACCGTTTAGACTGATTTAAAGAATTTCATTACAAAATCAAATTGTAAAAATTTCAAAATTAATTAAAATACAAAAACATTCAAACAGATAATAAATTGATTAAGAGTACAATGCTCTATTATAAAAAAAAAAAAAAAAAAGTAATTAAGGTGAAAAAAAAAATAAAGTGAAAAAAATTTTAAGTAAAAAATCCTTTGCACTTTTTGAGTCAGGAAACAGTGATGAAGAAAGTTGAAACATAGATCCATTAAGAATACGAACTGTCCTTGAGCACTGTTGAAGGATCGGAGGAGAGAAACACTATCTTAAGATCGGTAGAAGTTAAGAGTGGAGAAGGCTTGATCTTCGTTTCAAAAGGAAGACTTTATTGGGGTATTGCCTTGTATTATATATTTTTCTGTTTGTGCACTGAAGTGCCCAGCACTCACTCCCCATGTTTTGCACCGTTGCTAGCGGCCGCTATTGTGAAGACTTTTGACTTGATCTAACTTTGATATTTTTATTTTAAATCCATGGACCCGATAACAACAAATGTTTATGCACTCGCTTGCTGAAGAAGGAATTGAAAATTTTCTTTCTAGAAGAAGTTGTTGATAATAATGAAGATTCTCTAGGTTGTTGATGCAGAATTTCCTTGGTAGTTTTTTTAATATGTCTGTCTATTGGTTCCATTTTTGAGGTCAATGTGAATATGTTAATTACGGACATACCTCTTGATGATTATAAGAAATTTATTTTGTAGGGTTTGTATTTTATTGCTATTTATCTTGGCGTCTAGACCCCTTTGTCTTTAATATATTTTATACGATTTCTGAAGATGATTATTATTTTATGTATTTATTTTTATTTTATTTATTTATTTATTTTTTTTTTTGCCACTTATGACGCCGAAATATCTCATTTCTTTACCCCATTCAGTTTCTTCTTCAAAAAGTAATAATTCACCACGAGGTGCTCTTACATGTCCTTTGCGAAAAATAATTGTTCTTAAAGGACTCCCCATAAATACTCATATTGGAGCGATTGTTGAAGGACATAAAAAGCAAAGATTATCGGTAGAGAAACTCAATCAATTATCAAATATCCGCACAAAAAATCGTCTGTCTGTATGCCAAATCCTCCTTCCTCGTAACTCTAAAAACGTAAAATTTTTTGAAGTCACTGAGCTTCTCTATCTAGTTCTCAAGGCAGAGAAATTTAACAGGAAACCGGAAATTAAGAGATATAATTTAGCGTAAAGGCAAATTAGGCATAAATTTTTGAGCATAATAGTGCTTAAATTTGACGTTAAAGCGATAACATTTGGTGAAAAAATATTTTAGGAATAAAATTTGTCTTAGTGATAAATTAACATATAAATTTTGGCAGGATATGATAATATTTGGCATTAAAGCGATAAAATTTGACGTAAAACCAGTTTAATTAACAAATTTTGAGGTAATAGCTATGTGACTACTAACGTTGGCGTAATTGCAATTTTTAACGAAATAGCGTTTTATAACGACACCGAACTTCGCCATTCATTATTATGTTTATTCAGCGTCCTAGCAATGCATTTGGCACAAAGGTATAGGATCCTAGATTTTTACCAATATTTCTCTTTTATATATATATATATATATACACTCATTTCCATAAATTAAGGATAATGAAGTTCAGGCAAAGAAAGAGACAGAAGCAAAACAAATTTGACTTATTTGTAAAGTCTATTTATTAAACGAAAGGTAAAGAGCAAAAAAGATGCTATATGTTTGACATAATTAATAAAAATTGCGATTTTTACTCCCTGGAGCAAATTTCAAAAAAGAACCGATTTACAAAAAACAGCATAACATGGTTAGTACGATGGTTAATATGGAGTATGTCTCCCGGACGATGCAATACAGGCCTTCCAACGCCTAGGCATGCTGAGTATCAAATTATCAATCTGATCTTGGGATATATTACACCACTCATCAAGCAATGACCTCCGAATTTCCGGTTGACAGGTGGGAGGGGGTTGACGGGCAGCAATTCGTCGGCCAAGCATATCCCACACATGCTCTATTGGATTCACGTCCGGTGAGTATGCTGCCCAATCCATACGAGTGATATCCTCCAATTGAAGGCATTCGTCTACAATGTTTGCACGGTGAGGACGGGCGTTGTCATCCATAAACAGAAATTCAGCACCCATGGCGCCCCGAAACAAACGTACATGTTGTTCCAGAATGACATCCCGATAGATGTGGCCTGTCATCTGACACTCTGAACATGCAGGTCAGTTCTGGAACCAAGAATAATTCCTCCCCACACGAGCTATCCTGCACCACCATAACGGTGTCGTTCAATGGTCTTCTCTTGGTGGTAACGGGTACCTGGCGCTCACCATATGAAAGTCCGGAGAGAATCAGACTGCAAATTAAACCTGGACTCATCGGAAAACATCACACCAGACCACTGTTGCGGTGTCCACAATGCATGCTCTCTACACCAGGTTAATCGCAGGCGACAGTGAGTTGCGGTAAGTGGAACACATCTGACAGGCCTACGAGCATATAGACCAATGTGTCCTAAGCGTCTGTACACGGTCTGCCTTGAAACTGTCGTACCGGTAGCTGAAGAGAGCTGACGAGACAGGTCTGTGCTCCGTCTGTTTCTTTTGGCAGTAACTGCTAAATACCGGTCCTCATTCGGAGTTGTAACTCGGGGGCGACCTGTGCTGTAACATCTACTCACATTACCATCATCTTGGAATCGTTGCCAAAGCCTGGAGATGACACTCTGGGCGATTCCAAGTTCCTCGGATACTTCCAGCTGGGTACGTCCACATTCCAGTCGTCCGATAATTCTACCACGTAAAAAATCATCCAAATGCTTCCTTTGTGCCATAACTATGCGGTTATTGCACTGAAAGGCTTTTAAAGCGCTTATGAACAATTTTACTTCTTTGCCACCATTCTTTATATACCCCTCTCTTACACTCTCGTCATTGTGACGTACTATCCGCGCCATCAGGTGGTTTCCTGTAATTTGCATATTCTTCTTCAAGATGTGTGTGATAATTCTACAGGTGAAATTTTTATTTCACAGATTACAATTTCTGTGTGATTCTGAATTATCCTTAATTTATGGACATGAGTGTGCATATATATATATATATATATACCCCCTGTGCCAAATTGATTGCCAGGTTGCTAAATCGCCAAAATGGCAACAAGTCAAATAAACAAAATGGTTGTCACATTTATAGTTTTCGTGCTAAATCTCCATTACACAAAACTCCATCACTAAAAATGATTGCTATTACGCCAAATTTTATCACTGTTATGCAACAATTTATTGCTAATTTGTTGTTACACCAAATTTCATCGTTTCAAGCGCCAAATTTTTATCACTATTATACGAAAATTTATTGCTATTACGCCAGAATTTTGTATCAAAATTTTTGAAAAATCAATAAATTGCAAATGTTTCATCATGTTGGCAAGTTAGTTCAATCTTTTAGTCATGCAAATTTGTCAAACCTTTTAGTTTACATCCTTGTCCGACGTAATATACTGAAAGCATAGTATTGGTTGTAACTTTCAGCACGGATATATAAAGTCCATGAAATGTGTAGGATTTAGTGAGAAAGAAAAGGAAAGATAACTGTCTGGCGGGTTGCAGGCAACATGATTTAATCATACGTTAAAAAACCGAAATATGTCTTTTGTAAAGTTTTATTATATATGTATAATAAAAATTTACTTTCTTAAATAAAGTAAATGTAGTGATTATTACTTCTTCTTCTATACTCTACACCAGGCGTCTCCAAACTTTTTCGGTCGCTGGCCAAAAATTGAAAAAAAAGTTTGGCGGGCCAAGAAAACTTTTGCTAAAATTTTAAAAACAATATATAAGTATTACAATTTAAATACTATGTTAATGAACAGAATGAAATTGAGATTTCATTTTTAGAAGTTCCTTATAGTGAGGTTCGAAGTGAGAACCTCACTATAAGGAATCACAAATGCTCATCTGTCAGTCTACTTCTGAAATAATTCTTTCCAAGATTCATAGTTGAAAATACTTGTTCACATATATCAGATGAAGCAAACACAGCACTGATTTTCTGGCCATGAGATATTGAATTTGGGAAACCTACTTTCGATATTGATTTGTAAAACTCGAACTTTAGAAACAACTGCTTGAGATGATTGTTAAAATGTAACTCAATTAATTCAACTTGCAAATCCTTTCCGATTGAAAGCTGTCTGTGCTTGCTATTTCCGTCGATTTAGGTTTTGTAGAACAAAAATAGAGAAAGTAAAAAGATCATCAGTCCTTTGATTAAATATTATTTTGTTTTTTTCCTTTTTTTCAAAGTAGAAAAGGAGATGGATATATAATGTAAAAATTTATATTTCTTTTAATTTGCCTCGGACCGGAAAATTAAAATTCTATCCGCGGGCCGGATTTGGCACGCGGGCAGTAGTTTGGAGACCCCTGCTCTACACTAAGGAACTTCACTAAATTTTCCGACACATCAGCTAATGTAAAGTGCAATAGATCGTTCAAATAGTCAAAAGCGACACCAAGGCATGAGATTATTTCCGAAGTATGAATGAGAATATTGAAACATTAACAATGGCAAAGTTAGTATTAAATGCATCCAAAGAGAAGCAAGCTGTTATTCATTTTTCCTTTTTTGCAGTCAAAGGACAAAAATCGGTAGACATTAGGAGGCAGGAATTAGGCTACCGTGCGGTCTGCAGCCGGTGGATACCTCGGGCATTGAATTCCGAACAAAAAATCAAACCGTATGGTTGCTTGAAACAACTGATGCGTTTAAATGTTGCAGACACCACTGGGAAACTGAGTCGAAAGCGTCCATCATGCAACGGTTCATCCTTCATCCCCTCGTCATAAAAAGTGCAAGAGCCAGTCATTTGCTAGAAAAGTGATATTTACCATTTTCTCTGATTACCAGAGCAAATTACTTATTGATTTCAAGTGTCTCCATTACTGCGAAAAGCTGGAGAGACTATGACATATAGTACAAACGTACTGGAAAACTGCAAAATGGAATCATTTTGCTTCATGGTAAAGCATGTCCCCATATTATCGCAAGTGTCGTAACACAGAAATTACACACACTCGAACGCCCACCTTAGGATCCTGATTTCTCCCCATATGATTTTCACATCTTCGGTCATTTAAAAGTCCTTGAAAGTTTGACGGTTTCTGTCTGACGTAGAAGTCCAGAAGGCAGTTTTAGATTTTTTGAAGCATCAGAAAGAGGAGTTTTATAACAAAGGTTCTGGGTTTCATAACAAACTTTCGAACGGAAACTTTTTGATCATCCCTCATAAATGGCCAGCGTACTGTTATAAAATATCTTTTCCGGAATAATCCGGGAAAAAAAAATATCCTAATTAAAAAAGAATATATTGCTATTCATATAAATTCTGCAAATAACAAACTAACTTTAAAACAGTCATAATAACGTTTGAAAAAGAAAAAATAATGAAATCCTCTAATTAAACTACTATGACGCTACAGAAATTTCTGGGTTGCAAGATTGTTGACTTTTTTGGGATAGATTTTAACTCATTTCTTTATTTCAGTTAATGAACTTTTGAATGCATGATAAGTAAATATATTATATTATTAAGACATCCAAAATACTCTTAAATATTTTTAAAATGCTATACTAATTACAAAGATCAAACACATATACAAAAATAGAGCTTTATATGCATAGTATGTTTCAGAAACGAAGTGAAAAAGAAAAAAACCCCTTACATTGGTATAAGGGGGAAAAAAAAAAACCTTGGGGATTATAGGAGGTAAGCTCCCCCCTTCCCTCTCCCTTCTTCATCATCAAAATTTACTGCTGCTATAAGTTTTAAGTTTTATCACCAATCGTTAAATTTAAAAACATATAGAAAATATTTTTAATATATTTTGAGCTTTTCATGAATTTTGTTAAAGCTTTTTGATTTTAAATTATTAATAAAATATTGAGGTTCCAAATATAATGGAACTTAATATCTTACAAAAATCACAAATGTAATGAAATTACAATAAAAAATTATGATAAATTTAAATTAAATACTAAATTCATAACAATGCTTAAAATAAGTTATGGAATTCATTCAAATAATTTTTAAAATTCAGTATTAACTTCCATGAAAGATGACTATTATCAAAAATAGTTTTATTTACCTCGAAAAGGGACCATTTAAAACATTAATAATGTTTCTTATAATATAAATATCCTTTCACATTTAATTTTTTGTACTAAATTTTAAAATCTGCTTTTATTTTTATTTTTGCATTAAATATTTAATACTAATGAAATTTTCAAAAAAATTTTATAAACAGTTATTCTGGTGAATGTATATATATATATATACAATTTTTTTTTTATAACTTGTTTGAAAAAATAAAAGAGATGAAGAATACATATGTATTTAGATATTTATCAAAACATGCAGAAAATGAGATAAACAGAAGAAATGAAAACAAATGTTATTTGATATACTTCAATTAATTTTAAAAAACACACTATATTAACTAAAGTGAATTAAATGAACACAAAAAACAATGACAACAACAATAAATTTGGTTATGAACTTAGAAAATATCTTTAAAAACATATCTAAATAAGAATTTATTTATCATATAAGAAAAATTATTTCAAAAAAGTTAAAATGTATTTTTAAAACAATTTAACATAATTAATAAAAAAAAACTTTCACAATTGGCTAAAATGCTTCATACGACAATGCCTCATGCAACTTGAACGATCTGAAAACTTTTTGAAGCAGACATTGCATTCATACGGTTTTTCTCCTGTATGAGTTCTTATGTGTTTGGGCATGTTTCCAACATACACTGTAGAATAATTACACATTGTACATTGATATAAACCATTAGCAGAAATAGCATATTTGGACCTAGTCTGGGTTTGAAGGTAGTCCCTTGCAAGAAGCTGGAATCCTTGAAAAAATAATATTGCTTATCAAAATAGAAATTTAATAAAAAAAAAATTTTGAAATTTAATCAGAAATTTTAACTGTAAAAATTAAAAAAGATTTATCATTACAGCATTGTAAAAATTACCTTTTTTACATTTCTATCCAATTACCATAATTTATTAACCTTTAGTCCACAGGTGCAAGTTTCGGCAGTGAAAAGAACACAAAAATTAAATTGTGTGGCCAATTATGTGGCTGGCAGCAAGATTTGATGGCAGTTTTCTAGAAAATTGTATTACCTCATTGGCTCTGTTATAATCTGTAGACAATCAATACCGCCTATTCAATTGCTTTCTTCATTTTCCATCTGCCTAGACTTCACCAGTGTTTTTAAAAAGTAATATATAGTTTACAGATAGAGAAAATTGTATAAAACAACAACATATCAAGAAAAAGACGTATTTATCAGTTACATTCAATGAAAATACATTACATTTATAGGTTACATCCCGTGGAAAAATTTTCCATTTCCATAAACTTCAATTAAGTGAAAATACAATGAAAAATTCCCCATTTAAGAATGCAAAAACAGAAGAAAAAATACGACCAGAATATACAAGCTTTGCTTTATCCAACTTTTAATGGAATAAAATTTTTAAAAAATCCAACAACTTCCAAACTTAATATTAGTTAGAAAGATGAAAATACCGATTAATATTACAATTCATCAATTAGTTCAAAAGTTTCATCAATTTCCTTTAAAAAAAAGGCTTTTCAGATATCCTACATATTTTTAACTATATAATTCACAAATTATAGGCAGAAAATTACTGTACTATTATTATTAGTAGTATTTTGACATAATTATTTTAGAATAACTTTTAAAGATATGACATAAAATATTTCCTAACTATCACTTATAACATAAGTATATTTAAAAAGAATTTAAATAGTTATTATTGAATAGTTTTTAGTGACCAATAATTTCTTCAATAGAATCATTAAACCAAAGATAAATAATTGGCCACATGTATCAAACATGCTGAATTTATAAAACATTTCAATGGCAAAATAAATTATTTAAAACAAATTTAAATAAAAAAATTAATCTAATTCTTCATATGTTACTTTTTTTCCTGATTTAATTAGAGCAATTTTATGAATTAATCATAGTAAAGTTAGATTTGAATCACATTATACAATAATAAAGTCATTGAAAGACATGATATGTGATGTTCCCCGATAGCAATATTATGAATGTTATTTATAATAAATAAAAGATAAATTATAATGTTACATTTGTTTTTACTACTGAAGCAAAATTAAAAATATTTAATTTTCCAATTTTACAAAAAAAAATCTTACAGTTAATTGATATTATATATTGTTTTATATAAATTATGAAAAAAGATATTATATATTGTTTCAAATATACATTGTTTAAATAAAGTACAATAATTAAGATTTCTAAATGCAGATTATATAGGACATTGATGCAGACTTATTTTTCCTTAAATGTTTAGTAATAATTAATTTTAAGAAACCAAGGTCTAAAAATGCTATATGTCGAAAATATAAACACAATTTAAATGACAGAAAAAAAAATTAACAATCTTTTAAATACAAAAAAAGATACTTAGCGCTGTTGCTGTTAAAGGACAATGATGTATGCAAATGGATTAAAAAAAAGCCCGAGATGAAATCACAAATAAGAATTAGAAGCACTTTATATACATAAAATAAATAATTAATTGCTATAGTAATTTTTATTTTTTTAATAATTTTGAAGATAATAAATTATAGAAAAAATTCTTAAATTCATTCTATTTAATTAACTAATATTTTAATTTCTTTTATCATTGAAATTATTTCTTACTCAAATTACTTTTATTTTGTTCTTACCATTGTTCTTGTAAGGAATTATATTTTTACTAGTTCCAGCTATATTAAACTTATAATTAGAAATCGCTTATAATATTATGACATCAAAGAAATACAAAATTTATAAACTTAATTCTAGTTAAAGTCCTTAATCATGAGGTATGTTATGTTTCCATATGTTTTTAACAGAAGCGAATCAACAGAAGATTGCACCAGATTTTTTAAATATTTTTTCTGATCAAACATAATGAATGTGGGCTATAGACAGGAAACTATGATAATTATTGCAAGCTACTTTAATAACTATTTGATTTTTTTAAAGAAATCTGAATAAAAAAATATATAACTTTTAAGTACCTTTTACATAATAGGCAATTTAAATAACAATTAATTCAATTAAACTTACTAAACAGTTATATGTTTATTTAAATATTGACAGCTTCCTAAATATTCTTTAATAAAACAAAATCAATGAATGAATTTTTGAGTTAATTTATTACATACTATGGTACCTCAGTATACATTTTTAATCTGTTCCGATTGCTCGAACTTATACCAATAAGTAATGAGTAAAGTGATTAATTCATTCTTATGAAAAAATCCTCGTGCTATATATTATACATTGATGGGATTATATAAAATAATTTAAACATTTCTTATAAACTAAAATATATAAATATAAAAATAATAAGTTAAAATACATACATAAATGAAAATTTACCAAATTTCATTTCCTCTCAACTGTTTTCCCTAAAATCAACAGATTTTACTTTACAGAAAATCTGTCCTAAAAACATTGTTTCTATTTTCTTCTTAATATATTTTGGAGATGTGACATCATCTGGTCATTCCAAGCAATGATATTATGGTTTTAATAAGAGTTATACTTCTCTTTTTATTACGATCCATCCATTTGTCAATGTTTTTGATGCATCATGAGCCATATTTAAAAAAAAAATTGGTGGTCCAAAAAAAAAAAAAAATATCAATTTAGGTTTATTCCGAAATGGACAAATAATAACATACTACTGATATATATATATATATAAGTGTGCAAATGTGTGCATATGTTAAGGTATATAGATTTGTGTCTACAGTATATATATCTTTTCCCTAGCAATTTTATTACAATCTTAGATATTTTTCATTTTTTTTAAGTCATGTTAACTACTATTATTCCTTCAAATTACTTTCATAACATCATATAAATATTTTATTTTATTCAAAATTTAAGTACGCCTTATATTGAAACTAAAATTTTACATTATTTGCATTTAACAACACATGCACTAAAATGAAATAATAATTAATGTAAAACATTTACAATTGTCTGGTACTAAAAAAACATGATTCATAATACTTAGCACATTAGATGTGTTTTTGAATACTTTAATTGAATTGTGAATTTTCTTTTTTTAATAAAGAAATAATTGTTGTCTTACACTTAAATTGTCTAAGAAAAGCAATAAAAGTTTCACAATACCCATAAAAAATCTAAAATATTCATAATGAAACAAATCAATAAATTACCTATTACACTTTGAAACGAAATTTGATTATTTGGTAGAAATCTACATATAAAGAAGATATTTTTTAATGGCAGGGTGTAAAAATTATTAATATTTACTCTTATATAAGATATTACATAATATAAAAATGAGATTAATTTAATGAATAATTTAATAATGATAATTAATAAATTCATTAAATATCATTTCTATAAATGAAATTATATAGTATTATATAAATTTTATTGACATATAAGTTGGAAATTATATAGATTTAAAATTTTTAATTACCATTGCATGTTGAAATTAACAAGAACACCAATAGTAAGCTTGATATGAGAAAGAAACAAACAAACAGAAAACCTCATGAAAAATCTAATTGAATAAAACAAAAAAATAACTAACATAAATATTGAAATACATATTTTTATCATACATTAACACTTTCTAATCACAAAAAATATTCCACAAATGTAAACTGCAAATAAAACAATCTTATCTGATGATACAGTTTTTAACACTTTCTGAATAAGAATGATGATAATCAATAATAACATACAACAAACTCTCTAAAATATAATTTTAAACATCCTTTTTTTTAATTAAATGTAATGCTAATTCATTATTCATTAGATATTTTAGAAAATGTTCTAGATAAATTTGTTTGGTCGCAAGACATTTAACAGAACTATTGTAATTAACCACAATCTAGAACCGTAAATAAGCCACTTCAATCGTAATGCACCTGCAATTCAAAGAAAAATACAAGATCTATTATAGCTGTATGGACATCTCCAGTATTATATAAACAGAATATAAGATGTTTGATGTTTCTTCATAGTAATTTATCAAATCTAAAAATTCTTGAAAAAACGAGCCTTCCTCATTTTAAAATATAAACTTTATTTTTAGTGAAACATTTTTCATGTGTACACATTTGAAAATGGTACATATACATAATTATTGATATTATATATGTCTTATTTATCAAATAATTATATAGATGGCAGATGTATCCAGAGAAATATGCATAACTATATTTAAATGCCACAAAAGATGCCTCACTATAGTAATACAATAATTTATGAGAAAATTCTTAGATAAGTGAATGTTTTGGATATGTTAGTAAAAAAGCATTTTTTTATGTGAAAGCTTCCTCACACAATTAACCAAAATAATATTTGTCTGTCACTTTGTGATATGTCCTGAAACTTGCACTTTATGATATATTCCGAGGCTGCTTTATAATCACATATTTGGCAGAAACATCTTGTACCCCGAATAGTAAATTTGTCTGTGACTGTACTTCTTTTAAGCATATTTCCAGGATATACTAAAAAAAAAGAAATATTCTATATATATATTTTTTTTTTAAATATACAATAAAACAAATTAATCTGAATAATGTAAAGGCAATGATTATATACACTTTACATTGCATATAATATACTTTACAAATAATGAAAGTTTATTTTATGAGATATAAATTGAATAGATCTATACTACAAAAATAATTTAAATTTTTAAAAAATAATTTTTTTAATAATGTTAGAATTTATTCGAAAACTTATTATTATAATTATTTTCAAAAAATAATTATAATAATAAGTATTAATCATATAATTATTTTTAAATAAATTCTTCATTGAATTATGTAAAAATAATTTAAATTCAAAATGATGTAAAAGTTTTTAGAATTAATTTTAACTCAGTCATCATCCATTACATAAAATGAAAACACTACAAATAAAGAATGAATGATTTGCACAGATTAAAATATTAAAATTATTTATCTTTTATAGTTGCATAAATTTTTAAACATAAACAAGTTATTAAAGATGTAACGTGGTAATTATCTTTCCAACAAAAAACTTACCTGCATATTGCAAATAGACTTTAAATAAAATTCTATTTATTTAAAAATAAATAAAACATAATGTTAGAATTTAATCAAAGTTTTTAGAAGTAAATTATTATATTTTAACAATGTTTACATTTACAAAAATCATATTACAATCAACTGTACGATTAAAAAAGATCACAATAAAAATACATTTTATATTAAAGATCTTTTTAATTACAATCTATGCACTTTTTAATAATCAACTGCACAAAACTTGCAATAAATCCAAGCTCTTAAATAGAGATACAAATGATTTAATGATTTCTAAACATATTAAGTAAAACTACAAATAACATCTTTTCCTTTAATATTAGTTCACAGAGGAATTAATATCTCAAAAATCATTATTTCTTAACCAAGAAAGTAGAAACAAACAGAAAATATAATAATAATAAAAATATTTCTTTGAAAGAAAAGCTAAAAGTTAATAAAAGTAGTTATTAGGATAAATTTTTCCACAATTATTTAACATTAACATTTAACAGAAATTGAAGTCCAGATTTAAAATCTCCTTTTTAGATTAAGTAA
Organism: Caerostris darwini; assembly: GCA_021605075.1. Lineage (NCBI taxonomy): Eukaryota > Metazoa > Arthropoda > Arachnida > Araneae > Araneidae > Caerostris > Caerostris darwini. The sequence goes on along the minus strand of BPLQ01010921.1, from coordinate 622,507 downwards.
ATTTTAACTAACAATATTTTGGCATAGATTAACCATACTTAGATTGATTAATAAACTGTTTTTCTATTTTAATATAGAACAGGTTTTTTAGCACAACTTACTAGAAAAAATTAATAATTCCTTTTTTGTTAAGATCTGATGCTTTCCTTTACAAAACATTGAAAAAAATTTAAAATTATTAAAGAATGATTTATTGATATAAATTGGAGAATGGAATTAATTTAATGAATAAAGTCTTTAAACAAACTATTTATGATTATATAAAAAAAAACAGGTACATTGTTGAATACCATTTATTTTTTATATTGAATTTCCGAAAAAAAAAAATTTCAAATAAAAATGTAAACAAGATGCATCAACAAATTCTATACATGGTGTTTCCATAAAAGTTAGTTTATTTGTTCACTTGTAACACAAAAGCAGGCCAATTTTCCCATAGAAAGCCTGCCTTAAATGTAAACCCTCATTTCGATCTTCGATCTTTTAACTCATAAGAGATCATAAATAGAAGTGGAGGAAGCCTTTTGTAATGAAGTCAAATGAACCACATTTAGAGCAGAAGACATCAATTCTGGATAGCAGCACGGTAGTGGACAATCTTATGCTGGTTAAGATGAGAGGACTGCCGGAAAGATTTCATGCAGATGTTGCATTTGAAGGGCTTCTCTCCTGTGTGGATGCGTGTGTGACGTTGCATGTCCCCCTTAAAGCGAAACCTCTTGCCACAATGATGACATACAAAAGGTTTATCCACAAAACAAATATTGGGCAATGGAGTTTCATCTAATAAGTTGTATCCAATCAAATCTATACAAATGTAATTAAATAAATTAGCAACATAATCAATAAATTACTTTTATTAATTTTCGAACTATAAAAACCATAGTTAAATTCTTTCATGTAATAAACCAGTAGGGGCAGATAATAGACAATATTAATAAATTTAAAATTTTATACTAAATAAATTATAATAAATTATTTTAACTGAACCATTAAATTTCTAGTTTTGCAAAAATCAAAATATAAAACAAATCAAAGCAAGTTGAAAAACGAGAAGAATAAATGGCATAAGATGCTAGTGAAAATAGCTGAAGGATATACATAATCAAAGAATAAATCATGCTCAATTGATAAATATAAATTGATTTAAATGTTGATCTCTCAGGCTATTGAACAAATCAGTAATCAGTTTGTACTGTAAAACTCCTGACAGACAGAATTTGAAATTGCTTAATAAGCTCTTAATAATATTTTAGTGCCATTTAAGAATCTTTATGCACAAAAAGCAGTGTAAGCCCTTTGTGTGTTATGTGCATGTACCTGTCCATATTTCTCAAAAATGAAAAATCCATTTAGTAATTTCATATTAACATGACATATTTGAACCAGGTAATTTGAATAATCAATCATTGATATTGATATAACTAAGGTTAACGCAAGCCATCAATCACTGTCATGCAGTTAATATGAAAGTACTATCAATTTATTTCCCTCTGAATTTATTACTTTTTTGTCTGTAGAATAGGCAATAAATTAAGCTGTAATTTTTATAGCCAAATTAATAATCATCAGTATGTTATTTAATAATTACAAGGTAACAAAATAAAAAATTAAATTAGAATTTATGATGCAATTAAAATCAAATAATTAAATTCCAATTTTAATACTGAAAGGAAAAATTATTTTTCTCATGATCTATTATCTGCTGCATACTTGAAAATCATAAAAAGATTACAATAAGTTATTTTCTAATTATAAATTTCAAAAACAAATTAGTGACAAATAAAAATTAAGTCTCCTAAAATTCAAATAGTTTAAGAGTTTAGTTTCATTTATTGAGATATAATAAATAAACTGTAAATACTGAAATATTAATTTAACAAAATTTTTAATCTTATTAAAAAATTTTGTTATTAGATACTTTTGTGAAGCTAAAATTGTCAATTTTTATATTTGAGTTCTTTATTTCAATATATTTCTTTCTTTCAAATGTTAAAATCTTATTTAAGCTGAAAATTTATATTTTTATACTTTTTACCATAATAGAATTTTTATTTATATTATGTATTAGTGTTTTCAAACTTCTAATACCAATGTGATCAACTAGAAATAAAAATACCATTTTTAAATTTCTAAAACATGCAATTTGGGAAAAAAGAATTACATAGATGTTTGATTTTAAAATAAAATTTATTTAATGTTTTAGTTATTTAGAAATTTCATCAATTTTTTTGTACTACTGATAAAATATATTTACATGAAAAATCAAATTAATTGATTGACAGTTTCATACATCTTATACATAGGAATACATCTTATTTGTAGGAATGCATTGCATATAATAGCACCTTGGGAGGGGGGCAAATTTTCATCTAGATTTTTGGCTATTGTTTTTTTTTTCATAGGCTTTTCAATTATATAATTATGTTTTGAATTTGTTGTTATATTAATACTTTCATCTAAGATTTTAAAATGTTATTAAGCAAAAATATAAGTTAGCAAGGTTTGACAAACTACTTTTAACAAGCCATTTTTTTCTCTTAGAATAATAAAAAAATTTATCTAATAATATGTTGTGCATATTTTTCTGAAAATTTCATTTATTTAATACTTTTTTTAAAATATTTTTCAAGATAAATTTCCTGAAGTAAACAAGATGTCTTATAATTCTCCTACTACTGTGTACAAAAAGTAAGACCAATTTTCAATTTAAAATTCCTGGGGATTATGGAATTTCAATTTTTTTCTTTTCTTTTTTAGATTGCTGGCACTGTCCTTGACATCTGTGTGAAACTTGACGCCAAAATATTCATTAGTGTTTGAGTTATGCTTGGCCTTGTGAAACGCTAAAACTGATTCCTTCGATTTTTGAAATGTCTGCATTAATTGAGCAAAGAACTTGCATTAAATTTTGTTTGCAGAAACGTATAGAATGTTTCAGAAGGCATTCGGTGAGCATTCCTATATCGGAAAGAAATGTTTAGAAATGGTATAAACAGTTCAAAGAAGACAGAGAATGCGTTGAAGACACAGAGCCCTCTGGTCGACCATCAACCTCAACCGACGAAGCTCACGTCCAAAAAACCCATATTGTTCCACAACCACCGTATTCACCCCGTGCGACTTCTGAATATTCCCTAAACTCAAAAGAACACTTCGGAGACACCGTTTTGAGTCAATTGAAGAGATTCAATGTTAAGGCCATCCCTGCCAATGACTTTTTAGCATGCATTGAGGATTGGAAAAAAAGTTGGCGTAAGTGCATTGTGACTGGAGGAGATTACTTTGAAAGTGATGAAATAAATTTGGAAGAATAAATAAAGAGTTTTTGAAAAAAAAAAATTGGTCTTACTTTTTGGACACAGTAGTAAGACAGGTGTATATCTGCTAGCATAGAGTAATCCTTTCACAAAAATATAAGAGAATATCCAAGCATATTAATATTAACTTAAGATTACACAATATCATTAGAAAAGAAGAGTATACAGTTTGCTATATTTGATAGATTATTTAAAACAATACTTTTTAAATAAATTAGAACAGGAATAAAACTTTTAAAAATGTTTATAATTAACTTTTACTCAATATTTATCAAAGTAATATTAGAAATCTTTTAATGAATTTTAATAATCAGAAATAGACTTTCATTTCTGATACATTTTAAAATAAGAATTTTGATATATATTTCCAAATTCAAAAATTGTGAATTGCAAAAAAAGGAACTTGAAAAAATGTTTCAAAAGCACAGGAATAAAAACAGAACAGTATTAAAAGCTATGTTTACAAGATAGAGTATAGTGAATTATCAATACAGATGAAAAACGTCTAATATGTATACTAAATATTTCTGAAAAGGAATAAAATTGTCATTAAAACATTCTTAAATAAACAAAAAAAGTGATAAGATTACAAATTAAAATTAATGAAACAAAAAATTTACAAAGAACAAAAAAATTTTTTTAATACATGCTTATGAAATAAAAAGTTCTAGTTACAGAACCCTGACAAATCAATTGTATTAATTTAATTATTTCTCTGAAAATTTTTAATTAACATATATTACTCATTTCAAATATCAAATAAACAAGTGCATTTCTTATATTTTATGCATATTTAGTATAGCTTTATGCATCTTAAAATGCAAATATATTTTAATACTTTCAACACATAAAAATAATTCCAAATAAAAAATAATTTTAAATAATTTTGTAAAATATATTTAGAAAATATGATTTATTAATATGGTTCCAATGTTGACTAGAATTGCAAAAAATGTCTAAAAGTAAGAAGATTGGATATTTTTATTGTTATATTTAAAAATTGGAAAAGTATGTAAAAAGCAGTATATTTTACACAAAATAATCCCACAGTAAATTTTTAAAACTCATTTATTTGCTCATTTATTACTTATATTTGACCAAAGTTGTGTTAAATTAGTTTAGTTAATAATTTGTATTTGTATACAGATAAGTAAAACTTTTTTAAATGAAACTATGGTAAACTAATAATTTTAGCCAAATATTTAACTAATGCTGATTTCAGTATAAAATAAATGTTTCAGTATAATACAAATACTTATTTTATTCAGCCATAAGCAAATAACATTGTTAGAACGAAACAAAAATAGAATATTTGTACAGAATCTTATGAATCTTTGTACAGAATGCCAGTTATAGTTCATTATAAAGACAGTTTGTGAAAATGTCTACTAACAGCTAATTTAATTTATACTTAGATACCCTAGATTTTAGAAAGCTAATTACAAAATTAAATAACTTCAAATCATAAATATAAGATAATTGGGAAATTAACTGAATTTCTACAAAGCATCAAAATGAATATTTTAAATGCTAATAAATAAATGTAAATCTGAATGTTTATTATTACTCTATTAAGTCAAGGCTTTTAGAACTCTTTAAAATTACAGTTGAATGTATTAAATAATTTTTAAAAATTCTTTAAGTAAAATAAAAACATATTATAATGTAAATAATCAGTAGACTAGAAATAACAAGCATTAATTATTCATGAACTACAAAAATTTGGAAATTATCTTTTTTTAAGAATACAATATCTTGTACTGGATTTTTGTTTAATGAGCATCAAAAAGGCATATACAATAAACTTTAAATACTATACAAAATCCCCAGCTTTTTTTTTTTTTTTTTTTTTTTTTTGTATGAAGATTTATCTTTCAATAATATGTCAAATTTCTATACCAATAACAAACATTTATCATAACTGATTATCAATGGAAAGCAATCGTCCATTAAAAAAATATCCCATGCATAAATATTTCGTTATCATATACAAGAATAATATATTGACACAGAAAACTAAAAAGATTTTAAAAAAAAGAAACATTAATCAAAGATCACAATTTCAGATATAATAAATTATCTAACATAATAATAAATAATTCAATAAATAAACTTTTATTAGAACAATTGAATATTTTTTAAAACAGCTGTATTTATAGTTTTTCAAAAGAAGCTACCATTATTCTGAAAGACAATTTTTCAAACCAAGGCATATCTGCTTTAGCCGATTTATAATTCTGTCCTTTTCCCTTATCCTATAATTTCTATTTCTAAAAAAAATATATATACATCTTTTTTTTTTAAATACATTCAATGAACTAAAAATATTTTCATGATTGCTTTTATTCAAAATTTAAATTTAAATAGTTGGTACATCATAACATTAAAATTAAATAAAAAATATTATTATTAATAAAGTAAGAGTTAATTTTTTCCCCCTTACGTATAACATTACCTAAAAAATTTTCTTACCCATAATAATTAATTTTCTTTTTTACATATATAATTTTTTCCCTTACAAATTTCAAAAGCCAAAACTAAAGTAAATGCAAGAAAAATTCTTTATTCTTTTAAGTTTATATCTTGAATGTCTTGGTGTTCTTTCTTTACTTTTTTTAAAAAAAATTATTATCTTCTTAATTTTTTAATTAATAACAAGTAGACAAAAACTAAATGAAACTTCGAGGTCTTTACTAGAACAAAATTTAATTAGTGAAAAATAAAATACTAAATAACTTATTTCTTAAGAGTGCAATAATCTATGAGATTCGTCATGAAATACCCAAATTGAAAATTAAATATTTATATGAGGTAAGATAAAGTTTCAAATTTAATCATTTGAGAGAAATATGAAAAAGTAGAAATAATATTAATAATCAAGAAATGCCTAAAACTTTCACATTACTATTGTTATTATATCTTTAATTATAATAATGCCTTATTTTTTGTCTTTTACTTTCTGTAATATTAATAACTGGCAGAGATGCTGTTTGCATTACTAAAATAATGTTGATATTTACCTGATGAAAGATGAACACGGGACCAAACTTAACAGGAATGCTTGCCAAATTTAACAGGCAAACTTGCCAGGAATAAATTCCTTAAAGTTGTAGAAACCATTTTCTAAAACTAATCATAATGCTATTGTGAAAATAGCTTTGAATGCAGTTAATTGCCTTCAAAAATAATAAAGTATAACTATTAAAAATTATTCTATTATTTTTTTATTTCCTATAAAATTAAAACTTTCAACAAACAATCAAAGAATTACTGAATAGAAAATGAATAAAATGAGTAAGATTTCACATGTTTTTGCTCAAGATAATAAAGTTGATTATTTATATCTTTGGAGCTTACAGATTGCTTTGTTTAATTAACCTTGTATTTCTTTTGAAAATAAAAGCTATATTCTATCTACTAAAATTAAGACTTATTATGAGAGGTAAAATTTTTAGTAAGTCATTCCTTAAACATGATCTATAAAATTCTCCTTTGAACAGAGAGAAAATGTTCATGAGTTCTTTGATGCTGTGTCAAGTTACTTTGTTGCCGAAATCTCTTTCCACAAACTTTGCAAGGAAATGGAAGTTCCCCAGTGTGAATACGCATGTGCCTCTGAAGATTTGCTTTTTGAGTAAATGCTTTGCCACATTCCAAACATTGGAAAGGACGTCTGAGGGATGAGTTCAGTTCGAAAATAGGCTCCCTTTGAGTACGATAAACTGAGGAAAATGGCACCACAGCTGATTTGATATTTTCATCTAAGAAATAAACATATATATTATACATAATAGTAGAGATAATCTCTGAGATTTAATACATACATACATCCATTCATGCAAATGATACTTATCATAGAATTTATTTACTTATTCTGTTTATTTGATCCTATCTACAAAAAATTAAAATCTAAATCCTGTAAATGGCATATTTCATTTCTTATGATAAAATTTCGAATAATACAGTACAATTGTGAAAAAAATCAGATATCAATTTAGTCTACTTTTTAAAATCAAAGAACATAAATTGTCATAGTAAATTCTTTAAATCAACAATTAATTTTTCTTTTTTTTTTTTTTAAATAAATGGAAGTTAAAAATTTTGCAAAAAAAAGTCATCTGATATTTTTCTTTTAATTCATTACACATAACCTCTTATATTGAACACTTGCTTTAAAAAAAATCAGTTATACATAATGTTAGTGATCCTTATCAATGAGTTCTATGCTTAAAATGACAGGTAAAATTACATGTTAGAATACATAATATCAGCAGCATTTTGTACAAAGATGTATAAATTTTTCTCTGACACTTTTTGATTGTAAATTTATTTTTCCAAATGATTACACAAAGACTGCCTTTAATTTTAATGTTTTAGAAGCTTATGTCAAAAATTTTCATAAATTTTATCTTCTATGATTATTATAGTAAAAAAAATTTAATTTAAAAAATTGTATAACATGTATACATAAAATCTTTATTGGTAGGATTATTAAAAATCAAATTAAAGATGTTTTTTTTTATGAAATTTTATTTAAATATGTCATTTTTTAATTTTTTATAAACACAAGCAGTAAAAAGATAAATTTATATTCAAATTTTTATTCATAAATTTATTATATTTTAAACCATGCTTTTTCCCCTACTTTGAAATGCTGAAGATTATTTACAAATAAAATATATTCACAATATTCATTGGAAAGGACGTCTGGGGGATGAATTTAGTTCAAATATGTTCACAATATGAAAATCAGATGTTAATTTACATACATAGAAAAAAAAAACACTTCAAAAAATTATTAAACTGTTATTTTCAAATAACCTTGAAAATAGATTTTTAAAATTCATTAATGGAAACATAAATAAAAAAAAATATTTTGCAACTGGTACAAATTAAGACCATTCAAATCATGCAAACAATCAATTGATAATTTATTTATTGATATTTTATTTTTACATAAATTATCAGTCGATTTTTTATATTAAAAAAAATTTGTATTTCCTACTTTACAAGACATACTATTTTAATAACCAAATATTTATTTAGAATCTTATTTATACCAAAATAAACAATTAACAAAAAAAAAATACATCAATTAAAAAAATATTTTTACTAAAACATTCATATGATTTACATTTTTATACATACATATATATATATATATATATTAAAGTAAAATAAATTCATTTATAACATTTTGATGCTATCATATTCAATACACCTGAAAACACAAAAGCTTTATATTTGTCTTTTATTGAAGTAATTGCTCAACCTACTTATTTAGATTTAAAAATCTCTTCCGACAAAAATACCAAATAATTATAAATTAAAAATAGAAAATGATTATGTATTAAAAATTGATTGCAAAAAAGTTAAGTAACAAAATATAATTTCATAGTTATATTAGAAATTTAAAAATACATTCACATTGACAATTTTTTTAAAATGGCAAATTTACAACTACAAAGTCAATTTTCAAAACAATGAGGAGTGCTATAGAATTTAATCAATATACAAGAACAAAATAATTTTTTTGTTTCAAATGAAACTTTATTTACCAAAATAGTACTCAAATAATGCATAATATATCAAAATATTATTATCAAACACATATAAAAGGTACAAGATAAAAAAAAAAGATACAAATTATTATATAGTGATTGCTATTATTTCAAACTTATCTTTGAACATTAAATATTTTATAAAACATTACAATTATAAGATAACTTGTTTTAGAAAGCTTTATATTGAGAAATATAATAATAATTATTAATATCAAGAAATATAGAATCTTTATAAATATTATTAAAGTTTGGATTTTGTAATAACCAAGTAATAAAAGTATTGTTATCCTAAATATTATATTAAAAATATACCTGATGAAATATCATAAAATATAGTAAAAAAAAGAATGATAATAATAAAAAAATTATAAAACATTAAATTTAATATTAAACTTTAAAAAAATATTTGGTTATAAAATTTTTCCTATATAAAATTATTATATTTTATTTTAAAAATAATTAAACTTAGTAATTTAATTTAATTATCCTTAATAGCCTTATAATTAAATAATTATCCTTATTAATTTTTTAATTCAATTTCAATTTTTTGTGATAGAATTGTACAAAATATTTTAATTTGCTAAAAGAATTTATATTTTAATACATTAACAACATTTCTTACAATGTAAGAATCACTTTTATTAATGTTTTAAGTTATTATAGTAAATATAAAGATCTACTTTATTGTTATTAATTTTATAATAAAATAATAATGAAATAAACTTTCACAACTTTAAGTTTATGTAATTGAATACTGTAGTTTTGGTGGATTTATTTTATGTATCCTTCCTAATACATATTTTCAAAAGGGAGCATGGGGAAGCAAGCACTACATTCAATGTCTACTGATAAATTCTAAAATTTAAAAAGTTTAATAAGCATTGCTGATCATTAAAATTACAATACTGTGAAGAAGCTTGAAAAGTTTGAAATTAGCATGAAAATTAGGCATTCAACAAATATAAAAATATTTTGAAATGCTACACACACACAATATAAACAAGTGTGGAACAGTCTTGAAATAGTACACAAGGGGATTATGAAAAGGGAAAAAGTTGTTTATTCACTATTTGTTATGCAGGAAATATTAATCTTGTAATGTAAAAAGATCTTATTATGATAATATCTTGTAATGTAATAAAAGATAAAGATCTTGTAATGTAATCGTGAAAAATAGAACTCATAAAAGCATGCTTCAAATTTAATTCTGGAATTTCAATATACAGACACTATAAATTGCTGTGAAATCAAACTACAATAATAGAATTAATAGTTCCAGAAGAATAGTAAGCTCCATTTGTGAATTATTAAAAAACAGTAGCTCCCCTTCATTAAACCTGAGAAAGCAGACATCTTGTTTACTTGATTTTTAGGAATAGCACACCAAGTATCCAAGACCAGAATTTGTTATGTGCAAAATAACACAAAGCATGTAAATACATAATGAGATTGCATTTGTAGAAAAATAGAATTTTCGTGAAATGACTGCTATCACACTTACCTTTAATACTACAGCTCAGGAAACGATTACTTACTGATAGCAATACTGGAAGCTCTGAGGAAAAAAATCTTCTCATATCAGCAAGCACCAGGACACAAGCTACAATATACTATTGAGCATGCATCCTACTCGCCTTTAATATACTGTGGCCAGCCATACAATACATTTTAAAAGTACTATATAGACAGTGGTTGTACATTATCTTCAGAACTTTTACTGTAGCATTTAATGTTTTTTTGACAAAAAATCGTACATCTGCTTTGGCTAGTATATTGGCCATTGTTCATTAGTGAAATATGTTAAGTCAATGGTTTCAGAGACTTATAAGATAATAACTAAATCAGATAAACTATGGCAACAAAACAATTGCATCCTCAGGAGCTGTATTACCTATCACTGTCATCCAGTCTGTTTTACTATATACTCATAATTATAACTATTACTGCTCTAAGAGAAGATACACAAAATAGTAATTTCATATGTTCTGGTGCTTCTAAAGTACCTGACATTTTAATTATATATGAATTATAAGACATTTTTAATAAAAATATTATTTCTTAGCTGCTTTCTTTCACAGTGATGCAATCTTAATCAGTAAACTATTGCAGTAAAATTTCATCTAATTAAATATATTAATTAAAAATGATAATGAATTGCTTGAAAACAAAATTATCAAATACCCCTTAATCTAACAAAATATATATAAGATTAAGTTGAGCTAAATATTACACAAATTATATAAACTCTAAAAATAATTAAATATATTAATATAATTAAACAAATAATGTATATATGGTCTTTTTCATGAGATCAGTTCAAAATTAATAAACTATTTTACAATTGGCTTAAGTGTATTGTTCGATAATGCCTTGTGTAACTCGAACGATCGGAAAATTTTTTGAAGCAGAAGTTACATTCATATGGTCTTTCTCCTGTATGAGTTCTTACATGCTTGGGCATATTTCTAAGATGTGGTGTTGAGTAATTACACATTGTACACCTATGAAAATCATTAACCGAAACAGCATGCTTGGTGGGAGGATGATCATTCTGAAGGAGTTGCAGTCCTTGAAAAATAACATTGTTTATTACAATATAAATCTTAATAATACACAAATTAGTAATTTCAAAACATCTACATTTATTTAAAAAATATTTCTATGAGGTAAAATATTAAAAAAAAAAAAGTTGAGAAATAAATGCAGTTGAAGGATTTCAAATAAATATAAATTTTTACGAAGCAATTATTTTTAAATAAAATACAATAATAAGGATCAGCAATTTTACCCTCCTTAGTTACAAAAAGGTATTAAAAACATTTCAAATATATAGAAATAAGTCAATAATACATAAAAGTTTTTGCCTGGAGGTAATTAACCCGGCAGTTTTATCATATTCTATTGATCCAATTTTTTTTTTTTTTTTTTTTTAACTTTAACTTATTATTGTAAGAGCTTCATAAAAAGTTTTAATAAAACTCCATTATTGGAAATAAATTGTTAAAGTATGTATTTATTTTGCTGAAAAGTCCATATACAAAGTAATTAAAAGTTTGTTACAGTATAATCAATAAACATCCATCGACATAAATTATTTTTTTTAAATTTTAATTTATAGTATGTCATAAAAACTTTTAAGAAAAAAAAAAAGTTCTTAAACAAAAACAAAAAAAAATTTAGTCACATTTCTAAATAACAAACTAAACAGTATTTTTTTTTTCATTGTCATTTTGCATGCAAATTTCAAAAGTTGAAATTGTTCTTTTGCATAGTTTCATGGCATAACTCTTATATTATTTGTAAAAATACATATATAAATATTAAAAAGAATTTTATATGGAATATAAATTTTGAAAGGAATATTAAAATAAGTTATTACATACAGGATAATATATAACCAATTATATAAAACACAAATTAAAACCAAAACAGAATTTTTTTTCCCCAATAAGTTTTCTGTTCTATATCTAATATATGCATATATCTAAAAAACTATGCTAATAAACAGACCTTTTATCTAAATTAATTGTTTTTCATAATTTCCAGATATAATGATTGAAAACCATTTACAGGTGCATTCAATATTTACACATGGAATTTCTCTTATTTTTAACATGTAGTAAAATAATTTTATATATGCTCTTCATTTTAATATATATATATATATATATATATTTTATTTGGGAAGGGGAGGGAGTATTTTACTATAACCACAAAGAATTAGAATTATTTTCTAACTAAAAAGATATTTACTATTATTTTTATAAAACATGCATAGAATAATTCTTTACAGATCAATTTAAAACAGTTAAATCATATTAATTAATAATTGAAATTTGAAGTTATTTTTTTTAATTTTCTAATATAAAAAAAAAATTAATCAAATAATTTGATACATATCTTCATAATATTTCAATACATTTTTTTTCCTTTTACTTTTATTTGTAAACATTCACAATACAAAATAATAATAAAGTAATTTACAAGTAAGGAAATACATCCATTTTTTTTTTCTTTTTTTTTTTTTTTTTAAGCATGTTCTTTAAATTAACCAAAATAAAATAGAAAAAATTTTAACATGTAATGAAGCTTTGGCTCATAAGTTTTACTTTACAACATTACATTTACATTTTAGTCTTTAGTTTAAATTAAAATTAGTCTATAAATGATGAATAAAGTGTGTGATGCAAATGAGAATTTCTATGTCTCTTGAAACTTGAAGGATCTGAGAAATGCTTCAAGCATATGTCACATTGGTAAGGCTTCTCTCCTGTATGAATCCTAAGGTGACGAAGAAAGTTACCAACTATAGGGGATGTATAATGACATGCTTTGCATCTATATAACCCAGAAGGGCACAGGTACTGTTTTGCAATTTGTTTAGACTGCGAGACATTTGGCTCCAGGTTGCAGTTCTGAAAAACTAACAAAACAATCTCATGAAAAAGATTAAATGCAAAAGGAATATATCTATTTAAATTATAAATAATTAGAAACTATTTAATACAAACAAACTACAAACAGTTTTCTGTGTTCTGTAATAGATATGCAGCTAGTTTGTCATTAAAGTCGAAAGCAGAAAAATAAAAACAGAACACTTTATCCCAATTTTCAAAAAATTTATGTATGACTATCAAGTACATACATAATCTGGCTTGTCAGTAAATACACAGAGAAATTATGTTACGGTTATATTTAGTAATGGTAAAACTAATAGTTATTTAACTAAATATAATAATGATTGACAATTAATAAAACAAAAATTATTCGTTTATTTATAATGTTTAAATATTCTCCTTGCATTTCAGTCGTATTGCACTAATATAAATATAAAACCTCTTGAGCATCTAACATCAAACATGTTAATAATTGAAAATCTTACAATTTCTCAAAACTTGTACTGAAACATCATCAATTTGATCTTTTTTTAGGAAAAAAAAAATTTTATTTATGAAGGAGGATGTTTTTATTATTATTATTATACATCAAATCAGAGAACCCTTGCTTTAAATAAAGCATATTCTTTGATTCCTGATATTTAAATTTAACACTTAATATTTAGTTAAAAATTACCTATGAAGGTCTTGCAAACTCCTAAGGAGATGGTTATTAATTATTTTGCTTTTTTTCTGAAATAGTCAAAACGTGTTTGAATAACTGTTGTTGAAAAGAGAAATAATCGAAATGTGGTGAATAACTGTTACTGGAAGGAGAAATATGCAGTATAAAGTTAGAAGTTTATTATATATTTCATGGTCTAGTATTATCTGTAGTATAAATTAACACATCAGATGAAGACTTGTATTTCCTTATGCATATGCAAATTTTCCACACAATAGTGATGTTTTGGATTAACAATAGAAAACATATGACTATAATTAATAATGCTTTTAATTAATTATATCAAGAGTATTTTCCCTTTATTTAAAATGTATTTCATTTTATATTCATTTTTAACTAAGCATATTTTCAAATATTAATAAACTCTGATGTTTACTGAAGTAAATTTGATAATTTGGTTTTAAATTCTGATGTTACAATATACTCACACATTGAATTTAAAAGGTTTAGTTTTTCAAAACACACATTATGAATGTTTGTATGTCAAGTTCTGGAATAAATAAATCTTTGCATATAGTTTAGAAATTAATATATTTGATACAACTATTAATAAAGCAAGAATTCTTGTTATTCATTAATATAAAGCAGCTGCTTCTATATCTTTACAAAAATAATCATAAAAAATTCAATGAATCATTTCAAAACAATGGCTAACATTTAGGGTTTAACAATTATGTTGGTTATTATTCATGAACATTTTGAATCACAAGAAGTTTCAATTCACCAAGTTCAGTAATTAAAATAAAAACCACAAATCAATGTTTTCAACTTTTTTTCTACTTCAGGGCACACTTGAGCATAAATTAAATTTCTGTGAACAGTTAAATTAATGAATGAAAGAAAGATAAACTTTATATTATTTGCTTATAAATAATAATGAAATATTTAAATATACTTTATAATAAAAAGATAATTAAAATTCTGAATAAAAATTTATTTATTTATTACCATTACATATTTAGAAAGACACGTGTAATTAATCATTGTTTTTTAATAATTTACGTATAATTAATTTGTCATAACAATATACTCACATATTGACTTTATGAGTTTTAGTTTTGATATTATTTTAGATTACTTTCGACAGAAATTTTTATAACCATCATGACAAACTACTCTGCTAAACTTGTTCTCATAGAGCATTGGCTGAAGATAACTGCTCAAGTACAGAAAAGGGGAGAAAAAAAAAAGAAAGGGGGAAAAAAAGCCCAACTATATTTTGTTTTTACATTTTACACATCTATAATCAGCATTAAAAAATTAATAAATTTAAAAGAGACAAAATGATTTGTTGCATAACTTGATAATATAGCCTAAACTCAAAATATCTGTACCATTTATCTACAAAAGTTTGGACAAATTATTTACAAAACATATTGCAAGTATAAATTTCAAGGATAGAGAAAAAAAATTTCAGGACTATTAAAATAAATTGCTTAATAAATGAAATAATTAAAACCAGGAGAATATTATGTGACAAATTATAATTTAAATCATATCACAAAAATTAAAAGACATGTTATATATATATATATAGATATATATATATATATATATATACACACACACACACATATATATATATATAATTTTCTTTGACAATATTTATTTTGCCTGATTTAGAAATTATACTATTTACAAGAAAAAGTACATAAATTTTTTACATGGTAAAGCCTCTATAACATAAATACAACATCAATTATTCATGCAAATTATTGATTGTTATCAAATGTTAAAAAAATTCTCTTAACTATGATGTTTTTATAGCAAACAAAAAAAAAATTAGTTAATTTCATTAACTTTATTGAAGAAAATGTTTGCTTGATTTTTCATATAAATAATGCTAATGTCTCGATACATGGTATGCAACACCAAGGCAGCATCTATTATTATAAAATAATGAATTACATTAGCTGATAATTAAGTGTACATATCAGTAATACACTTTTAAAAGAAGATATATGTGTCTTAATTTTAAATAAGTGCATAAAAAATACTTTTTGATAAAAATAATTATATTTAATAATTTTCATATGTATGAATTAAAAACAATTTGTTGTTTCCATACCAAAGTACTCTAATTTTTTTAAAATATTTAACTATACTTTTTATATAGCTTTTTTATTTTAATGTTTAAAATAATACCATGTCAATGAAGAATTGAGAATATTTCTTACTAAAAAGATATAAAGCAGAATTTTTCTTTTTTAATGAACACTTTTAGAAATAATGATTCTACAATAATCATTTCACGATAGTTTTTCATTTTAGTTAGAAAAAAAATTAACAGAAAACTAGCTCTTTTTTAAAACTTTTTGATTACACGAAATTAATTTATTAAATCATTAATAATTTTATATGTCTTATTTTTTATAATTACGATTTGAATTATTTTTTTTCTTTTATTCTTGTTTGCAAACAAAATGCGAATAAATAAAATTTAAAAACATCTTACACAACTAATGAATCACTTCAATTTTTAAAAAAAGTAATTCATATTAATAATAATAATAAAGCATTTCCATTTTAATTGCAAATATAATTTTTTTAATTGGCCCATTTCACAAAGTAATGTTTCTTTCTTATCTTTATATTCTATAGAATTTTACTTACAAAATGGGATTCATCATAACATACAGTACTTATGCATTAACTGTGTGGCAGTGATTGATCACTATCATTTCCACATGTCAACTAAGTTTTCTATCGGGCAGAAAAAATTTAACTGAAAATGTTCAATATGTATAAATGTTCTAATGTTGTTCAGGCAGAAAATGTTAATATGAGCAATCAAAGGTTCAATAATCATATTACTGCTGGATATTAATACAGGAGACACAAAAAAAAAAGGAAGAAAACAAAAATCAACACAATGAATTTTTACGAGACTTTATTTCTTTGCTAAAAAGAAAGTGAAAAATACCTCTTTCATATTTTCATTTTTATATAATACTGTAGTGCATAATCTTTTAGTTGAATCAATACTTTCTTAAATAAAACTGACATATGTTGGTGCAATTTGGTTATCATATTTAAATTTAGAAATATAAAAATCTATATTGACCCCCTTTTTCAACAACCAGTATTTATTATTGTTTAATATTTTTAAGAGCTCTGCTTTGTATAACTAACATTTTCAAAGACATATTTATTATTTTAAATTATAATAAATTAATTAATCACAGTAATTAAAATTGAAAAATCCAAATCAATTGTACTATTATAAAAAGGTCTTAAGAAAAGATAAAAAATACTTTATAATAATGTAAATAGTAATACATTTATTTTTCACAAAAAAAAAAGAAAGAAGAGAAGAGCGATAAACATATTATATATTCTTAACATTCCACATTACAATCAAAATAAACATTACAGGAATAAAAAAATAAATACATGCTTACTAATTCAATAAACTAGCAGTTTGCCAAAATATTATACATTTTAAACATATATATTCATAGGTTTAGACTATGTAACATGTACATAAATTAATATAAGTATTATTTGAAATAAACGTCTAAAACTTTAATAATATATTTATTTCTTAACCTGTAATAACTTGAAAAGGCACAATATTTACAAGAAAAAATGGTCCATAACTTCACCTTGGATTGGAATATTAAGTAACAAAATTAAATTGTTTTTATATAAGATCTACCCAGTAAATATCAATAAAAATAAATTAATAAATGGAAAGCGGCAAACCTTTTGAAACAAGATAAATGTTGAGAAAAATATATAGAAACTAAATGCTTGTGATAGCTAAAAAATAAACCTTCAACATTCTAAAGTGAATAGAATATAATTAAATAAAAACTATGTTTTTGTTTTATATATTTGCCTCAATAATATGAAAGAACACGTTTCAATAATAAAAAATTAGAAAATATGGTTTTTCTTGAAATAAATAATAGCATTAATAGATTTATAATTTTTTTTTATTATTAATAATCATCAATTTTTACAAAAAAATTCACATAATAGAAAAATGTCAGATATCATTTAAACATTATAAATGGCATAAAAATTATTAATAATAATATACAATTATTTTCCTAAATATATACAGATTTAGATAATAGATTAATTTATTCTATGCATAAATATTTATATACAAAGAATGAAACTTATATGAAACAAGATAAACAAAGGATTTATCAATGTTTTAAAATAAAACCATATAATAAAATTTATTTTATAAAATCTTTCTTGTACTTCCAAGTTAGTTTCAAAAACAGAGATTTAGTCTCAGGGTAAGTATTAAAAAAACCCCAGAAAAACAAAGATTGTATTAACTTTAATTTCATTACTTCCATTTTAAATATTAATGCATAGAAAAAATATCAAAAAAAAAAAAAAATTATCCATTTGGTTTGATTAAATATGAAGCAATATCTTAATAATTAAAATAATATAAGGATAAATAAATAATAAGGAATAACAAATTACAAAAATAATGTGTTTGTTATAAATATTTTTTTAAATATGTACGAAATATTAATCTTATTTTATAATAAAAATTACTTCAATAATTCTCTCACAAAATTGAACACACTGTAAAAAAAATAAGTTATAATAATAGTGGCTTTTTGTAAATTATTTTAAATAGTTTTTAATAAAAATTTGTTACAAACATAATTAAGGTCCATTCTTTACTAACAAAATAGAATTTCTCTAATAGCAAATAGTTATAATATCTGCTATTATAACATAAAAGAATTGCTATAATAGCAGATATAAAACTTAAAAAAAGATGAGCATTAAAATCTTAATTTTTTTCCCTCTTAATTCCATGATTTAATCACCAAGCCAAAATCAGACAAAAAATTTATATAAAACTGACATTATTTTGCAATTTGCATTCATGTTACTTATATTCTGGCAAAGTGCTTATAATAAAATGCTACAAGAATTTTTGAATACCAACTTATTAAAGCGGTTAAGTAACCAAGTTAATGAATTATTAATGTTATGTATATTGTATTCAATATATTCTCATTAAAAAAATGTCATAGATAAAAATTATTTAAAAAAAATAATTCTTAAAAATGATTTCCGTTTTTATCTTTAAAAAATTAAATTAGATATGAATTTCTTATAATTTAGGAACAAATCATAATCTTGTTAATCAAAAACAATCAATCGAAGATTGTTTTTGGTGCATATTGGTTTCGAAGAAAACTTCATCAAATGCCGTCTTTATATTTTGGCACTGATCACAATACCTCACATAGCCACATGAATTTTATAAATATAACTTGAAAAAAAATAGTTTTTAGAAATTTATAAGAACTCTTTATATTGTAATTCCCAAAGCCCTAATAATTGTTAAAATAGCTTGACTATCATCTTTGTTATGGCAGGAATAAGCAAGCGTCACAACACACATTTCACGGAGAAATTTTTTTAATTAGGTTGCGCTATTTATGTTGATTTTTCGATTGCTTAAGGTTAAAATTATATAATATTATCCATCGAAATTTAATTCAACGTCAACAAATCTCATTTCTTAAAATTGCCATATGACACATTCATAAACACGAATGAGATTTTGTATTCTGAGCGTTCCACACTAGACTTAAGCGTATAAAAGTACTCCGATAGAAGCCTCCAATCAAATTGCACTATTTTGAAGACTATTTTTGAAATAGAATAGGAGTGTTACATTTGGCAATATTCGCGTTTTGCACATTCTCCGAAAATATAAAAAATGCTACTGAGCCTTGAGACGCTGTCCATCGCTCATTTGCTTTTTAGTTTTGTAGGGGAAAGTAAATATCTTAACAATTTTAAGAACTTTATAAATTATGGAAGAAATTCTAGATGAGTTAATATTTCATCCTTATTAGCAATATCTTCTTCAACAATTACATTGTCATTATCTTCATTGTCACTCTCACTCTCTTCAAAGTTGGAATCCGAAGTTTCTATATCCACAGTATTTGGATTCTTTCTTTTTCTTTTTTTTTTTTTTTTTCGGTATAATACATCGATTACTCCTAGATGAATTCCATGAGCATAGCACAATTACTGATTTGCACCAATCAACTTTCCAACTTTTTTCATAACTGTTGCTTCATTAGTCGTTAAGGTTACAATAGAGAGTTTTTGCATACCGTACATTAGTTACCGTAGGACGTCCGCTAGCTTTTCCTCCCTAGCGCGCATGCTCATAATAAATTATGTTTCCTATGAGCATGCGCGCTAGGGAGAAAAAGCTAACGGACGTCCTACGGTAACTAACGTACGGTATGCAAAAACTTCTTTCCGAAATAATCACTGTTTCGCTAATTTAGATTTAAGCACTTTCACACATTTTTCTGCTGGCATACTTCCCGAGATATGTGTAAATCCTATATTTCAAAACCATTTTTTGAGTGAATATTTATATTTAAATAGCGTCTATCTCTTACACTAGTCCATTCATCAAATGTAAGACTAAAATTTTCACCATTTACTTTTATTTGTATTGGCTCACGTTTCAACGAATTGCGAACACCGTTACTGTAGTATATAACAGTTCTTCTTATAGTGTTAATCGATGTTGGTAGATTTTTAAAACCTCTGGCGGATAGCGATTTTCTTAATTCAATAGAAGTGCAAAGCACTCGAAATGGCAAACCATCTAATGCTGTCAGTTTACTTATAATTTCATACAAATTATCTTTTTTTTTTTTTTTTTTTCCAAAATAATCTGAAATTTCTGATGGCTTGGACTTAGAAACTGTGCTTAAGTTTGTATCTCCATCGCAATTAGATTCTTTCCTCTTTAACAAATTTGTATCGTGTTTCGTTTTTAACTATGAAGTTTCAGATATCACCATTCACTTAATAAATAACTCTTCAACATTTTTTACATTGTGCTACTATATTCTTTTCATCATATAAATAATGAAACCAAACCGAAGTATTATCAACTGATTTTATATGTTCTTTAAAGTTATTCTTATTCATTATTATGAAGTATTATTTATCAGTATATATATATATATAATAAATCTGAAAAATATTTTGAACTCTAATGTATGATATGCAAATACAATGTGAATAGCAAACTCACCAATTTAAAAAATATCAAAATATTACACACTTTCTTCACAACTACAACCTTATTTTCCCAGATAAGAATTTCTAGTTTTCATATAAGAATTTTGAATCAGAATTCACAGATAAGAATAAGAATTTCACAGATAAGAATTCTAATTTCTAGTAAATACTGAAAAAACGGTATTTAAACTTTTGAATACCGGTATTACAAAATTGTAAAAATAGCTCAAAATATCGGTATTCGATATATCGGTATTGCAATCCTTACTAACAACCGATTCGGCGATATCTATTTATTAAATCTTTGCTCGTTAATTTTCATTTTCGATATTCTCTTATTTGCTCGTAAATGGGGATAAAATACTTTATGGCCCAAGTGCCCCTTTTATCCACTACGCACGAATGACTTCGGCGTAATGATCAAAATGGTGTCTTTGCGATTGAAAGGGACTGTGTTCAAACCTGAACTTTTGCAGAAAGATAATAGATTAAAAAAAAAAAATTGAAGAAATTAAAACAAGTAATATAAAAAAAATATTTTAAAGTAAATTCCTATTTTTTTTTAACTATAATGCAGAAAAGTCCTTTACAAATAAAGCTGAAATTTTCCTCTTACAACTGGCGCCATCTATTATTAGATACATACAACTTAAATCTAAAAAAACTAAAATTAATTAATTTAATTTAATTAAGGAATTAATATTTGAAAAACTGTATTAACATCAAGTGTCCTCAAAAAAATGTATTTGAACTCGAGTGGATGAATAAAAAGTATTTTAACGATTGAAAATTACGGGGCCTGAATGGCCGAGTGGCTAGCGCTCTGGCGCTCGCTGACATGGATGTGTGTAGTGGTTCGTAATCCACTTTAAACCATAGGTCCCAGTCCTAATAGGATCGTAGAGCGTTGCGGGGACATTGTTACTCCGCTTTCGGGGCTTATCTTCAAGTTACACGCGCCCTTTGGGTAGTGCAAAGTGAGTAATGTCTGTGCAGCGTTTGCCTTAAGGCATCCAAGACCAAGCTGTCTAATTGTTTGCCAGCTGCATTAGAAAAAAAAAACTATTGAAAGTTTGATTAAGATATATATAGGGAGAGTGTGAACTAATAGAAGGAATTGAAAAAAATGCGGTTGTGTAGAAGTGCTTTTTTTATTTAAGGAAATTTTTAATATCCACCATGATAAGTACCTAAATGTACTAAAATTTAAAATTTAATTTTAAAATTGTTCTCATTTTTTTATTTTAAAAATTCAGTTTCTTTATTTATCTCTTTTATTTTTACTTATTGTTTTTTATTTTTTATGCTTATGCAATTTTATTTTAATAACTTATTAACATTAATCAGCCAGTCAAAAAAAATTAATTTAAATGTTAGTTCTGATGAGAAGGTTAAGAGACATTAAGTCTCAAAGGAACTCCATAATCAGTACGCCATACATACATATTGCATTGTGGTAGCTTTAACCGGGTCCAGCGACATAAATCGTCTTTTAAGAAGGAACAGCGCAATGAATGAACAATCTCGCTGGCCCCACCGTAACCCAGATTCGAATATTTGCCAAGGCAGATTCAAGGTTTTAGGCAGAAATCGATACTATATATTTTATTATCAGAAATAAAACTTCATTTTAAGTGCATTTTTAACATCAAATAAATATGTGTTAAATAATAAAAATTTAATATTTATATTTTTCTGTTATATTTGCAGCAAATATAAACATACAATCACGCAGCTGTAATTTTTTTTATTTCTTTAGCCATTTCTGTTTTAGTCCTTAGACATTACTCTGACCATTACGCCGTTTCGACTGATACTATGGGTATCAAAATTAAATCTAAAATCTGGATCTAAATGCGCAAATAAATTAAGATGGGTTGTAAAAGAGATAAGTACATACTTATTCCGAATAACAATCTGGATGTCACTTCACAAAAGAGAAACACTCAAAAGAAGCATTATAGAAGGTTCGGACTAGCGCAATGTACTAACCGTAATGTAAAGTAATTAATTTAGCATCGCATCACAAATATTTAAACATTTCATAAAAATATACATATACAATTTTAGTAAAAGGCTAAAAAAAAAGAATTATTGCTCTTGTTTTATTTTTAAAACAATTCATTGAAATTAAAAAGGTAGAAAAAACAATCATTAGATTTCTGTAAGTGTTTGTTTAGAAAATTTATAAATATAATTGATAGATGACGCTGCCAGAGAACATATAAAAGGGACGGATTTTTCAGATTAGGAAGGCTCAAAGGTGCTGCCTTAAGTCTGTCCTCGCAGTTCTTGTTGAATAATGTATTGTAAAGGGTTTTTCTTAAATATGCATTTCTAAACTTATATATCAGTCCTTATGTAATATCGTTTAAGCTATCATTTAGTCCATGGGCTATTTGAGGTAGGTAGTATTGGGAGAAAGAAAACATTGAATTCCTGGTAAAATCACAAAATAGAGGCCGTTGGGATTTGGCGTTAAAAACATTGTCCCCAAAATGCGCCAAATGCTGAAAATTTCTGGATTTTTAAGAAAAAAAAATACTTACTCTTACTTACTTATTCCGGATCATCAATAATGAGGAATGACGGAACACAGACTGGATTTTATTGCGTAGGTAAATCGGGCACATAACATTTTTAGCAATCAATCCTTCAAAAATACAACATTCAATAATTTTTAACTTACCTTGACATTCCAAATCCTTGAAGAAATCCGTTTCTGTAGCCCTGTAACCCCTTCCTTCAATATTAAATAATGTCTAGATTCCTAATCCCCAAAATAAAAATTTTATTAAGATTTTGGTCAATAAGCAATGAAAGCAAGTAAATTCAAGTGCATTCCGTCGTTATAAGAAGGAAATGACAGCCCTTATGAAAAATAAAATCTTGCAGTTACTCTGCATTAGTGCTTCTAATAGTTGAGAAATGTTTGTTTAAACGTACCATAAAATAACGTTTAATGATATAAGAGTGAATGAGATGAATCAGGTAAATCGGCAAATGATAAGCATAGAATTTGTAAATAAGACGTCAGTAAAGGAAATATCAAAAGCCTTAGCAAAATCAGAGGATATGACTTTAGTAATTGAGTTTTTGATAATACCCGTAGAGATCAGCCTGTTAGTCGGAGGAGCTGATAGGTGGTGGAGCGGTTAGTTATAAAGCCAAATTAATGAGGAATCAAGATGGAGTATTTGCTAAGATGAGCTTTAATTATTTTTAAAAATAATGAATTCAGTTAATTTACTTAGAGTGGACAAAAGATAAATTCGTTTCCACGGAAACACCTCCAATTCCCCTCATTCTGCAACAATTAGTTGGGGTACTTTCAAATCTTTCTGTTTTAATAACTGCTCTTCAAAATCAACCAGTCAATAACATTCAATAGATCGACCAATAATTCTATCTTATGCGTGACTTGGAACTCCAATAGTCTGAAAGGAAAAATTAATGAATTAGAAAATTTTATATCTGAAAATAAACCTCATGTAATTGCTCTCCAAGAAACCCACCTTCGGCCAGGCGATTCCTTCAAAATTCCAAATTATATCATATATCGCTCCGATCGTCTTACCCACAGAGGAGGAGGCACGGCTATCTGCATTCATAAAAATATTAATCATCATCAAATTCATTTTACTACAACCAGCTTTGAAAACTCTGCTATCGTTATCAATCTCAAGAATAACCTAAAAATTACTATTGCTAGCATTTATCGCCCTCCAATTGGTAGATACCTCACACAAGAACTTCATACAATAGCGAACTCCAATCAACACGTACTTCTACTTGGTGACTTCAATTCCAAGCATCCTGCATGGAATAATGGACGCAGCAACATAAATGGTTCTATTCTCTTCGATTGGACAAATCTTAATGCATTCAATGTTATTGCTCCTAATGATCCCACATATTTCTGCCTTCACAATCCTTGCAATAGTACTCTTGACATCGCACTTTTTAAAAATTTAAACGCCGGACCTGCTTCTTCTATCAACGATCTTTCTAGCGATCATAACCCTGTGATAGTTGAAGTCTCTCATAATTCATT
Organism: Caerostris darwini; assembly: GCA_021605075.1. Lineage (NCBI taxonomy): Eukaryota > Metazoa > Arthropoda > Arachnida > Araneae > Araneidae > Caerostris > Caerostris darwini. The sequence continues at coordinate 597,401 of BPLQ01010921.1, read as the reverse complement.
TACGCCCTTCCTCAATAGCATAATCACAACTACCAATTGGAATATTTTTACTAAAATTCTCTCTCAAAGCATTCCTGGTAATCCAGTCATCTCCAATATTCAAGATATTGACAAATTAATTGATAAATTTAACTATGCTGTTACTTCTGCTATCAACCTTGCTAGCAAATCTAAAGAACTCAGTACACCACACCAAAAACTTCCGACTGAAATCACCTCTAAAATTGCGGAAAAAAACAGAATTCGAAAATTATGGCAAGATACCAGGTTTCCTCCGTTCAAGCAATCCGTCAACAAGCTTCAAAAAGAAATAAAGCAAATGATTCACAAATTAAAGAATGACAGATGGAATGAATTTTTATTAGGCCTAAATCCAGAAGATAATTCTCTCTTCAAAATTAACAAACATTTTACCAAAAATATCCCAAAATTCCTCCACTGGTTGGATACTCAGGTCTTATATTCTCATCTTCTGATAAAGCGAACTCTTTTGCTGAAAACCTTGAACTCTCCTTTCAAGAAAACACTGAACCTTGCGATTACTCACAAATTGAGCATGTTGAAGATACAGTAACTTCCTTTCTAGCTGATCATCAAAATTATCATAACAATATTTTTTTTTCTCCATCTGACATAATTAACTTAATCAAGAATCTCAATATTCGGAAATCTTCTGGACCTGACAACATTCCAAATAAAGCCTTAATGTGTCTCCCCCTTCATGCCATTACTCATCTTGCAAAAATCTACAACAGCTGTACTAAATATCACTACTTCCCTCCTATCTGGAAAAAAGCAAATATCATCATGTTCCCTAAACCTGGCCAAGATAGGAAATTTCCTCAAAATTATCTGCCCATCAGTCTCCTTAGCTGTGTAGGAAAACTTTACGAAAAACTCTTAGTGAAACATATTACTTCTTTTTGCGATAAAAATTCCATAATTCCAGCAGAACAATTTGGATTCCGTCAACATCACTCAACTTGTCATCAACTTCTACGTGTCACCAATATCATCACTGAAGGATATAACTATAAATTTTTACAGGAGGTGTCTTTCTAGATGTCAAAAAAGCTTTCGATCGATTGTGGCACAATGGACTGATCTACAAAATGATCAAACTTCAATTTCCAACTTGGATCACGCTTATCATTACAAATTATCTTAAAAATAGAACCTTTCAAGTTCGACTTCATAATGAATTCTCCGAAATCGGTCGTATTTGTGCTGGTACACCTCAAGGAAGCGTGCTAAGTCCTATTCTCTACAATATCTTTACCTACGACTTTCCTCAGTGCACTAACATTTCCATTTGCCTATTTGCTGATGATTCTGCTGCTCTTGCCCAAGGTGCTTCTATACTTTATGTCATCAATACTCTTCAAAATTTTCTGAATATCCTAGAAGATTGGCTAACTAAATGGCGCATCGCAATTAATGTCTCTAAATCTCAAGCTATCATTTTCCGAAAAGGACACGCCAGACAACCATATATTAATCCCTCCCTTTTTGGTCAAGAAATTGAATGGGCAACTAATATTAAATATCTCGGCTTAATTAGAGACAATAAACTTACGTTTCGAGCTCATATTCAAAAAATCAAAGAAAAATGTTGGAAAAAATTTTATCTCACTCTACCACTCATTAATAAATTTTCTAAATTAACTTTGTCAAACAAACTTCTTCTCTACAAACACGTTCTTAGGCATATCCTTACCTATGCTGCCCCAATCTGGGGTCTAGCTGCACAATCTAACAAGAAATCTGTACAAATTATTCAAAACAAACTTCTTCGTATTATCACTGGTGCACCCTGGTTTGTCCGCAACTCTACAATTCATCAAGATTTAAAAATTGATTCTATTGACAACTATATTACTAAACTTTCTAGAAATTTCTTCAATACCATTGCTACTCACGAAAACCCTCTCATCAAGGCACAAACTATATTTACGCAATTGAATGGAAAATACAAGTATCCTTTCTCTACTTCTAAATGGAATCGAAGCCTCAAAACACCATAATTTCCTGCTCACTTATCGCTTTTTAGATATTTTACTTCAACGCATATTTACTGATCATAAATTTCTTGTTACGTTTCCATCACCGATGATTTACATTTTCCTTACTTTCGTCTTTTTTTTTTCTCAAATCATACGATTACTATTATCTATTTATCATGACTTTTCTTTCCTACTGCCTTCACATACCATTGAGTAGATGAACGCTTCGCGTTCAGGCACTCGACATCTGTATTCAACAATGATGAGATAAATTCGTCTATAATTAAAGAAGTTAATAAGATCTTTACCAGGTTACTGCTATTAATATGAATAATTTTCCAGATATACTGCATATATAAGATTTTGAAATAATAAAAAAAATAATATTTTACAAAAAAACAAAGTTTTTTTTTTTATCAGTTAAAAAAAAAACAAAAAAAAAACTGTAGATATAGAAAAACGTAATTTGTTTCTCGAGCAAAATATTTAATTACTGTTATCCTGAAATTTTATTTATAATTGGTATAATACGCAAGGACTGGAGAAAAAAAAGACGCTTACCCTTCTGATTGCTTGATCATACATCTTAATTATTACGTCATAAGGTCATATGTTGGTGAGAATGTTTAACCATATAAAAATATTTAAACATCACTTAAAACTACTTCTTATTTTTTGGCTAGTTTATATTCCACTAATAACCTACAGGGTACAATTAAATAAGTGATTGACAGTTCGTGATCTCTCCTTGTTAGTTTTTTATAAAGAATATTTTGGAAGAAACGGATAGATTTTTCCAGTGTTAATGAAATTTTATTTCCTCCAGAGTGAATACAGTTGTTCAGGACTAAGGGCATTTGGTGTTTTGATGTACCATCTTTATTTTCTATAAAGGAAGAATGCAACTTTATTGATAATGTTCTTAAGTTCTACATTGTTTATAAAACCGGATAACCCTAACACGAGCAATAGAAAATATGGTCAATTATATTTTCCCTTTCTATTAGTGGCAAACAAAGAATAGTTATTAATAACATAATAACATTAACATAATAATTTTTCTAAAGCAATTTCAATTTATTGGAACAACAACTGTACCAAGCCAAATTGTAATTAGGTAGGATTGGGATTTTAAAAAAGATGGATTTAAACTCATCACTTAGAAATAAGCCGAAGTTTCCTTAAATCAGGATCTTTGATTAACACCATCCTACTTTTAAAATCTTAAATGAATACGTAAATAATTTAATGAGGTCATATTACTTTCCTCAATTTTAAATAAAATGTTTACATAAAAATGTTGAATAAGTTATTATTGAGTTAATTTTTATAAAATAATAAAAAATAAATAAAATAGCCATATTTCTATGTTCACAATCAGTCCACATGTATTTATATTTCTTCTTTCATCATTTTCTTTCTTGGTTTTATTCAAAGAATTTAATACATATTTTTTTTAAAGTGAAGTAAAACAAACAAACAAAAAAAGTACTACAACTTTGGTTCCCTGATGCTGATCGTGCCATTTTGTATTTTGCACTATGTCGGATTCCAGTGGAAAGTCTTCAGCTCAAAAAACAAATAGTTCAGGAGGAAACGAAAATCCAGCTTTTGCGGATGCGGTACAGAGAGCTCGTCAGGTATAATTAATATTTATATTCTAGTTATTTTCATTTTCTTTGATTAGCTCCCACAACAGGTGTTTTTTTTTATTGTCATAAGTCTCCTTTCAGTACATGCTTACATACCTAAACTGATAAAAAATAACCTTGATCATCATATTTAAATTGCTATATATTTTCATAAGTTTCATTCTAAATAAATGAAATCGCTTTATTCTAACACTATTTATCTTACTATTAATTTTTTGTACCTTATGAAGATATTATAACGTTCCAAAATGGCGCTTCTTTGTTCTTATGGCCTTGTATAACCGATCACGTCCGTAGAATCTTTAATCAACGTATTATTTTTGTCAATGAAGCAAAATTTATAATTGCATTAAGATATTGTTTGACAATTTTTGTGCTCTTGCAACTTTTTAATGTTTAGTTATTCAAAGTGTAGTGTGGTTCAACAATATTTACCATTATGTTTTTAGCTATAAATTTATCCATATTGGCAGAAGCACTTTTTTTATTGTCCTTAAAAGTAAAAATCTCAGATTTATTGCAGAAACAGTCAGGTTTAAAATTTATCAAAACGTGTGTGCAATTGGCTTCATGCCTTATGGGATAAATTTTTTTTCTACCTTACATAGATATTAAATTTACAAGTGATAATTCTAGAAAAAAAATCAAGTTTGTATTGATATAAAAATTAAAGTGGCATTGTATTATTTCATTAAGCAAAGATTAACTCCATTTGATTATGAATTATAATTATAAATCCTGCAATAAATTTTGTTATTACTGAGTAAATTTTCTCATAGTTACAATATTTGTTTTTATTTTTAAAATATCTTGTTATAGAATTATTAAATTTAGAATATAATATAATAATTACAATATAAAATTTAGTTTCATTCAAAAATGATTAAAACATGTATCAATTGCATAATTAGAATATTTATGCACCATAAATCATGCCAATAAAAAGCAACATGTATTAATGAAGGTATGTAAAGAAAAGGTGAATATTTTAATTTAAATGTTTATCTGTTGAAATTTTTTTTCAGTAATGAATCAAAATGATTTAAAATGGTGGTTTTAAAAAAGTAAATTGATGTAATTAATAAATTAAGGAGCTGTTAAACCTGATGGGAGAATAGTTATATGCGTTTATTTGGAATAGCTCATTGAAACATTATAAAATAAACATATGTATCTAAACATCTAACTATTCATAATAATGCTTATTGAATGTCTCTAGGAATTTTTGTTTTCAACATAATCCGAAATGCATTGCACTATTTTAATTCCCAAGATCATAAAATTTCCAACTCTTCATATTTACTTACGTATGAAATGATACGGTTTATAGAATATTTCTTTTTTACATTAATATTTGTCCTTTTTCAACTTTCTTTTGTGATGTTCTGCCTAAGCAGGTATATGATTTAAAAAAAAAAAGTTTTCCATATTGCAGAAATACTGTTTTATTTTTTGCTTCATATGTTTATATCCTTGTTTTAAAACTAAAATTTAAAAAATATCTGAAATGATTTTACTTTCTCAAATTCTTTTTTATTTGTAACTATAGTAAAAAAAATTGCAATGTGCTGAATTTTTATCTACCTTATTCCAGTGAATAAATTATTTTCATGTTTTGTGATGTAATTGATTTTGTGACTGTATCTTTCATGGACATTAATTCTAAAATTGCTCTTTATAGCTTGCCGCGAAAATCCATTCTACCGGAAGTGAAAGCATCAGTGTGACTGGTGGAGTAAAAAGACCTTTAGAAGACAGTATGAATGGTGTAGCAGGTGTGTACTTTTTAAACTATTTTTATTAAAATTAGTTTTTTATTATAATCATAGTAGAAATAGTAGTAGTAGTTGACTTTAAATAGGCATAACAAAATAAAATTCAAATAATTTTTGGATATTTAATAGGAGTTTACAGCTATTGTGTAACCAAGGGTTATTAATCAAAAAATTTTATGTAACCCATTCATAAAATTTGATGCTACCAGTTCCAAAACTGCTGTATTTATTTTTCTAAAAGTGTATACTTTTAATAAGTACATAAGTATAAAAATTATTTCTGTAGACATTGATACTATGCAACATATTAGGTGATTACATGACTCATTCTTTAAAATTTTAGGTTTTAATTTTGTTGAAATGGTGTAAGAAAGAATCTGTTCATGAAATGTTAAAAATTTTATATGATTCAGAGATAATTTTAAGTAGTACAATAATCACTTCTGTGTGTAACCTAAAAGTGAAAGGGAACTGGGGATCTGTCTTTTGCAAGTAGTGATGTCTAATTACAACTCTTATAAAATAATAATACAATTGAATGCATGGTTCTTAAAAACAAATCAGATGTTTTAATGTTATTAAATACCAAAAATTGTCAGCTCTTGAATCCTGAGGCTAGTGATTACTTGACAGTGCCTTGTTTGTAAATGCAATTTAAGAAGACTAAGAAATGCTTGAAATAAAATCCACATAGTAAATGACATATTTTTACTCTTTTATAACTTCCACCTTAACAGATAAGAGATCAGAAAAGTGAGCCTTTTATAAATTTAAGAAACACTTGGTGATAAAAGACATCACCAAATATACATAAGTTGTCAAATTGTCATTTTAGTCTGATTTAATTGTTTAACTATTTGACAAAAATTGAAGATAAGCTATCAAAATTGATTTTCACAAATTCGAAACATTGCATATTATTTAAGTAATATATATATATATACACATTATTACATATTTTTGTTTATTTTATTTATTAGGCATTTTAAGCATATTTTTAATATGAAAATTTATTTTCTTTTAAAAATTAAAAAATTGTCCGAATTTTGTCAGTTACAGTATTAATGTATTTTTTGTTTTAGAAGGTACACCAGATATTAAGAAAATGGCATCAGGTGATCGTGAGTTTTAAATAATTCATTTATACTTTTATTTTTTTTAATTTGTAATATGTTATAATCAAAACATGTCAAGTTATTTTAAATTTTTTAAATTTTCTGTTTAAAGCCAATTTTTTTATATTTATATATCAAAAAAATTTTCAAAATTAGTAAATATATATAGTTTACATTGTTATTTTTCTTATTATAGAATATGGTCAAATTCAGGGCATGCCACAGAGGTAAGCTGTTATTTTAAATCTATATAATTTATTTATTCAACTATTTGATAAATTTTTTATTAAATTGAATAATTAATTATTAACTTATTAAACTATTTATTTGTTAGAAATGGAGGTGGCGGAAACTTTGTAGTTGAAGAATATCATGTTCCAGATAAGATGGTTGGATTAAGTGAGTTTTTAATTTTTGAATTGTTTTGATTATAAGTTATATTAATCACATTATTAGTTTAATTTGTTAACAACAGTTAGGATTAATTAAAATATCTGATCCCATAAAGGCAGTTTGTTTTATGTACCATGTAATGCATTTGCATAATACTAGAGAAATAATGTTAAGAATTTGGGGATAAATACTTTTTATGCTATGTGCACATTATGAATATGTTTGCATATATTGTTGTATGGTTAATTAAAATTAATTTGCTTATTCTCAAAATTTTTATGTTTATATAAGTTAATATGTATTTGACGCAATATGAAAATATATAATAGTAAAGGTTTTTATATTGAAATACTTTAATGCTTCCTGTCTATAATCAGCTGCAGTGTTTTTTTTCATGGCTGTTTAAATTTTCTGCTATATAAGAAATAAGAAAGATGGGGGGTTGTGTTCTACAGGTAATTCTTTTTATATTTATTTATGTTCTTTAAATACCATAATAAGGAAAAACTTTAATAAAATCAATTATAAAAATAAAAAAATATGTCTGTAAATGAAACTAAGGTTTCAAATAAGAATTCATTTTAATATTTCCACAATTAATAATCATTTATGCTTTAGAGCTGTAGTCTTAAAACTTTGTCAATTTAAGGAACCCTAATGAGTCCTTACTTCACAAAACCTGGGTTACATTCATAATATAGATAGTACGCATAAAGAAAAACATTTTAATATTCTTTTATTATACTGTAATAAATGTTAAAAAAGTATTATAAAATAAAGTTAACATTGAAAATTTTATTTGTTAATATTAATGACTGGAAGGAAAGCTTGCTTTGTTTTACATAAAACTTGTTGTCTATTGTTGTTATTTTTAAATACATATCATGTTCAGTATCTAATTTATTTTGTTTTTTTATGACATTTGCTGAAAACTATTTTTTGCACAAATGTTATAATGAAGGGCATTAAGACTTTTTAAAACTTTTGCTGACATGTGAGGATATTGTGTGTAAATTTTTAATCAAAAATCAAGATCTTGTTCATATCTGCATTTTAACATAGAATCAATTGACTGTTCTACCAATAATAAATTCTTCTTCTTTTTTTTTATTGAAATTTTGAAAAATATATTTCTTAACTCAGTAGTGGGACTTTTATTGAGGGAAGTAACCTCTGATGGTGGCTTTAAATTGTAAAGTAGGCTTCTGAATTGGAATCTAACGTCTTTATGAAAATTCCATTTTCGATTTGAAAATGATGTAGCTTTTGAAAACATTGCATGTTTATTTTTCACATAAGAATATCACAAATCTAATTTTAAAATTAAAGCATTGCGAAGATTAATTAAATTCATTTAAAGTTATATATATATATATCTGTCAAATGTGACATGCACAAATACTTGCATTCATTTGTTACTGATTGTCAAACACGCACATAAATGTTAGTTTGCATCAAAACTGCTTTAAAAGCAATGTTGTCACTCCCATGTTACAACCTGCTACTAAATAGGTCGATTGCAGTACCAATCGAATTGTGCTTTACTTCCATCCATTCCTCCCAGTGACACTTCATTGTAGAACCACTGCATAGCCTCGAACATCATGGGCTCGTTCAATTAATTTAGAATGTTTTATTTTCTATTTTTATTATTTTCATCATTTTGATGAATATTTTGTGTATGCTTATGGAACCGTTATGGATACTTCATTTAAGCCCAGTGTTCTGTGGAATACAGTTTGAAGATCACTGCTTTTGATTGAAGGAAATCTTTGCTCAGTATTGCAATGATTTCATCCCTAGCCTTTTTTAATAACTTCACATATATGTGAATGCAGAACATTGCATTTTGTATTTGTTTGCAAAAATATTGCTTCTTTTATCATATTGCTCTTGTATGGTATTTTTTTGAATTTTTAAAAGATTTTATTTCTCTCACACTGAAATTCTACCATTATTTTTAAAAAGCATTCTCTGGTAATAGTTTATAATTTTCACCAAAATTCTATAGAAAAATGAGGATATAATGTTATCAATTGCATCTGATTTTTCATTTATGCAAATTTTATTTCAGTTATTGGCCGTGGTGGAGAACAGATAATAAGGTTGCAAACTGAATCGGGATGCAAGATCCAATTAGCTTCTGATAGTAATGGAGCCTCAACAAGACCCTGTACTTTAACAGGAACCAGAGATTCTGTAGAGTAAGTGTTCTTTCAGCTGGTAATTAGTAGTGATCAAAAAAGGAAAAAAAAATCAGTGAAGCTTTTAGTTCACCTTTACATTACCGAAAATGGACATGCTATATTTAAATTTGTTTGTAGATGTATGAATATATAAATATTAGTATTCATGGCAAGTGTGAATGGGAAAAGTTTGGATATGTAAAATGTGATGGATGTGAATGGTTGATATAAAGAGTTGGATTTATATTTTTGGCTTAACATAATACTTCTGTTTGTTGATGCTAAATATTTCATAAATTGAAATATTTCTTAAGTTCCTGTGTGTACTTAAACTCCACCCGATATTTTTTACACCTTATTTTATTTCTCTCCGAAGGACACTCCGGCAAAACCCATCTTGTCTGGCAGTTATTAAGTGTCACGATGGCTGTGGATAAAGTACGTTCTCTCGTCGTGGGGGCAGATTTTCTCCACACCATAAAACTGATTTCTGTTACATCTCTTCTATTCTTATTCATTTTTAACCTTTTTGGTAATCTAGTATGAGTATTGTGCAGTTTTTGATTTATCATATAGTTTATTTGGGATTTATTCTCTTTGCAACTTATTAATATGTAGTGGAAAAAACAGATATGTAAAATTTATTCATATAAATGTACTGTCATTTGATTTATAACAAAATCTGATCATCAATCACTTGTTATCTGGATTATCTTTGCTAACAATAACTTGTTTATCTCGATGCATAATATACATTATGGTAATATGATACTGTAATTGTTTGTATGCTTCTTATTATCAATTAGAATTTTTAAAAACCTCTTGGGGTTATTTATTATTTAAATGCCCTTGATATATATATTTTAAAAAATACTGTTTTTAAAACACAATTATATATTTTATTTTAATATATATTTCAATCATATATTTTTTTACTAATTTTGAAATAAACGTTATGTGCTTCTTTTGATCTAACATTTATATATCGTGAAAACATGTTTATTTTGCTTTAACATATACTTTAGATGTTTAAACCAGAATTATGTATGCATTTCATAATTACACAAATTTGGATTAATTTTATGAGTAATTTTGTAGTGAAAATTTAAATAATCCTTTCTTGTACTTCTCGTGTATAATTTTTTAAATTCCTAATATTTTAATTGGCTGTGTTTTAAAAAAATATTCAATATCTCAACTTAAATTATTCAATATTGTATTTTTATCAGTATAAATCGCAAATGCAGTGTCAGATAAAAATCATTGATGCCAAATAAATTGAAATAGTGATGAAATAATTATGATATATCATACTAAAAATTTCTTAAAGTTCATATTCTTTGTGCTATCTATATTTGTTATTAATATACACTGAATATTCTTTTAAAGGGACCAATTACTTGGTATCTTACCTTTTTGTCCCAAATGTTATTTTTTTAAAATTTTTTATTACTGTTCTAGATAAATGCTTTTTTATAAAGTGTTTTTATTGTGCTAAGTTATATTAAATAATTTTAAAAACCAGTATTCTTAAATAAAAACATTGTTTTTTCAATACTTCCTTTTATTGATAAAGAAATGATATAGGATCAGTTGTGAATATATTATCTATTATGGTGCAGTGCCTTCTATAAGTGACACCATCAAATCGTTTTGTTATAGTGCATTTTTTATCCTCTATCTCATTTGACAGAGATTAAAATGTATTAACAGGGATATAGATAAAAGGACCAGCTCTGTGTGGCTTTTGGAGGAAAGCTTGTCAGGTAAGGCCACACTGTAAAAAACCCATACTTAATAGAAAAACCAGTATATTGTTTCCTAAACTTATTTCTTTTAAAAATTGTGTATTTTATTAGATTTATTGTAGATCAAAACCCTGTCTTGTTCAGTACTATATTAACTAACTTTTTATAAATATTTTTTTAATTTTCTTATAAAATTTTTTATAAACATATTAAAATAGAATTTAAGGAGTTCACATATTTTAACTATTTATAATTTAGAAATTACTTTTTCAACTATCTTAAAGTTAGGAGGGAAAGCATATAACTAAGGGCAAACAAAAATTACCATTTTGTGAACATTTGGTAAATTGTAATAGAATTTTTTATTATGAGTTTTCAACCACTAAATTTAATTGACATATATTCTGAATAAAAATTTATAAAAAAAAATTGTTAACCTTTTTTATGAAAGAATAATTGCGTTACTTGTTAGCAAATTGCAATATTAAGAAATCTTACGTAGTACAGTTTCTTAAAATTAATGCATATTTGAAAAATCTTTTTAAAAATTAAAATTTTTTAAACATTTGATTCATTTATATGTATATAATATATATATACATTGTAAGGATATATAGTATTTTTTCACATTGTTAAAAGGATCATCTTAAATTTTGAAAAAAAATGTATATTTGCCAAGTTATTTGATTAGTGTGTATAAAACTTTTTAGGTGTATAAAAAATTTTCAATTATCAAGATTTTGTATTTAGTAATGTTTATAAAATAGTTTTTCATAAATTAAGCTGCTTGCTTAAAATTTTTTAACGAAAGTGAATCATTACTTAAAATTTTCTTTGCATTTCATAACTTTTTGTCGTACTGCCTGTGCTGCTTAAATAAATGAGATATTAAATAATTATAAAGGCAAGATTTCATTAGAATAATGTTACATATAAATATTAGAAAACTTATGTACTTTTAAGATATACAATTTTTACTAGTAAGGAATATGTTTAAAAGATTTTTAATTTTATGCGATACATTTCTTAATATCAGTTACTCATATAATTTCTTTACAAGTAATAGATCTTAGAATATTGCACCATTCCCAACTAAGCTTAAAAATATTGGTTTTCAACCTTTTAATGTTGCTTCTTTTTATTTTAAAATTAAGACCTAAAATAATGAGCATGTGTATTACTTTTTGAATATTGGCTAAGCATCTTAAAACTGTTAAATTAATTTTTAAACTATAAAATACTTAATAAATTAAAAACCATATTAGCAGATTTAAAATTTTATTTGAGTGCATTTAACCTTTTTTTTTAATGATATAAAAGACTGAATAAAAGTTTAAAAAAATTAAAAGAAGAAATTTGCATTGTTAGATTTTATATTTCGTGATGCTTTTAACACTATTTTCTTATCGTATCTTTCAAATTGATTTTTCAGTAGTGTTTTTTTTTTTTTTTTTTTTTTTTCCCCATTTAGAATTGTCCAAATGTATATTAATGTTCATAACTCAAAATTCATTCTTGTTAGCGTTTTTAGATGTTTTCAATAATTTTAATATTGCTTGTTTGCATTTGTTTACTAAGTTCCCATTAGTTTTATTCTCTTGCTATGTATATTTTGGATTTCTTTCATTGTTCCAATTTCTAGAATAATGCTTATTTTGACTTTGTTGTCTTTCTGTTTTATATTTTGTTGTGTTTATCACGTTAGTATAGAAAATAATTTGGTAATTTATGAGTTAATTTATTAAAGATCGTTTTTTTTTTAAAAAGAACTTTAAGATGAATTTAAAAGTATGAAAAGTTTTACCTTTTTTATTTTAATGTGCTGTTTTGCATTTAACTAAATAACTGACAGCATTTATTTTTGTCAAAACTAACTGGATCAATTTATTTTAAACATAGGGAGGGGGGAATCAATTTACAAATAAGAAGGTAAATTTAAAATAAATATTGAATGCTGTTGAAACTAAGCAAATTGCTGTTTTCCAATTTTGTACATTAAGTAAGAATGTCGTTATTTTATATAAACATATGGAAATAAAGTTTTATTTTCTTTTTTCATTGCTGGGTTGTTAATTTCATTTAAATTAGAATGTTTGATATAAATTTCATTGTTTTCTAAGTTCGATTTAGAATTTAAATGGATGGGTGTTATTTATATTTTGTGAATTAGATGTGTGTGTGTGTGTGGTTGATTTAAATTGAATGCAAGTTTATTAATCTGTGACAGTCCACTGAGATTTTATTCCCCACAGTTCTGCATTTAAATTTTCTGGATGCGTTTATAGTTACATTTTATTTTTCATTGAATTCAAGCAATTTTAAAAACTAGTGTAAGTATTAATGGTAAGTATGTTTTTTATTTTATATTACTTTTACAATTTGGTCTTTTTAATTTTAAAAGACCCTTAAAATCTTAATAAGGCACACAGGCAGTTTTTGCTTAATATTGCAACTATGTATATTGTTTTCTTATTAATTTGTTTATTGATTTTAATTAGGAAAGTGAAAAATATGATTGAGCATATCATAAGCAAAGCTAATAGTCCATATCCTCCAGAACCTGGCCAAGTATCTGATGGTCAGTATATGACAGAGTTGATGATACCCGGTCCTAAAGTGGGTTTGCTAATAGGAAAAGGTGGAGAGAATATAAGGAATTTACAGGTGCATATTTTAGTTTTATTAAAATTAATAATTGCTTATCCAAGCATACCTATTTGGCTAGTCAAAAATAAAAAAAATTACTGGTTCGTATAATCAAATAGTTTTAATTATAATTATTTTGGTAATGTATTAACTAGTTTAAAAAATATGTTCTGTTTTTAAAGCTATTATATAAGATGTTCATTAGTTTTGGCCTTGTCATTTTATCTTATTGAAATTCGTAAATTACCATTAAGTGAAAGTTAAAATTTGTTTAAAAAGAGATTGCTATAATTTAACTTTCTAAAGTAACATATAACAAATGAAAAAAATTTATATTAGGTTTGCCTTTCAGAATTTTTTTTGCCAAGTATTAAAAAAGTTTTTTAAAAATAATTTGTCCTGTTTTTTCTAAGTGAAATTAAATGGTCGTATGAGAGAAAATGATAATTTGACTATAATTTTTAATAAATTGTTTTTAAAAAATTTTTAACCTGCAATAAAAATACAATTGTGAAGTTAGGAATTTGTTTTTGTAGTATAAATTACGTTAAAAATCTGAAGCAAAGACCTGAATTTTTAAATAAACTTGGTATAATTATAAAATTATGTTTATATTATGTTAGTTTTATAGAAATATATTATGAATTATATCACTTTCATTTTAATCAGCTTATTTTAAATTTTGATAGCAGCTAATTAATACTAGTTTAATTTATGTTATCTAAAATTGTGTAAAAAAACTACTTTTCACTCTCATTAAATGTTTAGCTTGATTGTTGAAATTTTGTTTAATTACTACTTTTTTATTTATTAAAAAAAAGTCCCATTTTGTTAATGCACTGTGAAGATTTTTTTAAAATTTTAATAAAATGAATTGAAATACAATTACTAACCCTATACTAATTATATAAATTTTCTCTTTAAACTGATTAATGACAATATAGTGCTTTATTGATCATTGCCACACTATTAGTGATTTTGGTGATGGATAAAATGTAAAAATTTAGAAATACAGATGCAATATTTATAATATAATGTATATGTTTATTGAAACTTAAAATCTTGAGAAATCTGTTAAGTGAAAATGCTAACTAGAATATAACTGTACTTAGTAAAATCAAATTTAATATTTAAATATTGTGTTATGATTTTTCTATTAAAACATTTAGAATTAATGTATCTTAGTTAACAGATTTTTTAAAATCATGGTCTTTTTTTGTTGAATTATCAGGAAAAAGGTGGAGTAAAAATGGTCCTCATTCAAGATGGACCCCAGCAAACAACACATGATAAACCTTTAAGGATATCTGGTGATCCTCAAAAAGTGGAGGTACGTTTACCTTTCAACTTCATACTGTTTTTAATAAAGCCGAATAAATGTGTGTAAATAAGTGTCTCTTTAAAAAAAGTTACACCAAATGGACTAAATTTTATTAACAATTAGAGGTAATAAAACTAAAAGTATTCATAGTAAAAAATAAAAAAATTAAGATACTTTTAGAATACCTTCTAAACAGTATCATAAATATGTTATTTAGTATTTGTACATTAAAAACAACTTATTTTAATAAAATAAATTGAAGTTGCAACTTACAATTCTAACTTGTTTTCATTGAGTCTTATTTCTTTTGGCGAACTTGATATACTGTAGAGGTGATATTGGATGATCATGTTCCAAAATATCTGAAATAACATAACTCATCCTGAAAGTTCATAATCTACAGAATTCTATTTTTTTTAATAAATTTTTCATTCTGTGAAATAAATATAAAAATATATATTTATGTAAGGTGGGCTATTTTGACAAATTTTACATTGAAGTTTAGCGAAAAGAAGACATGAGCTAGGAAGTTCTAATTTGTTTAGTTTACAATTTAAGTATCTCAATGAATGCAGCTCTAAAAATCTCGGTAGTACTTGCAATTGTCTAAATATTTTATTGTTTCCTAAATTTTAAAGTATTTCTACATTCTTTGGATGCAGTTTTTTAAATTTTAAGGAGATGGATTCTTATGAAATTAACATTTTTTTTAGAAAAGCATTTTAACACAAAAAAAGTTACTTAATTTAAAAATGTATATTATAGAATACAATAATTTTAAAGCAATTATGTTTGTGTATGTAATATCAAAATCAAAAGTTTTCAACCAAATTAATGTTTTTTTTTTAGTTTGCTAAACAAATGGTGATGGATCTTCTTGCCCAAAAAGATATGGAGGTATATTTTGATTTTATTTTTTTCATTATCATATTGTGATGAGTCTGATAAAATTCTTTTAATGTACTAATTGCCGTTTAAATTATCTCTGTAATTTATGTGTTATAATGCATTATTGATAAATATTGAATAATGTTAATAACTTTATTAAAATCTTTTAACTTGATTTCAGTTTTAGTGATCACTTACTTTTTTCTTCTTTGATTTAGAGAAATTATATGAATGGTGGAACTCAAACAAATGAAGTAAGTTGTTTTAAAAATGTTATGCTATCTTTTTAAATAAATAAATTTGCTTATTGTATAATTTACTGAAATCAAATTAATGTAAAACATGTTCCAATTTTCAATTTCATGCTGGAAATTTTGTGGCAAAAATTATTGTATCTAATGATTTTCAACTAGGAAGTAGAAATTTTTTTTATCGGTGAACAATTCAGTTTTATTTTTAATATGAAATTGCTAAAATTCTTGCATACATTTAATTATCCAAAAAAAAAAAAAAAAAATGCAGCAAATGATTTTGGGATGAGTATAATCATATGGATGAGCTAGCATACAACTTTTAGTGTTTCCCTGATGAATTAATTTTTAAATGTAAACATTTTGTAATTGACTTTAGTAAAAAAAAAAAATTTAGTTTTAGAACTCATCTTTCTTTATTTTTTTTATAAACAAATTGCTTTTTTTTTTTTTTTTTAATATTAATTTGTATATATTATACTCTATAGTTTAAAAACTTAAAAAATATTTCAACATTTTTTTAATGCAATATTTTAAATTTTAAGAAATGGATTCTTTTAAATTTATTTTCATAAAAATCTCTTTATTTTTATATAATCTTAATACTATATTAGGCTTCAGTATTAATAAATTATGTTATATAACTATAAAAATTCTGCCTATATATGACAAGCAGCAAATAAGGTTCATATTTCATAATTTTCTGTTTAATTCTCTGTAATGCTAAAAGATTTAGTGCAGAACATGGAATATGCATCTTAATTTGAAAGAAAGAAAAATTTTACTTACAATTAAATTATACATTTTTTTCTTCTTCCAGATTATGGTACCACGACAGGCAGTTGGAGTTGTGATTGGAAAGGGAGGCGACATGATCAAACGAATTCAGCAAGATTCGGGAGCTCGTGTGCAGTTTATCCAAGGCAAAGAAGACTTGCCAGGCGACAAAGTGTGTCAAATCTCAGGTTCCATTGATCAAGTTCAGAAATCATCTGCGATGATTCAAGATCTTATTCAAAGTGTATTGGTAAGTTATTATTACATCTAAATTAGAACATAATTTCTTAATGGAAAAGATATTCTTTATTAGGAAGCTTTTTAATTTTTGAGAAAGTAAATTTGCTATTCATAATTTGATTTTGTAACATTAAGAGAATTTCGTCACCCCTTTTCAAAAAACATTTTACTATCCAAAAATAAATATAAGTTGGTTAAGAAAATTTTTTAATTGGTAGTACTGAAAAATAATATAAATATTATATTAAATTTAGGAACATTAGCATTTGCTTTTGGAGCTTGGTTTATAACCTGTTTATCTGCATTTGATACTAATTAGTTTAATATAAGCTGTTTTAATTTAATTATCCAAGTTTTAAATGTTGCCGCAAAGGAATTGCGTGCAAGTCTTAGTGCAAGTGAATGTGAAATTTCTGACATAGGTTCGTGATCAACAGATGGGAGGTGGCGGTAACAACATGGTCATGCCAGGTGGTCGTGGTCGAGGTCGGGGACGTGGCAACATGGGAGGTCCTGGAGGCATGCGGCCAGACTTCGGTCCAGGTGGACCCAGAATGGGACGTCCTGGTGGAGATATGGGTAACACAGAGATCCAGTTTTCTGTTCCTGCAAGTAAATGTGGTTTGGTGATTGGAAAAGGTGGAGAGACTGTGCGGAACATAAACCAACAATCGGGGGCTCATGTAGAAATTGCGAAAGGAGCACCACCTAATCCTCATGAGAAAATCTTTACTATCAGAGGAAATCCTCAACAAATTGAGCATGCTAAACAGCTTATCATGGAAAGAGTTGGGGGAATGGTAAGTACCTACTTCTTATTTGTAATTATTATGGGATATTTCTAAAAAAAAATCAACAAATCTTGCAAGGTCATGTCATTTGTTGAATGAGGATATAACTTAATGAACAATTTTAAAATGTGCATCACAGCGATAACAGAGTAATAGTGTTTTATGATCTTGGGTTTCAATGGTCTATTTTTATTATTTGTATAATTTTCATCAGTTGCATTTCTGAATATTGGATGTTAACATGAACAGTTTCAAGACAAATTGTTTACGTAGTCAAAAAATTCATGGGTTGCCCCTGTGTTGCTAAGACATACGAGTGCATTCAGACCATTCCCTTTGTGACTGTTTTTGAGATGACATTTGTGTTTCAAACCATACAGAATTCAGTTTCTATATAAGTTCTTTCTTATGGCAAACAATGATGTGTGCAGAGTTTTGTGATTTCATTCTAGATGGAAAAAGATAAATATCTTCCATATTTTAAGTATTTTATATATCTATAAGGCTGCATTCCATTTAAACATTAAAATCCACAAAAATGTTGGATCTGGATTTGTTTTTTCAACTTTTATGAAAAAATTCAACTAGACAGAATATTATCTTACAGGCATAAGCATTGTTTAATTATGAATAGTTATATTCATGAATTGGCTGTAAGACATCTGTAGATCCAATATTGAACTACTGCCTCAAAATGTATTGATCTTTTTTTTTTATAATAAAAGACAGTCAACTCCTCTGAGTGACCTGCAGTGGGAATAACAATTATCTGCAATAACAATACACATAAGTATGGGCCGAATTATGACTATCATCAAGTCATGAATGTGGCTGGCTTGTATCCAATGAAGGGTATTTGAATACTAGTGGAAGAGAAATTAGCAAGAATGTATTTTAAAATTTATAAGATCCTATAAAAAATAAATAAAAAAGGATATAGTTTTGTACATGTGAAAGATATAGCTTTGCAATATTAGATTTTCTTTTTTAACACCTGCATTGTTAGTTAGTGATAGTATCTGTGTGTGTGTTATGAAATGAAAAAATGTATATTAGGTATGAAGGAAGATGAAGTGGAATATTTAATATGGGAAGTGGTGAAAAATATTCATGTTATTTGCTTGTATGTAATTTATCAGTAAATTGTATTAAATCTATTTCCACATAATTAAACCAGTGACTTTCCTGTATGCTGTACATTTTCTTAATATCTTCAATATATTGAGCTACTTTAATAGTGATTTTATTATTTAGTAGTGGTGGAATAAAAATAATTTTGATTGAATTATAGATTTCTTGAATCATATCTAAACTATATTTGATGACTGATCTCCATCTTAAATTTGAATATTCTTTGTAGACTCATAAAATTTATTTATATTTGTTGTATGTATAGTAAACTTCATATTTATTTATAAACTTGGGGAATGCATATAGTTCATTAATGTCTTTTGTAACAAATTATATTTTAGCCTTTAGGACAAGGTGGTCCCCCAGGAGGTCCTAATCAACAAGGAGGTCCTCCAGGCCAATATCCAGGACCACAATATCAACAGCCATAGTAAGTAGTTCTTATTACTGTTCCATAAGCTAATTTTTTTTAGGCAGCATGCATTTTCTTAATTTAAAAAAATATTTATCAAATTTTTATATGGAATGCCCTAAAAGTAATTTGTAAAGTATGTCTAGGTCCTTTTTACTAAGGAAATAGTGACTGAGTTAAGGTATATTCATGTGTTGATACTTGAAGAATGCGTTGTTCAACATAAATTTTATTTGCTAATAAAGCAATTTTTTCCCCCACAGCTTGTGTTGGCTCATATCAACTTAGGACATATATAAGCTTGCACAAGCCAAGTATTTATTTTGTGGGCTGGTATTAAGTCTTTTTAATTGGTCTACCTTAAAAGTTCAGTTTATCAGGTGTGTTCATTAGCTTGAATAGTGTTTAACTAGCTTCACACCAACAAGTCTTCAGCATGATGTGACTGACATATTTCAGTGATGTGTGGGGTTAATACAGTAAAAGTTTTTATTGCTGCAATGGGGAAACAAACCATTTTGGGACTTAATTTTTTTGGATTTCTGATCTTCCCCCTTCAGATTTTCATCCTGTGGAGATGCATGAAGTCTGGTTTAAGACTCTTGTCATGATTTTAAACATACCTGTCCAACTTGAACTGATCTACCGTTGCATGTGAAAATGTTATTCTATTGTATAATAACAATTTCCTTGATGGTCTGATGGAACAGCACATGTTTGTTAACATCCTTCTGGTATTTGTATAAGAAAAAATTACAGTGGAAATAAAATTTTTGATATTTACATTTTTATAATTTTGAATATGAAATTGGTATTGCATAGAAGTGTTTAAAATTTAGTACACTTTTCCTGCAGGTTATGTATGTTAAGGTTATTTTAATAATATTAATCAGAAAACACATCTTCCTTTCTTATATATTTGAAGAATATAAAATTATCAGTAAAAAATTTTCTAAAAATATATATATATTTTTTTGCTTTGTATGCATTTTTTTTCAGTGATTTTATATTGTCATTATTATAACAAGATTGCTATAAATGCCTGCACGCATCCTTGTATTTTATAGCATTGTTTAATTGTAAGGTGTTGCAAGATATATAAAAAATAAATATATATGTATTTTTTTATAGTCAACAACCTGGTCCAGGGCAGCCTTATGCTGCACCTTCTTGGCCAGGAGGAGCTTATCAAACATGGCCTAATCAACCTGCTGCTGGCAATGTAGCTGTGGCTTCTAGTGATCCAAGTAAGTATTGTAAAATTAATGTAAATGAGATCATTATTAGAAGAATGATTTTTTTATTAATTTTTTTCTCTGTAGTCAAAGAAAAGGGTATTTTAAAATATTGTTCAATTTACATAAATTCCAAGTAATGAAAATGTTTAATTATTAGTAATAAACACACAATTTTTAATTTATCTCTAATTGCTAATTTTTAGCAGCTTAGAAAAAAACCCAATGTAGTATATTTGTTAAGTGGGCTTGTTAATTTGAAAATTATATTAATTTAATCATTTTCTTCATTCAGCATTACATATTCTTAAAAATTAGATTGGTCTTTAATCATTTTTACATTTCTTTCATATTGTTATTATAAAACAAAATTTTATGAATGATTTGGTTATTTATAATTATAATTTAATTTGAAATTATAATTAAATAGATAAAGCTGCTGCAGATGCCAATGCAGCTGCATGGGCTGCATATTATGCTTATTATAATCAGCCTGGTCAAGCTCAACCCCAACCTGGTCAGGTGCCTCAACCTCAGCAGACTGCCCAACCTCAAGTGCAACAACCAACTGGTAAGTGATATGAATATTTTCACTGCTTTAGTTCATAAGATTTTGACTTTAATAATTAATTTCTTTAAGTATACTGATTTTCATTCGTTTTATTGAGAAAAGCTTTTTTTATGGATACTTCTAAAACTAAAAATTTTGACTTGTCCTTATTTGATGGCCTTACAGCTTCTTTCAGTCTTCAATATGAATATTTCTGATATAACTTGGTAAAGGAATTTAATATTTCAATACAGTCTTATATACATTTTCTCTAAACATACCTTTGTATAATGTTTCAAAGAGCTTGAAGGTCCCTACTAGAAAATTTCAAAAATTCTTTGGCATTTAACATAAATCTGTGCAGAATGTATATAATTTTTTTGCTTAGATAAATACAAGTTTTAAGCTCAGTTCCAAGCATTTATATCAGATGAGCTGGAAAAATAGCTGTCTGTACTTGAAGCAGTTCTAAAGTAAAATTCCCCAGGCTCATTTTATTTAAAGCAAAAAAAAAAAAAAAAGTTCTTATTTGTAGAGTGATACAAGCAATTTTTAACTCAATAAACCAAAATTTAATATTCTTTATTAAATTAAAGTATACAATTTATAATCAATGTATATTGATATTTATATTTAAAATTATGTTTAAAAGAAGCCAAAGCTCTATTAGGTTTTCATGTGAAGAGTAATATTTGCACAAATCACTAAATATGTATTAATCAAGAATCTTAAATGTTTGCATATATAAAAATATATTCTATTCTTATGTATGATCTAATAAAAATTTATTACTCAATTGTGTATTACAGCATTAAGAAAAGAAGACTAGAGTATGAAATGGATATAAATTTAAAAATAATGTTACTTGAAATCTCATTTCATCTCATATTGATCATTTTTATAGTATTTTTTAAAATGGAGGAAGGAATTTAAAATGAAAACACTGAAGAAAAATGTTTCCTTTTTGATAATTTATATTTGATGATATTTCTCTGGACCTTTTTATCTTTTGAAGATGTACAACTTTAAAAAAAAAAAAAATCTAAATTAAATTGATTCAAAATTATCATTTAACTTGGGGGTTTATCTAAATTAAATTGATACAAAATTATCACTCATGAATGTTATGGTGAAATGTAACATTATGTCAACTTGTTGAGAAGTTGGAGTGAGTCTGAGAAATTTATTCTTCCATAGCTGACAACTTTTGCTTTTTAATACTTGGCTTCTTCTTAACAGTTCAGTTTGTTTATTAGCGTAGTCAAAGCACTGCAAGTTGTGTTTTAGTTCTTTTGTCAAAAATTGACCTTGGGCAAACACAATAATGTTGGATTATATAATAGTTTATTACATCTGTGTATTTGCAAAAGTATTCTTATCAGTTTTTATTTTAATTAAGAATAATGCCCTGTTTTATAATCCAGGTATGTTAATTTTTTTATGTGTCTCAAGTTGTGTGAATTTATTAGGCAAGTAAACATAACTGTAGTTTTTTTTTTAACTTAAAAACAAAAGGCTAATATAGTTTTTAAGAGAATTAATTATTAAAACAAAAAATGCAAACAAAAAAATATATATCCAATTTGACTAGTATAATCTGAATATTTACAATTTAACCAGAATGTATGAAGTTATTTTTAAGCTGCCAAAGTTTGAAAATGGTAAATACTACTAATTATTAAAATAAAACTGAATCATTACATACATAAACATTGGGACATAAATCTACTTTTGGCAACTGTAGAATTCCTAGCATTACAGAGTTGCTTAATCAATTTAGGCAAGCTACTCTTAATTTTTCATGCATCTTGCTTTCAAAATGGGATTTTATGAAAAAGCATTAGCTTAAATTTGCACTCATGAAATAAGTTCTTCACAAATTTTTCTATAAATGAATGGTGCTAAAGCAATGATTTTCGTGCGAGATTTACAGTGTTGGTAAATTTAATGGAAGATGGTGATAATATTGCCGTAGCAAGGGATAAGTACATCTACATCTTTTGCTTGTTACAAATTCATTACTAATAAAAATAAAAGTATTGTCAAATTGATTATTATTCAATAGATAAACTAAATTAATGTTGTCCATTCTGTACAGTAATGTAAAGTGTGAAAAACAATGAATACATTTGAATCTGAAATACAAAATCAAACATAAGAAAATCTTCAATTTGTCACTGCAATTAATATAATGAAATCAACATTAAATTTATGTTGTAAAATTTTGAATTTCTTTTTTTTTTTCTGTATATAGTAGTAGTTTAACATTTCGTATTTCTAAGCATTGGAGATTAGCAATTTGAAGTGTTTATTAAATACTATATTATTTATTCTGTATTTTTGAGAAAACTTGCATTTTGTTCATTATGTATTACTAATTTTGAATATTTTGTGCATTCAAGTATTTTGTAGTTTTTAAGTGTAGTCAATTGAATTATGTTTTGAAATACAATAAAGCAATATTTTGTATATATGAGGTAAAGGTCTGTGAGAAATATCTTGATTTTTCACTTTAGTAACTTTGACATTCAGATTACTTTTAAATAGCTGTTATAATTTAAAGAAGTTTGAAGTAACTGACTTTTATATTTGTAAATATCTTAAATGTTAAAATATTATTACTTAAATTTCAGCTGCTGCAGGTCAAGCAGACTACAGTGCAGCATGGGTAGAGTATTATCGTTCACTTGGAATGTTCAGGGAGGCTGACATGATCGAACAGCAGGCACGTGGTGGGCAAGCTCCTGTAAGCTGTCCTTTTTAACTTTATTTCTTTATTAAACACAATATTTCAAAGGGCTTTAAAGTTAGAACTCTTTGGATTACAAAGTATTTGTCGGTGAAAAATAAATTGGAAGGTTTTGATTTTTTTTTATATATATAATTAAAAAAATTTACATACACTTTTCATATTGTTTAAATTTATTATTTTGTTATAGTTATTATATGTTTTAGTTTTTCTTTAAAAAAGATTAAGTGGTTCCATCCATATTCAGCTAATGATAATGATTGAATCGGACCATTTTGCTATATGAAATTTGGTAAGGCTAGAATATATTAATATTGTAATGTTGGATAAATTGAATTTCAAATCTTTTCTTAACCACAGCCATCTTGAGTTTATTTATTTTAATTATCTTGATATTTTTCTTACTGAAACATTACCTTACCTTTAAAACAGAAATCAAATAACATAACTTGTATGCTGAAGATAGGAAGGTAGGTTATTCACAGTTTACTGTCCTCTTCAAATTTTATTGTACAGATGATTTATTTAGACCACAATACTTTAATGCAAATCCATTCAAATATCCGGAAAGATGTTTTGAGTATTAAAAAAAAAATGCCTACCATGCTGTAAATAGGAGTTGGTTTAGCATACTTGTCTCTAAACTCTTATATGCTAATAAGTATATAAAACATAAGCATTACTAATTATATATATTTTGAAAAAAAAAATTGTGTAGGGATCTGAATTAACTTTCTTTAAACTCGATAAGAAATTAAGTTCTTAAATTATTGAATATTATATTTAATTGATTGATAACATTGCAACATAATTTTTCAGGGAGCGCAACCTACTGCCCAAACAACTCAGCCTGGCACACCTTTGACTCAGCCAGCTGTGCAACCAGCAGGTCAGCCTTCTGCCCCTGCTGGGACACCTGCACCACAACCTGCTGCTGTTGCAGCATCAGGCTATCCTGGAGCCTATGCTGCACCTACCCAACCACAACCAGCTCAGGTGCCTTACGGACAGCCTGCCCCATATGCAGGGTACAGCTATGCTGCCTATGGTGCACAGCAACCCTACCAGGCTGCAGCTCCACAGTAAAGACACAATTCATAGAGTAAGTATTTTTTTTCAATGAAATAGAGATCTAATTTTGCTTGACTTTTCTACATATATTCGTCTTAAAAATTGGTTGTGGAAAATAAATGAATAATAATTGGAATATGATCAAATTAGGTTTTATTGACTCAAATCGTGTTAATGTTTTATGTTAAAAGGCCTATTTAAAGAATCTAACATAATTTATCTTTAATAGCTGTTAATCCAATTTTTAATTATTAAAATGAGAATTTCAAGGAAATAGTATTGAAGAGTTATTTCTTTTTCTAGTAATATGTTCACTAAACATTTTTAAATCTGGAATATCTAAAAAGTCTTTTCTCTTTTTGCAGGTTGTTTTTAAAAAATGTTCGATTGTTTGATCATTTTCTAATTAGTAAAGGTCATGTCTTAAAACGTCATCATTTGGATATTATCGATAGCATGTACAAGATGTACAGTTTCAAGACCTGTATTTTACTTTGTGAATAATCTGTATTCTTTTTCATTGTCCTGATACACACTAGTATTTTTATATGGCTATTTAACCTCATCCTCCCAAAAAACAGTTGAATCATGGGTCTTGTTAAAGAAAATTTGAAATCATCGAAAACAATTTGTACCATTTTTTCTACATGGGATCAAGTAAAAAACTGCTTATACAAAATCTCATTGTTTACTTTTCACACAGAAGCTTTTCTTAGCCTAGGCAGATGTAAAATAATTTTATTGTGATTTTTAGAAAATGCTAATCATCATAAAGAAATAAATTTCATTTAATAAAATGTGCTTGTGTTCTTTTATGTATATTGTGTAAACTGGGTTTTTATCAAATGCAAAAAAAAAAAAAAAAAAAATGGATGTTTTCTTGTAAGAAAATATTTCTCCTGATTTAAAAAAAAAAAAAAAAAAAAAAATCATCATTTACCTGTCAGTGGTAAATGATGTATATTAGGTAGATCATTTCATTTCTAGTTCATGATAAATCTTGTATAGTTTTGCGTTCATACTTCTTCAGGAAATTTAGTGATACTTTCTACCTTTGCTATATGATAACTACTCAATGTCACAGTAACTAATCCATTTCCTTGACATCAAAAAAATGTTCAAGATTTGGAGTACCAGTTAAAAAAATTAATTTTCCACCTCTACTTGCATTTCTAATTAAATCATTCTTCAATAATTGAAGCTTCTCAGATAAAATAGCATCATTTCTTCATTTGCAATATTGCTAGTAGAGTCTCCCTGGGATCTCTAGTTTTACTGTTGTTTTTTAACATTTACATTAATGACCAAATATCCCCATGTGTGTTTATTAATTAGAATTTTTAAAAATTACAATCATAAGTAGCATCTAAAATTTTTTACTAGATGACAGACCTGGTTATGCCTCTGGAAAGTTAATCCTGCTAAATGTTCTTGCTTAATTTTCTATACTAAAAGAAACTCCTACATTTTTAACTAATTACTGTCTTTCACAAACCAGCACCTTTATTATCAAATACAAGTACTTAAGTCTCGTTTTGGACAAACTTACTTTTTGTATGTACATTCAAAACATAATATGAAAGTTCTCTGTTGTAAATGAAACTCTTGGTCGCTCAATCACAAAGCTCTCGGTCAGAAATGGGCTCTCTCCCTGTTCAACCAATCTTTCTCTAGGCCCTATTTGAGTCATCACAGCCATAGTCAGATTGAGGAAACTAGTTTTTTTTTTTTATTATTTTCATAATAAACTTCATCTCGCAAATGCACCACTCCATTTCAGGTCAAAATTTATACATAAAAAACTTAAACTCAATCCAGCTTAATTAAAAAACTCCACATATCAATTACCTACTGATCACAAGTTTTTCTAATTATTATCACCATGAAATGAAATCTAGAAAAAGGGCACAGATTACCTTTAAGAACAAACTAAGCAAAAACACAAAGTTCAGGTGTAGTAAACTTCACTGATCTCTCCGCCACCCCTTCCACAACACACTACTGAACTTTGTCAGCAACAAGTAATATAATTATTATTTTTTTTTAAAGCCAATTCCTGCTTTTTTTTCTTCACTATATTGCAGAAAAGTCCTTTACGAATAAAGTTGAAATTTTCCTTACATCTGGCACCATTTATGATACGTGAAACTTAAATCTAAAAAAATTAATTAAATTTAATGAGTTAATATTTGAAAAAACTGTATTAACATCAAGTGTCATCTACTACAAGTTAAAAAAAAATGTATTTGAACTTGTGGATGAATAAAAAGTACAGTAGAACTTCTTTAAATTGAAAACCTCCAAAACTCAGAAAAATTTTTTTGTTCCCTTCCCTTTAAGCCTCAATTACTCGAAATTTCAACCCTCTATATGTTGAAATAACTAGTCAATCCCCACAAGCCATTTTAGTATATATTTTCCCTCTGTAACTCAAAAAAAAAAGAAAAGAAATTTGTCTTCTGTGTCTCGAACATTAGCAATGTTTGATTTTATAACTTGATCTTGGTGAAATGTAACTGCGACTACTATGAAAAAAATGTTATGTATACTGTGGTTTTCCATTGTCATCAACAGAAGAAGCTGAAGTCGAAGTTATATTTATTCAGCCTCTTGCAGAATGGGATACAGTGGTATCTGAAACGGGAATGTGTTTTGAGGACTTCGTTATGTGCGATGACGGAGTTATTACTGCTGGCACATTATCTGATAACAAGATTATCGATTCAGTTTCTCAGAAATCTGAAACTAATAATTTAGATGACATAGAAGACTCCAATAATATAACAAGCGCTCCATGGGTTTCCATCCAAGAGGCATGAACAGCATTAAATGTTTTATGGAATTTCATAGAGCAAACTAGCAACTTGGAAGAAAAAGAATTTTATGCTCTTTATAGCTTAGATGATGCTATAGATAGAGAACGATCGAATTGGCTAAAACAAAACAAAACAAAAAAGGTTTCGAAATTATTTTGATTTTTTATTGTAGTACGTAATATAACTTTTAAACTGCAAATAAACATGTTTATTATCTCTGTAACTTAAATTTTTATTTATTTTACCTCTAACTGATCGCCAATTGGCTAGCACTCTGGCCGTTGGTACCGAAGGCTTCAGGTTCGAATCCTGGCAGTGGCATGGATGTTTGTTAGTGGATTGGTTTGTGTAGGTCCCGGTCTGTTTAGCCTAAAGTGTACTCAAGATGACCGTAGAGCGACGAACCAAACCAAATCTCTAACTCAAAATAAGTTAGAAAGAATCTTAACTTCTGCAAGTCAAATATTTCCTTACAAAATTCGCATAAGTCTAAAACTCGAATTATTTGGCGTCTCCCTTGAAGTTCGACTTACAGAGATTCTACTGTATTTTATTAACGATTGAAAATTTGAACTAGATATATAAATATATGTAGAGAGAGTGTGAACTAATAGTAGGAATTGATAAATTCATTGTAAATACTCAAATGAATAAATCAAGTTGAAAATTGGAACAAAATATAGATAGTGTGAATTGATAGTAGAAATTGAAAAATTTTAGCCAATGGTAATCGACTCAAATTCCGCATTTTCGTCTCATTTCACTCTTCCTATACTTACACCTTCCCTTTAATTTTTAATGATGTTCAAAGGATTTAACTTATAATTTAAAAAAATTTTTTTTTAGAGTGACTCTTTAATAGCTGCTTCATTTTTTACAATCAACAATTTCATAATTTGTCTGCGTTTAAATTTAATTCTATAACTGGGTTAATTTTTTCAAAGAATTCCATAATTACTTCTACCTTTGTGATACTTCTTTGTGCACTCTAATGATTCAGCATTTCAAAGGCCCGGTTTTGATTCCCTATTCATTTAGTGTTGTAAGTAAATAAAAAAATGTGCTAAATGATATTTGCATACGAATCATTTTGCCTTCCAATGCACTTCATTCTTTAGGGAAAATTGAAACCTTTGAATGACTTCCTTTTTCTGAGGTTGCATGTCTTTATTATATAAGACATTCAACTCTTTTTTTTAAATTTTTTTTTTTATGCATTGTGTGCTTGTGTGTGAAGATCAGTAATGTTAGTATTGTAATCAAAATTTCAAATCATGTATATGATTCTAGTTTACATTGAAATGTTTTGCTACAGTTTAATGGTTAAGTATATTTGAGGGTATAAATCATGTGAATAGTTTGGAAAAATTAGATATAATTTAGGACTAGCAAATCAAGTTTTATCATGGTAGAAGAATGATGCAAGAAAATTGTACTTGGCAAATGTTACTTTTGCTATATTGTTGAAAAATATTTGTTATTGTGTTTATTATTTGAAAAATAGTTGAAAGTCTTTAAAAAGATTTTCAGCATATGCAAACTAAAAACTTAATTGAATTAAGAATGCAAGATTAATTATCATTATCATAATAATATTTTAATCTCTTGTAAATAAGCTTGATTTAAGCAGAATGCTTATACTTGGGAATAACCTAGATTATCTGCTGTAGATGAGTAAAGTCTCATAATCCAAACTCTGATGCTGTGATTAACCAAGAATGAATACATATGTGAATCCAATGGCATTATAAAAAAAAAAATATATAATGCCATTGGGTTCACATTTTTTTTGTGTACTTATTAAAACTCAGTAGAAAGAAAGAAAAATAAGAACAGTTTCATCAGCCTTTTAGAAGTTTGGAATACAATCGCTTCTGCCAACTTCCCATTGTGGATGCAGTCTGTTTTTATTAGCTTCACTTTATGTATGTAACTCACTCTTTGGGCTCGATTTTGGGACTGATGGCGCCATCTACTGGCAAGTCAGTCAACTGATCAAACCCTACCTATTTTGTATGATTATTTTGTTTAATCTTAATTCCTTATGTTTTATTTTACTTTTATCTTAAAATTCTCATTTTAACTTTAACCTTTTTATTTTTGGACATTGTCAACGGATTCTTAATTGTACCGATAGCTTTAGCTTTTTCGATCTGCTTTAACTGTTCTCAATCCAGGAGATGTTTTTCCTAAATTATAATTTTAAAAAAACACGCTTTTAGAGTTAATCAAACTAAAAAGTAAAAAATAATTGTTAACATAAGAATAAAATGGCTGACGAGAAAATGAATGTCACTGTTCTAAAAGCGTGGGGTGCTTTGTATGACATTTTTAAACTAACTCTGCATTTCGGAATGAAACTAGTGAAAAATTATAACGATTGATATTGAGCACTCCACGCTTTTAGAACAGTGACATTCATTTTCTCGTCAGTCATTTTATTCTTATGTTAACAATTATTTTTTACTTTTTAGATAGATTAACTCTAAAAGCATGTTTTTTAGTTTTTTTAAGCTATTAATTTATTAGAATGTGATAATTGCTATTAATTTAAGATTATGGACAGTTTATAACTGGTTTGATTAAAATGTACTTGTAGGTTTTAATTTGGATATTAAATATTCATCCATAAGTTTGTTTGTGTGTGTGTGTGTATATATATATATATATATATTTTTTAGCATGTTGACTGGGAAACAAGATTTCATTCAGAATTAAAAATCTGTACATTATTTTTTTTTAGCTAAGTATAAAGTATCAATATTTAAAATTAATGTTTCTCTTATAATTATTTTTTGCAAATAACTTTTCTTCGCATGTAAAAACAATATTGAAAATGTCATTAGTTTTCTTAAATAGCATGAATTGAGTTTCATATTTCAATAAAAAAAATTTCAATTTTCTGCAATTTTTAATTCTATAGAATAATAAAGAAAACATGTTTTTTTTTTTTTTTTTTTTTTACAGTAATATAAAAATATACATAAACAGGTGTGTATGTATATATATATGTTTTATTTTTTGTTCCCGTTAAAAATAGTAGAAATTAGTCTAAGTCATAATAAATTTTTAGCATCTTTATTTTCCTTTTAAAGCCACATATGTTTTATAACAGCACTATCATAAGTTGCTGGAAATGCATGAAATATGAAATGAATGTTTATAGTTTACAGGATATGAAATGTTTTACATTTTGAAAAGAGTTAAATTTAAATAATTAATTCTTTAAAGTAACATTTATTTTGTGTTATATTTTTGTATAAAATGAATAGCCCATTATAGGTGTTGCTTTCCCAGGGTACTCTTAAAAATAAGCGTGTTGGGCGAGATGAATTTGGAATGATTCTTCCTGCCTGTCTGGTTAGATTTAAGATCCTTAACTTTTTGTTTGTTGAAAAATGAAGTTCAGTATTTATTTGTGTTTTATAAAAGAAAAATAATAAGCATCAAATATAAAAATTTAAAGGGATATATTTTTTCAACACTGGATGATTTTTATAGTTTTTGTTATATTTATATTAATTTATAATTTAAAGAATATGGTTATGGAAAACTTAATTTTAAATGTAACTCATTTTCTATTATATTCAAAAACATTTCATTTGAAATTGGTTTGAATTTTAATTTGATAAGACCTCAAGTGTAAATTGTTTTATTTGTAGCAGAACTTTTTTTTTGTATCTAAAATTTTGTATCTGAATTTTATAAATATTTAGCAGAGGATATTAAAATGTCTCGTAGATGAAATTTATTTTCCATTAACATTATGTAAACTACTGAAGCATCTTAAAATTTCATAGGGTGTTGAACAATTCAGTATGAGAATTTTCTAATTGCTCCTGTTTATATTTTTGGAAAACATTTAATATATTTTTTGCAGATCTTATCATTTTAAAATTTAAATTCGTATTTATTTGACATATACAAAGCTGGTAAACAGAGACAAGAGGATATGGTTAATTGGAAAGCACAAGAAAATTGAGCACCATAGCTACTGTTATTTTCTGATTTAATAATCGATTTATTCTAAGTGTAAAAGACAACTTAAGCAAGCACAGTATTTGTTATTTATTATTGTGATTAAAATATGATCGAAATGAAAACTGGAAAATTAATTAAATTTACAATAATTAGTTGGGATATTATAAATAATTTTTGAATATATTATTCAAGATTTTTTTTTTATCATTAACCTGCATTATCTGATGAACTATATTTTTCTGCAGAAGTATTTTTGTTGTATAAATAACAATCAACTTGGGTTATCCCTAGATTTAGACTTGAAAAAAAAAAAGTTATTTTTCTTTGTTGGATCTAAATTGCTGTCAGCTGTCAGATGTACATAGCTGTCAGCTTGTCCAGACTAGAGATGAGTCTGCCTCTCGAACCAATTGTAAACTTGTGTAGTAGAACCATGTCTCGACCCTCTTTGATCAGAATTTGTTTTTTACCACACATCAAAAGGATTCTTACAGACACCATGAAGAATAAGCAGAATAATTCCAACTTTTGCAAAACCAAATGTAATTTAACAGTCAGAGCTTATCTTGTAAATTGTTTACTAGAAATGTGGAAAGAAATCTTTCCTTCCCATGTGTTAAAAAGTATTCATATTGGATGTGCAGTATGCAATGAAGATAATTGCAACTTTGAAAAAAAAATTCAATTATTGGGAAATATTTTAATAATTGCTGCAATTTTACAAGACAATAATACCCAATAAATTGAGATGTTTTAAAGCATACAGAGGTTGCAGATCCGAGGGAAACTTTCTGAAAAGTCATTTTTTCATGTGTTCTCTATGAAGTTTTTTTTCCCCTTAGAATGCATATAATTTCATTTTAAAATACTGAACAGCATTATGTATTTAAAAAAAATTATTTTCTTCCTATATCAAATTAATTTGTAAAAACCAACTTCAGTACATGAATTGGTATCTTAGAATTCTATATAATTGTCAGTAATTCTATTTTAATAAAAGTTTGAATTATAAATTGCAGCTACAGTTACTGATGAGAATTGTGGTTATGTTGGCGATAGTGTAAATTGGAAGTTAGTGGAAAGTGTTCGCTATTTTTCCTCTCTCCATACGTACTTCTGATCTGCATAAACAAAAACTACAGAAAATCATGCGAGAAGACTCATTTCAAGTTTGAATCTCTGGTTTTAATTATGTGAGTCTTTTAGTCAGTATTGGAAAGGATTGTATGTATCAAGAAAGCAATTGATACCATTTGAAAGGTATGCTTGTAAATCATTTATTTTAAATAATAATTTTTTTCCTTGAAAACAATTTGGACAGATGTACTAAAATTTTTTATAAATAAAAGCGAGGAAAAAAAGAATGCACAATTCACACTAAGTTAAAAATTTTAGTATGTGTTAATATCTTATCTTTAAAAAAACACGATATTTACTAAGGATACATGACCAATTGTCAATTTAAATCATTTGAAAAGAAAATTCAGCCACGTTGAATTGTGTATTATAATAGGGTGGTATTTTTTTTAAAATAGTGAATAAGACATCCAAAATAAAAAGATATCAGCTTTTAAATCTCTAAATATTATAACACCTTTTGAGTTTAGAATAATAGGATTTTTTGGTAGATAGGAATCCAATTCTACTGAAGCAGAATATTTTAATAGTAAAAATTGATCTTATGCACAATTTAGTGATATATATTGATTATAATGAACAAATAATATAGTGCACCATGAAATTTTCATAGTAGTATGCATTGATTGCAAGTCAATATACATTTGATGTGCCACATTACGAGTCCTGAAAAATGGTAAGGTTTTACAAATTTATAGGTTGATAGTAATCTGATTAGCATATTGCTTTATTCTTATAACACTATCAGAAGAATGAAAGCCAATTTGGAAGCACATAGAGAGAAAAGGGTTCATTTACACTGTTAGATGTGATATACAGTCAATGATTTAGTGAAAAAAATTTACAGAACCACTTAGGAAATGGATTGGACATTGTGTGTTAAATTGTATTTTGATTTGCAAAATGATCGTTAATGCCAATTAGTTTCCAGTTATGCATGAATTTGGATAGAAAAAAAAAGTTAATATTTAGTAATGGTCTATCTGTGCAAGGATTTATGTGCTTTTAGCAGTTGAAATAATTTTATTGTGAGATGAACCCTTCATGTATTACTTTTCTTGGGTAAAAACAAAAATTAATAATAGAATAAAATCAAAGAAATTTATATGTTTCAATAAGGAACTGAAATGTTTAGTATCAAACAAGGAGAAAGACAGAAATTATTAAACAATTGATTTTTTAAAAATAGGATTTATGTTGAATGTATGCAAGGATTATATAGTGTTTTCTGGTAACATCAAAATGTTATAGATAAAGAAAAAAAAAAATCATATATATCTTAATTGCATGTTTTGTCTCAATAAATAATGGAACTTCAGTTCTCTCGTTTTTGTAACTTGCTTTAATAATTGTACAGAAAATTCGTTTCCAGATTTGGAAAATTGAATATATAATTACCTCTGCACTATTATATATACTAACCTCTGCAATGTTATTGACAACCAAAATTACTTAATAATTTTAATTATTTGTGTATGAAATAAGAGGTAGAGGGTAATTTTTGACGGACATAAATATCTATATTTAAGAATTTTAAAAATCCTTCTGGAGTAATTAATGTACTAGTTCATGTAATTTATTTTTACTCATTTATTATAACTCCATGAAAGAATTATATACATAAATATGTTTATATAAAAGAATGATGCATAAATCGACATACTGGATAGTGTTTTATTTTCCTCCTCCACCTCGAAAAAAAAAATCATTTAATAAAATTAGAATAAAGGATTAAGAATAATAAATTAGGAATAATAATTAGATTTATTAAATTTTGGGACAAGTTTCAATAGTGTGTAAAATAAGATGCATAATAAAATATACTACTGTGTCCAAAAAGTAAGATCAGTTTTCAATTTAATTTTCGCGTGCATATGGTATTTCAATTTTTTTTTTTCTTTTTTAGGTTGTTGGCACTGTCCTTGACATCTATGTGAAATTTTACGTCAAAATATTAGTGCTTGAGTTACTCTTGGTTTTGTGACATGCTAAAACAGATAAAGGCGATTTTCGAGATGTCTCTTCAATCGACTCAAAACGTTGTCCCCGGAGTGGTTTTTTGACTTTAGGGAATAGCCAGAGGTAGCACGATTCTAAATCAAGTGAATATGGTGGTTGTGGAACAATATGGGTTTCATTTTTGGCGAAAAAGTCACGAATAATCAATGCAGTGTGAGCTGGCATTTAATGTTTTCGGTACCAATCAAGATTTGATGCGTTTGAGGTCCAAAACATCTTTTAAAATTCCAACATCAGTAGCAAGGTCTCTAATTGTAAATCGACAGTTTGCAAGCACCAAATCTTTTGGACGTGAGCTTCGCTGGTGGTCGATCAGAGGGCTTCTTTCGTCTTCAACACGCTCTCCCTTTGAACTGTTTATCCCACTGCTAAACATTTATTTCCGATATAGGAATGCTCACCGAATGCCTTCTGCAACATTCTATACATTTCCGCAAACAAAATTTAATGCAAGTTCTTTGCTTAATTAATACAGAATTTTCAAAAATTGCTAGAATCAGTTTTAGCGTCTCACAAAGCCAAGCGTAACTCAAACATTAATGAATATTTTGACGTGAAATTTCACATAGATGTCAAGGACAGTGTCAGCAACCTAAAAAAGAAAAAATTGTAATTCCAAATTGAAAATTGGTCTTACTTTTTGGACACAGTGGTATGATAAGTTATATATTCACTGAAGTGACTATAAGTTTCAGAAAAATATAAAATTCTGATAACGTACCTCCCTATGTTCCAGGATATATTTTTTTAAAATTGTCCAAGCAATAGTCGAAATGGACGAGCTACCATACAGAAGTATAATCAGTTTCTTAGTTTATATTGCCAACCGAACTAGACCAGACATCTCTTATGCTGATAACATTCTACCACAATGCCAATCTATTCCTGGAATATTACACTGAAAAAAAAAAATTTAAGTTGTTGGGATATGTTAGTTGTACGAGAAACAAAAAAGCTTGAACTATCACGAATTGACGAACTTCAAGTAAACTTTTATAGTGATGGAAGTTATCTAATCATGATAATACAATTTCCATGGAGGATATATTATTTATAAATAATGCTAATGCACTCATATTATGGAAGGTTAACAAGCAGAAGTGCATTAGCTTATCTACACTAGAGGCTGAACATTTATCACTAGGAATTAATTTGGATGATCAGGATCTTAGTGTGCTAAATTGAAATTGCTTAAGGTAAGTAAGGAAAATCATCCACTATTGTGACAACATGGTAACAATTGATTTTTAAAACTGTCCAATAGAAAACTCAAACTAAACTTCACATAAAGTATCATTTCCTCAGGAACTTGGTATTTGGAAAAAAGGTTCAGTTTAAATTATATTAATGGTAAAATAAAGCAGATATTTTTTCAAAAACATTGTCAAAAGTAAAATTGGAAATTTTGATGAACTGAGTGTTCCTAAGATGTCAACCATATTAAGTTATAAGTATAAAATTATGTTTTTCAATTTCAGCTTGATGAATGGAATATTAATGAAAATTATGTTTTTAAAGTATAAAATACTTTAACAAAATTACAAATTTAAATGTTATATAAAACTTGTAATTCTTTCCTGAGAGTTTTAGGAAAATTACATTAATCATCAAGGAATGATCAGGATCAGCCTCTCACGAGTAGTAAGACTCGTGAGAGGCTGATCCTGATTTAGCATTAATTAACCTATTAATGGGATTATGTTGATTAAAGTTTTATGTATGCTGTCTCACGCCTCTTCAAATGTCCGTGCCTCGTTCCCTATGCGGTGACGGCAGTCGGATCCGAGATGACAGACTTATATCGAGATCAAAGTATATTCTAGTCAACATGCATCATGAGTATTTGCATAATGCATGGAATCGTTTGTTGTATTTTGTTGATTAACTGTAGCTGCCTTTTTTGTGTATATAGAAAGTTGATAAAACTAAAAACAATGTTGTGAAAATAGTTACGTAAGTGCAAACTATTCAGGAGTCATGACCAAATGAATCATGCTATCTCGCATAATAGATCACTTAAACAATTTTTTTGATTATTTTAACCATATAGTACCTTCATAGTTTACATAAATAAATTGCACTATTTTATTTTGACATTAACAAAAGTAGACAGATTCTTGAATATAATTGCCACTTTGTTTCAAAGTTACATAATCTTTGATAACTTCTATCAACTTGAGAAAGAGTCAGCATTTGTCTTAGTAAAAATTAATATTAGCTCTTTTGTTTTTTACTGTTTAATAAACCATGTATATCTATCGCATTGCTATTATATAATTATTTATAAAACAAAATAATGTAAAGTGGCATTTTTTTTCTATTTATAAAAAATAAAATGCTTTATGGTTAATGAATACAAAAACAGAAACAGTAACAACATTTTTATTAATAATAAAAGTAAAATCGTTTTCAAAATCGAAAACTCACACAAAAACAATTTCTTTACTTCTTTGCAATATGTATTTGATTTTAAATAGATGTATCACAAATAATAATAAAAAAATACAAACAAATTGCATTATTAAAATGCAATTTGTTGCAAAATGTTCATTAAGTAGTTAAAGAGAAGTATGTATGAAAAGAACTCATCAAGAGACTTTCTTGGAAAGTATGGCTTTTTCTAGATTCACAAATGGAGATTCAAAAAGCATTGACAGGAATGTTGACAGTATAAAAGTGATGCATATGTTTCCCAGAAATGTGTACAGCTGGAAACAAACACAATAGTATTAAAGGTAAGATGTTACATTGTATTACATTTGAATGGAATCTTAAATAAACATTCATAAAAAAGAAAAATATTTTTATTGAAATCCTACATTTTTTACTTTTAAGAAATGTCTTCTGGTCTAATTGATATGTCCTTTTCTGTTTTTATTTTTTTAGACATATCAATTAGACCATAAGACAATTTTGGTGAAGGGTGAAATTTGAATAATTAAATCCATTTGAAGTTAAAAAATCTTATAAAAGTGCTTACCGAGTTAGACTTTTATTTGACTAAAGATTGTAATTATATAATATTTGTTAACATGATTAGTTTTGCCTTGATATTTGACACAAATATCAGGTTTGCCCCTTTTTATGTTAAATTTAAGATTCTCAATTAATATTAAAAGTGATCAATCAATCAACAAAATTTCTGAAACTGTAGGACCAATATATTTTCTATACCTTAAGTAAATGAAAAATATATATGCAATGATTTTAGTTCAACTCAAAATTTAGTAATTTTTAATATCTATTACTCTTGATTACTTAATAACTAATAAATAAATACTAAAGATTAGAAATGAACTATTAATTTTAGATTTGGAAATTAAAGATTCTGATATAATATCATAATTATGAAAAGGAAAATTTATTATTTGGTTATTATCAAATACAAAAAATTAATCTGTTTTTTAGTATAACATTAATACATATATATTGCAAACCGATGTTCTGAAAAATAAACTGAACATTTCCACAACAATTAATGATACAAAATAATAGTTCAGACAAAAGCAGAGACATCTTTTTCAGAGAATAGAGAAATCAAAGGTTTGAAAACCACTCATTTAAATAATTTATTCACATAATAATTTGATATGATATAATTACTTACAATAAAACTGCGTGAAAACATGACCGCTGATTCTGTAGATCCATAATATACATTCATGACTACAGGATGTATGAGATAAGCACAATAAGTGAGTCGACTCAATGGTACGAACGGAGACCAGGATAAAATACTATTGACAAAACCTGAAAGATATCAATTTTGAATAAGTCACTTCAATATTGTTTTTTAATATTTTTAAATACAGTGAAATTACTCAAGTGATCTTAGTTCTATTATAATCAAATGTGAATGCTGGTGCCATCGTTAATAATAATAAGAAAATTATAAATACGATTTTTTTTTAATGTTTAAAAGTTTGGCTTTATTATTATCTTATTAAGATTTTTTGGAATATTTTATTTTTAAAATAAATTTAATTAATTATTTAATCAATTTAAACAGATTTTAGTTATGAGATAAGATATAAGAATAGGCTTATAGATTACCTCCATATCCATAAAAACACGCTATCATTAGCCAACCTAAGCAAATAGCCCACACAGTTCGAGCTAATGCACTGTAACTTGCTGCTTCTGCATTGCTTGGGAGAATGCCTTGATTGGCTGGCCACATCAAGTAAATAACAGTCAATCCCAGTCCAATAGAGAGGCACCATAGCAATGCTACTATTTTCTAAAATCATGAAATGAAATAAAATGCATCAACTATTTGGAAATCAAAACATATATCACTATTAAAATATAGAAAAGTCATTGAAAATTTTTTTTTAACAAAGAGATTAATTTAAAATTTGACAAAACGAAATATTTGCAATTATAATATTTAATTAAAAACCTAATTTAATATGCATACAAACTGAAATTTAATATAAAGAATTTTAACTCTTTATAATTTATCATTGTCAATGAAAGATGGTGGTGACTGAAAGACATATATCTATTAACTGCAATTTGGAATGAACATCTCCAGGGACAACATCTGGGTCTATCTCTACATTCTCAATTCAGCACAATTTATTATGTATATTCTTGGTAATGAACTTTAGGAGAATTTTCAATTTCAAATTGGTTTATCCTTTGTAAGGCTTTGTACCAAACCCTTTTCTATTCAGTAGTTGAATATGTTATTACAGTATTCCAGGCCTCTATTATAAATATAGTATATTGATTCATCACTACTGTTATTTATTATCTTATGGTTTAATTTTTTACTGCAAAGTAAAGATTTATTTCTTGTCATAATTTTTAATATTAGGCTTGGTGATATCTTCAATGAATTTTGTTTTAATTTCAGATACATTCATAATAATTCTATAAATTATTGTATTTTTGTCATCAAGTAATATAAAATTTGTCTTTTCATTTATGTGAATGCAATTATAATGAAAGTTATGTTTCATATTAGAACATGATAGCTCATATTAATTTTTAATTCTTGTTATTGGTTTCAAATAATTATGCACACAAGAATACATTGCTTGCTCATGATAGAAAGTAATAAATTAATATTCAGTTAATAAGGCAATTGTTTTACTAATAAATAAAAAAAAATATTGAATGTTTGTGAAAAATTTCAAACGATGAGCATATTAAATTACCTTTTTCAGTACAAGTTCTTTATTATTCAATAAAAAGTACCCCACAGCTATTCCTATGATGTAAGGTCCTATTCTGCAGTAAGGCTTGATGTACACATTCTTATAATAAGCATTCACAACATCTGAAGGCCTTTAGTAAAATGAAATTTATATAAGCATTAAATATTAAAATTTAAGTTTTCCTCTATTGATCTCAAAAGATATTTAATTAATTATAAATGATTTTTTTTAAAAGGAATATTATGTACGTTAATAAAATATTGGTAAATATACACAAAATTTTATATCTACTCCAAGGAACATTACAAAATAGTAAAATAAATATTAGATGTTTTTCTAACATTAAATACATTAAAAAAATAATTTTTTATATAACACATAAAATAAAGCAAAATATTCTTATATTTTTCTACAAAATTTATATTATTCTTACCTTTCTATATTTTTTTCTTCATATACAAAATAAATTATATTTAATTTATTAATGAATCAAAACCAAAATTACTTCATATTGCTTCAGTAGCAGAATGATTTACAAAAATAATTTTTCTATAAATGCAAGATAGTGAAATTTGTTTTCTCAAAGTGTAATTAATATATATAAACTGAAGTTGATTATTTTTTGGCACATTTTTATTAGAAATTTTGACTTTTATTTTTAAGTGTAACATTTTATAAATCACATTAATAAAATTTAATAATTGTGTATTGTAATTCAAAGTAACAAAAAATATTTTTGAAATTAGGTTAATGAAATAAATAAATTCATAAATAATTGTTCATGTTTTGCATATTTCATAAAATAACACTGATTGCTTGACTAAATTGTAAGATTTGTATGTTTCTTTTCCCTTCAAAACAAACTATATAATCAAACAAATCCTTTTATTTATTATTTTTTTTCTTTCTAAAATTAGTTTATTGAAGAATTATCTATCATATTCATCACAATAATAAAACATTTCATTCACAATGGAAATTTATGCATATTCCCAAATTTTTTATTATTACCTTATAAAATTAAAGAAAAACAGAAAAGTACATAATATACAAGAGAAAATAACTTACACAATATTGCTTATATATGGTATTGCTGGATAATGATTCACAGCTGTGATAACAGCAGTTGTTATAATGGTTGCAAAAAGGAATGTACCCATGGAAATAAGTCCATACCTTATACTTCTGTAAAATAATATGATGCACTGAAAGTGATGTATTCAAAGGAAATGAAAAAAAAAATTGCTATAAAAACTTAAATAAATTTCATAAAATTGAAATTACCTCTCCATTTCGTTAATTCATGTTTACAGAAATTTAATATTTTTTCACACTTATATATTTGCAATATTTTTATACAATATTAAACAAATTATTTTATTCTGAAATGAAAATAACAAATTAATGCTAAACAAATTTAATTTGACAGGTGAAATTCAAAAGCATTCTTTAGAATAGGTGTGGCCAACCTGCGGCCCGCTTTGAATCTTTTTCCAGCTCATGAAATTTATCACACTAGTGTAAACCAATGTATTAAAATAATATATTATGTATGCATCCATGTAATCAAAAATTAACTACCGAAATTCTAAGAAAAAATTAACTTTGTCATATATATATATATTCGCAAGAATATTATTTTAAAATCAAAGATTGCCTGTTTTATTTATGAGTTCACAGAATGATTAAATTATATTCTGTGAACTACAGAATATACAACTATATATGCGCTCGCAACTTGGAACATCTAATATAACAGATTCTATGTTACTCTTTAAGTGACGCAGTGATCATCCCTAGATATGCACAGTTGTTTGTTGATAGCAGAGCAAACCAGACTCTTAGTCCAAGTTGATGGCACTTTTGGTTCAACTTACACCTGCGAATCGTTTTCTTTTTTGAGCACGCTCAAACATATGGATGCAACACCAATTGCAAAGTACAAATACCTAAATTGAGATCAATTTGCAAAAGCTAAGTGAAAGAGTGGAGAAACAAATTTTGCATTAGTAAACCAAATATTTTTTAATGATTTTATATTATATATTTTTTGTATTTCCTTTTTAGTGTTATATATTTCTTTACAAGGTATGTTTTTTTGTATTTCATTTTTATTGTTATATATTTGTTTACAATGTATGTTTAGTATCATTATTATTATTATATTATCTATGTTTACATGTAAGAATAATAGTAAACACAAAAATAACTCATTATGTTTCAATTTTTCACTCTAAAAAATGTCTCAGTGGGTCTAAATGTAATATGGGGATATATAACTTTATATGCGGTCCGCAAGATCATTTGGATTGGCCACCTCTGCTTTAGAAGTATTTTTAATAAATTAATCCACAATTTACCTTGTTTAAATATTGAATTGTTAAAAATAAAAACCACAATTTTTTTAACAGTAAAAAGTAAACAATAACATTCATTTATGTTTTAATGAAATTGAGTTATTTTAACAATGAAACATCGCAATGCAATCATATAAATTTTCTCTTTGCGTGTGTGTATATATATTAAAATTTTTAGAAAGAAAGAAACCAGCCTTCAATGTACTAACAGCTTCTATATGTGGATTAGATAAAATAACTACAAGAAACTTAATAAACTCATTAACTGTTTTTTTTCTTCTAATGCAGCTGGCAAATGGACCGTGATCTTCGCCATAAGGGCTGCACCGATGTTACTCACTTTGAATTACCCAGGGGGCGTGTGTAACTTGATGGTAAGCCACGGACACGGAGTAACAATGCCCCCGCAGCGCTCTACGATCCTATTAGGACTGGGACCTACAGCTTAAAGTGGAACTCATTAATTGTAAGTGCAGGACTCTTTCTTTTTAAACTAAACCCTGTTAGTCTCTTGTAGTTATTTAATATAATGTGTCTTATTGAATACATTAAGAAAACTTATCCTGCTAAAGTAATTATTTTAATTATAAACAAAAGTTACTTAAAATCTCATAAATTATACATAATCTTTTTAAATAAATATGCCGAAAGAAGCATGGATCAAAACATTTACTTACTTATATAAGGGTATTAATATTAAAGGTGTAACCAGGTACATCTGCATATCGGTAGCTAAATACCATGTATGGCTTAAACACTAAAAAATAAATAAATATTCTTTAATATATATATAAATATACAGACAATATAAATCTAACTCTTTATGATAAAAATATTGTTCAAATACTATTATTTAATAATTAAATATCTCAAGAATATTTTAAAAGATTTGACAATTATTATTGTACTTGTTCAGTACTACAACCTTCACAGTATTGTTCAATACCCTTCCCACTTATCAATTCAAAACTTTAGTAAATTTAAGTTTTTCCAAAATTACTTTAGTTTTTGGATTTATAGTCTTTTTAAAAATATATATATACTACTGTATACTGTTTTATGAGAAGTTAGAAATTTTAAAAGATATCTTGACTATCAGATTAATATTTAGAATTTTATAAATTTCCAAATTATGAATTTGCATACTTTATAAACTACTGCTTAGCCATATATATTGAATATTTTCCTTCAAAATTTTAAGTGTATTTTTAGAGTATATGGTATATTCCATATTAATTACATGGGACATTAACTAATTATTACTTAATGAAAGGTTGAAAATTATTAAATTAAAAATGGATTTTTTTTTTAATATGTAAAGTTTTAGAAACATGTTTTTGGTACATTTTTCTCAATAAAAATATCTCCTAAAACAATTTTGAAAATTCATCATACACAGAAGTTACTTTTAGGGCATCTCTTTTATAATACATTCCTAAAAACTACTAACCATGGTTTCTGTATAAAAGAAGTTATGCAGATACAAAGCATTGATCCAGCCATTTTGTCTGCACCATTTGTCATACATTTCAATACTATGCAACCAATTAGGACCAGTGCTCACATATTGTAGTAGGAAAGCACAAAACATCACCACAGCCATGAATAATGGAGTTAATCTAAGAAAATTTTAATTAGTTTAGTAATAAGTCTTTTCTTCATACTACATTATATTTTCATGAATAGAAAATCATTTTTAATTTTTAGTTTATATTCAGTTTTTATCTTATATCTAAATATAACCCTGGTATGAAATAGGATGCTCTTTTCATTACTAAAATTATCAATAAAGAAAGATCTTAATATCGAATACCCGAAAAGATTATAAATATACATATTTTGTTCCAATTGTCTTTGAATTTTAAATTTTTGCAGTTTTTAGATTAATTATTAAACATAATTTATAAAAAACCTTTTTTATTAAGAACAGGCATTTAGAACATTCCAAGGTTTATACATATAATACAACTCAAGTGAAAAACTCCAGTCTTTTCAAAATTCACTATAGCAGTACCAGAAATAGGTAGCATAACTTTCTTGCTCATTACTTGAAGAAAGCTGGTCATGTTTGGAGGCAAAAACACAATTTTCACACATGAGGTGAAATCACTCAGGCTGGCAGAAAAATGTCAGGTTGTTTTATCAATAATAAGCATCAATTTAAATGGAATAGGTTCAGACTTAACATTCGACTTCAGATATGAAGTGGTGAACAAACCAGTCTTAAAAAAAAAAAAAAAAAAAAAGCTATCTCCTAAGTTTTTTTATTTGGCCTG
Source organism: Caerostris darwini (assembly GCA_021605075.1). Classification (NCBI taxonomy): domain Eukaryota; kingdom Metazoa; phylum Arthropoda; class Arachnida; order Araneae; family Araneidae; genus Caerostris; species Caerostris darwini. Next base: position 552,716 of record BPLQ01010921.1, on the reverse strand, counting down.
ACAAATCATTGATAAGCTAATTTTAAATATATTTTTGAAGGCTCTTAGATTTTTAGAGTGATAATTTAAGAAAGGTTTTCACTTGCAATCACTAGTTGCATTCCTGCCAACCAACACTGTTAGTCTTAAGAAGACACATCTGTTTATCAGTACTTGTCACCTCTCCACTCTCTGGGATGCTATGACAATTGCATTGAGTTTTAAATCAGTTGAACCAACCATTACAAGCAACAAAATTTTTAATTTCAATTGCCTCCCACCTTCTTTCAACCCCTCAAAAATCATTTTAGCTGGATAACACGATGTTTTGATTGACTGGACAATTTTTTATTTATTGATTTTCATAACACAATTTCAATGTTTCCAACCCAGTAATAATACCATGATCTTTAGAAATGTTGTGCATTTTTCTGATTCTTGTTAAGTTTACACTTCAAAGATATTGTTTTCCTTTTCTAATTAGGTGTAGAATAATCAGATTTATTTTGTTTAGATGACAAAATTTCTAAGAGCTTAGAAAATATATAAATTTATCCACTAATTTACAAAAAAAATTTCAAACAAAAGCAAAATAGTAAAGATTTAAACAAATTCTAATTACTTTCCAAGTTAAACTAAAACCCATTCACAAATTTCAATTTATTATATTTGAGCATACTGTATCATAACTATAATTCTTTTTAAATAAAATATTCCGAATTCATACATTTATATTAGATTACCTGAAGTATCTATGAAAATAAAAATAAATGATAGGAAGTTTTCCATTTAATTTTTCCAATCCTTTAAGAGTAACAAAAGCCACAAGTATTCCACTAGAAAAAAAAAAAAGTTTTATTAATCAGAAATTACTATATTCTCATAAAATGTTATTAATAATTATATATTTGAAAGTAGTGAAAAAATAAGTATAAATTTTAAATATACCTTATCAAGTAGAAAGTATCTACCGCAAGAGTGCCATTAGCCAAGAATTGAGAAAGAAAATCTTTGGGTGCCTGCTGCATTGATCCAGGATTTACTAAACAGAAAATAACATAATGCAATCTAAGTAATGATTACTAAGTATTATTTAGAAATCACAAACTAAAAAAATAGACAGTTTCATACTTAAAAGATGTAAAAGATTTCATATTATACGCAAAAATAACCTATGCAATTTTTCTAATTTTAACTCATGAATATTTGCATTAAATTAAACTAAAGGAAAAAAGTTCATTATTAAATTAAATAAAATTCTGCCTTAGCATATTACAAACATTATATATATATATTTAAAAATATAGATGCAATTTCTCAAACTAATTTTTAATTTTACTTTGAAAAAAAATCATGCAAAGCAAACTTTAAAAAGTACCTTACCTTGGACATAAAAAAATTATAAGTCTATTAAAAATGATAAATAATATAAATTTAAATAATTAAGAATTTCAAGAAAATATATAGAATGATACATATTTTTTAAAATATTCAATAATATATACAATAATGTTTTAATACATCAATATAATGTCGAAGAAATATTTACAGAAATAAAGGTATTGTGTAGCAAAGGAGAACGTATGCCCTAGAATGATAAGAGCCATGCTCAGGAATTTCAGTCCATGAATGGCTCTTATGCCATCTCCTTTGCCTACAGTAAAGATTTTACTGGCATTGCTCTTGAAAGAAAATGCAAGAAGACAGCTAACACCCAGACCTGGTGCTGCAATAAAAAACACAGTCAAATTCAGTTAATTTGCTTTTTAAAAAGTTTAGTTGTAGTTTTTAACATCACTATTGTTAAAAAAGTTTAGCAATTAAATTTTTTTTTTTTTATTAGATGTAATTTTTCATTGCTATTATTTAAAAATAGCATTTTAAATTAAGCTATTTTTTTTATGAACATTATTTTTCTTTTTTAGTAAGAAAGTGTTGTTTAAGATTTATTGTTTTATTTTAGATTTCAATCGAGAAACAACTGCATTTTAATAGAAGCTTTCTGTTTCTGCCATGTGTTTCATAGATATATGGTTAAACTGTGATAACAACGAAAAAATAACCTTTTATTTCATGCATTATATTATACAAATATACCTATGATTATTATTAGTTTAATATTAAAATATGTCATATAAAAAGAAAAAGATGGAGAAAATATATTACTTTTTGGTTTGGAATCTTCCTTTTCACACAATTCAGTCATAGATATACTTATAGCATTTTCTTTGATTATAGGAATTCTTTCCTGACATTTTCTTCTTTCATTTACAAAATCATAAACTGTAGCAATAACAGCAGTTATGAAGAATAACAAGAAGATGCACCTATAATGAAGATATTAATAAACAAATATCAGAAATAGTTTAAATCATTATGATTAAAATGGATATGGTAAAATTAAAAAACATTAATCTTTTGATTTTATATCTTTTTTTTTTTCCACACACATAAAACAAATTGTATAAAATAGCATTTTTAAAATTTTTAATACAACTTTCTTTCTGCAAATAAACAATGTATTTTTAAAGCACTTCTCAATCTAATTTTTTTCCCAAAGCAAATCATTTGATATTAAAAATAAAAAAGAATGCCTATTTACTAATATGTACAAATAATTTAGTTACACTATACATGTTATGTTCAGAGAAAATTAACAGTTTCTGAATAAAAGATATGGTGTTTTAAACTGTAACTTACAAAGTAATAACAGCTCCAGGATCATGAAACAACCCAGTTTGATCTGTGTGACAAACAACTACATTGCCCCCAATATCTTCCAAATTGTTATGCAAACCTAAATTATTATAAAAAAGGGGGAACAAGAAAAAAAGTTATTTAAAACAATCAAAAACAGAAATATCAGTTTTTAATATGATAAATATTTAGATTAACGATTTCCCAATATTTTAAAATATTTATTATATTCTATGCAAATTCAATGCTTATTACATAGAAAAATAAAACAAGAATCAATCTATTTCATTTCATTAATGAATTAATCTTTAAGTGTGTGTATTTATGTATTTTTACATAATGATTTTTATCTGCTTAAAATAGATCAATAATAAAAAACAAAAAAATTAAGAAAAATGATTAAAAAATCTTTGATTGAATGCAATAATAGTTTTCTTTTATTATTATGGGTTTTAACTTACTTAAAATTTATATTTAATTTAAAGTAATATGATAAAAGAAAAACTCGAAAAAAAAAATTTCAATTTTTTAATTTTCTTTTCTTTTCATAGTGATAAACTACTTATTCATATTTTCCTACAATTTAACTTGTGTTAATAACAATGAATTAATTATCAAATATTCAAAAGAAAAAACTATTAGAAAATGCTTAACTATATTTAAATATTATAAAAATTATATATAATAAATATAGTTAATATATATTAAATAAAATTATATTAAATTAAAAATATAATATATTTAAATAAAAAAATCACAGATGATAAATAAAATTGTAGATATTTTAATCTTCCTTGTTTAAAAGGGCATTTGATATAAAAATTTAACATAATAAAAAAAAGTTTTGCAAAAAAAAAAAAAAGTTAAATAAATAAAAAAAATATATATATATTCATGTTACTTACTTGCATTAGTTGCAGATTGGAGATCTTCAGTAGAACATGATTCAGGTATACAAATGCCAATAGTTGGTGGCTGGGCACTCTTTGTCAAAACAAGCCATGATGCTCGGGGGAGTTCCTATAATAAAGAATAACAAATTTGTTATTAGCAAATATTTTAATAAAAGCAAATGATCATGCATAGAGTATTAAAAAAAGGTAACATTCTTACTATACGTACCTATAAGAAATTACTTATTAATACTTATTATTATCTTATATTATAAGAAAATATATTTTTATTCAATAAATATGAAACTAATATTAATAATAGATTACATGTAATTAAATCTAATAAAAATGTCTTAGGTATTAATGTTCATGAAGTATTGTATACTTATACAAACAAATTTCTTAAGCAAAGAAAGAATAAAAAATTTAAATTATACAGTTTCTAAAAATTTAAAAAGCTTTAATTATGTGAAATTAAAAAGTGTATAATCTTATCATTATAGTTATAATTCCTTTTATATATAATAAGCATGCTTTAATTTAATTAAATTAATACAAACTAAGCATGCTATAGTAATAAAAAAATAAAAAATTTTAAATAAAATAATATGGGAAAAAAAGGAAATTAAATACTTTAAAAACTAATTAACCTTTTGATGAGAGGAACTTGAAACATTGAAGTTGATCAAGCAATATTTTGACTGCAATGTAATATCTTTTGATTTGACTACAGTGTTTACACATTCTGAGTAAAACCCAATGAAATACACAGCACCTTCAAGAATTCCACTGGAAGCTTTACCACTAGCATCAAAAACTGAAAAAAAAATATATATATATATTTTGAAATATAGAAGAATTTCTTACTATTCATGATCATATTGCGAGATTCCACATATTGAAATTATATTTATATTTAAAGTAGCAAGGAACAATACATCATTACAGAAATACATAGACATTAAATAATAAAACACAAATTTTAATACATTTCTAAATTTTATTTTAATTTGAATTCCAAAATTTTCATAGATTACCTATTTTAAAAATATGTCAATGTTAAAAAATTAGCAAGATCTTTGTTTATTCTTTTGTGCTTACAGATAAAAAAAATTGAAAATGAATTTTTTTTCAACATATATTTACATATAATTCAATATTTATGGACAACTTTATTGTTTGGAACACAAAGGAAGGCATTAAAAACTGATTATATTAGTATATAAACTTAATTTTTATTTTCAACAAATATTCAAAGTAAGATATACAATATTTAATGTTTCAATTATGGAATCCCAAAGGTGTGAAATCTAATGTATTCTATATTTAGAATTTAGATAATTATTTGAATATTTTAAATGGACATTTAATTTTAGCAAAAATTTACACAATTCTTTTATGAAAAATTTAATACGATCAAAAATGAAATTTATTTAATATTTTTTAATACAGAAAGAATTTGTGCTTAAATAGTCTTGTATAAAATTACAGCAGGCGACGTGGCATTATAAAAGTGCAATTTACATAAATTAATCCACTTACCATTTTATATTTAATGAATTAATTTACATTTCATTTTTTCAATTACTGTGATAGAAATGCATACAAACTGTAGCAAAAAATAAAATCTGTACTTAACTTACTTTTCAAAGCATTGGTATCCCCAGTACTAGCCAAATCAACCAATTTTTTAGTGTCAGAACGACACGACACGGATATACTTTCTCCAGCTGCATCAAGGTAATAAAACACATCATCTAAAAACGATAAATACGGAGAGGTCAAATTTCCAAACAAACTGTGACCCGTCAAACGTTCTTTGCCAGCCGCGTTTGTGTTACCGACTAACACACAGAGCCCAATGTAAACAAACCAGCGTGTCAAGAAAGTAGTCCAATTTGTCTGCATTCTGATTGGTCAGGAAAGCTAATTTTATTTCCACTTTCACTTTTCACTCTTTCTTAAATCATAATATATATATTTTACATTAATTGAAGAATAAATAATGCTTGATCAATCGCGAGTTTTGTTCTAATATTTTTTTTATTTTTCAAGTGCAAATAAAAACTTTTTTTCCAATCGAAGTTGCAAGAATCGATGAATTTTTTTCCCCCCTCAACTATTACGGATCACTTCTGTGTTGACACACTTCTGCGCTTGGACTGTTTATGGAATACTTCATTACAGAAAAATAGAAGAGAGATAGGGGAATGGTTGGCGTTTTGCCACGACTTTTTCTTAATTTATTTGTTATCTGTTCTTTTCCTCCTCCCCCTTTTCCAAAACTGGTATTGTCAATCAGGAGAAAGAAAATCACAATTGCTGTTTGGAAATAAAACACGCGTAGTGACTGCGTAAATTTTGATACCAGCAATCGCTTTCAATTAGAATATGTTCATCATGATGTAGTTTATGTTTCACCTTGAAAAGAAAATGCGTGCATTGTGTAACTTGCATAGGATAATTTATCAAAATGTTTCGTAAAAGATTGTAACTGAACTTGTTAAATTTGTCATCAAGTCATTCACTTTTATTAAATGTTAATGACCACTATTTTTTTATTGTTTCTAATTTTTATTGGTTTTTTTTTTTATCATGGAGATGTGTAAAACTTGCTTGAATTTTTAAAATTTAAATTATATATATAAAATTTTATTATTCAATTTATTAATAATTTTAATATTTAAATTAATTTAATAATTTTAATATATATATATATATATAAACTTTTTTTTTCTTAAATATTACTTATTTGTTAATTTAAAAAAAAATCTGGTTCTCATTTCTGTATTAAGTAATTTACCAATAAAGCAAAGTGAGCAATCAAAGTAATTAAAAGTAATAATTAATTCGCAACATTAATTATCCTTATTTATAAATTAATTCATTCATGCATTATTTTATATGATTTACTGACAACTCTAATTAAATATATATTACTTATATTGCTTAAATTTTAACTGCTTACAAAAACAGGAATCTTGTGGAATCCATAGCATTTTACCAATAGTGTTCTCATGAATAGGGAGGAACTATTCCATTCCAGAGGGATTTGTGAGCTAATTGCCTTGCATTGATATATTGTACTGAAAAAAAAAATGATTTAATTATTGATAAGGGACACTCATTCATTGTCACAATCTTTACCGATTCTCCTCATTTTTATTTTTTTGTGTGAACGCTAACCTGTGTGCATTACAACTCGGTCATGAATCGAGATTAAAGTTTATTGAGGCAAATAAAAATAATAACAACGAAAATTATAAAATTAAGAAAAATCTAAGAGATAAAATGTTCTTTAAATTATATGACCTCACTTCAAGGATTATTTCATATTTTTAATCTATTTGGCAATCGTAACTGCATAAAGGTCGTACGAAAACATTCTATATTTTATGTTTTATCGTGCAAAATAAATAATAAAAAAAAGAGAAGAGTTATTATTTAACTTTTTTATTTAGCTTCTAATTCCCAATATTATTCAAAAATATTCCCTCCTGCATCGTGTATTTTTACTACTGATTACTGAATATTTCATAAAAAAAAAAAAAAAAACAAGAAGAAAAAAAATGTAGAGATTATGTCCGAAGTGAAATATAGAGAAGAAATTATCCTGCAATATTTTTTATTTATTGAAAATATATTTAGAATATATATCTCTTTAAAAAAAAGGACGAGGAAAATATTTTAAATCCTTTCACTTCTTTCGGTTTTGTAAATTTATACTCAAAATAAATTTTAAATTATTTTTTATCTGTGTCACTTTGAATAATAATGGTAAATCATCTATAAAGTATATCACGATTTATACGCATATATTTTCGAGTTGCATACTTATTGATAGTTTTACAGAAATCATAAATTTTGCAACTTCTTTCATTGTTCTATTTTTTTTATTGTTCTTGAAAGAATACAGAAAATATTTCCAAGAACAATGTAATTTTAAAAGGTTATTGACCTCTACTGCTTGACATTTTTACATCGATTTAATAAAATTAGATAATACATACTTATAAAAGTTCTACATCATTCTATTGCAGAATATATTTTTTGGTACGACTATTTTAAAGAAATATATATTACTTTTCTTTTATAAGATATTTTAGGAGAATTTCTTTTTTTTTTCTCCTTACAAAATTAGAAATTTAGTCCTTGAAGAAATACAAATTTACTTTTTTTTCCTTATAAAAGTTGTTTTATTTTTATCAATAAGAATTTGAAAGCGGAAGAATGTTTTTGATTATTTTCTGCGTTTTCATTAAATATTTGATAGTTTAGTCGTTTTTAATACGCTTTTATTAGCTTCACCTGTATGTTTGTATGTATGTTTGTATGTAACTCACTTTTTGGGCTCGATTTTGGGACTGATGGCGCCATCTACTGGCGAGTCAGTCAACTGATCCGCGATCGAATTGCGCTCTTCCTATTGGCCGAAAATTTCGGTGGCTAAAAAGAGGCGGATCTCAAAGGCATAGGAGAGCGATCATGTCGAATTGCGCTCTTCCTATTGGCCGAAAATTTCGGTGGCTAAAAAGAGGCGGATCTCAAAGGCATAGGAGTGCGATCATGTCGAATTGCGCTCTTCCTATTGGCCGAAAATTTCGTTGGGTAAAAAGTATGTAAACTTAGCGGATAACCGGCCAAGTGGAAAACAAAGTAAAAACAATTATACTTTAAAAAAACTAAAAAAATATGCTTTTAGAGTTAATCAGACTAAAAAGTAAAAAATAAATTAATAGTTTAAAAAAACTAAAAAATACGCTTTTAGAGTTAATCAAACTAAAAAGTAAAAAATAATTGTTAACATAAGAATAAAATGACTGACGAGAAAATGAATGTCACTGTTCTAAAAGCGTGGGGTGCTTTGTATGACATTTTTAAACTAACTCTGCATTTCGGAATGAAACTAGTGAGAAATTATAACGATTGATATCGAGCACCCCACGATTTTAGAACATGACATTCATTTTCTCGTCAGTCATTTTATTCTCATGTTAACAATTATTTTTTACTTTTTAGTTTGATTAACTCTAAAAGCGTATTTTTTAGTTTTTTTAAACTATTAATTTTTTATTTTTGTTTGTTTGCTGTTTCATTTGTACATTTTTGTGTATTTTTTATGTACAGTACATTTTTGTGTATTTTTTATGTACAGTACATTTTGAACAATGTACATTTTACATTTTTGTTATCTATGTCTGGTATGTACATTTTTTATCTATGTCTGGTTTTATACAGCAACTAGTAACTCGTATCGTATGAAAATAGCTAAAGATTCTATTCATGATCATTCTTATTGTGCGATAGCATTGGAGGCAAACAGTCGCAGTTTGCCTCGGGCTGGTATGCTTGTACGTCATGAGTTGACTATTTTTGAAATTTAAAGAATGAATGTTAAGACTTCCACTTATCAGATTTTATCATTTCCTGATGTTGATAAAAAGCGCACTCATCTTGATGGTCACTATCTAACCTTGAAGAATGCTACAAGTATATACGGCAAAGGAAAGCTTTATTGGCAAGTCCCATTGAAAATTGTGCCACTCAAATCTGAAAATCTAAAAAATTGAAAAGAAATACTAGTTATTTAATGACTAATTCTAATAACCTTAACTATAATAAGATTAACTCTAATTCTAATTCTATTAAAACTGATAATGAAGGTTTTATCTATCCACCTAAGCGTAACACTACAAAATTCATACTGGCTGAAGGTAAAGTTGAGGCTTCCCCTCCAGCTCTTAAGTTTTCTCCAATTATATTTTGTTCTACGACGAATCTAACCGAGGCTCTAAAGAAATATGAAGAGCTCTTTATCTGTGCGAATTGCACTTGTGGAGTAAATGTTTAAAATGTTCCTTACTGATGCTAAGTATCATAAGGCCATCACCAAATATCTAAAATAAAACAATATTGAATTCTTGATTATCACTCCAAAATTTGAGAGACCTATTAATTTTGATCTTAAAGGTCTCCGTCTTAGTACCTACACTGACGAAATTACACAAGACCTTAAAGGCTTTAATATGTTAAGATAATCAACTTATCAAAATAAACACTAAACACTACTTTCTATGTGGTAATTTATTTCTCGATATTTTTAAGCTAAATAAATTTCTATACCTCAGCATCAGGATTAAACAATTTAACAAGCGATTCATGGCTATAAAATGTTTACACTGCATTTATTTTCACCACAGTTTTTCGAACTGTGGTTCCAAACCCAGATGTCTGAAATGTAGTGAGACTATCTCAAGGATTGTACTAAACATCCTGCCACAGAAAAAACTAGTCAACTTACTTGCATTAATTGTGGAGACACTAGTCACTTAGGTGTCTGGCAGATATATCAAGATTTCTTAAGCCTTGTCCAAATACTACTAAGAATTATCAACAATCGAAAAACTGTCAGCCTATATCTTCTTCCTGGCAAGTTAACCCCAATGTCAGCTTTGCTGCTGCTCTGCTCTGCCCTAGCACCCACTTTAACTGTGTTAGTCAATAGGAATCATCCACTATCTTTAATCAGTGATGTTACGTCTGGAATTCTTTTTATCGTGAAAGAGTTTGTCTCCATCATTTCAAATTCTAACGCAGGTATCATCTTCTGGCTCAAAAACCTAAAAATACTCAAAACCCAATAGACAAACTGCAGATTTTTTTAAAATGATTGGCTCAAAATTTTGTTAACACTTATTGATGTTTTACATTGATTATGGGTCTTCGTATATTTAATACACATGTAATATCATGTCCAAACTTACTGAATTTTCTGTTTTTCTCGAAAACCATCAACCATATGTTTTTTTTTAGAAGACGCATTTTAAATAATCCACAAATTTTTATACACTTAATTATGCTGTTCATCGTAGTCAAGATCCATATCCTAATTTTGAGAAGGTTAATTTGATTTTGCAAAAAGTTTAATTTGATTTGCAAAATTGCGAAAGTTACCAAATCGGTGTACTGTTATAATTCTTTTGAAAGCGTATAGATTTTGAATACTAGAAATATAGAATAATAGAAAACTTTAGAAATCGAGTATGCTATAAAGTTACGTTAGTTACATAATGTTACGAATGTTAACCTTCTGTTTAATTTCAGTTCTATTCTAGGATTAATATTTTTTAAAATTATTAATATTGATTAAGCACTTCATGTATTATAATTATGTTTAGTTTTGTAAATTTAAAAAAATGGAGTATATAGTATCAATTATAGAGCATTGTAAATATATATTTTTTAAATTTACATAAAAGTACTTTAATTGCATGCCAATTGGGAGTAAAATAATATGAAACCTCTCAAAGTAAAGATTTGTATGTTTGTATATTTATTTATATTTCCTAAACCTTAAAAACTGTAACACTTTGGATAGAATATTTTTGCTCTAACCTCCTTATTAGTGGCCTGATGGCCAATTGGATAGCGCTCTGGCCTTTGGTGCTTCAAGTTCGAATCCTGGAGGGGCATGGGTGTTTGTTAGTGGTTAAAAATCCCCGCTAAAAAAACCCGTCTAATTAGTCTAAAGTATGCAAAAAATGACCGTAGAGTGACGAACCAAAGCTCAACCAGAGCCAATCATTATTAACATTTATCATTTCACAAATCAATAATAAAATAAATAATATCACGAAGTTCAAGTCAACAATTTTACTCCACATTTTTATAAAAGCTTTGGAAATGTACATCATAAGGACTGCAATTATGTAACATGTAATACCCTAAAAATCAATATCATCATCGGTGCAATAGCCCTATGGTGCTCCAAAGCCGTCTGCCTACTGGCAGATTTCGAGACAAGAGATGCTTGTCTTTTTACGGGATAGGGTTGTCAGTTCTACGCCGTAGAGTCATATTAGACATTCACCTATGTCTTAAAGGGGATTCCGAACCTCTCCAAACATCCATGGCACCGCGAGGATTCGAACGCCATAGCTCTAGTCACTCGGCCATCAGGGCCAATACATTAATATATTATATGTTGTTGTTGTTGTGTCCCTGAGGGAAGATGGGTGCAGCTTCTGTTCTGATGGAGCACCCGTAGGTAGAAGTCTGACTTCTGCTCCGTAACGCTCTTACAGTCATATGAGACCGGGACCTACGGCTTAAAGTGGATTCCAAACCGCTACAAACATCCATGGCTCCGCCGGGACTTGAACCCGAAACCTGTGGCACAGAGCGCTAGTCCCTCGGCCATTCAGGCCCAATATATTATATGTAAAATTATATTGCAGTTTCTTATTTATGACCATTTATGTAAAACCGATTTATCCGAGTTTTTTGCTTATTTGAGGTGATCTTAGTCCATATTAACTCAGTCATGGAGCCTGTACTAAATTATAAAGAGATACAATGAGTAATGACACGCAATTAAATTTGAGTTAATTTACAAATTCGTATTTAACGTAAATAATAAAATGTTATATTCTTCATAAGACTTAAAAGTGCTACGCCAAGTATGCACGAATAGATATAGAGGAAATATGAAATAATTATTTCGTAATAAAAAATACGTATAATAAAATATTAGTTAATAATATAAAATATTAGTTACTGAGTTGAATATATGGAGATGAAATACATGAGGGAATAATTGCTAAATTGTTTTCAAATTTTAAGAGAATCATTCGTAACTATGGAAATTGATATAAATTATCTATTAAAAGGTTAATATACTGTGTGAAACGATGGATGTAAATTAAATCAGATATAGAAATGCGATTTTGGTGATGAACAGCAGATTATATAGAATTTTATCTAATCCTAAAAATATTTATGATAAAAACTAGAGATTAAAAAATAAGTACTTGGAAATAATTTCTTATCACAATTTTGTATGTTTTGACTAGAATCGGAATTCTATTTGAACTAGAATATTTGAATTCTACTTGATTCTGTTTGAACTAATGATTTGCTATAGCAATAAAACAAAATAGGTCAAGCTTTATTTTGATTAACACATAGAAAAAGCAGAGCAAATATATTTAAAATATTTTATCTTATTTTATAACTTGTATTATCTTATTTGTTATAACATGATCATGCGCTTGATTAAGCCAGATTCGTTTTGAATCGTATTCAGATAAAGTTCACAATCATTACATTTTTTTTATAAGTAAGGGAAAACGTGTAATTCTTTAGTTCGTCATTATTAATGCTAAAGTTTGTTGGGCTTCATATTTTATTTTTACTGTGAAAATAAAAATTATAGAACTTCTTTTTCAAAGAAATAATTTTCACAGTTTTTTCTTTTCTTATGAAAATTAATTTTTGTAATTTTAAGATAGGAATCTTATTGAAGGCACTGTTTAGTTTAAAAAAACGTTTTGATCACTAAGGAATGAACAGATAAAATAATCTCATAATAAACATGAATAGTATTTTTTCAAATGTAGGTCACATTTCATTTCAAAGGAATACTTTTTTTTTTTTAATAACTTAACAATATTTATTTATAAAGCTTTATTGTCTGAAACTAGAAATATTACAGTACACAATTAAAATCAGAATACAAATAAAATGCCAAAAACCATCTTTCTGCTTTTGCTCTAAAGTATCTATCCCTTATCTGTAATAAAAAAAAATTGTATGAATATTGATCACATTTATTAAGTATAAGAATAATAGTTATAATTATAAATATTTGATATTTTCTCCCAAATATTGCATAGTTATGATATATATAATAAAAAAAATTCAGATATTGTTGATAGTTGTTTGAAGGGTTAGTTTTTTTTATTCTCTGCTCTCTCACACTGAAAGTTTTTAGAAATATAAAGAATAAGACATCAAATTCCCTTGTTAATTGGGTAAAAAATAAAATTGTTATTATAATTATTATTAGATTATCATTATTATTATTATTCAGATCATTATTGTCATTTTTTTATATACAGTGATACTAACGCTGAATTTTAAATCTTGTTTCTTTTGTTCAATATTATTCTTGTTTCCATGGGATATACGTAGGCGTTTATTTAATTAGACATTCCAAATTAGCATATATTTATTTTCGTTAACCAAGCAAAAAATTAGGACTGTAATCGTGCAAGAGGGGAGAGTGGCGTTCAGGAACAAGAGTGGCTTAACTGCAAGAGTGGTGTTCAGGAGAAATGGTCAGTATGCCTCGAGAGTCTCATCCTGAGAGGAAGTACTGCGCAACCGGCGCTGCCGCTGAGAAACGTTTAGTACAGCCCAATCACGCGCTTCTGTTGAATAACGTTTAGTTTAATAACGTCTCTCATCCCGAGAGGAAATATATATAGCGCAACCTGCGTATAAGTTGGCCTACAGACTCTCATTCGGAGAGGTAGTATATTTCATGCACCCTGCGCGTAGCCAAGTATCGGTTTAGAAGTGGTGTCCTTCCATGGATATATAATTATCTGTCTTCAAATATATTACATATTGTATATCTATAATTGTATGTGTGTGCTGTTTGTGCGTGTGTAAATAAAGTTGTGAGTTCTCCCATCTGTGTCTCAAACCAACCACATCCAGTTACAATCCAGCTGCACAACCTACAACACTACAGAATAATATTGTTAATTTAAAAAGTTGTAGGTTAATTTTAATGAAATGGGGACAAAGTGTGCAACATATAGCAAAGTGTAAGATAACACGGAAACAATTTACCGACTAGTATGATATTTTAGAAATTAATAATGTATGAATAGGAACAAGAAGGCCATGGCAAAATTAAATTACGAAATGAATTTTTAATAAGAATTTTCGGTTTTTGCATGTTGAAGATTATATTAATAATTTTGCTTTATTCAATAAAATCATACTCACCATTAATTTACACTACATCTCTTACGGTATGAAAATTAATATAAGTAATGGCATGATTCTTCGTGATTTGTTAAAAAAATTTCTTATCCGTAATAGTTAAAAATTAATCACAATTGTCAATAAATCGTTATTTATATGAATTTATTAAATCAAATAAAAATAAGGATGTTTTTAATGGAAATATTTAAGAAACTAAAAATTGTAGGTACATTTTTAGAAAATTTTTGTCTATCATTAAAGTATAACAAAGATCTGACTTTCAATTGCACAAATTGGATTATAAGACATGAGAAAGATTCGAAATTTTGAAGTATAAATTTCCTGAATTTTTCAACTAAATTATCAAAATGCAAATTGTTAAAATATAAAGCGATTTATTATTTTAAAAGAATTTTGCTTCTGTTTTTAAGATCAATCAGTAGCTCTGCAACAATATATCAATTCAACAATAAATAACATAAAACCATCTCAATTTCTGCAAAAAAAACCCTCTTCTTATGTATAACTCATATTAAAATTTTATGCGTACAACTTTTTTCTGAAATGTTTGAATCATGACTGATATTATCAGAAATTTTCATTTTTTTTTTTTTTTTTTTTTTTTTTTTTTTTTTATATTTATTTCTATGTGCCAAAATGTTAATTTCAAGCATGTATTTTCAACTTTTTTGTATAAAGAATTTAAAAATAGCTTGAAATAAAAAAATGCATTTTTTTTCCATAGAAGGATTCATACACACTTTCTATATTAAATCTATAATTATTTCAAAGTTTTTATAAAGTTTCAAATTGATTTCTTTAAATTTTTTCGATTTGTAATATAATCGGTGTTTGCAAGGAATATATTTAAAGGTAAATTTAAAGATGTTAGGTTTGTAATTGTTAAATAAAAGTGTTTTTTTTTCTATAAATTTATAAAAAACTGTAAATGTTTAATTTCATAAAAATGTACTTCATTGGTGCTAGATTTTAACGTCATTCTAGAAAACCCAAGTTCTTGCGTTTAAAATTTATTTTTAAAGTTCATCATGTATATATTTTTTAAATTAAACTAATAATCAAATTTTTATTAATATTTAACATCTATAACGTTCTTAGTACAGAAAATAATGTAACTTTGGAAAAAAAAAATAAATTCAGGTTATTATTCGATCTCATAAAATTTATTACTGCCTGTTTTTTTTTTTTTTTTTTTTTTTTTTTTTTTTTTTTTTTTTTGTGAGGAATTCTTTAAGAACAATGGTAGTCATGACTATTGGTTTACAGACTCCATCATTTTTTTTTCCAATTTTTTTCTTATAAAAAGTTAGTTAAGAGAAATATAAATTACCTGATTTTTTGCTTTCCAATGGCTGTTATTTTTATTGATTAGGTTGTGCATCGGGATTAGATCTCTAAAAAATAAATATAGGCAAATGAAAAAAGCAAAAGATAAAGAAAAAAGTAAAGGATAGTCAAGACTGAAATTTAAATAAAATATGGCATCTGTAAAATGAACATTTTGAACATTAAGAGCTGTTATTCAGAAGAGTTGTTTAAGATGAATTTTTACCAACAAATACTTAAAAAGGTGAATTTAAAAACCAATCTCTCTTTGAAAAGACTTCAAACTGTATTTTATTATGATTTTTTATATTAATTACGATTTGGTATTATTCAGTATTATTTAAAACAAACAGGCATTCCAAATTGGTATTCTGCAAGCAGTGTATCATAGCTGTTATAAATTTCAAACATTTCAGATGCTTTTTAATGCATTGCATGTAATCGAGTATCGCTTGGACGTACTATGGGCAACCAAGGGGATGTCACATCGAAATCTATAAATTTTTTAAATTACTTTATAAGTCATTAAAAACATTTTATTTCTATTGTTTGTACATAATTTTATAACATGCTCGATATTTCTTTGGCACCATGTAATTTTAAAATAAATAATCAATCTTAATAATAATAATTTTCTACCATTAATCTAAGATTAAAAACCAAAGAAAAAAAAAACTTCACAATGTTTAGTTGAATGTGAGATATTTTGTTCAACACGTGAAACGAAGGAAAGAAAGAGTTACCTTCACTTTCTTCTTCTTGGGCTCATTCTCTTCGTTGACAGATGAGACAGCTTCAATGAGCAATGTGCCATTCTTGTTTTCGTCTCCTGTCTTGATGATGGATTTCTGGATCTTGTACTTGTGCCCCTCCACCTCCACTTCCTCTTCAGTTGTGTTGGCGAACGTGGAGTTCAGCATGGAGGCCTCTTCCATCGTCTGCTGGAACACATGCTGCATTGCCTCTGAGCAAAAACAATTTCATTTTCAGATGCACATTAGAAAGGCGGAAAAGAATAATAACACTTAGAAAAGGATCTTATCGGACCATGACAAATAATGCCATACAAAGTGCTTCCTTGACTATGATGGTCAAGATTACTCCGCTGGGTAGAAAGTAGTTCAATCAGTAGGTATGAAAAAAAGGGGGTTGTTTTGCAAAAGGTGAAGATATATATACATATATATTGTGTTTATATTGGTGTCTACATATAAAAAACCTTATCTAATATGGCCAATTTCGAGGAATTTGTTGGGCAAGTAATTAAACTAATATTTTTGATTGTTTTGAAATATTTCCGAAACAGTCTCCATGTGCGATTTTTCTACTATTAGAGTTTTAAAGAAGATTAATTTCCAATAACGTATATTCTCAATGCATTAACTCTTATTCTGAGTGAGTAACGCATATTAATCTTTATAGTTCGATTGTCACCTTTATTTTCAGAAGATTACCCATCCTTTATATTTATTTTATAACAATATTCAATTAATATTAAGTCAAATAATTATCTGCGTTATAGGGTTTCCTTTAAAAGAATTTCAAAAAACCACGGCAATTTCTTTTATCGATAATTTTCTCATTTTCATTACACATCGTTTAATAAATAAAATAAAAGAGCAATTCTTATAAAATAATGAGTCTCATGGATATGATTCCGCTTAGAACATTTCTGAATATTTTTTTTTGTTCTGTTTTTTGTATTTCCAACGGCTTGGCAAAAATTTACATAGAACAAATAACACTAAGAACAATAGAACTATCAAGAACTAGGAACAAAAAGAATGTTGTTGTTTCTTATCCCACTTGGCTGGCCAAGCCCACGAGCCCATATGGACTCATGATTGAAGGGGAAGGAAGCAGCTTCTGTTGTGATGGAGCACCCGTAGGTAGAAGCCTGACTTTTGCTCCGTGACGCTCTTACAGTCATAGGAGACCGGGACTTACGGCTTAAAGTGGATTCCGAAGCACTACAAACATCCTTTTCACCGCCGGGATTCGAACCCGAAACCTGTGGCACCGAGCGCCAGAGCGCTAGACACTCGACCATTCAGGTCCCAAATTTGCCAACGGCACGCAGTGTTATAGTCATTGCCTAATGAGTGATCTTCTTGATTCCCAATATTTCGACTCCTCTGTAAGTGTAAGACAGGGATGGGAAAACTACGGCCCGCGGATTTAATTATATTTGCCGGTCCGATTCAAATTAAAAGAAATATATATTTATATATTATATATCCATCTCCTTTTCTACTTTGATTAAATATTTTTTTTCTTCCTTTTTTTCAAAGGATTGATCTAAATAGGCCAAAGTTAGAGTTTTACAAATCATTATCGAAAGTAATCCCAAATTTAATATGTCACGCCCAGAAAATCAGTGCTAGTTTGCTTCATCTTATATATGTGAACAAGTGTTTTCAACTATGAACTTTAGAAAGAATTATTTCAGAAGTTGGCTGACAGACGAGCATTTAGCCCCGTTCCTTACATCAGTACATCTCCCTTCGAACCTCAATATAAGGAACTTTTAAAAATGAAATCGCAATTTCATTCATCTCATTAACATATTTAAATTGTAATACTTGTATATTGCTTTTAAAATTTTAGAAAAATTATCTTGGCCCGCCAAACTTTTTTTATTTTCAATTTTTGGCTCGCGACTGAAATCTCTGGTCTAAGAAGAGCCCCACATCGGAGTAGATGGTCGCTATCCATTGCTTCTCCAGAATCACAAAGTGGGCAAATAGGATTGGTTAAAATGCCTATATAGTGCAGATGAGCTGCAAGGCAATCGTGTCCCTTAGGCAAGGCGAAAAGTCGCCACTGCTTTGCATCTTGGTTTATCGGGAATAAGAGAAGGGCTTACCCTCCTCTAATTTTTTAGGGTTGTATGAGTCTAAAGATCTCGCAAGAAATTGGATGTAAATAAATGTTTTAAAAACAGTTTAATCCTCCAATAAGGAATGGCTGTATTAGGATGTTGTAGTAAGCTGGTTTTGCATAAAATGGTTGCATTATATTTGTTATTTTCATGCTTTTAATTAATTAATTTTTAAAACTTTATAGTAAAACAGATTTAAGAAGTGAACAGACATAGTTAAGCAATTTTAGCTTTTATGCAAGTAGTTTTTAATTTTCATGCTATGCTACTTTATTTTACTTACAATCATTCCAAAGGCTTTTTGATCCTTTAATTATTATTAAATGAAAGAGAAGCCTTTTAAAAGAATGTGACAAATGCTTAAGACCCATTTAATAAATGAAAAATCAAGAAAATCCCCAAGCAGGCAACCTTACTATGGTTAAAACATTTAACAATTTATCATTTTAGTGATACTTAAACAGCATTAAGTCTTGAACATGTAATTTTCTTAAACCTACTCAAGAACCTCATCTGTCATATTATGTTGTTAATACATATTCTACTTAATCTAGTTAAAGTCAAAACCAAATCCAAGATTCGAAAAAGCTTCAAGAAATCAAATGAGAATAAAAAGATTCGTGAAAAAAAACCTCGTTTTTAGATAAAGCAACGAAATGGAAGAAATTTATTCATTGTTGTAATCATATAAATTTTATATTTTAGCAAACAGTGTAAAATTCATATCCTTTTTAAAATTTAAAACAATCCAAGTGACCATAAATAAACCTGGAAAGACGACTTGCAAAACTGTGTTATTTCCAAAGGAAAGATCACGAATATAGCCATATCTAAATCAACTTTTGTATCCATGCTTCCTTCAAGCATTGGCAGGGCCGCCCCCTGTGGCATTCAGGAGAAACGGTCAATAAGCCTCGAGATTCTCACCCGAGAGGAAGTACAGATGCTGAGAAAAGTTTAGTTTACATCTCTCATCCAGAACGGAAATAGTTTTAACGCACTCCTGTGTTCCGGCAACAATTCCGGCGCATTAATTCGTCTACAGACTCTCAGCCGGAGAGGAAGTACATTTCGCGCATCCTGCGCGTACCTGAGTATCGGGTTTTCGGCTTATTCGTAGAATCCTTCCTAGAATCTATAATTATATGTCTTTAAGTGTGTTAAATATTGTATGTGTGTGGGTTTTTGTGTGTGTGTAAATAAAGCTGTGAGTTCTCCAACCTGTGTCTCAAGTCTTTCAAACCAACCATACCCAGTTACAATCTAGCTTTACAATCTGCACTCTACACTTACAAATTATGATATTGATGAGCAGTGTTTAAGTGCTTACTTTCGAGTTCCTTGATATATCGGTTCACTTGCTTGAAACTGAATATAGCGGTATCGAAGGGGAATGGGGCGATGTTGTCTTCCTCCCCTTCCTGATTCACCTCCTCTTCCTCTCCTTCCTGGGTCTCCTCTTCCTCTCCTTTATGGATCTCCTCTTCTTCCTCTCCTTTATGGATCTCCTCTTCTTCCTCTCCTTTATGGGTCTCCTCTTCCTCCGCAGGTTTCTCTTCTTCATCTTCGTCGAGTTCACTTGGTGGCAGTTTTTCGGGATGCTCAAAGACAGGGGGCTCCAATTCCTCTTCTTTCTCCTCTTCTTCCTTGCGTTCGTCGTGGTTATCGTCTGCAGAACTGGAATAAACAAATTATTAAGAAAGAAAGTTATATCAAAATACAATAACAACATGTAATTTAGGCTATATAAATGTTTAACCTATTTGGAGGCGATACACAAGAAATTTATTAATATGCTTATAGAGAATTTTTTAAAAATAACTTTTAAACTATAATATTATATGTAGCGTATCCATTTTCGAACAAATGAGATCATATAAGGGTAGGGTTTTCTTATTATGGATGCTAATATTGTATAGGACCATTAAATAATTTTATTCTTAAACTTATTCAAGGATTTACAACTCTACAAATAAGATTTGAGAAGACATTGCATTTTTCATTATATGAATACTGGAAGAAAAAGATTTATAAGAAAATTGCAATCCATCGGCTATTTTTAATAAGAATACTAAATAGTATAAATACGGGATTATCCAATATGCAAATTAGCAATTTATTTATTTATATAAAAAAATCTGGACAACTTACAAGCCAATCATGACCTTTTCATTTTCAATGGGAGTTATATTCATATTTACTACCGATCTTTATTTCCTAGACATAGGGTGCGACAGTAGATCTACCTCTCCGTGGTGCAGTCTGGTAACGTCCTAGGCGGCTAAAAGATCTACTACTATCGGAATGCAGCAAAGCTCCAAGAGTGATCACCTTTATGGGACTTCGTGTAGGCTGTGTCTTACAATGGAATGCGGGGTGCCTGTCCCAATCTAACAAAGTTGAGATTCACCATTCCCTAGCCAGCTGCGATGTTGAGACTTGCTATGACTGTTTGGCGAGCCATCTGCAACCCATTGGCATTTTTGATAGCCAAAATGGCCCGCTCTGTGGAAAAGACGAGATCATGGACAGGCACCATATAGCAGGATGCCCGGATTTGCGTGTGGACTCGGAGGTGAAAAGATATTGGAGAGCTAGAACTTTGCTGATGAGACAACGACTTTTTCTCTTATTGTTTTCTTTTTCCGTGTGTGTGTGTGTGGGTTTTACACTGAGTTTTTCAGTTTCTCTTGTAATTTGAGGGGAAAAAGCACTTTCCAGACATTTGTTATGGTAAACCAGGTATGTACAGACTTACGTGTTTTTTAGTAGTATGCTTTTTAATCAAGCTGTCATAATAGCTATTTCTTCTTACAACTATGACATTGTCAGAAGCTGAATATCTACAAAAATCCATAATGAAAACAAACCTACGTTGTCTTTCATATGGATGCAATGTAACAAATTTGTGGTGAACCACTAAATTTGCAATGATAAGCAAGGATATTGGCTAATGATGTCAATGTAAAAAAACGGTATAATGTACAGAGCTAGTATACTTTGGATTTTATATTTCTGATTTATTTTTTCCAATTCAAAAACATCTTTCTATAAGTAAGAACCATAAAACGCACATGCATTTACATAAAGAATTATAAATTATTTTTGTTACGTAAATAATTAGAAATTCAAGGGGAAAAATGCATGTTAAGAATCTACGCATATTTCAATTTTGAATTCTTTTGTGTATAAGCAAAGCAAAAATTTTAAACTTAATATTGTTCCTAACTATAAAGCGTGTAACTGTCTTTTAATTGATATGGCCTTTCCTTTTATGTCTGTCTTCTTTTGCAATTTCACTAACTTTCTTTTGCAGCTTTTCTTTGTTTAAAAATTCCTCTCAGTTAGATAGTTCACCCTTTTATTTAGTATCTGTTAATTCAAATACGTTTATATATTGACTTTTATATCAAAGTTTATTGAGTTTCCAAGATTTTTTGAAGATTTCGTTCCAAATTGTTTTTTTTTCTCTTATAAGAATGCTTAAAACATTTTCATTTTTACATTTAAAATAGTTTTTAATTTTAATCTTTGACTATCGCAATGGGAATCTATATACAGAGGGATATTGGAACATTTTTAGAAAAACTTTGAAAAAAGGATTGGTAAAATGTAAATGCAATGAAATAAAAAATTTTAGGAAAACAGCGCATAATTTGAAATGAAAAATATTAATTAAAATTTGTTCTTCCACGCAATAAATCTAATGTTTCACAGAAGTATTGATACCTTACTTTAAAACTGATATTTCTGTGGAAAAAAAATAGCTTCAATGTTTAGAGAGGCTACAATTTATATATTCCACTATCGTAAACAAATAACAAGTTATAAATAATAGGCAACAAAATATTCAAAATAATGAAAAAAAAAAAAAAACGATTTGTTTTTAGAAGTCTATTGAGGGAAACTGCAACGGATGAAGTTCGTGTCCTTGTACATTTTACGTTGCGTAGTATTTTCTCCCGACACTCTTTAATGTATTTTATGAGCCCAATGATCTGTTAATATTGATGCTTTGGATCAAGGTGGTCTAAGGTAATAAAATTAAATACTAAAATCCTCGATTCCTTTTATTTTTTTTATCCACCAAATACAGTTTATACCAGTAAACTATTACTAAAGATTCGTTTTCATCGTAATTTAGGTAATAAAATGTGAAAAAGGCAAAGGTAATGTTTTGAAGAGTTCCTAAGAGAGAGATAACTCTGCACCTCTATTTCCTATTTAAAAATTAAAATAAAATTTCTCACAAAAGATTATTGCATATACGGAAAATAAAAGGAATAATTGAGAATGAGTACTTTATTTTGGAAAAATAAAGGGTAAACTTTCAATGAAGAATAAAATGAAAAATAAACATTAATAAGGAATATAGAAATTAATGCTTACAGAAAAATTAAGACAGGAATTAGTATATATGATAGAAAAATGACCTTTGCACATTGCAGAAAACTAAGTTCTAAGGGGTGGAAAAGGAAAGACAGTCCCGTAGAATTGCAAATGTGAAAAGATTCCTTTAAAAAAGAAATTCCTTTTATTTTTCTCTATCGATCTTGTGACATATTCCTATGTTTTCTATTTTAATTGTAGAAGCAATTTATTGGCTATTATCTTCATTGTCGCAACAGCCACAGCCAGTTCATGGTGAGCCAGGATCGTCTGCAGACTGACAGATTTCGAGACAGGGGATATTTTCTTTTTACGGGTTAGGGTTGACAGCCCTACGCCCAACAGTCACATTAGACGTGGATCGACGGTTTAAAGTGGATTCCGATACATATGGTTTAAAGTGGATTCCGATGCTATACACATCCGTGGTACCGCTGGGACTCAAACTCGAAATCTGTGACACCAAGCTCCACCGCGCCATCAGGTCCCCATTTACTATTTTACTATTGCAAAATTATTAATAGTTTTTCTGTGGCACTTTTAAATTTTGAAAGTGATTTTGCACAAAAAAAATTAGGCCAAAGTTTTCTTCTGCGTTTGTATCAAGAATTAAGACGAGGCATAGTAGGCTTTTAATTTGTCGGCTTGCTGTCAAAGTAATAGTAAGCTTATAAAGCGATCAACCAGTTTCGCAGATCAATGGTTCATATTGCATAAAATTGTAAAATTTTTTTACTCTGAGAAAAATAAACTTTTTAAAATCAATTATGTATACAAATCGGTTTATTTCATTATTTTTTCACTCTCGAAACAACTTTGGACCGGAATGTAAATTCAGGACAGTTCTAACAAACAACAACGCATTTGCATGATGAGGAAAGAAAGGAATTATAAATACGACGTGTACATGAAAAATGTGGTGTGGATGCCCTACGAGTCTCAAGGTGACATTTATTTACGGAGCTCCAAGGCCATCAGCGATGCATGCTGAAATCCTACTTTGTCACGAACTTAATAAAAAGGATTTCAAAACGGGTGGTAATGCAAGCGCAACAAAGTAATAACAAAACAACTGGCTGAAAATCCAATCCACTACAAATACCACAACAGTAATCATTTGGAGAAATAATCTGAATACTTTTAGCCACCTGGAAATGTTTTCGTCCGTTATTGTGCCCACGTAAATTTAGTGGGTTAGTTTTATTACTTAAAACTGAAACTGTGAGTTTATAATATGATGCAATCCTGTCTGGAAATTTGAATTTGCCTTTTTAAAAAGAATCACTGAGTTGAGGGATGAGCATAGAATTCAAGCTCTGAATTTTTAAGAACTGCCTAATTTAGCTGTCATAATGCTTTGAATAAAATATACATTATTTTTTTAAATTAACATTGTTATTATCATTATTTTAATAGTTTAACTTTATTTTAAATTAAAAATTTTAATGGTTTAATTTTGAACTTTTATTACATTTTTTAATAATTTTTTCTCAAGTATAAAAATAAGAACAGATGGCGTCGCCTTATAAAAACACTCAATCAGGACACATTATAAATATCACGAGCCTGTTCTTTAAGGTAAAATAAAAAATAAAATAAACTGATTTTTTTTTAGCAGAAACAGGTTGCATTTGTTTTTTCTTCATTGGTGCAGTAGCCCCATGGTAGGCCAAGGTAGTCTGCCTATTGACAGATTCCTAAACATGAGATGTTTCCTAGGATAGGGTTGTCAGCCCTACGCCCCACAGTTATGTTAGACCGGGACCTATTGTTTAAAGTGGATTCTAAACCACTACGAACAAGCCCGTGACATAGAGCGCCAGCACGCTAATCACTCGGCCATCAGGTCCCTTGCGTTTGTTTACTTGAATAAAACAATGATAACTGAAATGGTATTCATTATAAAATATAACAATCAACAATACGAAAAAAAACACCAAAATGTTAATTATTATGCTTATTATTATGCTTATTTAAATTATTTTATTGTGAGATATAGGTTTGTGTTTTAAATAAACCCAATACCTTGAATGACACCTTCGAAAATTCGATCTCACATAAAATCTGTCAAATTTTTAAAATTATGAATTCCATTTTAAGTGTATTTTCATTTTATAAATTTACTAATAACTGTTTAAGAAATGAGAGTACATATTTGTATTATAGGCAAAAACATAAAACAAAATTTATGTTCTATAGATGGAATCATACACCTAACCTACAGCATTAATTTTACTTCTTATAAGAGCGGTCTGATGGCCAATTGGCTGTCTCTGATGTTTCGTACCACAGGCTTCAGGTTCAAATCCTGACAGGTAGCATGGCTGTTTGTGAGTGGTTCGAAATTCACGTTAAACTGTAGGCCAAAGGGTACACAAAATGACCGTAGAGCGACAAACTAAACCTAATACGAGTATAAAAAAAAGACGTTATTTCATTTCGTCGGAAACCCATTTTTCGTCCTGTTGATAGAGGAAGGAAATACGTAATGATAAATAAACCAAATAAAATGATTAACATAAATTTAATGAAGCAGTTTGGAGAGAAAAGTGTTTCATCAGACTGGCGTTGAAATTGTGGGTTTAAAGTGGAAGAAGAAATCGCATTAAAACTTTTAAGGAACATACGCTTCTAAATGATAGAGAAAATTATTCGGGTTAGCTGGAGTTTCGAACTAAACATATTAATGCATTGTGAAAGAGCTAAAATGTCATGCCTAAAACGAGAAAGTAGTGCGGAATAAAAAAAATCTACTGCGATTGCTGCCGACATGTGTTTATTTATGTGAATCGGAGAACTGCTCACATTGAGCTTGAGGTTCTATTTATTTATACAGAATAGGAATTGAACTATACGCACCTTTAGTTACAAGTATGCCCTTTCAATTATTAAAAAATAATGATGAATTTATGGATACATTGAATTTTGGATCGTAACTGTATATCATATGCTTTGCTATAAGAACTAAAAGATGTCTAAATTATTTGAGCTAAACATACGAAATGCATTTAAAACAAAAATGTTGATTAATTATAAAAATAAATAAAATTTCAATAATAGTTCCGTGTTTGTATATATTTTGATCATTTTACATCGATAGGGTGAAATAAGAAGCCTGCTGGTCGAGTGACTAGTGCTTGGTGCCCCAAGTTTCGGGTTCGAGTCCCGGCGTTGCCATGGATGCTTGTAGTAGTTCGGAATCCATTTTAAACCGTAATTCCTGGCCTAATATTACTGTAGAGCGTTGGTCGTAGGACTGCTAACCCTACCCTGTAAAAAGAAAACATCTCGAAATCTGCCGGTAGGCAGACGGCCGTGGCTGTTGTCTAATGAAGAAGTTTTTAAATAATACAAGTAAGAAAATAAAAATATTTTAGGATTAAATTCCAAACTTCTTCAGATTTAGATGTCTTTACACACTTTCTGAAGTAACTGATTAGTCTACTAACTGATTAGTCTTATTAGTAAGACCAGACTTCAAAATGAAAATTCAATGTTATTATTTAAAGTGTAAATTGAATGAAAAATTCACTTACAATTCCTGGCATATTAAGTGCATTCTAGTCAAATACACTGAAGTAACAAAAGTCATGGGATAGCA
This sequence comes from Caerostris darwini, assembly GCA_021605075.1. Lineage (NCBI taxonomy): Eukaryota > Metazoa > Arthropoda > Arachnida > Araneae > Araneidae > Caerostris > Caerostris darwini. The sequence continues at coordinate 526,153 of BPLQ01010921.1, read as the reverse complement.
ATATGCAAATTTTCAGATGGCAGTAGCATCGCGTAGAACAGGTATAAATGCGCAGTGCTTTCGCAGAGCTTTCATTTCTGTTCAAGTTATTCATGTGAAGCGGTTTTGAAGTGATGATGACCGCACGACGGGAATTAACAGACTTTGAACGCGGAATGTTAGTTGGAGCTAGACGCATGGGTCATGCCATTTCGGAAATCGTTAGGGAATTCAACATTCCCAGATCCACTGTGTCAAGAGTGTGCCGAGAGTATGAAATTTCAGGCATAACATCCCACCATGGACCGCGCAGTGGTCGACCGCCTGCACTTAACGACCGAGACCGGCGACGTCTGCAAAGAGTCGTAAATTCTAACAAACAAGCAACACTGTGTCAAATAACCGCAGAAATCAATGTGGGAAGTAAAAGGGACTTGTCTGTTAGAACTGTGCGGAGAAATTTGGCTTTCTTGGGCTATTCCAGCAGAAGACCGACTCGAGTGCCTTTACTGACAGAACGACATCGCTTGCAGTGACTCTCGTGGGGACGGGAGCATATCGGTTGGTCCCTAGATGAATGGAAAACCGTGGCCTGGTCCGATGAGTCACGATTTCAGTTGGTAAGAGCTGATGGTAGGGTTCGAGTGTGGCGCAGACCCCACGAAGCCATGGACCCAAACTGTCAGCAAGGCACTGTTCAAGCTGGTGGTGGCTCCGTAATGGTGTGGGCTATTTTTTCATGGCATGGACTTGGTCCTCTGGTGCGACTGGACCGAACATTGACTGGAAATGCTTATGTTCAGCTACTTGGAGATCACTTGCAGCCATTCATGGACTTCATGTACCCAAACAACGATGGGATTTTTATGGATGACAATGCGCCATGTCACCGGGCCACAACTGTTCGCGATTGGTTTGAAGAACATTCTGGACAATTCCAACGAATGATCTGGCCACCTAGATCGCCCGACATGAATCCCATCGAGCATTTATGGGACATCATTGAGAGGTCTGTTCGTGCCCAAAATCCTGCACCATCAACGCTTTCACAATTATGGACGTCTATCGAGACAGCATGGTCAATATTTCTGCAGAAGACTTCCAACGACTTGTTGAGTCCATGCCACGTCGAGTTGCTGCACTTCGCCGGGCGAAAGGAGGGCCGACACGATATTAAGAGGTATCCCATGACTTTTGTCACTTCAGTGTAAAGTTCAAAATAAAAGGTATTAATAAAAACATTTCTTTGATATTCAGTTAAACAAATAAATATTCTTACATAAAAGAAATAACATGTATTAATCTTGAAAATGGTTGAAAAAAAAGTAAGTTGCCCTTGATTTGTAATTCTGACAGCTGACAACTTTTCCAGTATTTTACGGTAGCATAAATGTTTTTCGAATAAAACTGTCGATAAAAAAGATTTTTCATATGAAATTGAAAATAAGTTATTTTATAAAAGAACAAATGCATAAATGAAATTGTCTCTTTCGTTTTCCTTTTTCTTTAAATTACATATTTTGTGACTGAATAGATGACAAATTCATAGATATCGTAAACAAAATAAAAATATTTACTCCTTTGATTTGTTTGCATATGAAATATTTCAGTACAGTTTACTTGCAAAAGCACACAAGAGCAAAAATTAAACTACTACTATTAACTCAATTAACTCTACTGTTAAAGCTTTTTTATGTGGATTCCAAAATGATTTCGATTTTTCACAGTTTCTTTCTGCAAGATCTGTGGTGATTTGTGACAAGTTAATAATCTGTGCTTGTTGTTCTTTGTGTACTTAAAAACAATCACGGCAAAAATTTACAAGCCATTGTCAATTCTGTCATTAAGATCACTAACTTAGCTATATTTTTAGTATTTCGTCGTGTATTTTGGTGATTTGTTGCCATGTTATCGCATCCTGTACTATGCGTTACTTTTACTCACTTGTCAGATTTTTATTTTTTACTATGTATTGCATACTTTATTTCGGCTATTGTATTTTTTTCTTTAATTTATAAAAGTCTGTTATATTAAACAGAAGTGGATTCTACATAGTTAATTTCCATACAATATTCTTTTTTTCTCTATAATGTCGTGGAAAAATTCGCTGCTTCAGATTTTCCTTTCTTTAAGTTTAAATCAAATTTCACTTAAAATAAAACTTAATACAAAATTCAGCAAAAATATACCCCAGATATGTTTTATACCTATAAACACATAAGAAAGGAAACGAATTTAGTTACTATTGATAGAAGAACCGTTATAGTGCCTTTTTAATAAACAAAGAGAATGAATATAATTACAAATGAATGAGTTTGCAAATTAGATAAGAGCTTTTTACAGGTATATTTTAGCAATATTTTTCTAGCCAGACTTCAAATATTTGTTATCTATAATTTTAAAATTGTAACAAATTAATCGACTTTAAGAGAAACTAATCTTTTTTATAATGATCTAAAATCAAATCCTTTTCTTTTCAATTTCATCCTATTTCTTTAATGACAATGTTCTCAGAATCCAGGATTTACATTTTGAGCTATCAATAAAATAAAAAATAAATAAATAAATAAATAAACATTACATCTATCTGTGTGTCATGCGGGTTTGCAAAATCGTTCAAAAGAAGGGGTATATCTTGATATGCCTATAAACATGCGGGTCCATGTTTTGTCGAGCAATAATTCGTGTTTTTGTAACATAAGAGAAGGTAAACATTTTCATGACTCCAACAAAATACAGATCGTGATGATCCCATGCCTGAGTGAAAGCATTTCGGCGATTAAAATTTTTGTTAATTTTTCAGGATAGGCAGTAGTATCAGGCACCCTAAAAATTCAACAATAAAATAGTGATCGACCAGGGCGCATTGATTTTATTAGCCTGCTCGTGCGAAAACACAAGATGCAATATCTCCCATTACCAATGAAATAGAAATGATGGGGAGAATGGTTACACACAGTTACACAGTACACAGACATACATTGTTCCCTGGGGCCTGAATGGCCAAGTGCTGGCGCTCGGTACCACAAGTTTCGTTTTCGAGTCCCGGCGGTTCCATGGATGTTTGTAATGGATCGGAATCCACTTTAAACCGTAGGTCCCGGTCTCATATGACTGTAGTGCGTCACATAGCCTAATCGGACTTCTCACCCACATCATTTCAAACTGTGTAGGGGCAACGCAACACTAGGCACAGTGACGTGATGTGGTGTGGTGTAGTAGTAGTACATTGTTCCCTATGGTAATTTCCACTGTACATTGTTCCCTATGTTAATGTTCATTGTATTTTATTACCTATAGAAACAATTATATGTCTTATTTATGTGCGTGATATATTATGCATGCTTTGGACAAATAATCATGTCCATTTGAACTACTGAAGAATAGAAAAGTGTCTCTTGGCTCGGAGAATCTTATTTTGCTTTACGACAAGTGATAAATGAATTCCAGAGCAACATTTTCAGATGAACAATTTAAAATAACGACAATGAATAATAATATTACAATGAATGTATTTACAATGGCGATAGTTAAGAGGGACAAATAATGAGCAAGTTGCGTCTAACTGTAAGCATTCCTTACCACTTCAAAGTGTTTTTACCATCTGAAGTACAACTTATGCATGCTAGATGCATAAGTTGTACCTTTAATGCTCAAGCTGATGGATGGAAAATTCGATTTAATGTCATGTTGATTCTGGAGTGTTATTTTTTGCATGAATTATTTCAAATTGCTATAAATTAAAAAAAAAAGGCTACATAAATAATGCAGCGTTTCGCAGACAAAGGATTTAAAATCACTAAGAAACATGCATCACAGAGTCATCATTTGATATTTGATAATGGCAAAAGAGGAGGAAAAAGGTCACGGACTTAGCAAAATGAATCTTCATAAGCAAGATACACCACACATTTATATTTAATCTTAGATTTTAAATTTTCTGAACTATTATTTTGTAGACGTGGAATACAAAATAAGATTTAACAAAGATAAATTGGTTAATGCGCTCGATGACGTGAGCGCTTTTCGAAATGTATGAAACGCATTTAAAATCGGAACAGAAATAAAAATGTAGAAAACAAGAACAGGTGAATGTGAGTGGCACAAGGCGAAAGATATATTGTGTCACTCTCTTCAGAAGAGAGGCAGATAAAGTTCTATTGAAAAAGTAATTGCGCTTGTTTTATATGGTATTCCATCACTTTTTACCTAATGCTGAAAATAAAATTAAAAAAAAAATCATACCTATGCGTATACTGTATGATTTGCATTACGACACAATACAATTTTACTATTGAAAGGTTTTTCTCACCTGTCGTGGGGTTCATCTTCTTCGGGTCTTCCATAATCTTCCTCTCCGAAATCGTAGAGGGGTGGCTCATCGTCAGGCTTTCTTCGTGGTGGGTTTAGTTCATAGTCGTTGAACAATTCATGACCCGGAACGTCAAGGTCATTGAAGGATGGTTTGCCCCATGGTTCACCTATTCATATATGTATATATATTATATGAAACACAACACATCACTATAAATAGTCAAAATAGAACTAGGAATAAACTAGAAGACTAAGAAATAAAACTAGAAATAACTAAGGAATAAACTAGAAACTCACAAAACAGTATTCATTACACTTAAATTGCGTAAAAAAAAATCACCACAAACTTCGCATTATAAAAATACTGAAGTGCCTCGCATTTATATATATAGATATATATATATATATATAATAAAATAAAATAAAAATTAAAAAAAAAAGGGTGTGGTGTAGAAATTGTTCAAGATTCAAAGTGCACATAAGCTGCAGCAATGAAAATGATAATCATTAGAAATTCTCAATTATCAAAAGTTTGAGTAGCTCGAATTGCATTGGCGAATCAGGAAACACTAAAATTTATACAAAATATACAATAAAAGTGTCTGATACTTGTTGCCCAAGAAATGCGTAAAAATCTAGGGAAATGGAAAATAAGTATTTATAAAACCCTGACATTCATTATAACATCCTGAGGACAGTTTTATCAAGGAATACGTATCTTCAGGATACTATAAACCATATTATTTCTGCTCTCTAGATGACTGGATCGATGCCAAAGACACATCCAGACACGCACATACTCATATGTACTTTTAATTGTGCAGTAATTGCTCGTGTTAATAAAATAAATCCTCCTCACTTCAAAAATAAACGAATAAATAAATATGTGATTTTTATTGATTTGATATTCCCAAATTTCATTAGGGTATATAAACAGCATCTACCATTTTTAAAAGAATCCATTTTATTTAAAAAATATTGTATTAGTTGAATAGCTTATATAATCCTTTATAATACTATATAAAAATGAAAACATGGAAATATATTATCTGTCATTATCCTATTAATGAATTCTTCTTCATTGGCGCAACAACCCCATGGTGAGCCAAGGACAATTTTGAGATGGGAGGTTTCTTTTTATAGGATAGGGTTGTCAGCCTTGCGACCAACGCTCTACAGTCATATTACTCCGGGACCTACGGTTTAAAGTGGATTTCGGACCACTACAAACAAACATGGCACCGCCGGCACTCGAACTCGAAACCTGGGGCACCGAGGGCCAGAGCGCTATTTAAAAATATTGATGAAAGGAAATTTAAAATAAATCATGAAAATAAGTTTTTATAAATAATAATCTTCCATGACATACTACATAAATAAATACATTTAAATTTTTGTAAATCGAAATATGTTACATTTAACTAAATATATTTTAACAGTCATATTTTCTAACTTATTAATGAATTAATAAAGAAATTCTCTTCTTAATATAGAATATCACATCATAGGTTGGTAACGCTGAAATTGTTATAAATGTAGCATTTCATTGTGATTGAGTAGTAACAAAGCAATACCTCTATTAATCAGATTCTAAATATATTTTTTGCAGGACGTTTTTGAAAACCTTTTTAAATAAATGTCACAACGGAAACTAAGTGGAGCGAACTTTCTTGCAGAAAGGTTAATGTTCTCTGGAACGAGAGAAATCTGTTTACCAAAGTCGGCTGCTTGACCCACTTAGTGTGCCCGCGTGACCCGACCCATTTCGGGTCAGTTTTCTTCGCCAATCGGATGGAAATAAGCCCATGAATTTGTGAATGAGCTTTGCACTTCTCATTCAAAATGCGTGTAAATGTGACGAAATTGGGTTTCATTTCACCCGAATGACCGAAATTTGAAATTTCTGGATAACCAGTTACAGTCATGTAGAAATGGGGTTTTTTTTTTTTTTTTTTTTTTTTTTTGTGAAATTTGCAAATTCATCTTGTTTTTGAAGAACTATTTAAAATCACTCTTACTTTAAATTAAATCTCTTTTACTTACTGTTTAAAGCTACTTGAATAATTTACTTTTAAGTAACGGCTTAGACATCATAATGCAATTAAATTTGGAGCTAGAAATAAATGTAACAATAAGATCCATATATCCTATATAGATAACTTTTATCATAAATTGATATATTTGATATAATATTTAGGTCCTTTTTTTTTTTTTTTCTGTGCAAACTAAATTTTTCTATTTCTCTTCGCTTCCTGGTATTCAATTACTACACCGAACACACAGTTATATATATAAAAAAAAATCATGTATTTGGAAAAATTTGAAGCATTTGAAGATACAAAAAATGGTAATATCTTTTTAAAAAATTATGCTTTTTCAAGCAATAGAGCAATGTAAAAGGGTTTCTGACGGAAAACACTTTTTAATTTTGTTGTATTATGGAATGCTATATTGTGGAAGAAAGTCTGAATATATTTGACTAGCTAGCATTCGGATACCTATACATAGTGTAAATGTTAGTCAAATCTGTGATGGACAATTTGGGATCTCTCCTTATGTGATTGATTTGATGAAAAGATGTTTTACTTGGATTTAAAGACGAAGAAATTAACAATTAACAATTAATACATTGTTTTTAATACTCAAATTAAACTTAAGCGCTCAAGTATATAATTCATGTCCATAAATTAAGGATAATTCAGAATCACACAGAAATTGAAGCATGTGTGGGATATGCTTGGCCGACGAATTGCAGCCCGTCAACCCCCTCCCACCTGTCAACCGGAACTTCGGAGGGCATTGCTTGATGAGTGGTGTAATATTCCCCAAGATCAGTTTTATAATTTGATACTCAGCATGCCTAGGCGTTGTAAGGCCTGTATTGCATCGTCCGGGAGACATACTCCATATTAACCATCATACTAACCATGTTAGACTGTTTTTTGTAAATAGGTTCTTTTTTGAAATTTGCTCCAGGGAGTAAAAATCGCAATTTTTATTAATTATGTCAAACATATAGCATCTTTTTTGCTCTTTACCTTTTGTTTAATAAATAGACTTTACAAATAAGTCAAATTTGTTTTTCTTCTGTCTCTTTCTTTGCCTGAACTTCATTATCCTTAATTTATGGACATGAGTGTAGTTTCGAAACGACCATTAAGAGAGGATCTTGTAGCAATTATTATAATGAATAACCAGTTCTATAGTAAAGTGATTTAGTTGCAAATAGGGTAAACATGACGCCTTAGATTAACTGAGAGCACATACAAAGCTTGCAATAAGCACATTTATTGCCTAATGGAAAGTAAAAGGAGTGTTAAAGACGGTTAGTGCTATTTCAAATGAATTTTATATGTAACAGGTTTAAAAGAAATCCTATAGATTATTTTCACATGGGAGTGTAAGATCGGCAAGCACAAAGCTGAAGCAAAGTGTGATGAGCGCAACTCAAAAGTTTGGCATTGACTTCTTGTTTCGCTCGAACTTTTCAAAAACGCTTGTACAATTGTGAGAAAAGTTAATCGGCATTGCCTAAGAAAATGATATATGACTAGTATATAGTTCTGGAGGTGAAAAGTAATCCACGGCAATTAGCTGCCAATATTGCTAGCAGTTGCATACTGCATGGGCCTGAATGGCCGAGTGTCTGGCGCTCGGTATCACAGGTTTCGGATTCGATTCCCGGCAGTGCCATGGATGTTTATAGTGGTTCGGAATCCACTTTAAGCCGTAGGTTTCGGTCTCATGTCTCAAAATGTATAGGGGCAACTCAGATCTAGGCCCAGTAATATGGTGTGGTGTGGTGTGGTGTAGTAGTAGTTGTATACGGCAAAAAGATATGAAGTGTTACATTTTGATGTCTTTATAAAGGTGGTCTGACAGACATTTTTATAAAGGTGGTCTATTTGTTCATTGTTATAAAGGTTGTATTCGATTTACAGCGGTCTATCAGCATCCTTACTTTAAATAATGACTGCATGAAAACTCAAATAACCGCATGAATGCGGCTATAAAACTTTAAATTACGCCTTATTTGCAGTACCTTTTATAAATACTTTAATTCTTGCTTATAAAAACATGCCTGCCATTTGGGTGCTCACTATTTCTACAACAATTCTAATATCGTACACAATTCAATTGAAGCTTTTGAATCTAAATAAATATTCAGCCATATAATCATCCTGTCTCTAGTCAAAAATTACAACTTTCTAAGATCTTGGAAAATTTATCAATGAAATTTCTCCTATAGTTTCTCTAACAGTTATATTTCATGGTTTTTATTCAAAATGCTTTTAAATAAACGATGAATAAAGAATTGTATTTCATGGTGATTGTGTAATGTCTGTTTGAATATATATCATAGCAAGAACTAAATCAAGTACAGCCGATGTGAGTTTATATTTTAGAAAATTAGATATAGTATACAGTTCTCAAACTTGAAGAATCAATACAGTTCTCCAAAGTAACAATTGGAATTTTTGTAACCACGTCGAAGTAATTTTTTTAAAGTTTCCGAACGTTGATATTAAATTTTGAACAGCTAATCTATCTTTATCTCTCTCAGCTAATCTATCTTATCTATCTCAGTAAGCCATTTTCTTGTGATGAGGCATACATATCTATCTTTATCTATCTCAGCTAATCTATCTTAATTTATCTAATCTATCTCAGTAAGCCATTTTCTTGTGATGAGGCATACATATCTATCTTTATCTATCTCAGCTAATCTATCTTAATTTATCTAATCTATCTCAGTAAGCCATTTTCTTGTGATGAAGCATACTACTTTTTCACTGAATGAAGAAAAACACAAAATGGGAATAAACTTAAAAATACAAAAGTGTACGAATGAATTAAACATAGATAGTACTCAGGTATCATGTTGTTGTTCCGGACGACAGTGAGTCAATTCCGTATCACGAGAATGTCAAATCTACAGCGTTATTAGGAAATTTTGCAACATTGTATCCTGTCATCTTAAAGCCACATACATCCTGCAGGAAGACGCGATCATTTATCAAGATTTTTGAAAAAAAAATTACTTTCAATTTCAGAACTTTTTGTACCATAGGATCCAAAATTAATTAAGACTCATCCCAATTGAACTGGCTTTTACAAAAATGCTACTAATGAATAAATACACGTTTTGTAATAATCATTGTTGTTGGTTGCATGACTCAATAATTAATAATCGTTGGTCTTGAAATGTGATGGCTCAAGAAAGTACTGGCTGTCTTGAACAATTTCATCACCATCAAATAGAGATTCTGTAATTTAAGATACCTGCTTTTGCAGATGAGAATGCAAATTTTTAATAACATTAGCTAGTATTTAGCGTAAGATGCTCTATATCACATTCATTAGATTAAAAAAATACCACAAGGCAAAATCTATGTTTATTGTTTGTTTCTTATCCCACTTGGTTGGCCAAGCCCACGAACCCATATGGACTCATGATTGAAGGGGAAGGAAGCAGCTTCTGTTGTGATGGAGCACCCGTAGGTAGAAGCCTGACTTTTGCTCCGTGACGCTCTTATAGTCATAGGAGACCGGGACCTACAGCTTAAAGTGGATTCCGAACCACTACAAACATTCCTGGCACCGTCGGGATTCGAACCCGAAACCTGTGGCACCGAGCGCCAGACACTCGGCCATTCAGGTCCCAAATTTGCCAACGGCACGCAGTGTTCCCAGGTGGTCACCCACCCAAGTACTGACCGCGCCCAATGATGCTTAACTTCGGTGATCTAACGAGAACCGGTATATTCAGCATGGTACGGCCGTTGGCGGCAAAATCTATTATTTGCAAAATGAAAAACAAGATTTTGGACAATATCGGAAGTCCAATAAGAGATAGTCTGATCCAGAGTACAAGAAATGCTAAATTAATGTATAGTAGAAAAGACCTAAAAATTCCCAAGACTCTGTTTCAATGCTATGAGTAAATTAATTATGAAAAATAATAACAAAATAGATGCAAAATCAAATTCTGTGCTAATATTGACGTTACCTGACTATAATGCTCTCAACTTATTATTATTTTCCTAATTTGAGGCTGTCTAAGAATTTCTTTTTAAATGTTCATAATATGCCACTGTGAGAAAAGGCAATAATATTACAGGCATTAATTAAAATGTTTAGGAAAAAAAAAAGAAGTTAATTTTTTTTATCAATTAATAATTAAAATTCTGGGAAAACAACTTATACGTCATAAAATTTTCGTATCTATTTCGGTCAATTACGCATAGTCTCAGAAACTAATTCTGCATTGTGTAAACTCTTCGAAGTGATTTGAACCTTATGAAATTCCTTCTGGCTTTTTAATAAATTATTCTTTTTAATATTTTTTTTAAATAAATTTTTTAATTAATATTTTTAATAAATTTTATTATAACTATCGCATGAACATGGACGGAACTTATTTTGAAGTAACACTTGATGTTCATCTCACTCAATTTGATTCTTACCTTTGTGTTCTATCTCTCCACCGCCCGATGACTCTTCATCCCTATCGAGTCGACGAGGAAGAGCTGATGCGCATGCCAGCAGCAGAATCACGACCAATAGCCGTAAGGTTGACATAGTTCCTGTAACATACAGTTATTACATTAAGAGATTATTATTATTATTTGTCCTTTGAATTTCACATATGTTTCCAAGAAAAACTCTCAGATGAAAGATGAAGGGAGGACTTTAGGGGTAGTTGTCAAGTATTTGAATTTCTTATATGAGAAAACTCTTATTAACCAGTCTGACTCTAAATGTGAGACACTTTCATACACTGTCAAAACCGTCATTAAATTCAAAGCATTGACTGGAAACAATGCCATAAGTGGTACTTTAAGAGTTAACTTACTTTTTACTTAAAAACTCTTTAGATTTACATATAGCCTGATAGGACCGGAGCTTAAACTTAATAGCAGATTAGTTGACAATATGGGAATAATACTAATAAATGTAAGGTCGAATGATACTAATAATGTCTAGCAGCAACCACAATTAGTATACTAATTGTGAAGGTGACCATAATCTACAACCAGCAAATAAAGAAATTTGCAAGAAAAACTTAACAATCAGTAAAATTTAAAATTTAACTCTACACAATTAAATCCTTCTCTAATAACATTTTTTTTAATCATTGTTTGCTTTTTTGTTCATATATGTTGTTTCTTATCCCACTTTATCAACAGCAACATCTAGATCTAATCTACGAACCCGTTCCTTAAAATGACGAGCCATGATAAAGGGTAAAAAAATGCAACATCTTTTTGTCCTTGACCTTGCGACACAAAGACATTGGGCACCCAAAGGGAGAAGTCTGATTTTACTCCCACCGGGTTATACTCCCCTGAACACTGGGTACCCATTTTAGTCGCCTTTTACGACATGCATGGGCTACAGTGGGACTATTCTAATTCAGACGTTGTTCATGTATTAAACTTAAAAATAATTATACCTTTCAGTGATTTTTTTTAAATTTTCAATTAAAAAATTGAAAATTGAAAAAAATCATGAGTAAAAGTAAATTGTATGGTTTCTGTATTATCAGAATAGTTTCATTCTGAATTAAATACATTGTTTTCAATTACATCAAATTTAATTTCAATCATTCAACATAATAAATGCCCATATTAGAAAATGGTAATCCAACTAATTCATATTTCCAACTCTTTCTCCAATGTAAAGCGCACTAGAGCTCAGACTGGAATCCACTAACGGCGTCATAGAAATCACTGTTTTCAGAAACGAATAGATTCAATGACGATTGTGACAGCTTGTGAAAATGTCTCGCATTAACAGTCAGGTTGCTTGGTGAGAGTGTTCTGAGTTTTCCCTCATTTCAGCAGGCAAATGGGAAGCAGTTACCCCTGAAAATATTCCCGAAAGGCCATGTCCTGCCTGCATTGCTTCTCTGCGGATTAGTATCGTGGAATACTTAAAAAGAACATAATATTCCCCAATGTATAAAAACACAATGAACATAAATGAAGTCTAGTCTCTTGTATTTCTGACATTCTGGGGAAAAAAAAGATATTTCCTTAAAAATTAATCATATATTTTTCATTAATGGTACGCAACAATAATCTATTTGTTTTGTTTAAAAATTGATTTGATAAAATGTAAATGACAGAAAAGACATTTGTTTTATCATGTTTTGCCCAGAACAACCTTTCTACATATAGGGAAAGAGAAAATTTGTTTGGAAATTGATTAATATTGAAAGAGGAACGTAGAAAAATCACGATAAACAATCATGTATCATCTGTGTGTAACGTAAATTTCCCATAATGAATAATAAAATGTTTAAAATTTTGAGAAATTTAGTTACTGAAATTTAAATGAATATTTAACCCCATTCATCCAAAAAAAAAAGTTAAAAAATAAATTGTGACTGTGATCGACATAATGCAAAATTTTCAGTTTAGTTTCCGCAAATCTGTAAGTTTATCAGGTATCTCAACCATTAGAGACAGGAAGGGAGACATCCGCGCAGATAGAGAAATGACGAATCGATAAAATTCTAAGTGGAAGATATTGGCTTTATCATGCTTTTCTAGGTTAAAACAATACTTTTCCCGTGTCAGAAGATAAGAACATTATCTATGAAAAAATGCCACCTAATTATTTTTTTTGCGAAGGGTTGGTCTACGCCTCTTTTTCTATCACCTGCGTGCGAAAGGTGAATGACCATACCCAAGGTAAATGATGTATACAATAATCTGCAAAATGTCTGACTTAATAGATTCGATTACAAAAAATTTCAAAAGTTTAGAGATCAAAAAACTTTTAACAACCAATAATATAGTAAGATAAGATGAACTTGCAATTCTATCTACCAATTTTTAGATTTAACAATAAAATATTTAATCAGCATTTTTAACATTTTATCAAAAAATTTTTATTAGCTTTTTTTATGTTAGAGGAATTTAATTCTCAATTAATGGAGCTAATTTATTTCTCAATAAGTAGATAGAACAACTTTTTAGAGCATAGAAATTGAGTAGGTGTTTTAAAGTATATGAATCATTTCATTAAATGAATCACAATATAAAATAGTTGTTAAAATTAAATTTATCATTCAAAAAATTTGATATAACATTTTTTTATTGGATTAATTATTAAAAGCTCTCTGCAAATCACAATAATTTTTTTTTTTAGAAACAACTTACTTTTTTTCAAAATCGATGCTTTGGAAACAATTTTTATAAAGAATTTGTTTTCTTTTGAAACTTTATTGGATGGAAATATCTATCCTTAATTTTGGACAGCAATTTGCTTAAAAATTAATTATATATTTTTAATTAATGGTGCAGAGCTCTAACCATTTTGTTTTTAATATTATGTCTTAAACCATTTCAAAATATGAAGATCGATAATTATTGCACAGACAATATTTCATTCAATTGTACTTGAGATAACTAATGGTCTTAAATATAAGTTAAATTTTTAAATTGCCTTATTATGCTCTGTCATGCTATTTAAAAAATTATTAACCATCAAGGATACCAAAGTATTTTTTAATTTTAACTGCACAAGCCTTTAGTAATTTATTTAATTAACTTTTTATAACAGATTACAAGCTATCTGTCGTTGACAGAATTTATTGAAATTATTAAAACAATTGCAGATCTTTTCTTCTTTTTTTCAATTCCTTCTATTACCTCACACTCTCCCTATATATATCTTGTTCAAATTTTCAATCGTTCATAAAATACTTTTTATTCATCCACTCACGTTCAAATATATTTTTTTTGAATTTGCAGTGGATGACACTTGATGTTAATGAAGTTTTTTCAAATATTAATTCATTAATTAAATTTAATTAATTAATTTTAGTTTTTTTTACATTTAAGTTGCATATATCTACCAATAGATGGCGCCAGATAAACTTAACAAAATTAATGAAAATTATTTATAATGGACTTTCTGCAATATGGTGAAAAAAAAAAAAAGTAGGAATTGACTTTAAAAAAATTGTTTTTATAATACTTGTTATTGTATTAAATGAAATAATGTCTATTCGTGTCTCAATGGTAACATGTGTAGCTGTGCTAAAATTCGAGTCCACTGGCGGCGTCCGTTGTAGCCAATGGTTTCAGAAATGAGAAGATTTGATGGCGCTTATGATAACGTAAGTAAAACTTCCCACATCAATAGTCAGCCTCTTGAACGGAATTTTCCAGGTTTTTTCTCATACGACAAGCAAATGCGGAACGGTAACCCTAGAAGTCCTCGCCTCTTTAAGCCTTAAAATGCCTGAAGATTTTCTTGAGTGAAGTTATAACTGTTGGTACCATCATCAAAGAGTTCCCCAGTAATGATGGAGGAGAACTCAGGAATACTGAACTATGTGAAATACTGGATGTTAAAAGTATAATTGCAAGATACTCCATGCCGTATACTCCTTAGTAAAAAAGAGAACAGTACTTTGGTTGAAAACGTAAAATCAATGATACATATTGGGAACCTTTCTGAAGTTGTAGGCTGAAGCTGTGAATACTGAAGTTTTCAACAGAAATGGTCCAACAAGTGTAAAAGGGAAAACTATTAAACTCTGATCAGACAGATGGTCTAACGTGCATCACTTACGAACATTTGGGACCAAGTATTTTGCGCATGTTTCATAGCTGCGTAGGCGAAAGTGGCACCCAAAAAGATTCAAGTGTTGTTTGTGGGTTATTGCAGATGGGTATCGCACCTGATCAGAATCTCAGATTAAAGTCGTTCTGAATAAGGAATTTTTTTTTGGCAAGGAACTTACTTTTAGAAAAAGAGCAATCTAATTGTGAAGAAACTTTAGAAAGAGAAGAGTAATTTGATTGTGAAGAAACCTCACAAAATAAACCCCAAGCATTTACTCTCTGCCTTTTCTATCATTTCACACGAGAGGAAATGATAGAAAAATCAGATGGTAGAAAAAAATTAATTACCCGAATCAGACCATAGATTGATAGAAAAAAAAGAAGCTTAGACCACCAGCATATCTGAATGAGGTGTTGGAAATATGGAATTTATACTAGGTTTTAATACGGAATATATTAGAAATACTGGTTTGTACGGAAAATAGGATTCATAACTAGAAGCCATGAAATCAGATGATACACGTGATTGGTGCAATGCAACGAAAGGAAATGGCATCAATGGCAGAAAATGAAGTATGGAAACTTGTGCATCTCCCTCATGATAAGAAAATCGTCTCAAATTGCTAGGTGTTTGGAGTTAAAACACCTAACAATTTGAGTAACAACAATTTTGACTAACAGAGGAACGCTTTAGAAAATTATGCAGTTTAATTTATCTGTCGAAAAACATGGACATTAATAAGTAATTCAGTTATGATAGGTACAAACAGGTATTAAATTAGCAGGTGTATTAAAATAAACAGTGGATTGTTCAGACAGTTCGGCCGATTTTAGATAGGTGGAATAAGGACAGGTCTTAATATATCAGGTTGATTAAAAACAAATGGCATGCGTATATATTCTAAGAGATGGTATTTCAGGCATATTTGGTTAAAAGTTTGATTACGACACGTTAATTTTTGTCAATTGTATATCCCTTTGAATAGGCAAACAAACAAAGTGTATTATAGGCATTTAATATTTTTCTTTTACTGGAAAGTCAAAATTGCCATACAAACGACAGATACGCGCTGTTTATGGAGATGACGTGACTGAAAGAACTGAGCGGAAGTAATTTGCTAGGCTTAAAGCTGGTGATTTCAACTTTGAAGATCAAGAACGCCCAGGTAGGCCGTCCACTACATATGAAGATAAGATTAAAACACTGATCAAGCATAAACCATGCTATACGACATGTGAATTGCAGAAATGCTAAAAATATCAAAATCCACCATCCACAAACATTTTATGAAGCTTAGTTATACAAACTTTTTTGATGTATGAGCCTCCTCATGATTTAACGGAGAAAAATCTGATGGATAGTATTTTTATTTGCAATTCGCACTATAAATCGAACAAAGAGATCTATTTTTTAAGCAAGTAGTGACAGGGGATGAAAAATTCATAAGTTAAGCTAAAAAGACCTTGGGAAAAGAGAAATGAACCACCTTTAGCCATCCCAAAAACAGGTCTTCACTCTATGAAGGTCGTGCTTTGTGCCTGGTGGAATTGGAAAGGAATTCTGCATTATGACAAGCTTAGCTTAGGCCTTATTCATTATGACAAGCTTAGCTTAGGCCTTATTCATTATGACAAGCTTAGAATTAGCTTTTACAAAACAACCAGATGATAAATGCAGGAAAGTATTGCATCTAGTGATTGCAATATCGGACCAAAAGTTCAATACCGGTATTCGGTATTGGTATTTAGATCTTAATACCGGGATACCGGTTTTAATACCGGTGGTAGAAATTTAAGAAAAAGAAAGAAAACACAGGTGTTTTGTTTTGTTTTATTTGTTAGTTTTAATAGAGAATGTAAATATCACTAAAAAATTTGCAACTTATAAATTATAACTGTATATAAAGAATCACAAAAAAGTAATAATACATCAAATAAAACACCGCTGCCAAAATGCCTCAATAATGTCAAACTGTCACAAAAAAGTAAAGGAACATCTTATTTATTTAAATCACAAAAAAAGTGTAAATATCACTATTCAGTCTGTGGTACTCTTACAAATTTTTGAAATGTGATCTTAAAAAACATAATGCATCAATTGTACTATCATTAAGCCTGGAACTTAATTTTGTGCAAAAATTACCAGTTGTCGAAAACGCTCTTTCAGTATCTCGACATGGCAAACCATCTAAGGCTGCCATTTTACTTATAATTTCATCCAAAATCCAAACTATCTTTTTTTTTCAAAATAATCTAGAATCTCTGATGGCTTGGGCTTAGAAACTATGCTTAAGTTTGTATCTTCATCACAATTAGATTCTTTCCTCTTTAGCAAATTTGTATCATGTTTCGTTTTTAAATGTGTATGGAGTCCGCTTGTACTTCCTCCATTCACTTTAATAACTCTTGAACATTTTTTACATTGTGCCACCATATTCTTTTCATCATATAAATAATGAAACCAAACCGAAATATTATCAACTGATTTTTTATGTTTTTTAAAGGTTATTCTTATTCATTATTATGGGGTATTATTTATGAGTATATATATATATATATATAATAAATCTGAAAAATATTTTGAACTCTAAAGTATGATATGCAAATACAATGTAAATAACAAACTCACCAATTTAAAAAATATCGAAATATTACACACTTTCTTCACAACTACAACCTTGTTTCCACAGATAAGAATTCTGAATAAGAATTCACAGATAAGAATAAGAATTTCACAGATAAGAATTCTGAATAAGAATTCACATGTAAGAATAAGAATTTCACAAATAAGAATTCTAAATTTCTAGTAAATATCGAAAAAACGATATTTAAACTTGTGAATACCCGTATTACAAAATTGTACAAATGGCTCAAAATACCGGTATTCGGTATCCCGGTATAGCAATCCCGAATTACATCCAATTAGACGTCAATTGAATTAAAAATGTCCAGAAATAGCGAATCGGAACGGCGTCATATTTCATCAGTACAATGCGCGGCCTCATGTGTCTTTAACAACTCGATATAAGTTGTTGGAACTCAGTTGGGGTACCTATCATATTCACCAGACCTCGTGCCCTCATACTTCCACTTATTTCGATCATGACAAAATTCTATTAATAGAAAATAGCTTTCGGAAATGGTTTTCGCCCAAAATCGAGAAGTTCTGGAAGGACTGAAGTTTAAATTGTTTGAAAGATGGATAAATTTTGTGGAACAGAATGGCACCTATATAATTTAATAAATGTATACCAAAATTTAAATGTGTTGCTTTTTGATTTTCCTTCAAAATCGGTATGAACTTTCCGAGCAGATTAATAATTATTATACCTGCATTAATTGTAACCTACTTAAGTACAACTGAACTTGTCTTTTGTGATTTTATCTGGTTTACTTTTCTTAAATTTTTTATCCGTTCCATTTTTTTCTAATAAAATGGTTATTTTGATTTAAAGTGAAAGTTTGCTTCATAATATTTATCATAAATGTTCAAAATAATTTTTGTAAGTGATTAATCAACTATTATATTTTTTTCAAATAATTCTCTTGCTTAGAAATATTATTATTACACATAATCTATGAAAAAAAATATATAATACGTCCTATCCTATGAAAAAAAAAAAAATAGATAATTGTTTTTTTTATTTCTTATGATAGACCTTGAACTATGCAACTATCGATTACAGTAATCGGCAGACAAGTTGTCCGATTTGGCCTTTAATCATTACAATCCTAGAATTTATCGAAATCTACGGCTACATTTAAACACATTCAAAAGATTAAAGCTAAATAAAGAACAATGAAATGAAACACCCATTCTCAAACTAAAAATCGGAACAAAATTTGAAAAAAAGTCCTATAATATTAAAAACTGATTTAAAAGATTATTTGTTATATTGAAACAATAACTTTTTAATTGCCTTGTTATTAATTTCTCACTGTGAAAAAAAAAATTAACACAGTTTTATATTTCAATTATTAGAGACCTTTTACTTTTTTTTAAAGATAAAACACATACATATTCTTCGACATACAAACTAAACAGCATAGTTTTCTAAAGCTTTCCTCTCTTTTAACTCTTAAACACTTAACGATTTGAAAAGATTTTCATATCACGAGGAAGATCTACAAGTTCCCAAACTTCATTTTCAGTGAATGATGCCATTTAACCTTCCATGACATTGTACAATCACGTGTATCATCTGATTTCATAACTTCAGAATATGAATCTAATTTTTTGAATAAACCCACAAAGCATAGTCATTTAAATAAGTGGGCTGTCTGACTCTTGTTTTCTCTCTTACAGATGAGAGATTACTTTTTTTTTATTTTACCATTTATTCTTTTCCAATTATTTCACTCTCCTCTTCGAAGATTTCCTTACTAGCTATAGTGATTATTGAGAATGATTTTCTGAGACTTCTGTACATTCAAATTTCTCGTCTCTTTTTAAAGTTGTTTCACAATTAGATTCTGAGATCCTTTTAACTAAAATTACGTAATACAATATTAAAAGAAAGATTTTCATCTAAAAGAATTATGAACATTTTCTGAAGCTGAACAATTGTCACACTATATATATGCAAACAATTATCTTTGCTCCTTGGCTCAAATATTTAAAAATTTCTTTTCAAAGAAAAGATTATACAAACTGGACTTGAATGTCTGACTCGTGGCTCAGTGTTAACTTGTTCAGTTAGTGAATGGAAAGTTCAAAGTTTGTACCCACTGTTGGTGTCCATCGAAGTCATTGTTTTCAGAAATGAATAGACTATAACAATTGTAATAATGTGTGCAATCTACCTCACATCGATCAGACTGTCTGGAGGGAATCCCAAATACCACTTAAATGTTGAACTACCTCTTAAAGTCCACTTGGAAGGCAATGTCCATCCCTCTATCTTTATCGGTGACTAGTTTGGAGAATATATAAGTGAAACATAAGTTCCATCGATGTTTAACAAAAGAATAATGTATGGTGGGGCTCATGTAGCGATTCCTCAAAAAGTGTACCAATGTACAATAAATAAAACTCATTTTCCATATATAATTTTATTAATTTAAGCTACATCACCTTTTTTTTAAAACATTGGCATTTTTAAATAGGCATTGTTAAAAATTTAATTGATATTTTAACCTAGCTAAAATCGCAACTTATATTGTGATTTTAATTTGTCTCCCTACATATGCTTTATAACGAGGAATTATCATAGTTAAATTCTTCACCAAGGTTACTAAAAATAATATACAAAAGATGTTTGGTTTTTATAAGCTATATATTTTTGCATTTATAATTTTATAATAAATATAATATTTTTTTTTCTTATGCTATCAGGGCTTTGAAAACAAAACTATTACTTTTAAGTCAAGGGTGCAAGAATGCAAAACCCATTAATCACATTATATAATAACTGTTAAATAATTATTTGCTAAATTTTAAATACAACAGACAAGAAAATTCCAGAAATTATTTAAAAATTTATGCTTACCTTATGTTGGCTTTGACAACAATGATACTTTTCTGTCTAAGAGAAACGGAAGAACCATCTTCCGCAGGAAGCTGACTTATCGAACACGAACATTCTGTTCAATAAAAAACAAAGTTGAACTAAAAAAAATTGACATTAATTGGAAGAAGCTTCTTATCACTATACTTTTTTTTAGATTTTCATACGGAAAAGGTAATATCTTTTTTAATTCAAATTGATTCATTATAAAAGCATTTTAAAGTGTTATTTTTCAAACTTTTGAAGAATGGCCTAGTATTTATGTTTCTAAAATAATTCTTATAATAAAATAATTATTGCCAGAAAAGTATAATTTAATATTTTAAAATCATTGATGTGGAGTTGGACAAATAATTTCCAACTTCTGAGTTATATCTTTTATACTAACTCCTGACTTTTTTCCGAATATTTTATGCTTTTTTTAATATTATCTTTACTAATGGATTTAAAAGAATTTGTGAAGTAAATTAAGTGACTTTTTTAAAAATCTATACGAGTTAAAACAAAGTCATTGTATTTAATTAAGTCAACTATAGTTATTTTAGCCAACTGTATTAATCAACTACACTAATTTAAGTTAACTATAAAAATACCATTAAAGTGTAATATTTGCACTAACTTAAAAGACATTCTTGTACTATAAATTTGCTTACAAAAATACATATATCCCGTAAAAATAACAAATTAACAAGTATAAAGTATTATAGAATAGCTTACGACATGCAAAAGAAAATCGTACATTCTAAGAACAGATATATTATATTTATAATACATAACATCTTATTTTTTCTTAATAATTAAATAACTATTATAAGATCTTCTTTGGTTATTGATACAAGATATTTTTTTTTTATAAGCATTAAGGCAGAGAAATGTCATTCAATATTTATTTAAGCATCAACAATCTTTGGTAGAGGTTGTATTATTGAAGGATACGGATTAATTCCTAGAACTTTGGAAAAATAAAAATATTTTTTATAAAAGAGTCGCGAGTCGGATTTTTAAACTGATTCTTGATTCCGATTCCAGAGCCTGACTCAATTGGAATTTATTTTAATGTATATTGTTGATAAAATAAATAATATATATATATATAAATAAACCCCACTTTTTATGAAAACAACTAAATTTGCTTTTTAAAAAAATAAACTGTTATTGATATAATTTATTAAACTAATATTTATCTCACTTTAATCAATCACCTGTGACATGAAAATGTTATAGTGATATTATGTGTGCTTTTTCAAAAGTGATTATTATTATATTATATTATATTATATTATTATACTATATTATATTAATATTTATTATTATATTTAAGTGATTTTTTTTTAAATTTGTAATTTTTAATACACATTTTTTCAAATTTTGAAAAAAAAAATGGCATTACTCCATTTATTAAGTACTCCATCTATTTATTTTCAGAGAAATATATTTAAAATTGAAAAGTTCTGCGAAGCCAGCAATACGGAAATTAGTAATTTAGAATAAGAATTATCTTTTTGAATTGATTTTAAAATAATTTTACCCAAGGTTCGGATTCATGTTTCGTTTGTTTGAAATGAGGTTATTGTGAAGAATGAAATAGTAATGTCTTAAATAGTAGTAGTGACTTAACGAATAATAGTGACTTAGTAGTGATTTCGATTCATATGCACGCCAGAGAAGTCAGCAGTTAGATAGAATAGTTATATGATATAACATGTATAATAATTGTTACTCGACTCATTATATCAACTTTCGGCAAATATAGTAATGAATATATAAACGAAAATTGCAAAATTAAGTTACAAAAAAATTCTAAAATAGATATGCTTATAAAATATTCTATTTATAAGATTTCATGATTATTTAATATCTTCTCAATGCAATAAGGACATTTATATTTGCAAACAATCAACAACAGAAATTCATCGTCTAACGTCTAAAATTTTTTTATAACGACAAAAGTAATAAAGAATAAATTTTAAATCAAAAGTTTTTAAATTTAAACAGTATAACATTTGAAACAGATTAAAATCATAAAACATTTTTTAAATGAAATACGAACACAATTCACAAATTTTAATTTGTTTCAATTTTTCTGACAAAATATTGTAGTTTAATTTAAATAAAATTGAAGGAATCAACATTTTCTTTTGTAAGAGATTGAGAGAAAATTTTTCTCTCTCAATTATGTATTCCAACATTCAAATCTTATATAAATACGAAAAAAAAAAAAAAAAAAAAAAAAAAATGCTCAAAAGACTAAAAAAAAAGTGTTGGAGATTCTGTTTTTTCTCTATTTCAAATCATCAAACCTAAATATTTTCTCTAATTAGCCTTAACTTCTTTTTTTTTTCAAAAGAAATGCCAACAATTAAGATAAAGTTTGTTTTAATTTGTTCATAACTTTTCTTCTCGTCAATATCAGTTTAACAGAAATC
Source organism: Caerostris darwini (assembly GCA_021605075.1). NCBI lineage: Eukaryota > Metazoa > Arthropoda > Arachnida > Araneae > Araneidae > Caerostris > Caerostris darwini. The sequence goes on along the minus strand of BPLQ01010921.1, from coordinate 503,344 downwards.
TCTATTTTGAATCATCAAACCTAAATATTTTCTCCTAATTAGCATAACCATTAGTGGATTTTTCAGTCAGTTCACGTACAACCTTGGAGAATACTTAGAATAGTTATGAAAATTTAAACCATTTGCGGAAAGATGTTCTTTTTTAATTTTATGCTATTGCTTATGCCACTTCCCATGAAATTTTAGACAGTTGTTATTTGTATTGTATGATGAAAAATCATATTACAATATAACAAAAATGATAACACATAAACCGAATATTTATTGCATATTTTTCTTCGACACAATGTTCGTATGACAATAACCTGCGTGGAATCTTTGCTTATGTAGCAGGTGAATCAATATTTTTCGCTGAAACTAATACAGTCACGTGTTTTGACGTCAGAGCATGCAGAAATTATACTAATAAAAAAAAATAATAAAAGATAACAAAGGTATTAAAAATCATGATACAAGACATTGGCAATATTAACATTTTTGCTTTCAAAATGCAGCGTGTTATATAAATTTAAACACTTTTTTTTATAAATACACTTTCAGTAAATATGAGGATCAAGATGCTTTTTTTAATGGAATTATTGTTTAAGGTCGATAGATTTTAAATTGAAATAATAATCAAATGAAGAAACTGGAACTAACAGATTACTCAAAATTTCAGATTGATAAGAACGATGATAATAATAATAATAAAGTCTTGATAATAATAATAACAACTCTAAAGTGTTAATAATAATAATAAAATCTCTGAAGTGTTAAAATAAACGAATAAATCTTTGTAGAACATATTTCTCTTATACATAACGTATTTGTTGGAATGCTACATTTATTACAGCATGAAAGCAGATAATATATTAATTATCTTTCATTAACAAATTATATGTAATCTTATATATATATTCTACAGTCCACTTGAACGGTCGGACTTATTTCGTGTCGCAGCTGAGATCTAGACAATTTGTTTCTGAGTTTCTTGATGGCTTCGGACATGTGAATGGATTTTTGATTTGATGTAACATTTTGAAGTCTAGAGAAATTACATGCGTAACAATTGTAACCTATTCTAATTTATTATTAATAGAGTATCGCCCAATTTATTTGTATTTATGACTCAGTTTTTTTCATCGATAATTTTGTATCGATGTGTCGATATTTTAGAAGAAATCTGTATAAATTTTCTACTTTGCTCATTTTTTTGTTGTTACTTGCGGACATCTGGCGCTACCTGGTGGCCTGATTTTGAATTTTTAAAAAATTTTTTTAATTAATTGTTAAAAATTGATTATGTTAAAAGTTAGTCGCATCAAATATTAAAATTTTAAGTTTATACAATTCTGTTCTTATTTAATATATTATCTATTCCTTTCAAATATTTATTATATAGGTTTATTATTATTACTATTATTATTTTTCTAATTTTTTTAATGTATAAATAATTATTCACAATTTTTGACAAATTCAATTTTTTATCATTATCATTGTTTTGTATCTACAATTGTGATTTTCTCTCGATTTTTTCACTTTTCAGTTTTTATTTTCCTTACAAAATTTACCAAAACTAAAAAAAAATATCGAAGTAGTTATTTATTAGAATTATTTTATTAGAATATGAGTAAAAAATAGAAATTAATACGAAAAATTAAGAGAGTTATGAATTTAAGTAGTAGCCGGGCAACGTCTAATCATATTTGGCAGGACACCTAATCAACGGGTGGGGGAGTTAATTTAAAAAGAGGAAATAATTAAAAAGTTAGCATTGTGTGGCCAATAAGGTAAGAGGGTTTTTTTAGGAAATTAGCCAGCCCTAAGTATTTGCCCTTCCTCAATAAATAATTCCTGGAATTGTAGGTAAACGGGGTCAGTGAGATTGGGATCATTGTTTTAAATAGCGGTATTGTAGTTTTGTTTGAATCAGTAAATGTGACAGTTTCATTTTGCTTTTTAGAATGATTCTATAAGACTTTCCTACTTTATTGTCTTAACAACGCCTCCTAGCTAAACGTAAGGTGTGTGGCGCCTCCCCGAAGATAATTTTTAAACTGTATTCCTTCTGTCTGTCAAAAATGAAGGGAAAATAAATACCTTATATACCAATACTCTCTTATAATTTTATTTTCAGTGATGTAGAGAATGTATCGGAAGAGTCATATTTGCAATTTTGAATATTCTTTTTGTACAAAATCTCTGATTATCATGAATCGTAAATATATCAGTTCAAATTCTCCTTTATTATACAAAAATTAAAAAAAAAAAAAAAAAAAAAATCATTTCGAAAAATATTTTAAAGTTCATTTCTTAATAGTTTAAGTTTATTTTCTTTGTAAAAAAATGCGTTTGTTTGTAAGTTTTAATAAATAAATGAGTTTAAAAAAAATTTTTTTTTCCAGAATGTACAAGCATGGACTTTTGCTTTGTTTTATTCTATTGAGTCACATATTGGGTAAGAATTTTCCATTATGACCATATCCTCTATTAACCGTTCACTTTGTCCTCATATAATTCTGCTACATATTGCATATCTTTTCTGTGGTTCTCACAGTGAAATAAAAATTTGTCATTTAATGGTGCTTTTAATTTATTTAATTCTCGATGTTTATGGAATATAATTTATATGTCATGAATATCAATGCAAATATATTTAAAATCTCCTCCCAAAAATCTCAAAACCACAAAAATCAATCATGAAACAGCTCTGGTTGTACAATATTTTGATAAGCGAATAGTTGAGGAAATAAACTGAGTAAATATATCCAGATCGCTGTCATCCACTGATTTGCTGGTAATCTTTCCTAAAAGTTATTTTAATGGAAAAAAAATGAAATTTGGTGCATTAGTAGCTTTGTATGATTTTAAATAATGTGATAAGTTACGTTTATATCTGAGTTGTATTATTTTAACAATGATAATAATCACTATTACGATAAAATTATTCGCTAATACACTAAATTTCTTCGTCTATTAAGTCAAAAAATATATCATGCTGTTTACGATGTAGAATTTGAATGATAAAATAATAATATTAATAATAATAATAATAAAGATGAAGAAACCATAGTATAACGTACGTTTAATTTGATATATCCTTTTGGAAACGAAAATGATTTTTTTATTGCCTCACTAAAATTTGCCCTTCCATAGCCATATGAAATGAATGAAGAAAACAAGAACATCATCACAAGACGACAGAAAAAAGCAATACATTTCAGCGGCCTTTTTCTTCCGTGAACTAAAGTTTTAATTAAAAAAGTTAAAGTTTTTCTCTGGAATTTAAATAACGGTTGTCACAAAACCTTAACTAAATACACAGCATTAAAAAGAAAATAATTATTTGATATTGAAATATAAGTTATTAATAAAGTAAAAAATCGTTTTGGTTGTTCGTTTCCTATTTTTATGAGTGGCAACGTCATAAAAATTGTTTATATGTGTATCAGTGGCCAGCATATGTCATAAGAATAATCTTGGAATAATCAGTAATCTATCGAAATAATTATTTAAAAGAATACATATTTATTCTTATTTACTATAAATAAAAATTCTGCAAATAATCAAAATAACAAAAATAGACATTATATTGTTCGGGAGTAAAAGAAGTTGCGCATTCATCTAATTACTGTATTGTAACCCTAAAAAAATTGGCCGAACATTGGTTGTAAGATTGACGGCTTTCTCAGGGGTACAGCATTCTAGATTTCAACCTAATTGTAATTAAAACTGAAAAATTTAAATCCGTCTTTCTATTATAAAAATCAAAGTGTTCCGTTAAATTTGTAAAATTGTTATATGATAAATAATTTTTAAAAATTCCACGAATGTTTTCAAAATGTAATTTTTTTTAAGAACATAATTGGGAAAAAATTAATAATTTCATATCAATATTAAAGATTATGTTTTTTTGTTCAAAAAAAAAATAATAAATAAATAATAATAATAATAATATGTTGCTATATTTATTTAATAATCCTCTGAAAGTAGATTAAAATGTTACCATTGCATAAAGAAAAATAAGTATAATGCGTTAGAAGATAAATCATAAAGCCTTCTGTAGTCAACAGATATCAGTGAACCACCATTTACAGTAATGATTATTAACAAATCAGAAAAAGAAAACTATAGAAAAATGAAAATTAATTTTCCATTATGCAACTATAAAATGAAATAAATATTAAAATAATTATTGAATCAATAAAATATTTTGAAAAAATCAATTTCTTTATTTCTGTATGTTTCTGAATAATAAATAGAAATAAAGTAATTAATATGTTAAATATCTTTCTTTCCTTTTTTTTTAGGAAGACTTTCTATTAATCATAATGAAACTATATTGCCTTTGTTAAAAATAAATGTGTGCATCCATGCTGTAAAGTAATCGTAAATGAGGATAGAATTTGTAAAGTTTTACTAATTTTAATTAAAAAAACTGGTCAACATAATTTAAACTGCTTGCAATATTTGTTTCGTATTATTTTTCAGTTTCCAGCAGCCAACAGAAAAGAATACCGTGTTGGACCAGGCAGAAATGTGACACGTGCACCAGAAGTAAGCATCCTCTCTTTTTTCCTCTCCCCGTACTTGACTGTCTCGAATCAATCAACTGATCGGAAAATAGGAGGATGTGGCTTTCGAATAAATTTCATCAAATCAGTGTTTGCGTTATTGCTCACTTAAATTCAATAGTTTTATTCTGGTTTGACAGAAACCCGTTTCAGGACCTTGAAAGCAATTCTTTATAATTGCAACTCAAGTTATAAGATATTTTATTGCAACTACGAGCGACAAAAAAGAAGATAGTTAAAAATAGCTTATTATTCAAATGTAAAGCAATAAAATATATAAAGGAATTTTTTTTTAATTTATGCAAAGCATAAGGTTTTTACAAACGAAATTTAAGTTATCAGCAGAACTAATTTATACGACACGCATTTTAGTATCATTATTAAGTGATAATGTAGTGTGAAGATTCGGCAACCAGATTGTAACTGGGAGTGATTAGGTTGAGATACTTGAGGTACAGGCTGGAAAACTCACAACTTTATTTACACGCGCATAAACATTCACACTTATACAATAATCTATAATATTTAACACATTTAAAGATATATAATATATATTCGATATATGATATTTAACACATTTAAAGACAGGCAATTACAGATTCGTGGAAGGATTCTACTTCTAAGCCGAAACTCAGATTTGCGCAGGGTGAGCGAAATATATTTTTCCGGGGGAGAGTCCGTAGACCAATTGGTCATTTCTCCTGAACGCCACAGGGTGCCAGTGTGTAAGTTTGGTTTGGTTTGTTGCTCTACGGCCATTTTGTGCACATTTTAGGTTAATTAAACCGGAACCTACAGTTTAGCGGGGATTCCGAACCACTAACAAACCTATGTCACTGCCAGGATTTGAACCTGAAGCCTGTGATACCAAAGGCCAAAGATATTCGAATTGCATTAGAATAGCGATCTCCAATATGAATCTGCAATCTTTGAATTAATACATGGCATCAGATTAGATTTTTCTGATATTACTAAATAAATACAATTACATTGTTACTATTAAATTCTTATTAAAAATGTATATTTCTAATTTAATTTAAGAGTAATTAGATAGCTGATTACGTAAAAAATTGAGACCAAGACGGATGGATTCAAACAGAATGACATAATAGGGACGAAAGGTATTTTCATACGTGTTTTTTTATTTACGCACAAATTTTTGTTTTTGTTTGTGCGTTATTACATTCGACTTTTTCCCTTTGTTTCGTTTTATTAATATCAAAAGAAAAATTAGATGAAATAATTCCGCAAGAACTATTAAATTTTATACTTTCAAAATTGCTTTGAGCCTAGTTAATTTGTTTAACAATCCTTAAGAAAAAAACATTCCATTTTTCCATTTTTTAAAAAGAATGGCTGAGAACCAATCAACTTACGGCTTTGTTGTAGACACTGATTCAGAAAACGAGGAGACTCGATGGCGGTTGTTATGCTCAGCATCTTGCCTCGTGAAGCGGACTACCGGGTGGGAGTTTTCCAAGTTTTCACCCATACGATATGCAACTGAGAGGAAGTCCACCCGGAAGGCACTGCCCTCCTTCTTCAGCAACACTTGAGAGTAGTCAGACTTCTACCTGCGGGTGCTTCAACTCAATAGAAGCTGCCCCCTCCCTCTCCCTTCTTTGAAAACACGGGTTCATGGACTTGGTCTAGTCTTGTCGACCAAGTGGGATAAAAACAACAGCGTCTGAATTTTTTCTTATTTTCATTAGATTTCTTCAAAACTTTCTATTTTATAATATCTTTGCTTAAATTTTAAATTCCTAGCTAACATGCAAAACCTTTTCTAATTACTAAAAAAAATCAATTTTTAAAAAATTAAGTCTAATGAAATTTCTTTATTAGGACTAGTAATTAAAACAGTTGAGTGGTTAACGACAATGCTACTCTTTATTGATTATATTAAAAGAAGCTTATTTCGTAAGTTTTCAGTATAAAAAATGCTCTAAGAATAATTTGACTATGGATTTTGAAAAATTAAATTACCCAATTATTTATAAAATCATTAAAAAAAAAACCATATTGCACTATCTTATCAAACAAAAATTTTATATTTTTGTAATTAATTTTTTAAATGCGTAAATAAAAGATTGACCATCTCAGAAATGATTAAAAAAAAAAAAAAAAAAAAAGGTAGAATTTGCATAAAATTATTAAAACAGCAATCTTTAAAACACTATAATATTTGTATTGATTTAATAATTACATTCTTTTAAAATTTAATATAAATTGTGCAATAAAGAATTTATAATATTTAATATATTGTTTTAAAAAAAGAAACAAAAATTGAAATTTTTTTTTAATGCATATGTATAATAAATCGAATCACGCAGAAATTAAATGAAAAGTTTCCTTTTATCCCATAGAGATGGCGCAACTGTCTTCTGACATGAGTAGATACATTTTTTAAAATTCTTTTCATGCAAAATTTGTGGTAGTGTGGGCAGTTAAAGTGCAGGAGGTTCGAATCTCCTGTCAATGTTTGGTGCAGTCATTGCTTTTCATACAATATGAAGATTTTTGAGAGCGCGTGTAAAGCGTCTCTCTCGCATGGCACGCAAATGCGGGGTAGTTACTACTACAAGTCCTCTCACATCAGTGGAATTTTCATGGTATACGTAACTGAAGTACGAGGCGTATTGCTCAATAGAGAAAACTTAGATAAAGTAGTCGGCTAAATCTGTTTATGATGTTTTTTCTTTGTTCCCCGACATAAGAAGGTTCGCTGTATTTTCATGTTGAACTTAAATTTTACAAGAATACAGCTCTAAACAATTCATTACATTGCTTTCGTTGTATCTATAACAACAATTATTAATCATACTAGATAGTGTATTAAAATACTGTAATTTATTTGAGTCGAACATTCAGTGAACATTCTTTTTTCATTTACGAAAGGAAACTATCGAAGGGATTTATTAATAAACATACATAATCAATTTTACTCATGGCCATTACTGGAATCGAGTTGAATATTAAATAAATCAATTTAATGTCACTTATGAAACTAGATTCTGGAATTATTTTTCTTTGTGAAAATATATGATAAATATAATGAGTAAGGTGTGATAGATAATATAAAGTTTTCCCTCAAGAAATATTTCAGAGGTTTTCAAACTTTTTATCTTTGCTTCCCTGGTATCTCAACTTTTTCATAATTAAATATCATAGCAACTGGACATGCTGCCCAATGGTAAAGTGCGCAGCTATCGTGCAAGAAGGTTCAGCTCAAATCAGCTAGTGACGTCCATTGCAGTCATTGCTTTCAGGAACGAGGATATACGATAACGATTATGTCAAAGCGTGTAAAGTATCGTCATAAATAGTCTCACTCCATCGTGGGAGTTTTCCTACGAACAAAACATGAGGCATTAACAGTAGTGACTATCTGTCTGTTTTGAAAAACTTGCAACTACTGAAGGTTTTGCGCTGAGGTGGAAGCCCAAATAGGACAACAATACATTGGCCTTAGGATCAACTTGTAGAGCTGAAACCTGCGTCTGATTGCTAGTCTTCTCTTTCTAGAAATCAGGTCTGGAGCGTTTTATTAGCAGCAATTGCTTTAGCAACTACTTCAGAAATATGGAAGGAGGAATTCAATAATTAACCCTAGATACTTGTATTCAGTAACCCAAGGGATGGACTGGCCAGAAATGATGACATCAGAGATTCTCAATATTTCTTTTCCGAGCAAACAGGTTTGGTTTGGTTTGTCGCTCTACGGTCATTTTGTGCACACGTTAGGCTAATTAGACCGGGACCTACAGTTTAACACGGATTCCGAACCACTAACAAACATCCATGCCACCACCAGGATTCGCACCTAAAGCCTATAGTGGCAAAGCACTAGCCAAATGACCACCAGACAGCCCGAGTAATCAGGTTTATTTTTTGGTTAGTCGCTCTACTGTCATTTTGTGCACATTTTAGGCTAATTAGACCGGGACCTACAGTTTAACGTGAATTCCGAACCACTAACAAACTTCCATACCACCGCCAGGATTCGCACCTGAATCCTGTGGTACCAAAGATCAGAGTGCTAGCCAATTGGCCATCAGGGCGCCCGAGTAAACAGGAGACAAATGATTTTGGTGGTATTGACTTTGATTTTCTAAATGGTTAATTACACTGTATTATATGAATGATCAATATCAGAAAGATTAGAAATTTTCTTTCTTCTGTTTATAGGATCTCGCATTGGACAACTGTCTCTGTGTTGTGAGGACTGCGCTGTGGGAAAGCTGAGCGTCCGAGTGACAAAGGGCAAGGCTTACTGCTGGTGCTTGACCAACTGATGATCATCAGTAGAATGCCTGTTTCGGGTTTTTTCGAAAACACATGAAGAAGCATTTCTTGCAGATTTTTTCAATGGAAACAATGTTTTGTGGCCTTAATGGAACTTAGTAAACTATGACTGAAAATAAGAGCGATAACCCTCAAATAAATAATAATTTGTTTGAGGGTTATCGACCTTTCGAAAATAACAGGATTCAATGCCACACTTTAGTTATCACATTGTATATGCACAGAAAAATCAAAGTTTATATAAAATAGAGTATTACAACGTATTCTGATAGTTCAATAAAATTTAGTAACATATATGTATTTTTTTTTTAAATTTACTAGAATGAAAAGCAGTAAATCGAGCTGCTTATGTTGAAAATTCTGCAATTTTTTTATTACAATACTTTAGATTATAATCTTTATTAATAAGTTTTCTGAAAATAGAAATATAACTATTAGGAATCATATAAGCCTTTATTTAATTTAAATTTATCACTTTTATTCTTATAAACCATACATTTTTTTTATCGCTTATGCCTGTGTACATCAATAAGTATTGAAACTAATTTTTGAATCATATTCCATGGAAAGAAGATAATTATTCATGCAATATTTTTTGCATTAAAATAAATAAGAAACAAATAATTTAAACAAGACAAAAATATAAGGACTACTAACTTTATAAATAGATAAAAAAAAAAAAAGCATAAAATGAAACATTCTATTTCATGCAATGAAAGATACATTAACACAACTTATCTACATATTAAAAAGTAAAGAAATGTTGGAATGAGTAGCAATAACATCACGTTAGCATTGAATCCAATCTTTTCTCAGACTCTCAACTATTTTGTGACTTTAATTTGTTCATAAATCAAATGCTTATCCAGCTAAGGAATTTTGTTTTTAATATAAATTCTTTTTTTTAATTTGGTTATTTTTTTATTAATTACATAATTAAACTTGTGTCTTCATTATTAGTAATTATCTAATTTTAAGAAGGGAAGCATCTATTATTTATTTGAGTATACTGAAATAAATAATATATAATATATCATATTTACATATAATAAAAACAAAAATCAAAAGCTTGAATATTAAAAACTGCATTGACAGATACAAAGGGAATATAAAAACGTATATAAAAGGGATTTTCCTCCTGATTTCCTAAAGTCCGAAGAATTTGTCTTAACAAAATATCTATATTCTTTTTTTTTTAAAGGCAATGGTGGATAAAATGTGACACCTCCATGGTATTTTGAGATTGGGCAGATTATTGTTAAAAATGCTTCATTCAATCATTCATTATTTATAAGGCCCATATAAATAATGAACTCAAGTGCTATATACAGATAATTAAAATCAATAGTCTAAATCTGTATCCAGATTTGAGAGTGAAAGGACTGTAAGATGCACAAAACTATGGTTTTCTCATACCTGTACAGAACTCTAAATGTACATTCACCTTTTTTTGTAAGCAGGCAGAAAAATCACTGTAGTGAAAAGTTGGATTTTTCTCCTTGCTTCAAAGAATTTTCATTATATCAAATAACAGCCTATCATGTGCTCACAGCATGAGATTTTTTGACTGAAGTCAAACCACAATGCATAGGAACAAATGAGCCCCTTTCAGATCTAAACATAGCTTAATAAGTATTAATTCTTTTGGAGTGTAAGAGTATGTTGAATTTGAACTGATGCTTTCAACTAAATATCATAATGTGATTGCTATAATCATTAACTCCTATTAAATTTATTGATAATAGCAACCACAATAAATACACAAAAAGTTGAGAAACTCTTCTCATCTCTACCATAAATGGCCTTTTAGCTGGTCAATATTTACCTGATGGGTATTTCATCAGTTTGCAAACACATTGAATATGTGGTGAATAAAGTTAACAGCTGACAAAACTTATTTCTATTAAAATGCATTTGACAAGCTTCTGGTGATCACAGTCTGCATTTTGTCATTCTTATCTTTTAACTTGTGACAGTCACAATAACTATAACTTGATGATCCCAGACAATTATCAACTATCTTAAGACATCCACACCAATTGATTGGCTTTGTAGACAACTTCATTTAAATAATTACAAGTATGATGCACACCTCACTATACCAAAAGGGGGGAGTAGAAACTGACTGCTCACCTGAGCCATAACTTTGGAAATAAGACAGACATCTCTAATGAGGAAGGAAAATAAAATGTAACCCTCATGTCATCATTTCTAAGAGGAACCTTTCCTGGCTAATATCAAGACTTATGTATGATATACAGATAATATGTCTGAATGGTACATTAGTACCATAAATAAAAAATATACTATTTAAGAGAAATAAAATTTATTATTGTTTTTGTTTATGTACAGAATTAATAGTTATGCTTAAGAGGGTGTTCTGGGAAATATCCTCGGCAATCTAAGACTTGCTCTCCTCCAAAGAGATGGCTTCTTTCGTTGTTTTTAGCCATGCCTAGAAAACATAAAATGCATTTTATAACAGTTGCTATTTCAATAAAAAAAAAAGTGAGAGGTTATATTAAAACTCTTGATGGTTATAGAAAACACCCACATTTTTAAAAACAAAATTTAACTAGTAATAAAATATTTTAAAACAAATATAGCTTAAACAATAACTTTTTAGAGATGTTTTTTAAATAAGAGTTAATATTTTATGCTAAATTATGAATATTTGGTATAAAAATAAATACACTCACAAAATATCAATATATGAAATTGAACATTATACTTTAGAGAAACATTAACATAATTAAAATAAATTATGTGAATATCTTAAAACTGATAGTATTAATACAATGTATTATTTTAAAAGCATTAATTAAAGAATTAAAATTATAACTTAATAAACAAATGGAATGTTTTTTATATTATTAATAGCACTTGTTCTATTACATCAAACAATTTATATTCATAATTTATTTGTAATTAATATTTAATTGCACTAAATATACAGTGTGACTCAAAGATTGTGCAACCAGTACAAAAATATTTAAACACAAAATTACTATAGTGAAACAAACATGAATTAAATTTAAAGGTGGATTATTTTGTGAATCAAAAATGATAGGACTTAGAACATCATGGATTTTTTAAAATTTGGGGCTATTTTTCTTGATGAAAGAATGCTTATTTTAAAAGTTTCATTTTCAATATTTGTTTTGAATGTATTAATGGAATGTGGATACAATGTATCTGACACCAATTTTTGATGGATGTTGAGGACTCTTATGAAACACAAGCAGATTGTCTGTGCTTCTTATTCATGTATTTTGACTAGTACATTGCAAAGTAATGCACAATCATAAAAAATTTTTCTGCTTTGCATTCTGTGGTATTATGTAAAATTTTCATTAAACAAATGGTTTTTAAAGTTAATAGCATAAATTGTACCAAAATTTCAAGCAAGCCATTACTGCTAATAGTACAGTGGTGCCATATACTGAAACAATTTGCCATTTATGTCTATTTTAGAAATTTCACAATTTTTTAAAATTTGGATTGTAAACATCTTGATCTTATTGTAGTAAGTGTACAAAATATACAATTATAATATGATTATTTTTAATATCATAAAACAAAAGATACACATATTACCATTATCCACAAAAGACTTATACTCACCAAGAGCAATATCATTAAAATTTAAACCAATTTTTTTGTATGAATCATGACAGAAGGCACCAGCAAGTCGTAGCTGAGAAAAAAAGTATATTAATATCTCTATAAATAAGAAACAAAAATCAATAGTATGCGAAGTTATGAACTTAGAAAATATAAATACATTTATATTTATTTTATATATGTGATATAATATGATCCAACTTTTTAAAACAAATGAAAGCATATATTTGCACTACAGATGAAAGTATAATTAAATTTGTGATTTACACATAGTGTTAGCTTTGTTTAATTATTTAATTCAGCATTAATTTTAATTGTTAACATGTGTAACAAAATATGGCATTTTTCTGTCATGTAGATGTTGCGAGAGGAAAGGTATCTTATCATTTAACATTATTTCAAAACTTTGTATTCAGCTATGTATATGCAGTTCAAATATTTTAGAAAATCATTGAAAAAATTATACATTAAGCCAAGCAAAAGCTGCCTATCAACAAATTAAAAAGAGCCATCAACAAATTATAAAAACACTGAAAACAAAAGGTTACTCTTCTGTGATTGGTTCCTGCAGCATATTTTTGATGGTGAAGGAATTTTTGATAAACATTTTCAGTAATGAGTAATCTGAGTCAACAAAAGCACATGATTTAAAAATTGGAGTTTAAAACGCCCTTTCAAGACATTGCACAACCAGGAAAATCTTCTTCACAAACACAATTGATGGAAAAGTTTTTAAGGAATTTTTAAAGCTGCTGGATATTAGATATAAAAAAGAATATCTCCCACAAAATGATGCATCTGCATATATAGCCTGCATTTCAATGGATGGGTAATGGAGTTTCAAAGATAGGGTAATTTCGAAGATTTTTCTCATTGTGATATTTAAAATAGTGCACAAATGTAAATAACTACTATTACGAGATTTCAAGACAACAATCAACAGGGAATTAATGCCATTCCATGTCATGCTGCAATGCATTTTTGTCAATATTTATTGCTGCATTAAAGTTAAGCAGAAAAAAAAAATTCATACTTTGAGCATTTATTGTGATTCCATTTATAGAGCATGAATTATACTACTTGTATTTGTAATTACAAAAATCTAATATATATTAAATGTTATTTATAAACTCATGGGTATATTAACTATCAAATCATACAGTAGAATAAAAGTCAGTAATTCGTTTTGAAATTAATATTTAAAGTTTTTTTTTACTATTATATACATAGAAAACAATATTAAAGGATATAAGAGAATAATATAAAAGATGCCACTTATAATGCAAAATGAGAAATTTGATACAAATTAGCAGATGTATTAGAACTATTAATTTTATCGAAGCATTACTATTTAATTTATTGTTTATTATAGAAAAATATTTCATTGAAACATTAATAGACCTAAATATTACATGATTTTTCTTTTAGACTTAAATATTGAAATAAGATATTGGATTACTTTAAGACTCATTTGATTTTCTTTGTGTATGGATTTTCAGTAAAGAAAACACTGTTAACTATCACAAACAGAATTTTATTAAAGTGTTTAACTACAATTTAGATAATAAGTTAAATTATTAAAATAATAATTAGGAATTTTATACCAATAAACATAATCAAATAAAGGCTTGAACAAACCTCATGATGACAGTTTCTATGGCCCCAACAATAAGATCTAGAACATCTTGAAAGGACAGCTGACCACACATAAAGCTCAGTTGCAATGTTAGCTAATTTTCTAGGATCAATTTGTGCATCTACTACTTGCTGAAATAAAACTTACATACATAACTTTTATGCAACAAAAACATTACTTTTTAAATATTTTACATAATTAAAAAAAATCGAAAAATATTTTTGTGGTTCATTTAAAAAAGAAGATAATAAGTATGATAGAAGTATTCATATACCTTAAATAGTATCATCAAAAGACCTTTAAAACATTTTACTTATGTTATTTAATTGAATTTCATCAAAAATTCAAAGTATTCCCTACAGCTCTTGAATTTTCTGTATAAATGATTTCTAAAGAAAATCATAGTCAAAATAAGAAATCATAGTCATCTTCTTAAATAATTGTAAAGCTGCTCCATTATAAAATTATTTACTTTGCATGACTTATCTAAAATAGTCTTAAATTAAAATGTAATTAAAAAGTTGTGTTTAAATGATGTAGTTTCAGCTGAAATAAAGATAAAAATAGACAATGCAGGTAAGTTAAATTTCCACATTAAAATGGATAGTTAATGGTTGGTAATAATTGTTATTAAAAGTTAATATTAATTAAAGCTATGAAAATATTAGTCAAAATTAAAATTATGTTACAATTTTTTCTTGTTAGACAATTATTGAGAATTATTACTTTCATTATACAGAAACATTATATAACACTATTAATTGCATATACTGCAATCTCAAAAGGAATTTAAAGAAAACATTAATTATCATTCTTAGATATAATTGGTATTGTTATCGTTTGCTGTCGTGGTTTGATTTGTTGACATGAGGGCCCTTTTAGCTCAGCACGTCTATATATATATATATATACTAGAAGACTTGGCTACGTCGTACCTCACGCCTACGGGTATTGTTGAGGTTAGATTTTTTTGGTGGCATTTTACTGAAAATGATAATTGAAAAAATACAATACAATTAAAATAAAATCGAGATATAATAATAAATGACTTAAAAAAATTCACAATAAAATGTAAACGATTGTTTAAGGTACACGAACACGTTCGAATGAATTTTTTGAAATTTTTTATCTTTGTACACATTTTTGGATTGAATGTATCTAAAAACTAATGATTTCACATAAAAAAAAATTCATTATTATTATTATTTTTTATTTTTATAAGCTAAAATAAGGGTAAAATGGCCAAAACTTGATACTGTTACAAAACATGATAACTCAAAATCAAATCAATATTTTTTAAATTTCTAAGTTTGTATTTATTTGTACTAACATATTACAGGAATGAATCTCTCGTAAATTTATATCTTTATTATTTTGTGCTAGTTTAAATGCTGTCGACACAAAAATTTCAAAATTTGCATGTAATTCCAAGCTTAACAATTAAAATAAAAAATATTTATGTAGCTATAATCATTTCAGAGTTTTATTACCTGTAAACATTTATGAAAAACATAAATACAAAGTTTTGTAACATTTGGATCAAAATTACTTGTGTTATGGTGCTTCACATGAAAACAAAAAGCATAAAAATTCATTCTGAGAAAAAGCTAAAAACAACTTTTAATTGGAGATATTACTTTTAAAAATGTTGTAAATATATTAAAATGCCATTGAATTATCAAGTTCATAGTCTTATTTATTAAAAAATATAGTTTTATTTTTCCTTAAAGCTCCAAATATTTTCTGAGCTTTGTTTTGAAAAAGTTAAAATTTGCTCGACAAAATTTTTTTTGTACAACTTCCTCCTACTTGCAAAGGCTTTGTAATAATAAATGACCTGGATTTAAAATATTTAGTCCTTTTTCAAGTGTTTTGATTAAATACATTCAAAACCTTTGAATTTTACATAAAAATATCAACTTTAACTATTTTTTATACAATTTATTCTTTAAAATATGGATAAACATTGCAAAATGTGATATTGTTGCAAAACTTGATAATTCAAAAATAAATAAAACATGAATAGTTTTTTCCTTTGCAAATATTTTTATGCTGGGAATATCCTTATGTAGGTAATATACTGTTTTCAAATTTATATCTTAATTATTTATACATTTTTGTATGCTTAAAGTTTGTCGACACAAACTTTTTTTACATATTTACAAAAATTCTTAGTTTAAAAACTGAAATAAAAATAATTTATGAATTTAGGTTAATTTCCATGTTCTATTCCTTTCATACATTTAAAGAAAACTTTTACATGAAGTTTCAAAGCATTTAAATAAAAATATATGGGTATTATGATGTTTTGAAGGAACACAAAATGCATAAAAAATTCAAATAAGAAATAATTAAAACCAACTTCTAAATGTAAATAAAAACAAATGTACATACATAAAAATGTTATTGAGCTTTAAATTCTCCTTTATTAATATAAAAACTTATTTATTTGTTTTGCTTTCTTTAAATAACTTCCAATTTTAAAGTACCATTTATCAATTTTTTCTTCGACAATATTCAAATCACTCAAATTCTTTTGTTTTTCTAATAACAAAAGTTTTTGAAAAAAAAAAATGTCCTTGATTTTCAACTTGCAACTATTATAATACCTTTTATAAAATTTTAATGTTATCATTATATCAAATAATTGCAGAGTTTACTTCATTTTGACACTTTTCAAAAAATGCTTAAAATTCATCATATTTCTTTAAAATTATTTACAAAAATTCTTAGTTTAAAAACTGAAATAAAAATAAGTTATGAATTTAGGTTAATTTCCATGTTCTATTCCTTTCATACATTTAAAGAAAACTTTTACATGAAGTTTCAAAGCATTTAAATAAAAATTTAGGGGTATTATGATGTTTTAAAGCAACACAAAATGCATAAAAATTCAAATAAGAAATAATTAAAACCAACTTCTAAATGTAAATAAAAACAAATGTACAGACATAAAAATGTTATTGAGCTTTAAATTCTCCTTTATTAATATAAAAACTTATTTATTTGTTTTGCTTTCTTTAAATAACTTCCAATTTTAAAGTACCATTTATCAATTTTTCTTCGACAATATTCAAATCACTCAAATTTTTTGTTTTTCAAATAACAAAAGTTTAAAAAAAAAAAATGTCCTTGCTTTTCAACTTGCAACTATTATAATACCTTTTATAAAATTTTAATGTTATCATTATATCAAATAATTGCAGAGTTTACTTCATTTTGACACTTTTCAAAAAATGCTTAAAATTCATCAGATTAATATTATCAATATATTATATTATCTTGCAGATCACATTTCTTTTTAGAATTCTTAATCAAATAAAACACATGTTGACAAACTTTAAGCATAGAAAAGTTCAATGTTTTGATTCACAACTTTTCATTCCATATATTTTATTCAATTCAAATTCAAACTTAGAAAATAAAAAAAATATTGATAATCAAATCAGGTAATACTTGCATACATTTGATTTATTTCGCATAGAAATAATATAAATTTCATACATAATTTTCACAACATTTAAAGTAGTACATAAAACAATAATATTCAGAATCTGAAAATTTTACGGTTATGTAGTACAGGCATCGAGACACGGCGCCATCTAAAAATAGTCATTATATTGTTCGAAAAAAAAAAAACAAGCTACACTGTTGCCACTACATTGGTCTGCCAAAGAAATTTTAAAAAACATTTAGGGGTGGACCCCCTTATCACTTAGGGGTTTAAAAAATAGATTACGACCGATTCGCAGACCTAACAAATATGCACAAAAAGTTTCATAAGAATCGGTCGAGCCGTTTTGGAGGAGTTTGGCAACAAACACTGTGACACGAGAATTTTATATATTAGATATATATTTTGGTTTTTATAATTTATATTTAGAAATAATATAACTCCTTTGCATGTATTAAAAAGTGCTCAAAAGAAGAACAAATTGGAAAAAAAAATCAAACGGTGCTAAACTAAATATTAAAGTTATTCAAGGATTCAAAAAAAAAATAAATAAATAAATAAAAAAAAAAAAAAAAGGTTAATGTGTTTTTAATTTCCTAATTTGAAAAATTCCTTTATATAAAAAAAAAAAAAATAAATACTGTCATAAATATATCTACATTCTTTTAAGTGATATTAATAGTATTTTTTTTAAACAATAGGTGTGAAATTGTATTTTTATTAATAGTCAATCCAAAGTACATAATCTAATTTGCCAAACAATAATGTGCAATTTTATGTAAAATCTTCTGAAAATATGCATCCTAAAATAAACAAATGTTTTAAACTTAATATTTTAAAGGCAAAACTTCATTTAAAAAAATATCATGGAGTAAATTGAATTTTCAGTATATTGCTTAACCACATGATTTTCTTTATATTTTTCAGGTTTTTTTTCACACATTTGGAAAACATAAATTTAAAATTCATAAAAGATTTCATGGATACTGTAATAGAATATTATAAATTTTAGTATATAAGGTAATAATAAACATACCACTAAAGACGGATGAATATGACCAGCAATGTCTTGTTCAAACTTCAATAAACCCCATCGAATCCTTAGCTGACGAATATTTTCTTTCATAATATGAGATGGATAATAAAATGGGTTGCGTAGTTTTCTGCAATATATCACTAATTGTATACATGCAAAATATCACTAAATGTATACATTCCAAAAATGAATTAAGAATTCAAGCATTTTTCTTGAATTCTTAATACGTTTTCACTTAAAATAATACCTTTCTCAATAGAAGTTATTTTCTCTCTATATATACTAAGTTGTCACAAGATATTAATTATTAAAAAAATTATGTTACTTATTTCCTTATCAATGAAGCTAACATCTGCTTAGAAAAGAATAAAGTGGCTAAATTTAATGACAAACTATAGCCATAAAAGTAATGAAGAAATTATTCTGAACCTTCCTAAAAATTTCATTAATATCTTGATACATTGCTAAGCCAAGAGTAAAAGGGAGAAAGAAAATTAAAGACGAATGTGACAATAAGGTTTATGAATTAATATTTGAAATATGATTGAAAAAAAAAGTTTTTTTTTAAATCTTAAAATACAATATTTCTACCAGTGACAGCAAAAGTTTGGGGAAAGCATGCAATAAACAATTAACTATCTCCTAAAGAAAAAAAAAGTGCAGTCATATTCTATTGCTGCCATATGAAATGATAAAAACCTAGCATGCAAAATGAAGGCATTTAAAAACAATTTAAATCAATTGCTATGATACGTGTGGATGAAAAATCTGCAATAAAGGAGACAAGTAGAATTACTTTGAAATATAATAAATTAAAAGATATCATTATTTAAGATTAAAAAGAATTTGTCTCTCTCCATATACATAACTAACAAATATTTGTTAATTTGCAATCAATATAAATTTCATACACTGAATAATGAGAAAAATATTTATTACATATGACAAAACAAGATCAAAATCTTACTTAATGTTTTCTACTTCTTTGTTACCAGCATATTTGCATCCCTGTAGACCTAAATATTGTAGAGTAATATCATTTGGGCTCTACAAAGAAAACTATTGTTAAACAGAACTCTTAAAAACATTTATAATTAGCCCAAAGAATAAAATAAATATTTATAACAAGGAACTAATTGTGTCCATTTAGTCAAATACTCAATTTCATTGAAAATAAAACATTTTTTATTAGAAAGAATTGTTCTTGGCATAATTTGTTTCGTTGAATCTTCAACAATTTCTACAAATTTCATATGTATAAAATACATTTTTTTCATGCTTTATTAAATTTATTGTTAATTAGAATATTTTTATGAAAACAATTGAAAAAATGTCTGATAATGTTTTACCAATTATGCTTAAAAAAAATATTTTGCATAGATTGTTAATAGAATATAATTTGTTACATGGGTATTTCCAAGTTTTTTTCAATAAGCTATAATAAATGCATAATGAAAAGTTATATTAGGTAAAAAGAGACAGACATAACTTATGTGTTTATGGTAGAATAATTAATTTTTTTTTCAACTCTTTCCATCTAAACTACTATTTTCTCACAAGTATAAAGAACATTTGTTAAAGATAATCAAATGGATAACATTCAATATTTAAATTAACATATTTCAATTAAATTTCATTTTACTTAACAAATTTTGATACTTTCATTAAACATAATTTAATATTTAATAGTGCTATCATTTTTTTACCTAAGGCCCAAAAGCACTTTCAAAAATTTTTGAAACATATAAATTAAAAATAAAAAATTAAGTGATGGCATCTAAAATTGTATAATGAATATCTTGGGTATTAAAAAAATATTTTTGAATTTAATAATGGCTTTTTATGAAAATTTAAAACACAATTATAGTGAGTTAGTTTAGGTTTGTTGATTCATAATTTAATTAAATTATATTAAATAAGTTATATAATTTAATTAAATTATAAATCAACAAACCTAAACTAACTCACTATAATTGTGTTTTAAATTTTCATAAAAAGCCATTATTAATTAATAGATATATTAAAAATATATTTTTATTTTTAATTTAAAGTATAAATTGGTTATTTTTAATTAATGTTACATACATTTAAAAAAGAAAATCTTTTCTAATAAATAGATAATTTGAAATTTAATGAAATCATCACTAATTTCTATTATATTTTTATAATCATTAATTTATATTATATCATATTTCCTCACATATTAAACAGGTCCAGAAGATACATACAAGTTGAATTGAATTTGATTTCTGCTGATGATGTGCATTGTAGTCAATACTTTTGAATTTCCTTCATATAAGTAAACATGAATTTTTTAAAAACCTTTTCTCATATAATACATATCTCAGTCAAGATACAAGATATTATATAGGAATACAAGAAATATATAGAAGAATACAACTCTTTGTATGTGTATGTACGCATGTATAAACATACATACACATATATATATATATATATATATACGGTATAAGGATTAAACATATAAGTGTGAAAAAATTACATCAAACATAGCCAGTCCAAGAGCATCTCGATAAAATTTGAGTAGGTGAGATCCTGGCATAAGACTAGAAGAACCTACAGCTTCAATCAATTGTTGCAGGCAGTAAAGTGTTCCTGTAGAATTAAATATCTGAAAAAAAAAAAAAAAAAATAAGTAAATAAAATTTTGAAACATAAAAATTCTAATTAAATTTGAGTTCATTCATATTCAGCTTAAGAATTATTTGTCAATAAGATATTCAGCTTATTTTTAATTTGTCAATAAGATGCAGAGTTATACAATAGAAAGATTTTACACAGTTTCAAATGATATACTTTTTCAATGAATAAATAATATTTGTTTTTTTTTCAGCTAAAATAATATTTTTATAATTTGTAATAATTTTTTAGTTGTTTGAATATAACTCATCTCAAATAAAAACTAATAAATTGATTTTCAATAAGTAATTTATGGAACTAAGTTATTTTATCTTAATAACTATCTACCTAACTTAAAACAAAACAAAACAAAAAGTTTAATCTACAGGTAAATTTAAATTTCTAATCTAAATCAAATTTTTTTTGCTTCTGTACAATATAAAGTTGCAATATAGCTAGATTCATAAAATTAATGCACAGAAATTTTAAAGGAAATAATTAAAAATAAAAATACCAATTAGAAATCAGTTTTGCAATTTTGATTTTTATTTGATAATTCTTTAATTGGACGAATATTACATGTGGAGTTTTGTACCACCTTGTTGGAAAAGTTACAAATGAATCAAGTTTAAGTCAATCAAGAGTTTGATGTAAAAATATTTGATAGAATTGTTTTACAGAATACCTTTAAAGCTGCACTTTCTAAAGCTACATCTGGTTTTTCAGTTGAATCAAGTATGGCTGCAGTAAAATAAGAAGCACTTTCCATAGAATAGATTCTAGTACAGATTTTAGATAGTCTTCTCTGAAAAGAAAAAAAAATCATATTTAAATAGAAATAAAAACATTTAAAACCTTTCTAAATGATATTAAGTAAAAATATTTTTTAACTTCAGTTATTTGTTATTATTTTAAATTTTGAAAAGTAAAAAGACTAATAGATGATTAAAAAAAATAAATATCAATGATTGAAGATGTATGTCAAAATATATCAGAAAAAAAAATTATAAAAAAGAAAAACACTTTATTAATCTTGAAAGTCAGTTTACGAAATTCATACATTAAAACATCTATGTTAATAAAACATTAGGTGAAGATATGAATAACTAATGAAATGAATAACAAACTACATAACATACAAAATAAGATAGAAAATACAAACAGAAAAGGGGGAAAAAAAAAAAAAAAAAAAAAAAAAAAAATGGCACATACTACATTATTTTCATGTTGACTACAAAAGGTCAGAAATGACTAGATCAGAGCAAACAATTTAAAAACTGTTATAAAATTTTACACAATTTAGTTTTCAAACAAATATTACAAGTGTATTGTAGCAAAAGATAAAAAATTGTAATTTATCCATTGCTTTCTTTAACAGCCAGACTCTTAGGTGATCTTAATTGCATTTTTTAGTTTATATATTATTGATCACTATTAATTACACTAAATAATAAATATTATTATGCATAAGAGCTGTATTTAAAATTATTACAATTAAATTGATATAATGAAAATAAAACTTAAAATGTGATTAAATTTCAAGCTTTGAAAAATTGCTAACAAATAAAATTGTCTTACTCTCACTAATGGAAAATCAGCTAAGGACCTATCTAATCTTTCACGATGAATAATAAGTTCAGTGGCAGAATCTAAAATAATGTAAACAGAAAACATTATTTAAGATAATTATAAACTGATATAATTATATAATATATAGAAACTCCAAACTATATAGCTCAAATATTAAAAGAAAAAAAAAAGCAATATTAAAATGATTTTTCATACGCAAATAAAATGAGTCAAATATATTTAAATTATTATCAATATATAACAGGATAATAATATTGATCCCAATTAAATAGTTTTATTTACTTAATACCGCTTTTAAAAATTGTATTAAACTTTTCTTCAATTACAAGAAAACAAAAGTGAAAGATGCTGTTCTGGGAACTTCTTAGGATAAATGGTGGCTTACATTTAAATTACAGACAAAAACATAATAACATTTATTTTAATTCTGGTAGAGCATTGTGCAAAAATACATATGTGTACTGTTTTAAAGTACTTTAGTTAAGCAATAAAAAGGAACATTCATGACAAGGACAAACAGTTTTACAAATGTTAAAATGAATAAATAAAATAAAATCAATTTGATAAAAGCACAAGTTAATTCTTATTATTTTTTTAAAGATTCAAAAATATTCTCAAAAGAAAAAGCTAATAATTTTATGTATAAATTTTGACAAAAGTTGGTTTTCTACTTTCTGATTTCATACACACACAATTTTAATTTTCTTTATTTTTAATTTAATTCAATAAACTTTGTTTTTAATACCATGCTTTTAAAAAAAAAAAACTCAGCTGATTTTTTTTTAAAATAAATAACAGATTCATTATTGACCCTGTAGTGGCTATGCCCATTTTTACTTATAAATGACAAATTATAAAACATCAATTATACTAAATAAATCTATATATTTATATAGTTATTTGATAGCACCATTTTAGAAAAATAAACATTTCAAAACTTCTTGTAGTACTATTAAAAGCACTTATGCACTTTGAAATTATTATTATTATTTTTAAAATTTCAAAAGAAACTTTAAAATGCATGATACTTTAATATTTTTTTATATAATTTTCAAATTATTTCACTTACCTAAAAAGGATTTCATTGCCCCAAATGTACATGAATACATAGCAACTCTGAATGATTCTAATGATTTTAAATATATCTATAATACACAAAACATTATAATTAATTAATTATTATTATTATTATTATTTAACATTTATAACTCATGTAGGAATTCAATAGAAAATATACATACATAAGAAAAATTTCAAACTGACCTCAAAACCTTGACCCACATTTCCAATAAGATTTGAGCTAGGAACAAATACATTGTCAAAACGAACTATTCCAGCTGAAAGTTAAATTATTAAGTTGAACTCTCAGAGAAAAAAATTACATAGAAAAAATATGATTATATCAATCAATTATAAAAACTGATTTCAACTTGTTTATAAATGACAAGAATAAGAAAAGTAAAGTTAATTTAAAGTCTAACTATTTAATTTATATCAACAAATTATAATTATTTAAACTAAACGAGAAACTTGTACTTAAATATAAAACCACAAAATTTTATTTCATTATTTTGAGTGATTGCTTAAAAAAGTAACATTAACAATATATTAGATATAAATAATTTTCAAATTATATACTTGATTTAAAAATTATAACTATAAAATATATTAAAAAGGAATAAATACATACTTTGAGCACCACGAAGACAAAGTTTATCATGAAGAGTAACACTGACACCTTTAGTATTCTTTTCAACGAGAAAAGCAGTTATTTCTGTTTCCCTTGGATCCTTAAAATACATTTTTATTATAGAATTAATTAATTAAAATATATTTTACTAGTACCCTTATTGTAATCATGATAATTGTCACAGCTCATAAGAATATAAATTATAGAACCATAAAAAGCTTTTTTTTTTTTTTATCTTTCAAATATAATTAGTTACGACACATAAATAAATAAAATAACACCCATAATATAATAGGATTTAAGAATATTAATACTAAGAATCTAAATTAATTTCTAATAATTTCATATTTTTAATATAAATTTTTTTATACATGGATAAAAATAATTATTCATTAAATATACAAAATTTATATTTACAATAATTGATAAATATTTTTAAGCAAAATCATAAAAAGTCAATTAATAAAAAAATGCATAAGAGGAATGTAGAAATAAACAGAAAAATAAAGAATAAAATTTAAATCAGCTGACTGATATACAGACTACCAATAAAATTTAGAATTTAATGTAATAACAAAATGCATAATAGCAATTTTAAACAAAACAAAAAAAAAAAAAATAAAGTCAATACATTATATTCAGGCAATAAATTACATTCATCAGTTATCCTTCAAAACTGAAAAAATAGAACAGATTAAATAAAAAATAAAAAAACTATAGAATTCCAAGTGATTTTATGAAAAACCCATGAAAGAAATTTTAAAAAAAAAAAACCCCCACCATTCCATGATTTTTAAACAAGTATGTGAAAGAAATTTAATAAAAAAGAATGTGAATTTTTTTTAATAAACCAATAAGAATAGCTTGTGTAAGAAATTAAAACCACTAAGAAATGTTGAAAGTGGTCAAAGAAATAAGTAAAAAAACCCTGCTGCCCCAAACAATAACCATAATTGATAAGTTATACAAAAGTGAAACTGTTGCTATGTGAAACATTATAAAATTACTTAAATGAAGTAATCTTATTTTAAATAATTTAAAATAAAATAAAATGCCTTTTATTTAATGAATTTAGTCTAAAAACATATAAAATATAAAAAGTCTTTTTGGTTAAGTTATAGACATTATTTCTGACTTTCATTATCATAATTTAAGAAATCATATTACACAAATAAAGAATATTTAATTTTAGGAACATAATATATTACTACAAAACTGGAATAATCTATTCAAATAATTAATGGTAATTTTTATTAAGTTTATTCAGATATTCAACCGGTAAATTTTGTTTACCATTATGCCAGGTGTTTTTGTATATACAATAAAAAGTCCAGCAATACCAGCATTGGTGACCCAAGATTTGGTTCCATCAATAATAAAATTTCCATCTGGAGTTTTCTTTGCTGTGGTTGACATGGATAATAAATCACTGCCACTATGCAATTGAAAAAGAATGTAAAACATTATTTATGAATAATAAATTTATTACAATATATGCAGCAATTTAGAAAGGGAGCAAAATGTTTTATTATAAACCCTTAAGGTGAAATACATTGGGCAGATTTTACAGAGTTTATTTTATATCTCTGTAATAATTATATTTATCATAAATTAGAATGGGAACAAAAAGACATGTAAAGGTTTCATTCTATGAATCACTTAATTAGTTCATCAGTTTAAAAAGTTTTATGAACCACAATTTCCTACTTAAAATTTGTTTTAGCACATAATACATAATTGTAATTTTGAGGGATAAAAAAAATCTAAAACAACCTATCTAAAGGTATTTACCAGGTATTCCATTGAAATAAAAAAAAAAGAAAAAAAAAAATTTATACAAGAAAGTTTATTGATGAATGCAAGAATTTATTTCAATAAAATGAAAATATTCAAAAACTTAAAACTCTCGTTTAAATTGTGAATGGGACAAATTTTAAAATATTTCCAATAGTTTATTTTTGCTATTTAAATAAAAATTGAGAAATGTATCACAGTTAAGCATTCACAATATTATTTTTATTCTTATTTGTTATTTCCTCTTAGGTTTTTGTTAATAAATAGTACCTATCTGAGTATAACATTCAACACAATGGTTATCTTCCATAAAAATTAAGCTTTTGTAAATTTATTTTGTTACATTTTATTTTGTCACACAAAATTTATCCTGTAAGTTTTTCGGAAAAAATTGTCTTTTAAATGAGCTTCTTTTAGAATGAATTTTTATCTTCAAAAAAGATAAAATAATAAGAGTAATGTATATGTTTTGCTCATAATTCGCACCTAAAAAAAGTTTAGGCTTTTTAATATAGAATCAGAGTATTTCAAATAGGAAGTAATTGTAAACCACTCAAACTAATTTAACTATTAGAAAGTATAAAAAAAAAATTTGAAGTTTGAAATGATCTACTTTATAATAATGAATGCTAGGTTAAATAAACTGTTATATAATTCTGAGTATTTTAACATAAAACAATATAAAGATAATTTAAATTATTTTTGCATTTTCTGGACTACGAATAATCAAAACAAAATAGCATAGGTACAAAAAATATTTTTTACCAAGGAAAAAAAAAAAAACCCTTTATAAGTAAAATGCATCATTAATATTAAAAATAATTTTGAGTTCAGGCCCATACATTTAGACAAATATGCTGGTACATAAAATAGTTCAAAAATTGAGATGTATTTGTATGCATGATTTTCTTACTAATATATCTAATTTTGTTAATCAATCACTTACTTATTTATTTATAAAGCCTACCTTTCTAACTCAGAACAACATAAGGCACCAACAAGTTCCCAGATGCCATTCTAGGAAGGTACTGCGATTTCTGAGATTCTGAACCATAATGTAAAATACCCTAAAGGCAAAACCAATATTTAAAAATTGTATTTACAGTAAAAAAAATTTAAGAGATAGAGAATTGCGAGACTTTCACCACTAAAATTAAACAATAATAAAAATACATTCCTTTAATATGTTTCTTAAACTAAATTATAAAGTTAGGGGAACCAAAAAAAATTATGAATAATAACAACTTTATTACTTTAATCAGAATTATCAACTGAAATATCTATTACTATAATAAGAGCAGTGCAAGTTAACAAATATGTTTTTAACCCTTTCAGGGGTGATGATATATATTTTATATATCTTTAAGAATTTTTTTAGCTGATTTAAAAGCAGTATTTTTTCAGCAAAATAAATTAAAAATATAATCTCTAAAGCATCAGTATCAGCTAAGTATCATCACAGAAATAAAAAAATCTCATTTCAAATTTATTATGGTGTAAAATTATTTTTTTTCTAATGTGTTATAATTTACATTTATTGAAGCAGAAAATTGAAAATATAAACCATAAAAAAACCCCAGATATCCTTTCTATGAAGCTTATAGATCAATTATGAATTCTTTTTATTTAATAAAGAATCACATATTAAAAAGAGGTAAAACAAAAATATGTGATATATTTTTTATTGCACAACTGAAGTCATATTGCCTTTAGATGGCATGATCACAGATTCAATTCTAAGAGGTAACTAAATATGATGGATGCAAGAATGACATTCATTTTGCAATCTACAATTTATTTTTAGATTTTTTATTTCAGTTTTCTTAGATTTTTTTTATTAACAACCATACATTGTAGAGCAAGATATTTCTGACTCTGATTCACATGAATAAATTAGGAAAAGCAAAATTTACTTGGACCTCCACATCTGATAGCAGTAATTTGGATTAAGAAAGCTATAACTGCAAATCTAAGATTACCAGATTTTACAAAATCTGCACAACCACATATTTAGTTCATTCACTAACAAAACCCAACTGTGGTTGTACAAATACAAAGAAAATAGAAGCACAGATGTAATTTGTTCTGAAGCAATTATTTCCCATCTTTTAGATTTAATAGTGTTAATGCTTACATTCTGAATAAGATAACTCAAGATAAAGCTTCATTATCTCA
Organism: Caerostris darwini; assembly: GCA_021605075.1. Taxonomy (NCBI): domain Eukaryota; kingdom Metazoa; phylum Arthropoda; class Arachnida; order Araneae; family Araneidae; genus Caerostris; species Caerostris darwini. The sequence goes on along the minus strand of BPLQ01010921.1, from coordinate 474,847 downwards.
CACCATGAAAAATGTTCAAATGAAAACTATTATTGGCTTAATTGAGATGTGAAATGAAGATAAAAGCTGTAAGAGACCTTTGTTCATCAAGTTCCATGCCAGTAAAGACTCATAAGTCATTTGTGCCTCCAGTAAAAATATTGAACCTTTTATGCATGTTCAACATTGAGACACAACATGTTCTGCACTACACAAAATGGACATGTGCCACATATGAAGCACCTTGATGCCATCAAGCAAAAGATAGTAACTGTTTCTAAAAATTCCATAAAAAATTATCTGCTCCATACAAAAATTTAAAAAAATGTTTATTTTCCATTAAGTAATATTCCTCTGTCTATAAAATCATATGCAAAGAAGCATTTTATAATTTACTTAAAGTTGTTTATTTGATATAAAACTAATTTTGAATTTAAATAATTTAAACACCTTTTCTTTTATTTTACTTCAGAATATTCAAATGTGTAGTATTATCTAAATGTAATAAAATATAACTTTTATTTCAAAAAGATTACATTTCTGTAGAAATTAATATATATATATATATATATATTATCATGATAATATACCTATTTATATACATACATATTAAAATCATTCAATTATATATTGTTTTTTTTTTAACAAAAAACAATACTCTGTTTCCTCCAAGAAAAAAGTATCCTACAAGTGCAGTGGTATAAAAATATAATAGCCTCCAAAATCAGGATTTCTTTCTAGATTTTTTTTAAACTTCAATTGTGTGTTCTTATAATTCATATGTTAAATTTCATACTAAATTTAATTGTAATTTAAATTCTTTTATTTATTGTTACTGAAAGAGTTAAATGACAACCAATTACTACACAATTATGTACAATTTTATACATGCTCTCCATATTTGGATTACACTATTATTTAGCTTATATGATAAAGTATTAATAATGAATTTTGTTTGGTATTAAAAAAATGTATTGGTTTTGAATGTATATATCAATTATATAAACATAAAAAATATTATTTTTTGCAACAGTATCTTTAATTAAAATAATTAAAACAAATAATTTTGTTTACTAAGAAAATAAAACAAATTCTCTAGAATTAAATTAAAATAATATTAAAAAAATTTTATAATAAAGAAATACTACTGACTTATAAATTAAAAATTGGACAAATATGACTAAAGAAAAATTGCATTTACATACTTGTGCTGCAAAAAATTCATGAGCAGCTAAAGTGCTGGCTATAGAACAGTCTAATCCTAAAACTTCATTTAAACGAGTAGATGCTGTATGAGAAAGATCTAAACCACCTACCAAGAAATTAAAAAAAAAAAGTGTCAGTTAAATTATAATATTTTTCATCACAATATGGCAAATATTTATGATTGCAAATAAAATTAATGCGAAATTGTATTAAAGTTTAAATATTTTCCCTCAATTTAGTGAAAAAAACCCACATTAATGATTACTCTAAAGTAAAATAATTTCAGCACACACTTAAGATATTTAAAAAAGTATTTACCATATTTAGTTGGAATAGTTCGACCAAATAAACCCATGTCTTTCAATTCTTGTAAAATATCTTCTGGTATCTTAGCATTTTGATCAATTTCATGAGAATTTACTATAAATGAAAGAATTTTTTTTTTTTTAAATTAGTAGTATCAATACATATAATGAAAAATTATTTACAAAACCACAGAAATTTTCAATGTGCTTGAATCACAAGTTAATTTTATTTTCAATTGGATCAAAAATCATTTTTGAATAGTTATACACAGAAGCTAATACATAGAGTAATAACAGTAAATTATTGAGAATCTACAAGCAATTAAATTTCTTTTTTTCAATACATAAAATTATAAAATAACATAATCCCATTTAAAAGGTGTTTTTTTTTTAAATTTTGTTTAAAACAAATAAAACCCCTTATAAAATCTATTGCAGTATTTTTTATTATGAATAAAATAACAAAATAAAGAATATTAAAATATTTTTAATTGAATTATAAATAATTTAAAAGTGTAATACAAAGCAACACCTTAAACAGTTCAACAAAATATTTATCATAATTCAATGGTTGAAATAAAAGTACATTAGATATAAACACTAAAATATGAAACATTAATGAATAAATAGCAATGTTCTAGTAAGAAATAAAAATAATGTTTGGGCATGGTAATATATAATCAATTAATTCATCTTTGAATCTACTTTATTAAAGACAAGTTAATCATTTTAAAATGCTGATTAGAACTTCAGAAAATTCAATCTATACAAACAAGTAAAAATACCTTTTTGTTTCATGAAATTATTAAGGTTTTTAATAGCATTTTCCAATTCAATTACTTGATCTTTATCCAGAATTTCAGGAAAAGCAAGTAACTCCTATAATTGAAAAATAATGTAAAGGATTTGTATACTATTTAAATTATATATTAAAAATATTTAAATTATATATTATATAGCCCTAATATTAAATCAAATTCATATAAAGAAATACAAATCTGAAATAAGATATTAGTTTTTAGTTACTTTGTTCATTATAACTGAAATTAACAATTTGGTAAAGCTCTGAACTGTATAGGTAACATTTTTTTCTTCTATATCAAACTGTAGTGATATCCGCCACAAGAACTCTAGCAGCCCCAATAAAATGTAGTCTTGGTAAAGTTGCCAGAGTTAAAAGTCATAAAATCAAGTGAAGTGCATGTTGTTAAATGTAAAAAGTGGCTTCACCTGAAGAGCATAGAGAACAGACATCATTAGTAGCTACACCAATGTGATGCAAGTGTTTATTAAGAAAATCATGTCCTGTCAAGAGTCGGAACTGCACGGGGCAAGTCCATTGGGATTTGTGGTGGAATAAATATATTACATGTTTTATCATTTGAAGGAGTTTGTACGTTTGTTTTAAGGGTCTGTCTATTTTCTTCTTTACCTCAGAATTAAATCGATGAAAGGATAAAAGAAATTGTGGCTGTGGTAACTTAAACCATTTTTGGCCAAGAGGTCAGCTTTCTCATTTCTAAGCACCCCATAATGGCTGGGAATCCACTGACAATCTCCCAGCCAGAAGTAATTGTATTGGACATATTTATCTTAGCCTTTTCAACAAGGAAGCAATCACTAGATGTATAGGAGACAGGTGACAAGATTGGAGCCTGGAAATCAATAAAGATAACTGGCTTTATATTAAGGTTAGTAGTTAGTACAAAAAGGTTTAAAATTGCATTCCTTATGGCAAAAATCTCAGCATCAAAATTGGAGGCATTAAGACCAACTACATATGATTCCTAAAAAAATCCTTTACAATAAACTGGTACCAGTATTTCCATCACACACAGAGCCATTGGTGTAAATGTGGATCCATTCAGAATCAGGATAATTTGTAGTAATAACCTCTAAAGAAAAGGTCTGAAGAGTATTAGGAACTGTATCACATTTCTTTTCAGACATACCAATGGAAAGTTTATAAATAGCTGTACTATTAGGTAGAGAGAAGCCAATTTGAAAAGGACAAGATAACGTTGGTATGATGTTATATAGAATACAAAGTTCCTCAGCACAAAAGATAAATGAATTGAGAGTTTTCAGTCTGGTGGTGGTGGAAGAGTACTGTTATTACTGCTGCAGGTTTAATCTTTTGTACTTATCATGGGGTTTTAATATCTGTTTTTCTCTTCCAAATTTTAAAGGTAGGTAAAAATGCAGTTGTTTCAGAATTTTCTTTGAAACAGATGCTTTTTTTTATAATAATATAATGCTCATAAATCTGAACAATTTATGAGTTGTTGTTCTTTGACTTAAAAATACATGAAGAAACATTGCAGTTTTCAATTGATATAATTGAATGTTTAGTCAGTATTTTTTTAAATTTAAGATTTATCTGCTAAGGAAAAAATATTCTTTTATCTAAATGAATGTATAAAAATAGATACAAGATGCATCTTTACTTTGGCAAAATTAAGTGCTGCTTTGGTTTGGCTTGTCGCTCTATGGTCATTTTGTACAAACTTTGGGGTAATTAGACCAGGACCTACAATTTAATGCGGATTCCAAACCACTAACTAACATCCATGCCACAGATAGGATTTGCACCTGAAGCCTCTGGTACCCAGAGCGCTAGCCAATTGGCCATCAGGCAGCATTAAGTGCTGCAAATGCCCTATAAAAAGTGGGTTATGATTCTAATATTCCAGATTCATCGTAACTTCACTATAGAAAGTGACCAGGCAATCAAATTCAGTTATGATAGACAAGTAATTTTTTTTTCCTTCTAATTAAAATAAACCCCACTTGCAATATAATTTAGTAAGTTAATTTTGTTTATTAAATTGGGGAGCTTTTATTATAAGAATTATCCACAACAATTAGCAGATTTGACAACTTATAAGTAACATCTCTGTACTGTTTAGTATGGTAAATGCAAAAAAGACTTTCTGAGGTACTGTATCACATTTGAATATATAGAATACACTTTATTGTAGAAATATTTATGAAAAAAAATAAAGAATTATGAAAGAAAATAAAAAAATTATGAAAATAAATAATATTGTAATAATATTTATAAAATGATAAAATAAAGGCATGGGATACAATGGAACCATCTGTTTCTTTAAAAATATATTTTCACTTCTACATGAAAATTTATATATATTAACACATACTGTTATTGGTTATACTAATAACATATTTGAAGAAAATAATAATATCAATAAAAATAACCAACTTATAAAATATCATTATAATTACTATATGTTATTTAACAATTGCAGAAAATATGGCTACACAGTTAACAAATAATAATAAAAAAATATTTCTTAATATCCAAACATATTAATACCAGGTTAATTTTGAGAGGCAGCCATCATAAAAGACAAATTATCTGTTAAAGTTTTAAGAAGAGAAATTGCTACAGTTGGGAGAAATATTTTTTTTTCCACAAATAGGGGTACTTAAAATGATGCTTTGATCATCTTGGTCTCTTTTAAGATTGGGTGAAAGTATATTATAAATGGAATTAACTTTCCTTTTAAAAGTTACCAAAGATATTATTTAACATTTTAATCCTCATCCTAACAGTTGGTCAGGAAAAAATTTTATAAAATAAAAGTAATACTTTTCTAACTTAATCATAATCAAACAAAAAATATAAAATTTTCTTAACTCTCAAAATAATGAGATGCACAAATAAAAAAACATTAGTTATTATTTAAATAAATTAGATACTAATAAAAAAAAAAAAAAAAAAACTCACTGTGTCAAATTTTCCAACAAAAAACTCTTTAACGAATGGTGGTCGTTTCCATTTAACAACAGAAGGTTTTGACAATTGAATTTTTTCTTTGATAACAACTTCTTGTGTTTGAGCATTTTCTGAGGAATATTTCCTCCAGATGTTGTTTACACTACTGCATTGTCTATTCTTTAAAAATTTTGATAAATAACAATTTGAGTACTTTAAGGTTGGCCATAAAACTTTAGTTGATTCCATTTTTTACAAAAGCTGGAATTAAAAAATCAGAATGAATAAATAATCAGTTTTAATAAAGTATATACAGTGATTTGAATATTTTTATTATTTATTATATTTATTTTTTGTTATATTCATTTTAAAATTTATTTTTTACTTATTTATTATATTCTTTATTTTAAAAAGATAGGAACATATGACACATTTCATTTCTTTTTTTTTAGAAATTTAACTATTGAAAAAAAAATTACAGATTTAATTAAAAAATTAAAGCATTTTTAACTCTAAAAAATTTTGAAATTGTTTAAAATTCCAAATTTTTTCAAATTGAAACACTAGATTTATTTAGAAAACAAAAACTGAAATATAATATGAAACACGAAGATCTATTAATTTGCATTTTGCAAATTTAATAAGAATATCTATTTCTCTATGCTTAAATGATGCTTTATGAAAAAATTTTAATGCCTTATTTTAAAAACTTTTTGGTTTATAATACAATAATTAAATCGCACATTTTTTCCCTTTTATTATTACATACAACAAAGTGGCTTTATATTTTTATAATTCAAACAAAGTTAACTTTTCAAGATATAAAAATTTCTCTCTGAATAATAAATTTTTAGCATATAAAAAACAAAAATGCTGAAATCTTATAAATACTTTATAAAAAAAAATTTAAAAATATTAAAATCTGTCACAATTTTCCAAATAAAAAAAAAAACACTATTGCTTTAGTTGTAATGCTTTCTAATCCTCATACATCAATGATGTCATATTGATAGCATCACTTCTGAATGGAAAATAAAAAACAAATTGAACCAATTATTATGTATAATCAAAATAACTGACCAGGAGATATAACAACTTAAGTATGTTTATAAATTATAATGAAAATACAATTTATTGAAGAAGTTCAACATCTATAATAAATGTTAATTTTTTAAATCTTCATATTTTTCAATCATTATTAAAATATTTCAAAACTGTAATGACCTAACTAGGTAATTGAATGAATTTCCGTAATAAGTATATGAAAAGGTGGCTTGCAAATATTCCTATTAAAATAGGTAGTTGGTATAAAGTTAGTTAAAAAGCTGAAGTTTAAAAACATACATTAATATAAAATAATTAAATGTACTAAACTGCTACGCAATATTTAAATTATTAATTGCATTTATTTTCACATCGGACAACTGATAAATTTCAAAATCTACAAATATACTGAAAGATTGAAACAATTAAGTTTTAAAATATCCCAAATATCTTTCGTTTTGGTGTAAAGTAATTAAGCTTAAGTTAAAAATAAAAACCAACAATGAATGTTTATCGTAATGAATTAAATTAAAATATTCGACCTTTGATGAAAATGAAAATTGTATTAGTTTTTATTTATTTATTTTTTGCGGGAGAAAACGTGATCGCGGCAAAAACACAAAACATCTTGGCTTGATTTGACTTGACTTTCAGATTTATGCTCGCCGGTTGGCTGCTTTATCTCAAATTATCCATTTATGGTTGAAAAGAGAGATAGAAAATAGTATCCATGAAATAAAAACTCGTAATTTACGGAACTACAATTATATATTATACATTCTATTGTCTACCTATTGAAAAACCAAAAAAATGTACATTGTCTTAAAATTTAATCCGTCGAAAGCCACAAACTATGAGTAGAATACTATAAAACTTTGTTCATTGTAGTCAATTCAATATATTCAAATCATGGCTGAAATTGGAAAGTGGGGGAAAAAAAAATACGCCGTTGGTCGTCTATTTGAAATAAATTATATATTAATGAGAAATTATATATTAATGAGAAATTTTATTTCATATTTGATTATTAATTATTGATATGGTAATGCATATCTTGCTCAAATATTTTTTTTTTGTTCTAATGCAGCTGGCAAACACTTAGACATTTGTCTTTGAGGCCTTAAGGAAAGCGCTGAACAGATGTTACTCACTTTGCTCTATCCAGAAGGTGCGTGTAGCTTGAAAATAAGCTACGGATATGGAGTAACAGTACCACCGCAACGCTCTACGATCTTGTTAGACCGGAACCTACGATTTAAAGTGGATTCCGAACCCCTACAAACATCCATGGCACCGCCGGGATTTGAACCCGAACCTGTGGTACCGAGCGCCAGAGCGCTGTCAGGCCCCATTTGACATAAGTCTAAAGAAGCAATAAAAGAGTAAGAACGTTAAGGGTAAAATCATTGTTAAGCGCACTACTACTATTACTACATTTTTATAGCTGGGATTGAATGTTTATGATAAGTTTTAGAAAGTATTTGAGGAGAAAATGATTTTATCTTTTCTTCTTTGAGGTGATCAAAAAGATTTTATGTAAGCTGGCAAATTTTTATTCTGGAGGTGAATCGAAATTTTAGGATGAAGTTTAAAAGGTTGAAAGTAAGGAATTAACGGAATTAAGCCACTTCTAGATATTCTTCATTTCTTTTCAGCAATAAGACAAATACCTTTTCTTTTTCTTTGTCATTTTTCGATGTAAGAACAGGATCTGGATTTACATAGAATTTTTTAATCAATGGGATTTTTTTTTTCTTCTTCGGCAGAATTTTTTAAAGGAAAAATTAGTTGAATAGTTCTTAAAATTGTTGGTTGTGTAGTTTTAACTTTCACAAGTCGAATTTCATTATCACTTCCTGATATAACTTCGATAATTTTACCTAGTAGCAAGTTGAAACATTTAGTGTGATCATTTCTTATTAAAACTATGGTGTTGATTTTTAATAAATTTCTTTCTCTATATTGGGATATTTGAATAAATTGACCTAAGTATTGTGTTCTAAATTTATTCCTTAAATGTTTTTAAAATGTTTGCTTGCATTTTATTCAAAGTTTCTGCTGTAGTATATCGATGTCAGATAAATCTTATTCTTAAATGTCAAATAGAAATACGGATAGAATTAAAGATTTAATTGCACCAATTTCTGCCTTATTAGTAAATGGTGTTGAGTTGGTAACTTGTTCACAATCAACTAGGATGGTTATAATTTTTTGATAGATTAAGAATGCGGGACCGACTTTCTTAAGTAAGTTTTTGATGATTCTAACAAGTCGCTTCCACCGACCACCCCACCAAGGTAAAGTTGGTGAGTTAAACTTCCATTCGATTGTCATTACTGAAACAAATTTTTGTATTCTTCTCCGATAGAAGTTCTTCAATAATTGAGAAATAACGAGTCGGCCATGACGATTCGTGGTACCTGAAATACTGCTGCCTTTTTCACCCTGTTTTCGGGAAGAGCTGAAGACGCAGATTCTAAATCTTTTGAATTAAATTTTTTGTAAATGACGCACTTGCTGATTACTCTCCAGATAGATTTTCTTCTATTCAAAATTCAATATTTCTCTCTAAGAAAATTCAAGAAGATTTGGAGGCTAGTATTCAAGTTCTTAATGTGCTCGTGGATTAATATCTTGTCTAGTGAAATAACTACCGGTTTAAAAAAAAAAAAAAGAAAGAAAAAAAAAGTCTTTCGTCTTTTCGGTTTGTAATCTTTGTTTTTATTCTAATTATACCTTTAGTGATCTTTATCAGTTTCGAAGATTTTCAGGTCTTTTATCTTGCTCTGAAAATATTTTTTGTTGAATTAATTTAATGATGATATTTCCAGTTTAATAAGTTCATGAGGCGTCGATCTAATTCACCAGTTTCTTTAATTGTATACCAAACAATTATTTTAAGTGAAAAATTGAAGCCCCAAGACGGTGAATTTGTTCATACTATGAGAAATATGTATACGACCAGTTTTTTTTTCCATCAATTTATTCAATGCTCTTCAACAGACTCAGAGTCTTATGCTTGTCTTTTTGATTTTTCTTATTATTTATATTTTGTAAATGGCTGACTGGCTAGCGCTCTGGCGCTCGTTACCACATGTTTCGGGATCGAGTCCCGGTGGTGACATGGATGTTTGTAGTGGTTCGGAATCCATTTTAAACCGTAGGTTCCGGTCTAACAGGATCGTAGAGCGTTGCGGGGATTATGTATTGTTACTCCGCGTCCGTAGCTTATCTTCAAGCTACACGCACCTCCTGAGTAGTGCTAAGTGAGTAACGTCGGTGCAGCGCTTGCCTTAAGGCTTCAAAGACAATTGTCTAAGTGTTTTCCAGCTGTATTAAAAAAAAGTCAAAAATTATTTTAAGTGGAAAATTAAAATCCTAAGATGGAGAATTAGTTAATACTAAGTAGTTATACGACCAGTTTTTTCACATCAATTTATTCAATGTCAACAGACTCCGAGTCATACGCTTTTCTTTTTGATTTTTCTTATTATTTATATCTTGTAGATTTAGAATAAAGCTAGGCCATTCTATTGTCGGCAGCTTCAACCAAGATGGTCACTTTCCTCATCTTATCTTCGTTAAAACATTTGTTTTTCAGCTTCTGGAAAGAAAATCAGCTTGATTTTTATCACCAGATTCATAAAATAAATCAGATATTGAACTTTGTTTTCTTATTTCTTCAACTCGTTTTTTCACAAATACGGACCAATTGTCATCTTTAATGATCCAGGTAAGAACTGTTACATAATCACTCCAATCACTTTGTATTTCGTAGCCCAAAGACTCATTGACAGAGTTTTCGCTAATCTGACTCCAATTAATACTGCTCAAAGCTACATTCTGGAAATTGTTGGTCCTTTTGATGGTGAATTAAGGAATTTAGATGTAAAAAGAAATATTTTAATTCCATTTTCCTAGCAACAACATAATCATTTTTATTGCCATCTCAAAATATAAGAAATGAGTAATTTTTCCGGGGGAATTTCCTCCATCTAGAACAGGGGTGGTCAATCCGCGGCCCGCCTTGAATATTTTTCCGGCCAGTGAGATTTATCACACTTTTACAAAATATATTTATTTTATAATGGCCAAAGTAGTGAAAACTAACGCATTAAAAAAATATATTATGTACGCATCTATATTTCCAAAAATTAACTGAAGAAATTATGAGAAAAAATTAACTTTGATTTTAAAATAATATTCTTGCGAAAAAGTTATGCCAGATATCGCCCGTTTTACTTATGAATTTACAGTTATGAGTTCGCAGAATATAATTTAATTATTTTACAAACTCATGAGGCGCGCATCTTGGAACATCTAATATAACAAGTTCTATGTTTCACTTTAAGTGACTTCAGTGACCATCCCTAGATACGGACAGTTTACTGTTGATGGCAGTGCAAACCAGACTCTTAGTTCAAGTTGTTAGCGCTTTTGGTTCAACTTACATCTGCTAATCTTTTTTTTTTTTCGAAAATGAAATCGACCAAACACAAAATACGCTCGGACATAACCAAACGCAACATCAATTAAGTTGTGCAAATATCCAAATTGAGATCGATTTCCAAAAGCTAAGCGAAAGAGTGGAGAAACAAATATCGCTCTAGTAAAATAAATATTTTTTAATGATTTCATTTTTTTTATTTCGTTTATATTCATATATTTTTATTTTTAGTATATATATTTCTTTATAATGTGCGTTTAGTATCATTATTGTTATCTTATCTATATTTACATGTAAGAATAATAATAAACACAGAATAATTACTCATTATGTTTCAATTTTTCACTCTAAAAAATGTCTATAGTGGGTTTAAATCTAATATAGGGATACATAATTTTATTTGTGGCCTGCAAGATCATTTGGGTTGGCCAACTATGATCTAGAAGTATTAATTTGTACTAATGCAAGCCATGAGATAAATGAGATAAGTTGCTCTTGAAAACCATCACGAATTTCTACATCGTATTCCAGGTTAAGTTTTTCAAATTTCCCGCAACATAAGTTTAGAGTAAAGTGTTACAGATGCAGCGAATCTCATTGGATCAAATATTTTATATTACCGTAGACAAAATAGTCCGTTTCGTTATGTTCCAGATGACTACTAGTACTTCTAACCACTTCACATCAATACTTAAATTATTTAAAAAGCTATTCCATCTTAATCTAAGACAAAACGCTGTTTCCCCTGAATAATCTATCTCCTGATGTGAAGACATCCCCCTCGAAATTCTAATCTCTTTAGTTCGTTTAACAAAATGACTTATATCTTCTTCATTATCGATGCTGGTGAACAAGATTGTCAACGTAAAAGTCATTCTTCATAATAGATACAACTGAAGGATACAAGTTTTCGTTATTTTTGATATGATGCACTAAAGCCGCTTCTAATAAAAAGGAACTATCCTTTGCTCCAAATACTATTCTTGTAAGAAAAAACATTCCATAATTGTTGTAATTCTTATTTTTCTACCACTAGTGACATAGCAATGTCTGCTGTCATCACGAGTATAGTTTAAACTTGTCACCCTCATGACCATCAAAATATAAAATGAAATTTATTGAGAAAGCATTTTTGCTCAATTGGCTAAATAAAAAGGGCCTAACTTCAATTATTTTGTAAATAAATTTTAATGAACAAAAAAAGGTCAAATGTCTTTTTATTAATGAGCCAATCTAATATGCATAACTTTATTATTAAAAAACAATTTAAAGAAAACTCAGTTATTTACAAGTTTCGTTCTATAAGCTCTAATACAACAAACTTTACTTTAACACGATACTTGCATTCTCTTCTTTCTGACTTTTTGTTTTACGAATATTGAAATTGTGCCATTAAAATCTACACCTCTTTTCAATTGAAAAAATGGCTAAGCAAGAGAATCGTGTTTAGTTCATAATGGATCGGAGATAATTCTTAATTAGCTTGAATTTCGAAAATCTAGTATCACATGATACAACAAAAACGGATATAGTTAAGGTTTGGTTTGTCACTCTACTGTCATTTATTGCCACAGGAGGGCTAATTAGACTTGGATATACTGTTTAAAGTGGACTTCGAGTCACTAACCAAGCCACCGCCATGATTCAAACCATCAGACAGCTAATAAAGTTAAGGAAAACCTTAATATTAAAGTGAGTTTGGGAACAGAGTCGAAAAGTTTATATTCAATCACAAACTCTAAAAAAATTAAGGAATTCCAACTAAGAGACACTTCTCAGAAGCATGTCTGGGATCACTTCTATCACATCCGAAATTTAGAGAGTCGTTTAATTATAGACCCGAGCAGTTTAATTTCGATTTTTCTTACTAGTTGTAGTAATGAAAAATGTAATCGCTTTAATTCCGAAAAACTTATTTTATTTAGTATGATCTTAAAAGTTTACATTAGTTATTAACACACAACAATAAAGACCAATAAAATGAATAGACAAATTTATAAGTAATAAAAAAACCTTAATAACACATGAAGCAAGTCAAGAGAGAATTCGGACGAATAAGAAATAATTTTAGTAATATGAGAAGTATTCATCACTTACAATATTTTCATTTAGATGTGTGTTAAAGACACTGAAACTACGTGCCAACATTGCCAACAATGATCAATGTGTTCCAGGTTATAATTTGCACTACTTTAATGAACATCAACAAGGATTTTCTAGGACGGAGTTCGTCTATAGCAAAGATGCGTATTGTGTAGTAAAGGAAGACAAATGAAACATGGATAGTGGCAGAATTAAAATTTCTTTTGTTATGAGAGATTGCACATTTTTATAATTTTTTGACAGTTATTTTGTTAGTTGAAATTATTACTTTCTAACCAAGATACGAAAATTGTATAATTAAAAAAACAATAGTAAAAATAATATAATATAAAATAGATAAAAATAGAAAAATGAAAATAAAAATTACATCAGGACAGTGAAAGCTAAAGGGGTAGTTTGAATAAAAAGTACAAATCAAAACGAAGGAGACAAAATGAGGTCAATTCATGAATTAAATAAACTTTTAATGCTAATATCAGTAAGAATATTTCTTTTCAGTTTATCAGCTATTAATTTAATTACGACTGAAACCAAAACACTGAGTTTGTTTTTTGTTGCAAATCGGTGGGCCTGTTTATCCTACTTATGCATGCCACGAGCATGCATAAGTAGATGAAGAGAAAACATTGCTTTCCAAGAAGACTTTTTAGGGTAATTGTTCCGCAGTTTGAATTTCATGTGGGCAAACATCCTGAAGTCCCTGTTTAATATGACTGTTAGGCGTAGGGCTGACAACCTTACCCCGTAAAAAGGAAACATCTCCTGTCTCTAAATATAAAAGTAGACAGATGGCCTTGGCCTACCATGTGGCTGTCGAGGCAATGAAGAAACATCATGGAATCATCAAGCATCAGGCTGTTTGACGGTCGATGTAAGGCTCTTTACACGCGCGCTGCCACAATCACCACCGAGTGGCTTCGTTTTCCTACTTAGAGACAGCAATAGACACCGCTTGCGGATTTGAACATATGTTGTTCTACAGAAATATCTGGCCGTTGGTACCGAAGGCTTCAGGTTCTAATCCTGACGGTAGTATGGATGTTTGTTGGTAGTTCGGAATCCACGTTAAATTGTAGATCCCGGTCTATTTAACCTAAAGTATGCACAAGTTGACCGTAGAGAGACAAACCAAACCTCTACAGAAATAATATTAGTTTATAAACAAATTATAAATTTAAAGTTAAAATCACGTAATGTATTCTTATGAACTTTACTAAGAGATTTTGAACAACGTTTTATGAAGATAGGAATCAAAATTTCAATAAGTTTTTTGAAGTTTATTATATAAAAATATGAAACAATAATTTTGTTTAGTTTCACAAAACAATTCAAGGTGATATTTCAATAATTCGTCGTTCCTCATATGTTACTAAGTAAATTTCCAATTATTGTATTTTAACATTATGAAACAGTTAAATTTAAAAAATTAAATTAAAAACAGAAATATATTCGTAATAAATTAAATTATCATTTATAAACAATACTAAATACAGTTTTAATTAAACTAAGATGCTATTCTAGTGAATTTATTGTGATCCCGAATATATTAAGATGTAATATCATATAAATTATTTCTTTAACTATTAGTTATCTTTCTCCAATATTTGTTGATAAATGATAAGATTATTGATCATGCTACAAATTATTTCTGTGGACAAAATGAATCTTAATAAACTATCCGTAAGAGAAAAGTTGTAAAAATTTTGTTTATTTGTTCGATTAAGGCTTTCAAAAATTTTATTTATGTATTATATTCGATTGAGGAGTTGTTCAATGTTATATGATGCAGCATTTAAAATTTTCTAATTGCTATTCTTAAGTTAGCTTAAATTTCATACCTAAAAACATAATTTAAATAAACCATAAATGACATAGCCAATCAATCTTACTTTTTTTGGATGTTATCATTTTTTTACATTTATTTTTAAGATACATTGTCATTTCATTATCTGTTTAGCTATGTAATTTAATATAAGTTTTTAAAATTCTGCTTTAAAATAATATACGTCTGGACACAATTCTTTTTCTTTAAATTTTATCAAATAGTTTTTTTTTAAATAACATATAAACACATTAATTTTAGTCATATGGGAAGATTCAATCATATTTCTAAATAATTCTGAATGTATGTGATTGAAACTAGCATGAAAAATTCTGCAATGCAATTCTGTGTAAACAAAACCAACATCGCTGTTACGAAGATAATTTATCTAGTAGTCCTTTAAACTTTAATCTTGTTAGAAATCTTATCTTGTGTTCTCTCACTCAAGTATAAATCTATAAAAAGTGTTCATGTCAAAGGGTCATTCCGTAAGAGTTACCAGTTGAGAAGTATGGAGATTATCTTAACTCTCGTGTGCGCCGTTGTTGCTCTCTGGATAGTGTAAGTAGTTTTGATTTTGTTTTGTGCTGCATTGTTTTTGTTATAATGGCACGTTTTAATGTTGTTTTTGTATCGTTTATACTGTCACAGATGATATTTATGATGTTAAAATAATATTAAATGCTGTTAATATCATTGTGATTTTAAATTTACGCTGCAAGAGGTCAGAGAAATTTAGAACAGAAAACTCAGTAAAAAGCAATATTTATTCATTTATTTATTTGCAAACAATATGCCAAAAATAAGGGTTTTTTTCCTAATGAAAATAAAAAAGAAACAAAAGCGGAAATAAAATATTTTTACTCTAACAAAAAATGTTTATTGATTTGGAATAGAATTTAATTCGCACAGTTTTCTAATAGATATCGGAACTAGCCTTATTATCAGAAGAATCAGATTCACAGCTGCTTCATGTCAAACAACTGTGATTAGGCTTTCATATTTGTGACATTTTTCGTTATATAAGTGTGTAAAACACGTTTTTTTTAAATTTTTTAAATTTTTTTTAAAAGCTGTGAACATGTCGAATATCGTACAAAAATAAGAACTTTTTGCAAAAACATTTACTTTTCTTTTTTTTAATTGGAAGAATAGTGGAGCTGAATTTATCGAAGAATGATTTAAATTATTAAAAGAAGGTTATTTTGGTACAAAAGACCAATAGTACTCTGGGCAGCCGAAAAAAATCATGAGCTTCTAAAACAATATAAGATCATTACTGATGAATGTTATTAACTGCAATTTATGTGTTTGAGCCGAGTTATTGGAAAAAAAATAAAATAAGAAAAACGGGACAGAAGTTGAGAGAAGGCACTACAAAATTTCAACGTAAACTTTGCACTTTGTAAAAACGCACTTTGGCGATAAGAGTTTTTGACGCCTAATTCCCATAGCTTCTATTCTGCGATTTTACCAATATATTTTCTGTTTGTTGTTTTACGTTTTTAAAGGAATTAAATTTTAATTGTTATTTAATAATATTATACATATCCTGTAGAATTCATATGCTTTTCTTGTTGCAGGTGGCGGTGGCAGAAAACGTCGGTATTCCACAAACTGGGAATTCCAGGTCCCGAACCGAGTCTCGTTTTCGGGAACCTCCTGGAGCTCTACAAAAAGGTAACACATACTTTCAAACTTCATTGAAGAAATATAGATAATGTTTTACACACACACACGCACACACACACATACACACACATATATATATATATATTAACGTATTTTAAAAAAAAAATCTTTTCAATATAAATTGTGGTCAAATCACATTTACACACAAGATGTACATGCAGAAAGTTCATTAAGAATAAGCTTTGAGCGATGAGAGTGATTATTACGTTACAGAAAAGAATTCTGCACCTTTTTCGCATGAAAATAGCTTTGCAAATAAATAAGAATTCTAAAGATAACTTTCAAAATTGAATGCTATCAAAATACGCTTATTTAGGATTTTTTTTTTTTTTTTTTTTTTTTTGCGTTTTAAAAGTTCAAAATTGATTATTTTGTGTTAAATATCGGAACACTTAAATATTAGAAGAATATTTTATTCAATATTTTCTAATTTATTGTAAACTAAGATATAAGAAATTTTTTTAATAACATGATAGCCTGAATGCAAGATTTCTATCTATGATATACACTCAAGAGCCAAAACATTATGACCACTTGTCAATAACGAGTTGGCCCACCTTTGGCGCGCAACGCAGCTTCAACCCGCCTTGGCATGGATTAATACCACCACTTAATACCAGTTAAATACCACTTCCACCTGATCACGTGCCTTTCACGTCATCCAGGCGAGTTCATTGCAAAATGTAGGGGTGGTCATAATGTTTTGGCTTTTGAGTGCATATATATATTTCTTGATTGCCCTAACACAAAAGTCACAATTCTATTTTTAAAAAAATTAGTAAATGCTTACTTCAAGAATTCATTACATAATTTACAAGGATTCCTTACATTCCTAAAATATGAAATATGTTGTACTGACATGTAACATAAAACATGTTTATGTGACAGGTAACATCCAGTATTTTGAGTTTGTCTTTTCTTCATGTAGATCGCGGCAAATTACTTTAGCATATGCTGCCAGAAGTCTTCTGAAATCTGCTTCTGAACCTTTTCTATTTAACCTTTTCTATCTATGTTACGATATTTTGCATAGGGCAAAGAAAAATTGCTTAGATTGAAGTTATAAGCTTAATTACTGAAAAATTTATGCTTTCTTTGTTTATTAAAAAAAATGAGATGTATTCAAATGCGTTTTGAAAAAATCTTTTTTTTTTTTTTCCTTGTATACACAGTTTTGAAAAGAGGTAAAAAAGAAAAAAAAAGAAAAAGTCGTCGCATAAAAAAAAAAAAAGATTTATTTAAATAGTTCTAAATAGTAATAACTCACTATAAATTCAACGAGTACTAAAAAATTCAAAAAGTAATGATAAAACATAACGTATTTCTCGGAAAATGACTGAACGGTAAGTAAACAGAATGTAGATAGTATATAAGCAAAGTACAATTCCTGAGCATTTAGGATGGACTTATTTAACATCATGTTTATCAAGAAATATAATAGCTTTGAGTATTAATGGAGAGCCACTCCAAGACTTTGTATCCATTCTATTTATTTTTAGATTGTCTTGATAAGCTGTGATCAAACTAGTAGCATGACCAGAGTGAACTCGTGAGATTGAAGTTCATGTTTTTCTTTTCAGGGGCCTTTGCAATGCCACCGGGAATGGGTAAAAAGTATGGACGGGTTCTAGGGTGAGTTTCCTACATGCTTTTTTAAGGCAGACATGTTATTAATATGAAATTTTTTAATGCCGCGCAATAGTATTTCGATTTAGGGACAATTTGTTGTTAAAAACTTGATTTTTAATATGTTAAAGATGTTTAAACGTAGAAAAATGTTTATTTGTTTCCATGTACCAAAATAAAATAATTTTAATTCAAAACAAATTTAAAAAAAAAGCTTAAACCTAACTGAAGATGGTCGGAGAATAGAATGAAAAAAAATCAGCAATGTGTAAGAACATTGTGAATATAGTTTTTATTACGTATTTTGATAAATGTATCAAATTTTACATAGTTTGCCAGATAATTGATGAGAATCAGCAGTTTATCAATTACTTTCTTTTAACGATTGACAGAGAAAACAAAAAAGGGGCAATAAATCTGACTAAAGATGTAAAATTTGGTGGCCGATAAAAGTGAAAGTAAATAAAAAATTGGCTTTCCAAAAAAATTGATTTTAAATAATTATTTTATTTTTATGATAAAAAAAAATCAATTTTTGAGTAATATAAACATATAGCAATGGAGTTTAGGACAGCAAGACATGAGGAAAGAGGCAATTGAACCTCTCTTTGAAAAAATGATGCATATTTATTTCCATGCATTTGACTAAATTTTTGCATTTATCTTTAAAAGAACATATTAATAAAGTTTGATACAGTCAGTCAGTTTGAGGTTTACGGAGTTCCACGGCCTTATATGGGCCTAAACTCCTAGCTGAGAGTAAGTCACATGGTTATATAAAAAACGTTAATAAACAACAAAGCAGTAAGTAACCAAGATCTGTCCCAAATTACCAGATCAAAATAAAATAAAAGAGCAACGTGTAAATCAGAGAATTTCAATAATAAAAAACATAAATTAAGAAAAAAGAAATTTAAAGTAAAAAGTTTGATACAGAATTAAGATTGGAATAAAATAGGTTGATCAGTGCTGCGAGCCAGTTGAAGTTGGCAACCGCGCGTAGCTATGGAGACAATAAATACCTCTGTTGCAACTGGCTATTAAATTTGTATCTAAGACAAGTTTTAGGAAAACTGCAATAAAACTTATAACAGTCTTAACAACCTTAATTTATTACAAGAAAATGTGCTTCTTTATTTTTATAAATAAAGACGCTTCTTTATTTATAATAATAAAATTTAAATTTTATTTCTTAGTTAACACTTAAACTCATGTAACTGTTATCAATATCGTGATTGATTGTAAGATTGTAACCATGCAGCCTCCTACGCTATCATGTTTTCACCCACGCACTGGCAAGAATGTCCCTGTGGCGTTCAAGAGAAATAGTCTGTAAGCCTTGTGACATGCACAGGAGAGGAAGTATAGCGCAACTCGCGCTTCTGTTGAGAAACCTTTACTTTGTAATCTCTTATCCCGAGGGTATATTTTGAACGCAACCCTGTGTATTAGTCGGCTTACAGACTTCACCAGGAGAGGAAGTATATTTCGCGCATCCAGCGAATACCTGAAAATCTTTATTTTCGGTCTTTTTTATATGTCTTTAACCCTTTGCACTCGAGGGATCCGGAGCGGAGCCATTTAAAATTCATCTTCAAGCTCGAGGACCCCGCTACGGAGACAATGCAAATAGCAATATAAGTAATGCGTTTCTTTTAACGCGTATATCAAACTTACATATGAATAGGATCTTTTCACTAAAATTGCTTCGAGTTGCTGGTAATACGAATGAAAAAAACTTCAAGTGCAAAGGGTTAAATATGTTAAACTAACTCTAACTGTTTGCGTGTGGTATTTGTGCGTGTGTAAATAAATCTGTGAGTTCTCAAACTTGTATTTCAACCCAACCATATGCCGCTATAAACCTACAACACTACAATCTGGCGTCCAACGCGTGTCCTTCTCAAACAGACAATATTAAATGATAATACAATTTATTTGTCCGTTATTATGTTAGGTCATTGCTATTACTTAGAATTTTATGAGTTTTCATTGGAAAAAAAAAGTATAACAAAATACATGTTTTCATTGTAGAATTAAAAATATGACAGATTTAAAAGGGTATAGAAGGGGACAACTTTACAAAAAGAATAGTATGAGAGTTAAGAAATCATGATTCAAAAGAAATAGATTTTTAAATGAAAACTTTCTATAGATATATTTTTATAAATATACAATTTTCCTATGGAATAAAAAACTAATTTGGAAAAAAAAAACCCATTTTTTTCTGATCCTTTCCATCTTTATTTATGAAACGTAAGGATATTTGCGCTTTTATAAATTGAAATGGGGTAGGATTTTTTTTTTTACTGAATACAGTAAAAAGGGATTTTTACACAAATCACTCATGATTATCTGAGAGTCTATGGAGAAAACCAAGGCTTTAGTTTTTCATTCTTTGATTTAAGAAAGTTAAAATTTTATAAATGGCCTTTTAACTATCATTATTATTAAAATGTAGCAGAATAATCAGAACCATAATGAGGCCATTTATTTTTTCAATAATAATAACATATCGCAATATAAAATTTAAAAAGGTGATGTTTCAATAATTTGTTTTTCTATGAAAGTCTTCTTCCGGTGACTATTTTAGTTTCTACTAAAAAACTATTCTTCATACGTCGCATATGAAAGAATAAATAAAGTGGGGATATAATTGTATGTTTACAAATAACACATCTGCACAAATGAAATGTTTCGTTTCGAAATGCGTATTTTAACAATTAATAGACTGGCATCACAAATAACAAAAGTGGCACACAAAAAAATTTCTTATTTGGAAAAATTGATTTAAGTTTCATTTTTAAAAAATCTGAATTGTTTCAGGTATTACTACGGAATGAAGCCTGTGTTGCTGGTGACTGATCCATATTTGTTGAAGGATATATTCATTAAGGATTTCAATAAATTTGTCAATAGAGAGGTATCTATGCCTGGGCTCAAAGCATTTTTAAAAATAAAAACTATTTGTCAAATTATTTATTGGTTTTAAAAATACGTCGATACAATTAATTATTATGTAGTTACAAATCTTAGAAATATATGTGTAAATTAATTATATAAATAAAAATACCTGTAAAATAGTAATAAAATTAACACCTATTTAAAATACTAAACGACTTGGTTTTGTTGGATAGTTAGAAGCATATTCAATGTATTAAGGTTTATAATTTTGAGTAAAAAATGAATAGACCATTTAAAAGAAATTACTAAAAAATGTAATGTTTAATGAAAGGAGAAATAATTTTTTTATAATAAATTAATAAATTTATTGATGTGAGAACATTTACAAAGCCATTAATTTGATTAATTATGTAATTTAATAACTTCTTTAAATTTCGAAAAATAAATTTTATGGTTTTTTTAGGAGGGGAAAACAAAGCATAAAAAATAAATCTCATTCACACAGAATGCAACGTTACATTTTTTTTTTTTTTTTTTTTAGAAAAAGATTTAAAAAAAAAAAAAAAAAAAAAAAAAGATAATGAATTATATTTGAAGGATATATAAAATTCTGTTTTTTAATGTTTCATTATGGCGAAACCTGTTCATTATGGCGAAAATAATACTTTTTTTTTTATAAAAGATTTAGAAATTTTAGATTATTAAAGAAATGATTGATTTCACAATATATTTTAAATTAATTTACTAAGTGAGTACGACCTAAGTGAGTTTTAAAATAGCAATTCTTTCTTTCAATTCATATTTAGTTTATCATTATTCAAATCCTATCTGTTTTTCTTTGTTTCATTAAAGACTTTCAATCCTCTTTTTCAATACAATCCGAAAGATAAACACTCTCAAAGTGTCCTGATCCTGCCAGGACAAGCATGGAAAGATGTTCGAAGTATCCTTACTCCAACCTTCACGACTGCCAAAATGAAACAGGTATTGCTTGACAATTTTGGGCAAATAATTTAAAGCTATTTCAAAAAAAAGTTTTAATGAACACAGTACAATTTTGTTAATATAGTCTAAAACTGTTAATAATGTAACCTTAATCTTCTATTCAAGTGGTTTGTTCAAAAATTCTGTATATTATGATCATATCATCAAATCTGTAGAATAACAAAGGGTATTGTCGAAAAAAAACCGATGTAAGTGCATATATAACTAATTGCAATAGATGGAATTCTCGACATATGTTCCAAAAATGTAAAAAATTGAATTTATCACAATGTTATTTGTCCTAATTTTCTGTAATCTGATTCCATGCAAAATTACAGATACTTCTTTCCATAATGAAATGTAGAAATATTGAATCGACTGTCATGCTGTTTAATGGGAGTTTGTTTTCACTCCTACGACTTCCAAATGAAGAATTGTCGCCCCCGTAGACTGTTATATAATTATGCAGATAGGAACCAAGATAGAACAAGGAAAGTAATAATCTATACGACAAACTACATATATTTATGAGAACTATGTAAATACAAAGCCGTCCATGGTATAAAAAATTTCTAACAACTTTTACCATCTAATCTAATATATCTCCTAACGTAATATACACTGAAGTGACAAAAGTCATGGGATAGCAATATGCAAATTTTCAGATGGCAGTAGCATCGCGTAGAACAGGTATAAATGCGCAGTGCTTTCGCAGAGCTTTCATTTCTGTTCAAGTTATTCATGTGAAGAGGTTTTGACGTGATGATGACCGCACGACGGGAATTAACAGACTTTGAACGCGGAATGTTAGTTGGAGCTAGACGCATGGGTCATGCCATTTCGGAAATCGTTAGGGAATTCAACATTCCCAGATCCACTGTGTCAAGAGTGTGCCGAGAGTATGAAATTTCAGGCATAACATCCCACCATGGACAGCGCAGTGGTCGACCGCTTGCACTTAACGACCGAGACCGGCGAAGTCTGCAAAGAGTCGTAAATTCTAACAGACAAGCAACACTGCGTCAAATAACCGCAGAAATCAATGTGGGACGTACAAGGGACTTGTCTGTTAGAACTGTGTGGAGAAATTTGGCTTTCTCGGGCTATTCCAGCAGAAGACCGACTCGAGTGCCTTTACTGACAGAACGACATCGCTTGCAGCGACTCTCGTGGGCACGTGAGCATATCGGTTGGTCCCTAGATGAATGGAAAACCGTGGCCTGGTCCGATGAGTCACGATTTCAGTTGGTAAGTGCTGATGGTAGGGTTCGAGTGTGGCGCAGACCCCACGAAGCCATGGATCCAAACTGTCAGCAAGGCACTGTTCAAGCTGGTGGTGGCTCCGTAATGGTGTGGGCATGGACTTGGTCCTCTGGTGCGACTGGACCGAACATTGACTGGAAATGCTTATGTTCAGCTACTTGCAGATCACTTGCAGCCATTCATGCACTTCATGCACCCAAACAACGATGGGATTTTTATGGATGACAATGCGCCATGTCACCGGGCCACAACTGTTCGCGATTGGTTTGAAGAACATTCTGGACAATTCCAACGAATGATCTGGCCACCTAGATCGCCCGACATGAATCCCATCGAGCATTTATGGGACATCATCGAGAGGTCTGTTCGTGCCCAAAATCCTGCACCATCAACGCTTTCACAATTATGGACGTCTATCGAGATAGCATGGCTCAATATTCCTGCAGAAGACTTCCAACGACTTGTTGAGTCCATGCCACGTCGAGTTGCTGCACTTCGCCAGGCGAAAGGAGGGCCGACGCGATATTAAGAGGTATCCCATGACTTTTGTCAGTGTATATTACGAAAAAGGAAATATAGTTGGCCATTAGTTCTTGTACCATTAGTACCTGTTAATAAAGCTTTACGCATAAGAACACGAAAAATAAGTTTTGTGTTAGTATTGAAAACTTATCAAAAAATGAAAAAATCTACATTCACGCTACGCTGCCTAATGTGAATTGCCTCGAACTTTTCCTCTCATACGACACAAATAGACAGTTACCTATAAAAATCTTTCTAGGAGGCAACATTCTTCCTTCATGACCCACTGGTGGGTTTTTCGTGGTAGAGATCACTTATCTAAATTATTTTTTGATTAGGTATCCCTAAGGCGAAAATTAAAATTTGTACTTCATATTATATATATATGTGAGAATGTAATCAAACATTGTATTAATTTTTAATAATTTCATACGCATTTTAAATTGAATTATGCATTTACATTTTTATTTAGAATTAAACGTGAGAAATATGATTGCAATTTGGAAAAATGGGGTTTGATGCCCTTTGTGAAGGCAATTCTAAGATCTGGTTCTAACTCCAATTTAAGTAAGTCTACATCTTTGTCGCAGCCCTGAGGTACGCGTATCACACTAAACCCCTGGTATAGATAAGTGGGAAACAAGATCCATTAATGTCCAGAAAAAAATTACAACAAAACAGATTTACAACAAAATTAATTTTTGTGTTAATTAATTATTAAGTGTTTTTAAGGGTTTTAATAATTGATATTCTAATTAAAATAATGAAATTTTTAGGTTTTAAACTAAAATAAGAGATTAATAGTTTTTGAAAATATTGAAACAAAATTTGTTATGTGAGACATACCAAGGTTAATAATTTGTATCATATGGAAATTTGTATCCTAGAACCAACTAAGCTTTTAACAATGTTATATCGTTATGTCTTTTCAATCCCTTACGCGAGAGAAGTTTATTGTCGTCAAGAGATTTTTTTTATTCATTTTTCTTTCCAGAAAGCTAACTGCCAATAACTAAATGCTGAAATTTGTTGCCAATCGCCATTGAATCTCATTTTTCAGAGAACACTGACTCAAACAGCAAAAGAGAAATTGCACATGAAAGTTGATTTTAATTTATTATTCGATTTCATTATGTCTTCACCAGTATCTAAATACGCATTCTAAAACAGGAATATCTGTAATATTCATGAACAATTATTAAAACTGGTTTTCATTCCAGGGGTATTGATTTCATTTGTGATTAAAAAATGAAAACTTTTCCACAGATGGAGGGAAGTATGAACGCGTCTATTGACATCATGTTGGAGGTGCTACAAGAGGGTTCTCAGAAAGGCCAGGAGTTTGAAATATTCGACGTCTACCAGAGACTCACCATGGACGTCATCACAAAGACGGCGTTCGGGATCCAAACGGATGTGCAGAAGAATTCTAAGTCTGGCCTGCTGAGAGCCACTAAACTCATCTTCACGACAAGTTACACCGACGTTTTCATATTCATCGGGAGTAAGTTCACTATATTATTCACTATTAGAAACAGTATTTCAAGTATATTTGAGCAATATTTGATAATAAATTTGGGTTGAATTGAAGTAATTAAAAAAATTCTTGAATATGATTAACTGTTGCACCCTTTAACGACGACTTATTCATTGATGTATTTATTTTCCTACTTAAAATATTGTAATTGCAGATGAATTGCAATTGATGGGATTTTTCATTATGCATCACTTCTCAAATTAAATATTTCCTTCCTTATATTAATCAAGAAATGTATACGGCAGGGTACAATTATTTGACAAAGTATTTTTTTTTCTGAAATGGCTAATAACATATTTATGGCTCAGTAGTCAAAAGAGTTTTTGTAGTTTTGTTAATGATAGTTTTAACCCTATTTTCCTTGGTAACAACTCTGCTGTCTAAGAGGTTTTTTTTACATTTGTAGCAGGAGAGTTTTGATCATGTGTTGTAGTCACTACTTTCCGAACCATGGAATCTCGATGGAGATTATGAAACTTGAAAGCATTTCATATTGATAAAAATTTAAGATTATTCGAATCTGATAATAAAATGTAAACGCAAATCCTTGAAAGTAACCCCGGAAAACTATAAACTCATCTCTGCTCAGAGAATGTTTGTAATATAATATGAGGTATACAAGGTTCCGTATGTAAAAGATTTTACTTTATAAGAATTGATTATTACTTTAATTATGAAGCTATTTCAGTTTCAGATTAGATAATTTAGGGCTTATAATGTTTTATGTTGACTTGATCAGCATTTTAAAAACATTTTCATATTAGTATTTTTTTATGTTTAAATTTTATTAAATAATGAAAGTATACAATATTTTAATTCTGCAAATAAAAAAATTTTCAAAAATAATTTTCTTTTTTCTTTGAAAATAAAACCACAATGTCTTTAACCATCTTCACAATGGTACAATTCTCAATGTCTTTGAGAATAAAACCACAACCAATTTTCTCGAGAACAAACCACAATGCATCTGCTGCAAACTGCTTTTCGGATTGTTATCTATAAAATAAATATCCAACAAATTGCTGTGTATCTATTTTGTTAGACACGTGAGTTAGAAAATAAATAAAACTCTTTATGCAGAATTTTTGAAAATGTGATTGATTAAAACAAAAATGTATAATTATATTAATTTATAATTTTTATTCTTTATTACTCTCTTGATGCATTTTATAATTTTTTTATCGATATGAAAAAGAAACTCCGAAAATGTGTGGGATTATTAACCAAACATTTTATTATGGTATGAAAGCTCTCATGATATGCCACTATATACATAGAGAATTTATATATATATATTTATATATATTCATTTTGCAGTGGCATTTCCTATCCTTCGAAAAGTGTGCATAAAATTGCAGGAGTTAGTTGCCACCCTCCTAAATAAGGGAAGACCACCTCATACCATGCTGAGGACAGGTATTAAAAAGGTCATTGAAATGAGAAGATCGAATCCTCAGGTAAAAATCTTTTCTCACTTGAAGAGTTTAGAATTTTGAACTGTAAATGTATTTAAAACGTTCAATGATACTTTGAATAAGAATTTGATTCTTTATATGACCGAAATTGTAGATCGTATCTCTCAAATCAATTTTCGTATTGAAAAAAATGAGTTAAAAAGAAATTAGTTCATACCAAAACCTCCGAAAAATCAAAATCACTCCAGTTTTTATAATAAAATATTCATAATGAACAAATACTGTATGCAGACAAAAAAATTTAAATACATACATGCATATATACATACATACATATGCAAGAGATTATAAACAAATAAAAAAAATGTTGGAGGAGCTGATAGTGTATGGTATTTAATATTTTTTATATATTATTATTACTTAATTTTTTTCTTCGAAATTTCTTTTATTTTTGTCCTGCTTTTGTCACCTTCATCCACAACCAGTTTAAATTTAAACCTTTATCTCGTTCTTTAAAAAGCTTTGCCATTTTCTAATTTTCAAAATGTTTCTGAAATAAAAAAAAGTCTGCAGTAAAATTCATTAAATAGCGCCGTTGCACAACCAATAACTCAATAAACTTCTTAAACTTCTTAGCCTTTGCGGTTGTATTAATCTTCTAGAGAACTTACGGATGTCGCTGCTTGTATAGTTCCGTAAACTTTTCTATCGTCTATTCTTCAGAATGTGTTTGCAATAAAGTCTTCCATGTCATCCTCATACATTTCTAGGACCATGAACTTTTCGAAGGACACAATATTCTGTTCTGGTCTTCTTCTCCAAAAGCACTTCATGTTCAGATCCAAGAAGTCCCCACGGAAGTCATCCTCATACATTTATATGTCCATGGACTTTTCGAAGGACACAATCTTCTGTTCAGATTTTCTTCTCCAAAAGCAGCACTTCATGTTAATATTCCAGAAGTCGCGAAATGCGTAAACCGATTTTATCTAAATCTACATATACTATTAGAATGCTACTTGGTCAAACTAGTAGAACTTACCTTTTCATAATTTTCCCAAGAAAATCAAGCTTGAAAAGATTAAAAAGCTTATATATATGAACATTGCTGGCCAACGACTTAGCGACATAGTTACAAAACATGCAGTTAGACAGCTAATGGTTAATGGTATGTTCTTTCTAGGACGTTTTTTTGTTTGTTTACTTTTTAATTCCTTATACTCATTTGTAAGTAATAATTAAATTAAATAAACTGATAAATATTTTTATATATTTTAACTTTAGTAAAACATTAAATCTTTGATATAAATTAAAAAATATATCTTTGAAAATTTTTTATAGAAAAGCTGCTTATAATATATAATTTTGCTTTTTTTAACCGCATTTTTCGAAACTTCACTATAAGTAGATGTTTCGTCTGTGTTTTCATGTTCTTTAATTGAAGATTCAAGCTTGTATAATTTTTCATTCGGTATTTTAAGTTATGTAACGATGTTATGGGATAATTAACGATGTTATGTTACCGATAATTTTATTTTCTGTTTTGTAATTCTTGTTCGCGGAAAGCGAATAAGTTTAAAATAAACTTAAAATAAAAACATACCAAAGTAAATTTCGTTGAAGTTTTTTCTAATTCGTAATAAAATTATCATAAGTAAGCTTCTATTACTATGACTGATTGTCTGCTCAGAAATAAATACAAGGGAAAAAGCAATATTTGAAAATAATAAAAATATTTTGTTTAACTCTTTGTTGATTGTAATGTCCTTCCTGCAAGAATCGACTGGTTTTTAAACCAACTACATTCAAGGTGAAGTGAATTTTTTTGTATATTCCTTTTTTTGTATGGCATAAGATTATATTCTATGAAAATGTTCTGAAAAGTTCAAATTTGGCATCATATGTACACTAGAAATATTAAAAAAAAAAAAAAAAAAAAAACATAAGGGAAAAGATGCCTTTCTTAAAACGTTCATGTACTAGTTGGGCTCTTCTATTTTTTTTTATTATTTTATTTGGTTATTTAAAAATTTCAAATTTTTTTTTGCATTGTTATACAAAATTATGCAACGTTACGTTTTACAACATTTTATTTTAATATTAAAGTTTCATATCGGTAGTTTGTCTTGCAGAACCAGCGATAAAACACCTTTAAAATGATTTTATACGGTTTAAAAGGAAGGAATAATGTAAAAAAAAAAACAAAACAACATATATACTGATATAAAAAAACGACATTCACAATATATTCTGAAACATACCATTTCTTCTACTTTTATCATAAGTATTATCCTCATTTCTCATTAATCTTTTAACTTGTAATGTTTTAAAATTATATAATTCCCAAACATGAATAATAGATTTAGTTAATAATTGTTGCTTGTGTTCCATTTTCTCATATTTTGAAAAATAAATTTCATTTACAGTGTTATGCATTTAATTGATGCAGAATCCAAAAATTAAGTGAAGAAAATTTTCAAAAGTACGAGTGTTTCTTAAAAAATGATGTCTATAATTTAATTTAAATTATTACGATAATTAGAAGATTATAAAGATACTTATTAATAAAAAAATTACGTTTGGGAATAGAATCAGCCGCTTATTCTTATTACTTTCTTATTTTACGCGCAAGACTCAGGAATCTGAACGAGTGGTAATGCTGACGTCAATGAAACAGGGTAGTATCTGACATACTATCTCGCAACTGAACACAAAAAAATCCTTAAAATTATTTAAAAAACAACAACTTATATTACATTTTATAATTTAATTCTGACTACCAAGTCCATTCCATTATTAAACAAGCAGTCTCATTTGTCTTTTCAGAAGTCAGAACTTTAGGGAATTGTTTGAATAAAAGAACCTGCCTTATAAAGAAACTCGAAACTTACCGCATGATCTAATATGTATAAAATTATATTAGATCATAATCATACAAAGTAAAGTAAACACATATCTAACTCCATAATATATATATAAATACATATAAAATAAATTTATAAAACTTGGAAGCAGTCCTTTGTGGAATCAGTGCTGGGAAATAACGACAGTTAGTTGATTACAGAAGATATTGATCATTTTAAATTACTACCAAGAAATTTATTTTCATTTTTAATCGCAATATAGTAAAGCCTTCCAACTTGCTTTATATAAAGGCATTAGTCAGATTATATAATCTTAAGGTCAATACCTTATACAACTTGTTGGTAAGTATCAAAATAGAAGATGCGAGTTTTAAATTTAGAATGAGAGCAATAGAAATTTTCACTCTATTTGTCTTTAATAGAAGGAGATATTTCTAGTAATCAATATCTTTTAAGAAAAAGATATTATTAAAGATATTATCTTATTTCAGGCCAAAAAGATCGACCTTCTGCAGTTAATGCTGGATTCATCGGCTGCTGCCGAGACTTCAGAAACGGACATTTCGAAATTAGAGGCGGGAAATGCAGAGATGGAGAAATCAGGACACGGAGGTATAGAAGCTCAATCAAATATTTATTTTCTTTTTCATCAAATATTTAATTCCCTCTTACTTCCTTTTTTTTATAAGCTTGCAATATAAATTAGATTACCCATATCTCTTTAGAATTCAATAATTTCCCAAAAGATTTTTTAATATCTCTATAAGGGTATATACAGAACAATGATTAAAATCAACTAACGTATTTACGGAAATAAACGACAAATATATTATTTCCCCCCACAAAAAAACCCTTCGGGAAAGGGATATTTAAAATATATTTGAAGTACTCTTTAAGCTCATTAGTTTCAATTTTTGTTATACATATATTGAAGCATAGTTTCATTAAGTTATACATATATTATACATAGTTTCATTAAGTTATACATATATTGGTAAGTCTCTAATGGAGCCTGATGGCCGAGTGGCTACTTCTCTGGCGCTCGATGCTACGGGTTCGAGTCCCGGAGGTGCTATGGATGTTTTTAGAGGGTTCGGAATCCAATTTAAACCATAGATCCCTGTCTAATATGACAGTAGAGGGTTGGGCGTAGGATTGACAACTCTATCCCATAAAAAGAAAACATCTCCTGTTTCGAAATCTAACAAGACGGCCTTGACCCTCCATGGGCGTCAGTGAAGAAGAAGAATTATCCTGATGATATATGAAGATTTGGAATCAATAAGAAAATGGCCGTATCTTAATACAATTGTGGACCCCGACCAGCATTTTGTGAGTGTATATTTTTGGCATTTTAAGGATTGCAATGGATTTGGAATATATGACCTAAAAGGAAAATTAAGTATAGCAAATTTAATTTCTTTTGGAAAAGAAGATCTGAAAATTTGAATATAAATATTTTAGCAGAATAGTTTCAGATTTTTTTTTAATGTAAGTTTTTGGATGATAAGAACATTTTGATCTTGTTTTTTCAATTTTATTTGTTTCAGTTGCAAACTTTAAATATAATTTGGAGATTAAACAATGATTCTAAACAACTAATTCAACGATTTATGTAGTTGGACAGTGATACAACAAATAAAAACCGCTTTTATTTCCTACTCGTCATATATTGCGGCTCATCTCGGTTAGTAGTTACTTTCATTTGCGAATAAATGAAATGATTTCTTACTTGTTTCTTTGCAAATAAAATGATTTCTTATTGTGACTGAAATTTCTTCTTTCAAAAATTACCAAAGTCAAAAGTCAAAAATTACCGGTGGTCGAATTATTAAGTCAAAAATTACCGATGGTGCTACCAACATAACTGGAGAAGAAAGTGATTTTACAATTTTATTTACCGCGCATATTGACCATTCGGTTATACATTAGCAGGTTTTATGTGCGATGGACACCGGAAGATTTTATGGCCCTTGTAAGATCTAAACACGTTTTAAATAAAGGGCAAATTCGCTTGCATGTATGACAACCAGCTTGTATACATGTATAACAACATGTGATCATGTATAACAACATGCTTTAGTTAATTCATGAGCTAAAGATCATCATCTTAAGAATCCTCTTAAAATATTCATTAAGGGTATAAATGAAATGGAACATTTTTAAATAATGCATTCATAGAAGTTAAATTTCAAAAAAAGTAAGCTGCAGTGAAAGTGCTAGTGTCCTAAAATAAGCAGCATGTTTGAAGCACAGACTTGTTGGTTAAAATAGAATAAAATTATTTTGCTGTATCTTTAACTAATATTATTGAAAATCTAGGAATATGTATGTAATGTGACGTATAGTGAAATTTTATTGCTTATTCCACTTACAAAATTTTTTTTACACAATACAGTTTAAGTTAAATTACAATTAATTGAAAATATAGTTAATTAATTTTTTAAAATACAGTTTAAAATTAAATTTAAACCTAATCTCCTAAAATAGCATAATCTCTTATTATAATTGATAATTATATAGTATATTATAATCGATAATTTTATTATAATCGATCTAAACATCTACTATTATAATCGATGATTAATGAACTTTTTTCACGATTTAAAAATTTAGGAGATTTGTTGAAATTTCAATTTATTTTAATTTAATTGATGTATCATTAGTTAAACTCACTTTAGAAGTTTTGTGAAATAAATATAGAAATGTTTAAATGTAATGAATCACATTCCAAATGCTCTTCTGGAAATAAAAGTTTTTTGATTTCATATATAATACGAAATTAACATGCATTAATGTGCATTATCCAACACTCACTGGACCAGAGGTTTATCGAATAATCCCAATCATCTGATAAAAATGAAGAAATATTATCAGTGGAATTTTCGTGTATAAAAACTAATCTATTAATGAAAATACTATAAATAAAATAAACAATTGTTAGCAATAGTAAAAAAATAACAGTCACACTACGATAAGCAAGCATGAAAGAAATGATAAACAGTTTATATTATTTTTTTCTTCTGATTATTTGGTAAAATAAACAGATAAAAATATGTTTTTAACATTTTATTTCTATTTTTTTCTTGGTGTATTGTAGTTTTAAGTAAATTTAAACGTTCGGGTATTCGAAATATGTACGCAATTGATATGTTTTGAACCATTATTTTTTTAAATGTATTTTATATTCAAGAAACGGAACAACTGATGCATCTATATTGTGTATTACTTAAACATAAAATATCCATTATGAAGGATACAAAATAATATCGTGATTATTGAATTAAATGATAAATTACGATAAAATTATTTTCTTTTTTCATTTTTTCAAGCTAAATTTATGTAAAATTTCAGATTAGATTTTCAATTTATATCAATATAATTCTGTAAAATTTATTACACATTTTTTCTGTTAAAAACTTGTTGCTTAATTAGCAAGTTGGTAAATATGAATGTGCAAAATTTCATCACGTGAACTAAAGGAAAATAAAATATTATTATATTCATTGCTATTAATAGACGATATATTGCTATTAATAGACAATATATTCATTGCTATTAATAGACGAAGTATGCGAAATTTGTCATACAAAATCGATATCTAATTTTGATATCCCTTACACGATTTAAAATGTGTTTTAAATTTAAAAGTTAAAAAAAAAATGATAAAAAGAGTTTCCAAAATTCATTAAATGTGATAGATTAAAATTATTTCATAGTTGCTAATCTGCGTTAATCCTTACTCTTCTTTTTTTTCATACATCATTTACCATATTCACACATAATACCATGTCCACAGCATTATGACCTTCCTTGAATACAAGAAGTTAGATTGTTCGAAAGACATTTAGGAGTAATATGCCCCATTTCAGTATCGTATGAAAAAGAATTCATATGAGAGATCGGAAAATTTGTATTCGGCAACCCGATTATTAATACGAGGCAGTTACTAACTAATAACAAATAAAACAAGGCCATACATGCCTATGTGAAACTCTCTGTATCAAGAAAAAAGACAAAAGTTGTCAGAATTATCAAACCAGGTAAAGTGATTGGTGATGTGTGAGGCTCAGTGGTTTTAAAAAAATTTTTGTTTACTTTTGTCCCGCCAATCAAACCGATTTCCAACACGAGGCGCTTAGTCATAAAAACTTAAAACGTAGTGTCACAATCATCACTGGACTTCTTGATTTATTTTTAATCAACTTCAATAAACCAAAAATTATAGCATAGTATAATGATACCAAAACTATAGTATAATGATTTAAAAAATCATGCGTTCTTTATAATCTGGGGGGTTGATTTGGCTAGGGTGTGTAAAAGAATTAAAATTGCCATTTTGTCCTAGATTAGTTCTCATAAAAAAAAATAATAAAACTTACGCAAGCATAAATTTAAAATGTAATTGTACAATATTTAAGGTTTCATGTAGTTTTCTTAAATGTCTAACACAGCAGTTCTGCTAGATGGTTATGTCTTTCGGTAAATATTGGTTTAGATGCCAATATAGAACCCTGCTTAGAGATTTTAGATTTCTGGGCTTTTGCTATAAAGTGCAAAGCAAAAAACGTGATTTTCAGAAAGATAAAAAAAAGTTCAATGCAATGTTTTTATATTTTTTATTATTATGTTTAATTATATGTATAGACAACAAAATGTAATTTCTTCTTTTAATGTGCGCGTTTATTTCCAGAAACTACTGACAAAAAGACCAGAATGATGACAGATGCAGAGATAGTGGCCAGTGCATTTACAGTTCTGCTGGCCGGGTGTGTATAACAATAAATGATAGTTTTGAAGTCGATATTGGGACCATAATTCATTCAGAGCTGTGGCTTGAAAATCGATAAAAAAACGATAAAATCTTTAATCAGGGAAAATAAAATCAATCGGAAAAATACAAAAAATATATATGTACCCCATATTAGAAATGTGCAAGCAATTTAAAATATATGCAGTCACAAAACAAAATATAAATATCTTCACATCTACAAGAGAACATTAAGATTAAATTATTATAGAAAAGCAATGGCTAATAAGCAGATCTGTCATATCATTGTAATATTCTGTCTCATCCCTCCACCAAGTTTTAGATTAATTTTTAAAAGTTTCAACCTCACAACCGTAATGCCCTCCATTTCATTCCCATTTCATTAATTTACATCATTTGTAATTAATTGTATACTATACTTTATCATGAGAACTCATTTTGTTGTTTGCAGGATAAAGCAAACAATTATGAACATACATATGATTAATACATTCATGATTGGAGGACAATAATAAAGGGTACTTTTGATTTAAAACTTAACCTCTTCTTCCATGATATCTTATAACACACAAGAGCGGAGACAGTTAGAAACGAAACGGAAACTAAAACTATATGATACCCAGTACATAAACTTCAATTTACCGTTAAAATGAAAGTAACTGATTGTCTCAGGCTTTTTAAAATCAAATGTTTAATGATCCATAATATACCAATCATAACAACATTTTTAACATTTTTAATTGAATTTCGCATTTTACAAAATTATGAGAACTCGATCACAATAATAACCAATTCGATACAAAAATGATTCTTGCAATTTGCGAAACAATTGTTAAGAGGAGAGGAATTAACTATTATTTTACCTTCTGTTTTTGTATTCCGAATAATTATTTCATTTTTAATTAACTATTACTATTTTTCTGTCTTTTTTAGCTACGAAACGACGAGCACTGCCTTAGCCTACACAACTTATCTATTGGCAAAGCACCAGGATGTGCAAGATATTTTATTTCAAGAAATTAAGGATTTGATAGAACGTGTAAGCCTTATCCTCTGTCCTAATAATTTTTGTTTTAAATTACATTTAGTGTTAAACAATTTTATCTTATTAAGCAATTTACATATTCCTTTGGTTACTTATTATTTAATATTATTGAGTAAATTAAGAACAATTTTCATTGAACTTACATAAAGTCAAGATTATATGGAACATTATTTGAATCAAATATCCTAGAACATCACGATAAAAGTGGAATGAAATCCGCAATATACGCCTATTGCTTTATGCATGCATGATTAGGAATGAAGGAATTGTTAGATTTGAATGGAATTTATAGATACGTAAAGTAGGATAAAGTGACATGATAAAAATACTGTGTAAATGAGCATACTTGAGCGTTATTTAGTTCTTGGAAATCGTATATAGGATATGAGCTTACCAAATATTGTATTGTTGTTTTACTTTGAAAATTTCTCTTGTTGTAGCCACTATGCAATGTAGACGTCATAAAGAATCTTATATAGAATTGGGAGGCATGGAAGTGACATGACAAAAAATATAATGTAAATGCGCATATATGAGAATTATTTAGTTCTTGGAAATCGTATATAGGGCTGTATATGAGCTTACCAAATATGGTATTGTAGTTTTACTTTGAAACGATTTCTTGTTGTAGCCACTACGCAGTGTAGACGTCATAAAGACTGTTATATAGAATTGGAAACTTGGGAGGCCTTCTCTTCGGGGCAAAAGGAGGTTTGTTTTCTCCTCCCAAAATATTACTTTGCATATGAGTCATGTTACATTACACAACAAATGCGAAAAAAAAAAAAAAAAAAAAAAAATTATAAATCGAAAATCTGCTAGTGGATCAAGCAATAAAAAGATGCCACAAAATAATAGACAGATACAAATAAACCATTCCACTGCTTCTCGAATTTTGGACCATCACTTTAATTGGTTTGATGGTGTCTACTGACCTATTTGATCTCTCAAGAAGCATGCATTCACAACGGGGCTTATGAACAGTACAATGAACCAATATTTCTGTTGTTGTTTTCAAATGCCGGTAGATTTCGCAGATATGAATACATAGATTCTTCAACGTTATCAAGAGTGCTACACTGGAATCAACTTTCCTAAGAAGGCATTCGATGATTGCGGAGGGAATTTTGTATCATCCTTTCCTTCTCAATCATAACCAAAGACTTTTTGGAGTAGAATTTATCTTCAACCATTCAAGTATAAACGTGGGTATTGTTTGTCGGGTTTTGAGTCCATTATCCTTATCGGGTTCATTATCTATTAAGTCACTTCAGGTCTTATTTCTGGAATGTATGAATTATGTTCATTCTTAATTTAACATAATTCTTAACAGCTTCATAATATGTAGACAATGTTTTGCTTTATTATTTTTCTCATTCTGTCGATATAAAATGAATAAAACCAATGAGACAAAAAAAATTTTTTTGTTTCTTACCATCAAAACATTCATCCTTGTGAAAATTAATGACTATAAGTTATATGAAGTCAATAAAATCAAATAGTCAAAATCCAAAACAAATAATTTGTTTAAATGTTTTGTCAACAGGGTCAAAAATTAGAATATTCTACTATAAACAAGCTACCTTACTTGGATCAAGTGTTGAATGAAAGTATGAGAATATACCCACCTGTTCATCTGTAAGTATAAAATAATTTTTTTATACTGTTATTTTGAAATAATGAGAATAAACTTTCTTATTGATTTAATCAGTTTAATGCATATTAAATTTGTGTAAAGCATTTATTTATCTATGATGATTTTTTAATGCGCGCATCAATGCGAAGAATTTTTAGTAATAATATCTTCTTATATTTTATAAAATTTATAGTTACCTTCTAAGAATTACCGTAATTTCTTGCTTTTAATCCACACATATTAAAAATACCTTAGAATTTAATGGTGTATATGCGTATATTTAAGTGGATGTTTATATTTTAAGGATTTTTATTTCTAAAGTTTCGTAAAATTCAATTCTATAAAATCCCCATCTAAAAATGCTTTTTTCAGACTGACAGAATTTTGTATGAGAGAAAAGTGAATAATATAAAGAAAGAAAACAGGTGTAAACGATAGAAATGAGCCGAGTTTTTATAAAAATTGACAAATATAACGCGAATAGTACATTGATGCATGCTAGTGGATGAAAAAAATCCTACAATGAAATTATACAGATGAATTAAAAGCGCTTTATATTTCTGCCATGGCTATAAAAACAGAACTTGATTGGTATATGGTAAAGAACAGGCGCGAACCTTCCGCGGATTATATGAAATCTTTGTACGGCGATCTTGATTTTATACAGGAATCATAATATATACTATTATAGTGTAGATTAAGACCGGTATGTATATATATATATATATATATATATATTATTTATTAATGCATAAAACAAGGCAATGGGGAAAAAAAGCAAAGAACGAAATTGAGAAATTATCAGAAATAGATTCTAACAGCATCTGGCTATTTACTTAAATAATACTTAAATATAAGTATCTGATGATTTATGGTATTTTTTAAGTGGCAACTCTCCATATACAGCGTTCATTGGAAGTTTTCGAGATAGGCTAATGTAAAATAAGGAGTTTATCAGACGCGTTGTAGTAACTTGTAGCCCAGCAATAGCTTTCATTTTATAATTCCCCAGAAATCGAATTTCACTTGTACGAACTATGAGTAGCAAAGGAGTAATATATAAGGAGTTTATAGGGATATATATTAGGAAGTATAGATGTAGGATATATATAGTTAGGATATTTGTAATATATTAGGAGTTTATCAGACGAAATGTAGTAATTTGTAGCGAATCACAATTGCTTTCATTATATAATTCCCCAAAAATCGAGTTTCACTTTTACGAACTATGAGTAGCAAAAAAAGGTCTCGTTTGGAAATTTATTTTGTAGTTACATTGTAAGTTAGTTAATACGCTTTATTTATGATCCTTTTAGGTCTGTTTTATACAATTTTATAATGTGCCCCGTTATTTCTCGGGCATTTTCTTCATCTTTCCCTATTTTTTGGAAGCTAACAAAGGAGCAATAAGCCCACGACTCCCAGACTTTAGATAATTAGTTCATATAGTCAGTAAGCCTCTACTACAATACTTTCATCATAATACATCATCAATAAAATTAAGAAACATGAGTGGGATTTATAAAGATAAGGTCTTTTATAAAATGACTGTCCATTTCGCAATTCATTTGCGACACTACGCAATAAAGGATGCAACTTAAAAAAAAATCACTTCCTTTAAACATGAAAATTTTATGTATTTTTTTGTTTCATTCCCTGAAATTATAACTACTCAAAATTACATTAAAAACTAATGTATCTAATGACGTTTATAATGTATTCGAATAACTATGTGCATTTCTTATTTCCATTTCCTAAAATATCTCTAAATTCTGTGATTCAAAGTTTTTGATCACTCAATAATTTAAAAAACTTTTTAAAATGAAAAGAAGTAAAATTTTATTATGCTACGAAATTTTTACGTAGTGTTCATGTTGAATGCCATAAATTGTATTAAACATTTTGCTTAATAAATATTGCTAAAAACATTCAACAAAGATTTTCTTCAAATGCGGCCTGAAGAAGGTAGAAGAATCTACATCCATATTCTATTCGCAGACCTTTCCATTAAGAAAGTACTAGCTTTATTGCATTGTTCTATTTTAAGAAGTTAAAATTCTATGTTGAATTTTATCTCTTTCCAGGTTCACGAATCGGTATGCAGTTGAAGACGTCGAATACGGGGATATCCACATCCCTAAAGGAATGCTTATCCAAGCTCCAGTTCATCTGATGCACCATGATCAGGAATTTTGGTCAGAACCTGAAATATTCGATCCGGAAAGGTGAAACAACATTTTGGCTCCAATAACAGTCCCTAAGCTATGCGCCGGAAAACTGTTTTTCATAATTTTATTTCTATTTTTGAATTAATGAAACAGGACTGCTCAGAGAATTTTAATTTCATTTTAGACCTTTTATTTGTACGAAACTGGATTTTATCAGTCGCTGTGATAAAAACTAAACATTGCTTGAAAATAATTTTCTTGGCGGCGCGTCTTAGCTCTGGATGAATCTGAATTTTAAAAAAAAGTGCTATAAGAGTACTTTTGAATAAAATTTTTGAACCATTTTAACATTAAAAATTTTGAAACAACGTGTATTCGGTCAAAGATTATTAACAATCAGAATTGACCAATTCTTAATATACATCTCATTGTCAACAGATATTCTATGTTGGAGCTTTCTGTAAGTTACTTCAGTTTTTAAAAATGTGTATGTAATTAGCTTTCTTTAAAGGATTAATAAACTTTTGAAACATTTATTAACGTCATTTTTGTAACATGCGTTTCTTTGTTTCTTTGAATCTGAGAAAGGGTGAATAATGTCGATGATTGTTGTTTCGCTTTCTTCCTGCAGGTTCAGCAGCAAGCCCAATGCTGACGGAGTTACATACCTTCCTTTTGGAGTAGGGCCCAGGAACTGTCTGGGAATGCGTTTCGCACAGCTAGAGGCAAAGCTGGCTATAGCTCACACCGTTAATAAATTTCGCATCAAGTTGGGAGAAAAACAGAAGGTGAGACTAGACTTGAAACTCACTTCCATGCTCCCTTTTTTATTGTAAACTTAATAAGCACCATGTCGATGGATGAAAAAAGACTGCAAAGATGAAGGAATACTCCGATAAACATTAAAAAAAATAATAATAAATAAATAAATAAAATAAAAAAAAAAAAAAAAAACCTGAGGGTGGAATGTTGGAAAACTAATTTAATCTTAAGGTTGCTGAATAGAAGGAAGTTAAATATTTATAGACATATTATAAAAACATTATGTATAAATTTTATTTTATAAAATATATAATTTCGTCACCGGCGCAACAGCCCCTATGTAGGCCAAGGCCGTGTGGCTACTGGCATATTACGAGACGAGAGATGTTTTTTCTTTTTATGGGGTAGGGTTGTCAGCTCTATGCTCAATAGCCATATTAGAGCAGGATCTGTGGTTTAAAGTGGATTCCGAACCCCGACAAATATTCATGGCACAGTCGGGACTCGAACCCGAAATCTGTGGCACCGAGCTCTAGTCATTCGGCCATCAGGCCCCAAAATATATGTTTTAATGAAATATTACTACATACATTTTTGATAGCTTGAACATTACACTTCTTTTATTAAAGAAATTATTTAAAATATTCATTTAGGAAAAAATATTTTTAAGTTAATGAAATTATTTCCTTTTTTTTTTATCAAAGCTTTGTTTGTGCATCCGGAAATAATTTAAAAAAATGTCTCGATATTTTTCAAGTTCTCAAATAAGTTGTAAAGCTGACCACTAATAAATCTTGGAACTATCAATACTCAATACTGGATGTACCATAGTCTTTTTATTTTCCTATTTACATTATAATCTTTGCACAACACATACAGTTTCTATGAAATCCATTTTAAAACAGAGTCGCGTGGCAATTATTTAGTACTTAGTACACGTTTAACGAGAAGTAAAGAAACTTTTAAGTAATGGAACTATTTAATCACGGAACTAAAGTGTTGCCAGTAAGCGGGAGGCTTAAATTACAACTTGAGACCTTTCGATAGCATGTTGTACATCCAAGCGATACTCGATTTCACGGTTATATTAACATTTTTAGATTCAATAAATTATTTGAATAGATTATTCAATAAAAATTTCCTTTTCGTTAATATGTTATTACTTTCAAGTGATTGAGTAGTAATTTCAGTACATCCTTAATAACGTAAATTACTTATAGCAACAGTTAAGAAAGTTTAATATAAATTACGAATGTTTCCTTATGGCATTCTGAAATCAACATTATATCAAAACAGAAAGAGCACAATGCATTCTTTTAGGGACACTTATGTTTATAAAGAAAATGTGATAAAAAAATTTCAGAAATTACAAAATTAGTTTGATATTTTATCAGAAAAAAAAGATTATCAGTTACCAAATTCGTAAATAAAAGCAGAGAATCATCGTAAAAAGCTCTGCATATTATTTTTAATTTTACTGAAGATTTTCGACTTATCAAAGAATATCTTTAATTCTAGTTTAATGTTTCAAATCTAAATTTATCTATTAATACACTTTGTTACAAAATTCACTTTTTAATTAATATATTATTTTAATCTATTAATAATTATAATTATTGTTAAAATTGCATAATAATTTTAAACTGTTAAGAAAACATGCCAATATGCCACATTATATTACAAGATAATTTCTAACACTGTATTTTCTATTTAGTAATATATTAATATATTTCTATCATTTATTGTGAGGAAACGACTTGCTATTTTGAGAAAACTTCGATTTATTCATAAAACTTTCTCAATGAGTTTCTTTAATGTAGAAGATAATGCAGAATATGTTGGAGAGTAAATGCTGCTGCAGTTTATCTTGGTATCCTAGTTATGTATTTTTGCTACTTTTTGTTAATTTAAAAAATTAATAGTTTAAAAAAACTAAAAAATACGCTTTTAGAGTTAATCAAACTAAAAAGCAAAAAATAATTGTTAACATAAGAATAAAATGACTGACGAGAAAATGAATGTCACTGTTCTAAAATAGTGGGGTGCTCGATATCAATCGTTATAATTTCTCACTAGTTTCATTCCGAAATGCAGAGTTAGTTTAAAAATGTCATACAAAGCACCCCACGCTTTTAGAACAGTTTTTTATTCTTATGTTAACAATTTTTTAAACTATTAATTTATTTTTTACTTTTAGTCTGATTAACTCTAAAAGCATATTTTTTTAGTTTTTTAAAGTATAATTGTTTTTACTTTATTTTCCACTTGGCCGGTTATCCGCTAAGTTTACATACTTTTACCCACCGAAATTTTCGGCCAATAGGAAGAGCGCAATTCGACACGATCGCACTCCTATGCCTTTGAGATCCGCCTCTTTTAGCCACCGAAATTTTCGGCCAATAGGAAGAGCGCAATTCGACACGATCGCACTCCTATGCCTTTGAGATCCGCCTATTTTTAGCAACCGAAATTTTCGGCTAATAGGAAGAGCGCAATTCGATCGCGGGCCATCCAGTAGATGGCGCCATCAGTCCCAAAATCGAGCCCAAAAAGTGAGTTACATACAAACATACAAACATACAAACATACATACATACATACAAACATACAAACATACATACATACATACAAACATACAGGTGAAACTAATAAAAGCGTATTAAAAAATAGTAAATTTTTTTCTCCTAAAGATGACAGCGATTTTTAGTTAGTTATATCCTAAAAGAGATATTTTTACAATCAAGCTAAAAAAAAATGTTAACATTTTTTTTTCAGGGTGATTTGCAAATTCAGTGTCGTTTGAGAACTCTAACACCCAAAGGAGTGTATATAAGACTGGAAGCAAGGAATGAAGGCGATTAAAGTGCGTTGTGAATCAGCAAACGTGTAACAGCCGTGCTTTTTTCCTATAGGCCAAGTTTCAATTGCTTATATGTATAAAAATAATCATTTTAAAATTAAATTTGTTTTTATTGAAAGTTGTGCCACTAAAACAGACTTTCTAAGCTAAAGTGTGCTTCATTGTTGAGAGTATTCTTGCTATACGGTCAACTGTATATATTTAGAAAGAATAAATGATTTATTTTAATTTAAATACTTGTTCATTTACTGTCTACATGAAATGCATTGTTTAAATTTTGAAATTACAAAATTAAATGTTGAAAAATTGAAAATTGTTGAAAAATGACTCAAGTCAATCATTAATAACAAAATATCTGCTACAATTCAAATTTAAAATTTCATATCTGCATGCACAGCAAGTTGCTTCTTGCTCAAAATTCTACTCTCAAAAATAGATATATAATTGCATAGATATCAATTTATTTAATTTTCCTTACACAGAGTAATTTAATTTTACACTTACTTCGTTAAAAGTAAATTTTAAACTTAATATACTGAAATTTTTTTAACAAAAGTCCAATTGTTTATTCATTATCTTTTTTTGTCCTGACTTGATTTGACTGGGTATTTTGAGATTTATGCTCCCGTAAGCTACTTTATCCCAATTTATCCAAATGCTAATCTTTTTCAATTCCTTCTATTAGCTCACACTCTTCCTATATATATCTTGTTTAAATTTTCAATCGTTCAAAAAATACTTTTCATTCATCCACTCAAGTTCAAATACATTTTTTTTAACTTGTAGTGGATGACACTTGATGTTAATACAGTTTCTTCAAATATTAATTCAGTCATTAAATTTAATTAATTAATGTTAATTTTTTTCAGATTTAAGTTGCATATATCTACGAATAGATGGCGCCAGATAAACTTAAAAAATGAATGAAAATTATTTATAAAGGACTTTCCGCATTATAGTGAAAAAGGTACTTACGTATTAACGCCACCGCAGAAGAAATTGCGCTAATGCGCCAATAAAGAGCTGTCAATGCGCCAAAATAGAGACTGTTTTCAATCTATGTTAAACTCTATATCGGCCCTATTACCGAAATCCGATTGACTACTTTGTTTTTAAATAAAGTGTTTTGAATTTTGAAAGTGTTTCGATTTTAAATAACGTGTTTTATATATTTTATGATTTGTCACAAAAATTTTAAGTGTAGATTTTCGCCACTTAAAAAACGCCAAATCTGTAACTGCGGGGGCGATAATACGTAAGTACCGTGAAAAAAAAGTAGGAATTGAATTTAAAAAACTTTTTTTTTATATTACTTGTTGGTATTTAAAACGACAAGAAAAATTGGTAAAAATCTAGAATCCTGTACCCTTTGTGCCAAATAAACACCAAGATACAAGTCGCCAAATAAGCATAGTAATGAATGCACCAGGTAGTTTTCGCGGTAAAAGGATATTACGCCAAAATTCTTCACTGGGATGCCAAATCACCAAGTAAACAAACAAAATTGCTGCCGAAGTTCGGTATCATTGTAAAACGCTATTTCGCCAAACATTGCTAATATGCCAACATTAGTATCCAAACAGATATTACATGAAATTTTATTCCTTAATTTGATTTTAGGCCAAATTTTATCTCTTTAACGCCAAATATTATCTTTATCTTGTCAAAATTTCT
Source organism: Caerostris darwini (assembly GCA_021605075.1). Classification (NCBI taxonomy): domain Eukaryota; kingdom Metazoa; phylum Arthropoda; class Arachnida; order Araneae; family Araneidae; genus Caerostris; species Caerostris darwini. The sequence continues at coordinate 430,479 of BPLQ01010921.1, read as the reverse complement.
TTCCTGAAATGCTTTTACGCTAACATTTATCGCTTATTGCTAAATTTTTTCACTAAGTTACATTTTATTTTTAAATTGGTTTTACGCCAAATAGTATTGCTTTACCGGCAAATTTTATCACTAAGAGAAATTTTATTCCTAAAATTCTCTTTTCGCCAAATATTATCGCTTTAACGTCAAATTTTATCACTATTATGTTCAAAAAAGTATGCCTAAATTGCTTTTACGCCAAATTATATCACTTTATTGCCAAAGTTTTATCACTATTATAACAGAATTTTCATGATTTCCTTTTATGCCAATTGCTATCACTTTAACACCAAAATATATCCCTAATATGCCAACATTGTTTTTATGCCAAATTTTATCGGTTTAACGCCAAATTATTACGGAAATCATGGAATTTTGTTTTTTTAATTCACAAAAATGTATCATTTTAACTGCAATAATAATCGCTGTTACGATAAAATTACGCCAAAGTTATTTGATAAGACGCTAAATTATTTTTTTCCTATTATGTTAAAAAAATATTTCATGTTGTTTACGACGCCGAATACCAATGATAAAATAATATTAATAATAAAGAAGAAACCTGAATATAACTTACATTTTATTCTGATATATTCTTTGTTGGAGACGAAAATGATCTTTCTATTGCCTCACTAAAACTTGTCCTTTCATAGAAATATCAAATGAAGAAGAACAAACCACCGAAAAAAATTACGTGCTAGCAGCCTTTTTCTTCAGTGAAACTAAAGTTCTAAAATTAAAAAGTTAAATTTTTTCGCAGATTTCAAATAACGGTTGCCACAAAATCTTAGCTATGTCAACAGCATTAAAAATAAACATCACAAAAAAGCAGAAAAATTTAATGCATTCGAAAGACGTTTTCGCCATGAATTAGCGTTCTACAAATAAAAAGTAAGTTTTTTTCGAACCAATTCAAATAACGTTGCACAAAACTTTAACTATGTCAACGGCATTAAAACAATAATAATAATCTGAACATGAAATATAAGTTATTAATAAAATAAAAAATCGTTTTTGTTTGTTTCGTAATTTCATGAGTGGCAACTTCATAAAAGTTTAGATTCTGTATCAGTGACTAACATACGTTATAAGAACAATCTCATAATCAATAATTTATTAGAATAATTATTTGAAATAGTACACACAGTCCAGTCACATTAATGTGACCACCTGTCAAAAGCCAGAATATACACTCTTGTATATTCTGGTTTTAAGTGGAGTGGGGTATTTAAGTGGTAATAAGTGGAATTCTTTTTATACACTCCACTGCAATGTGCTGCCATCTGCCTTTTGTGATTGGTTATTTCACGTTGACGTCGAAAGTATGTGGTGGTCACATTAATGTGACTGGACTGTGTATATTTCTGTTCTTATTTGCTATAAATAAAAATTCTGCAAATAACAATCAAAGTAGAAATAAATATTCATTATATTATTCTGAAAACGAAGAAGTTAAGAATGCTTCTAGAGTATTGTGGTGAGTGAAGTCTTTTGTTTTAAAATTGAGTTATTTCATTGTTTTGTTTTAAAACGATTTAAAAGGAAATTCGATCATACTTGGACTAAATTCTACAATTAGAATGGTTTTTCTTGCAAAAGGAAAGAGGACTAGAATATTTATGAGTCATTTTAATTTTGCATGAATGCCATCGTGACTTAAACTCACGAATACACACGCAGAAACATGCATATATGCATATATACATACACAAAGAAGCACAAATCTATATGCCAGCATATGCGCAAATAAATATAAATTACAATATATATATATATATACGAGAGTAACTCTGACATTTTTGAGACAGTGGCAGACGACAAAGGCAGGAAAAAAAATATTAATTAAATTTGTAAATTTGAACTCTTTTATGGCCGCAAAGGATAATTTATGGCAAAAATTGCTATTTAGCTGTCGTAGAATAGATTTTGGAAGAAAGGAAAATCGAATTGACGCGAGAGCATTATCGCGCTATGATTTTCTATGATTTTAAAGTGGAGTTAAATCAAGAAGAATGCCTTCAACGTCTACAATCAGCATATGGAGACGAAGCTTCATCTCGTTCTACTGTATTTAGAGGGTTTACAGAATTTCGTAGAAGTCAAAGATCTTTGCTGGAACACACAGAACACACAGGAAGACCATCATCAGAGTTCCAGAAAATGTGTCGGCCATACGAAAAATGTTAATCGATGATAATCGCTGCACTTACCAAATGATACAGAAGAAACTTAACATTGTATCCGCAGCTATACATAGAATTATTCATGAAGAACTGCATATGAAAAAATTAGTTTGTCGTTGGGTCCCCCATAATTTAACAGAATACAAAAAAACGGAGCGTGTCAGAATCCGTAAAAAAACTATAAAATTACTTAACGATGGTGAACACCGGTGATGGTGGCCCTATTTCTAAAATTATAACTTGTGATGAAACTTACACACCGTTTTTTGACGTTCCAACACGACAAGAAAGTAAAGTATGAGTCTTTGAAGATGACCCCAAACCAACAATGGTGAAAAGACAACGAGCAATGAAAAAAGTAATGTCTGCCGTACGGGATTGGTCAAAGCCATCAAGTTGGAGGGACTGAAGACAGTCCCAGCTAACTGGTACCTCACTAAGTGTCTTCCAGAAATTCTTCGAGAAGTGAATGTAAGGGGATGCATGCTTCACCATGATAATACATCTCCTCATACGGAAAGATCTACAAACGAATTTCTTCTCGCCTACTTACAACAGTTCCAACCTTTTCAAATTACTTCTTTCTTGAAATATTCAAACATCTGGCTGCTTTCGTGACTGGCTGCCTTGCTTTTAAACTGCCTTTGAGTCGACATAATAAATACAACTTATAAAATTGAAAAAATTGGGGGGGGAAGGTAATGTTGTTGTAATAAAATTATTATATTCCATATTTTAGATTATTGCTTCAAGTATCAATGATTATAACAATTTCTTTTATTATTTAAGGCTAATGATAGGTTTACTAAATATGCAACAAGTCTTTAAGAATGTAATGAAGAATAATGTAAGATTGTAATCTTATTTTAAGAGTATAATGAATCTAATTGTAATGAATCTAATGAATAAATTTTCAGTAAGAAAATTCTGCTAAGATTTGTTTATTTGTTTGATGAAGAATTTCAAAACCTATGTTATTTTGTCATTTTTATGAAATAACAGTATTTAATAGTTGCCCTTCAATAATTTAAATTTTGATATTTTACAGACCTGAATTTAAATAAACCATCGATACAGCTAATCTATCTTATTTATTTTTAAAATCATATTTTTTATTATTTTTATGATATTCTGTCATCTCTCCTTTGTTTAATTATTTATTTTTAATATCAAGCTTTTTAAAATTCGTTACCAAATGAATATGCTTCCAGACATAATGCTTTTTGCAATTCTTTTAAATTTTATATAACAGTGTTTTTGGAATAACAAATGCATTTTTTCCAACCATATGGAAAGATGCAATCTTATTTTCAAATAATCCTAAGTAAATCTGATGATGATATGAATAATTTACATCACTATTTCATTGCATTTATCACTATCTGCATTGCTATTCTTTGTAAATAAAATCCAAATTTCCCTTCGTCACTGCTCTAAAATGCAAATATCTAATCTCTAAAAACTACCATTTTATCTTGATAGAAATTTTATCTTGCGTTCTCAAGTATAAATTGTATAAACCTAGTCATTCCGTAGGAGTTGCCCAATATAAGGATGGAAGTTATCTTAGCTCTACTGTGCGTTATTGTTGTTCTCTGGATAGCGTAAGTAGTTTCAACTTTGGTTTATCTTTTATTGTTTATGTTATTGTGGCACGTTTTTAATGTTGACTTTCTTCCCTGTACACCTTCATAGTGATGAAAAAATATAATGTAATTTAAATTATACATTAAACGAAGTTGTATTGCTGAGTTTACATAACATTGCAAAAAATACAATTACTGCAACGATTATATTAACAATACATTGCATCATTAATATAGTAATTATAATAATTATATTAATATTAATAATCTATTGTCCTTATTATATAAACTATTATTAATAAATTTATTATCCATTCCAAGTTATGCTGCAAAAGATGCTATAAACAAAACATCAAGTAAGAAACAATATTAATTTATTCATTTTAAAACAATATTTTTAAAATATATTATTTTATCTGTATAAAAAAAATTGGACAACTATTACTTTGAAAGATAGGGAAAATTTTATTATTATTTTTTTATATGCCAATCTGAGAAAATCCTTAAAATGGTAAGCTTTAAATGCATATAGTCATAATGAAATTTTTTTTAGGATTACAATAAATGAAGTTTCTATGTCTGAAATTTGATATTAATAAACTGTTAGAGAAAAAAATTGGAAAAAACACGAAGTAATTTCATAATATTATTTCTGTATGTAATAATTTAGATTACTCATCAATTATTTCCCCAAAAAATACTTTTAGAAAAATATATTTCATAAAATTATCCAAAATACAAATTATATATATATATATATATATTTTATAACGAAAGGCTATGATAAAAGAAAAAGGGAAATAGTTTTATAAGAATCTACTTTTATACACAAATGATTAAGTTTGCATATTTCATTGTGATTTCAATATTAAAAAAAAGCATTTTAAAACCCCCTTAAAGCGTGATGTCTTCAATCTTTGAAAAATACTGTACTATCGATATTTACTGAAAAGTACTGCATTGCATAATTTTAACAATTACAGGATTAACATTTTTTGTATGGAATAAATCACTTTTTATTATTCATTAAAGAATTTTTAAGTTAAATATATATTTAGAATATACTTTTTTTTCAAAGTTTGCGAATTTCAATTGATCTTCTATAACGATATTGTACATATCCAATCAGAATACATAGTATGCTTTTCTTGTTGCAGATGGCGGTGGCAGACAACTTCGGTATTCCAGAAACTAGGAATTCCAGGTCCCGAACCGAGTCTCTTTTTTGGAAACCTCCTGGAGCTCTACAAAAAGGTAACACATTTTTCCAAACTTCAGTGAAGAAAAATAATGTTTTACCTAGAAATTCTGTGCAATGGTCAGATTTGAGAATGAATGAGCACCATTTCTCTGCATTGCATGTGACTTTAGAAAACAAATTATCTAAAAACTATCTTCGGGAAACTAATTATCTTCCTATTATCTGAACAAGCAATCGGCTGTAAACTGATAAATCGTTATTTGTAGCGGGATACAAAACAGACTACCAGGTGGAATGATTTTTTACTAACCCCGATTTACGAATTGCGCAGGGTGCCTGTTCTTCCTTGAATTTCAAACAAACTTAAAAATAAACAAGTAACATAAAAAAAAAAAAATTATGTCAATTCCTACTTTTTTTCCACTGTATTGCAGAAAGTCCTTTATAAATAATTTTCATTCATTTTTTTAAGTTTATCTGACGGTATCTATTGGTAGATATATGCAACTTAAATCTAAAAAAAAATAAAATTAATTAATTAAATTTAAATACCGAATTAATATTTGGAAAAACTGTATTAACATCAAGTGTCATCCACTACAAGTTAAAAAAATGTATTTGAACTTGAGTGGACGAATAAAAAGTATTTAATTAATTATTGAAAATTTGAACAAGATATACATAGGGTGAGTGTAGGTTAATAGAAGGAATTGAATAAATAAATAAATAATAATAGTAAGTAATAATAATAATAATTAAAAAAAATCCGATGTATTTAAAAAAAAATTTTTTTTCCGTTTTCTCAGTGTTTTTGTTCTGAAGTGTGCAGGTTTAGGTGTTTAGTTTAATTTTTTGTACATGTTTAGATATTTTTAAAAGTTTGTATAGTAGTATCAAAATTACTAATGAGGGAATGGTTATAACGGGGAAAAATGATTAAGACATTACTTATAAGGAACCATACTTGAAACTTTGCTAGTATTCTTTTATTTATTTTTAGCAAAATAAATACCCATCCATTTGTTAATAAACATATTGATGTTTTTTTTTATTTTGATATTTCATATTAATATAGCGCGCAAAGATGATGTATAAAAAAATTTGAATTTTGAAAAATTGAAATATTTTGAAATTTGTTTGCTTATATAGTAAACATGGAATTAAAGTAGATGAGTATAAAAAATTTAATAGGGCTGATAAGGTTTTTAAATTTATATCCTTTCTCTGATAAAATGTTTGTCATAGTTTATTGCAAAATTTAATTGAATGTAACTTGCTGTAATAAAAAAAAATAATAATTGTTTGAATTCTAAACTAAATATATGCTTTACTTCTTTACTAGAAAAAAATATTTAAGTGGCTTTGTATTCTATTGGCATTATTCTATTGCAAAGAATCTATTTTTAGCTCCATTTATTTGCATGATTCACGTTTAACTAAATTATGTTTTGATAAAGGATATGATTAAAGAAATTGAAAACATTTCCTCATCAGATCGTAGATCTTTTTATCTCATTGATAAAAATGTGATTGAAATTATGATTGCTCATAGAAAATCGTTTTTGAATAAGGTTTACTATGATACCCTTGAAAAATTACCCTGAATTTTATGAAAATTAACCCTTTGCACTCGAAGTTTTTTTTTTCATTCGTATTACCAGCAACTCGAAGCGATTTTAGTGCAAAGATCCTATTCACATGTAAGTTTGATATACGCATTAAAAGAAACGCATTATTTATATTGTTATTTGCATTGTCTCCGTAGCGGAGCCCTCGATCTTGAAGACAAATTTTAAATGGCTCCGCTCCGGAGCCCACGAGTTCAAAGGGTTAATATGTTTTTTTTGTCTTATTAAAAGAGGTAATTTTGACTTATGTTGCCTTTCAATGTTAAATACAATCCAAATGCAACGAATCTATTATTTAAGGATGTGATGTAAAATCTTATTTATAATAAATGTATATTGAAAGTTATGCATTCTGAGATAAACATATATTCCTCCACATTTTGATTAATTTCAATTGCTTATAAAATTAATTATGTATAATATGTGGACTTACTGTGAAAATTAAGGTAAAATCTTATCTCACTTTCTTATTTCCTTTTTAGTTTCTATAAAAAAATGTTAGAAAATATTAACTGTATTTATATTGTTTAATAATTTCTGAACATATTCCATTACAAATTTTATTACGAAATTTCTTATTGAATACAATCAACCCTAATATAACTTTTTTTCTTCTTATCCCATTTGGTAGACAGCAACGTCTAGACTAAGTCCAAGAACATGTGTGGTCTTATGGAAAAAGGGAGGGGAATCACTACAAATCAAATGGATTCCAAATCACTACAAACATCCATGGCAACACCGAGATGCGAACCCTGTGGTACTGAAAACTAGAACGCTAGTCACTTGGCCATCAGGCCCCTTCTTAGCGGTTTATTTATATATAAATACTTGCTTGATTTTAATTTATTTACTCTTTAATTTAAATGCATTGCTCTAAGACTTAGGCTGGTTGACGATTTTGATGACTTCAGCAATGTTGGCGAAACATCTGAAGAATTTTATATACATTACATGAAAAGTATCTTAAAATCGTGATTGATTTTGTTTGACCATTTTACATAAATGCTGGGTGTTTATGAATATTGTATGGTTCTCTCATTCTTACAGGTGTTTCTGATTCAAGACGAAGTACAACTTCAAAAATTTAAAGGATTTAAATATTATCGTTCAGTATTAAGATATTTTTATTTACAGTAAGTATTAAAAGGATTAAGTAATCTCACAAAGTCTTGTAAACTCGATTCAAAAGTACAAAATCTCGTGAAACTAAAAACAAAATCTCGTCTCCTATATATATATATATATATCTTGTTCAAATTTTCAATCGTTAATAAAATACTTTTTATTTATCCACACAAGTTCAAATACATTTTTTTTTTAACTTGTAGTGGAGGACACTTGATGTTAATATAGTTTTTTCAAATAATTATTCAGTAATTAAATTAATTAATTTTAGTTTTTTTTAGATTTAAGTTGCATGTATCTACCAATAGATGGCGCCAGATAAATTAAAAAAAAATGAATGAAAATTATTTGTAAATGACTTTTCTGCAATAGAGTGAAAAAAAAGTGGGAATTGACTTTAAATTTTTTTTTTTTTATATTACTTGTTACAGTTGCGTTCCGTTACACACGGAAAAAAAAGGATTAATTCACAAACTTCAAAAGTGGTATAACAAATATACTTAAAAGTATAATTTTGTACTATACAAAAGATATATTTATATTTTACAAGTAGAATATTATTCATAATGCACATTTGTTAAAAGATTTTGTCATTTTGAAAGTGAAAATTGGATTTTTCTGAGATTTGAGTTGGAAAAAGACAGGAAATGAGAACATTTCAGCAATGCTTATCAAAATTAACTACAATTCCGCATTGTTTTTACACGAAATACTCAAGAATTATCCATTGTTTAAAAACAATAAACAACTAGGAAGCAACTATGCAGGAACAACAAGTAATTAAATTTATCAAAGCAAATCTGCTGTATCAGCCAGGAAAGCTTTACACATTTAATATTTTTCTGGAAGCAATTTGTGTAATCCTCGAAATAATGTACTATAACAGCTGACTTAACCACAGAAAAAAACTCTGCTTCATTGAGAAGCAGGAAAGAATGGAATATGCAAAATCATTAATGAAGATGGATTTGTAATTCAATTATATTTAATGACGAATCGAAGTTTCAGATATTTAAATAAACATAAAAATAAGTCCAATGCCCACCTCGTGGCTTAGTGGCAACTTGGGGCGCTGGTGAGCATTAGGGTTGAGGTTCAATCCACTAGTGGTTTTGGTGTAGACACTGTTTCAAAAAACGATAAGGCTCGAGGGCATTTGTGATGCTCAGCATCTTGCCTCGTTAGTGGTGGAAATTTTACGGGTTTTCTCCCATACGATAAGCAAATTAGGGTAGTTCTCCTTGAAAATTCTCCCGGAAGGCATTATCCTTCTTCATCAACATCACGGAGGCAAATCAGACATCTACCTACGGGTGCTCCATCACAACAAAAGCAGCCCCTTTCCACTTTCCTTGATTTGGTTAAGTTTGTCGCTTTATTGTTATGTCGACACTGAGCTACGAGTCGGGTTTGTTATTTGCAAATACATGCTTTCGATTTATGATGTTTGCTGATGCTTTCTTTGAGGAAAGATATATTGCAATGCGCATTCACATTAACTTTTATATTTTTGATACTCACAGTTTTAAAAAAGAAGACAAAAAAAGCATTGCAAAAAAATAAGTGTTATTTAAATCTTTTTAAACGGTAATAATTTATTATAAATTTAACGATCCTTCAAAACAAAACCTTTTCCTGCATGAAATATTGTTTGACATCTTTATGCTGAAAATATTTAAAAGGCAAAAATGGGCAGAAAACAACATGTGGATATCACTGCGAACATATACCCATTGCCCGTGGGTATAACTGGATGGGATAAAGTCCGACTTCTCCCTTCGGGTGCCCATGCCTTAGTGCCGCAATGACAAAAATAAACTGCATTTTTTACCCTTTATCTTGACCACATAGGTTCATGGATTTCGTCTAGGTGTTGCTTTCGACCAAGCGGGATAAGAAACAACAAATATACGCTAAGAACGATCCATGTGTATTTGGTATGGACTTGCTTTCTTCACTCGTTTGCTGAAAAGTATAACGATTTACACAATCCAGTTTTGGGTATTAACAAATAGCTTCTCTAAGACCTAATGTATGTGTGACCTACTTATAGTCTGCCTTGATTAGATGCAATCAAACCAGGAGTACGACTAGAGTGAACTTAAGCTTTGTTTTACTTTTCAGGGACCCTTGCAGTGTCACCGAGAATGGGTAAAAAAATATGGACGAGTTATAGGGTGAGTTTCTTAAATGTTTTTTAATAAGGCGGATATATAATAAATGTAGTGTTAATATAGAATTTGTTTAATATTATATTATTTCGTATATTTATATATAATTAATAAATAAATAAATATATTAAATAATATTTATATATATTATTTAATATATTTATTTTGATACAGTTGGGTCGTGGTAGAAACCTAATTTCTTTTATATCCTAAAGGAAAACTTTGTATTCTTTCTCGCGTCCCAAAATAAAGCAATTTTTTTATTCCAAAAAAGTGCACAAATTATTTAACTCAAAGTAATTGAAGGGGATTGGAGAAATGAATTAAAAGAAATCTACATGTCTATAAAATATGCAATAAATAGAATGATATTTATAGGTGTATATAATAATATTTATATATTTATATAAATATTCAATAAAAATTGGATTGTGAATGCAGTTTTTATTGCATATTTCCATATATGTATCAAATTTTACATATTTTATCATATAGTTGTTCAGAATTGGTAGTTTATCAATTACATTTTTTCATTGCTTAATAGAGAAGACCAAAAAATGGGCATAAAACTGAAATAACACATAATAGCTGTGTTTTTATAAATTGAAATGAGAAATGTTTTTTTATTGAATACATGGAAATATGTTTTTTACGCAGATTATTCGCGGATCTTTGAACTCTCACGAAGAAGATAAATTTGTCAAGATTTAAAAAAAAGAAAACTACATTTTTATAGTTATTCAATTCCTACTATTAGTTCACACTCTCGCTATATATATTTATATACTCGTATCTTGTTCAAATTTTCAATCGTTCATAAAATACCTTTTATTCATCCACTCAAATTCAAATACCTTTTTTTAAATTTGTAGTGAATGACACTTGATGTTAACACAGTTTTTAAAAATATTAATTCATTAATTAAATTTAGTTTTATATGGGAAAAAAAATTCTCTTATATAAGATATTTAGCAGGATATAAATTTAGGAATAAATACCGTTAGTGGCGAAGCGTTAGATAGCTGGAAAAAAATTTCTTTTTCAGATTCTTTTTTCATTCTGGGTTCTAGTCTGAGTCAAGGAGGGAACAAAATGGAAAATGAAACATGCGAAAAAAATCAGTGAGAGAGATGAAAAGTATGTAAGTGAGAGAGAGAAAGTGTGTGTGTGTGGTGTGAGAGAGAGAATTTTTTCTAACGTAAAAAAGAAGAATGAAAATTATTTATAAAGGACTTTCTGCAATATAGTGAAGAAAAGTAGAAATTGACATTAAATTTTTTTTTTTTATATTACTTGCTTTTTTATCAAAACGAAGTTATATATTTTTCAAAACATTATCAATATTTTTCAATACACATATTTAATATCAAAATGTGATATATTTTTAATATGCTATGAATATTTTTCAATATCCAAAAGGAAGTGATATATTTTTAATATGTTATCAATTTTTTTTAATATCCAAAATGAAGTGATATATTTTTTCAAATACTACAAAGTGATATTTCAAGTTAAAATTGAAGGACATTAAGCTTTATAATTTTGCTCTTTTTTTCAAAGACTTCTGCTCACAAAAGCAAAATTCTTTATAAATCGCCTTTTACAAATGTAAACAAATGAATGGCCATTACATTTGGATATATGCAATTAGGCAACTGAATTGGAATTGAATGTTTCTTCCAAAATGGAATAATTAATGGAATTAGCCCGTCAAATAACAAATGTGGCACAAAAAAATTTCATTCGGAAAGATTTATTTCAGTTTTATTTTTTAGGTATTATTACGGAATGAAGCCTGTTTTGCTGGTGACTGATCCATATTTGCTGAAAGATATATTCATTAAAGATTTCAATAAATTTATCAACAGAGAGGTATCTATGCATTTTTTAATATAAGAAAATTTGTGAAATAATTTGATGGATTTTGAAAATGATTCAACAAAATTCATTTTTATGTGAATTATAAATCTTAGCATTATACGTATGTGTAAGTTGATTATACAAATCTAAATACTTGCAAAATGGTAAAATGATGCTCAATTAAAATTCAAAATTTGATTTTGTGGTATAATTAAATTCATATGTCTCGTCTTTGCATTTTTTAAAAATTAATTAATGTCTATAGTATAATTCTGAGTAAAATATGGATTGAATTTTTCAAACTTACAATAAAATGTAATGTTTAACGAAATTAGAAATAATTCTTTTATGTTAAGTGACTAAATAAATTGTTTTTAATAATTCACATAGCCATAAATTTAATTATTTTTAGTTTAAGGATCAAAATTTGAAAATTTTCTTTTCGGAAAGTGGAAGCAAATCATAAAAAATATATATATTTTACTTAGAATGTTTCACTGCAATTTTTCAAAAGTTTCCAACCAATTAATTATGATTGAAGGATATACAAAGTTCTATTTATATGTTTTTTCATGTTCAATAAGACAAAAATAAAATTCTTAAACTTTAAAAAAGATTTTGATTATTAGGGAAATAATTGACTTTATCAATGTATTTTAAATTAATTTATTGACATAAATGAGTTTCAAAAAACAATTCTATGCTTGAATTCATATTTTGTTTTCATTATGCAAATCACAAGCAAATGTTTTTGTTTTTTAAAGGCTTTCAATCCTCTCCATCAATACAGTCCGAAAGATAAACACTCTCAAAGTGTCCTGAACCTGCCAGGACAAGCGTGGAAAGATGTTAGAGGTGTCCTCACTCCAACCTTCACAACTGCCAAAATGAAACAGGTATTTCTTGTTGCTTTTTAAGAAATATAGTTTAGCAATTTTGAGCAAATAAGATAAAAATACGTTAAAATAAATGCAGCATAACTAAAAAAAATTATGAAATTATTAAATGATACATTTATAAAAATTTTTTAAATGAAATACATTTTTTTATTATTATCTAAAATTGCTAATAATGTACTCATAAACTAATATTCCAATGAATTTATTAAAAATTCTGTGTCTGATAATCATATCAACAAATCAGATGGAATAACAAAAAAAATTACTCCAAAAGACAGTTTTAGAACATACATGGTTATTTTTAATAAGTGGAATTCCTAACGTATATTCAATGAGCTACGATTTAAAATTTGGTATTAATTATGGTTTAATTTGTTCTCCTTTTCTTTAATCTGATTATATATTTTTCCTGACAAGTTTAGATCAGAAATTCAGAGAGAAAATTATAAAATGATTGCGATAGCAAATGTGAAAATGTTCGGAATGATAATCGGCTTAATGGGAATTTCTCTTCATCAATCTTCAAATGAGGAATAATTACCCCTATAAGTTCTCTCGGAAGATAATCTACCTATCAATAGATGGCTTGTGTGATAAACTTTATAAACACGAGGTAGCCCGTGATATAAAATGATTCCAAACTATCACGTCTCTTTCTGAAAGATAATAAATAATATTAAAAATATATATAGCCATGTTTCTTATAGTACCATTAATTCCTTTTTATTGAAATTCAGTAAAGAATCTTTAAGATATAAACATATAAAAATACATTTTGTGGTAGCTTTAAAAATATTCCGTATGATCAAAGTTGGACCTAAACAAATATATCATTTGTAAGCACCTCACATTGTCAATCAAGCTGCTTGTTGTGGATTTTCTGGGTTTTTTTGCTATACGATGTACATATGCAGGACAGTGTTCTCTAAAAATCATCTCCATATCTCCAAAATCATCTCCATAAAAATCAGCTCCATCATCTCTTATAATCTAAGGCATCCTCCTTTCTTTATTACTCACCGGTGGGCTATTCGTGGTGTACATGAGTGGGAGATGGATTTGGTCTCCAAATAAAAATACGCATGCTCTCAGTCGACTGTAAAAACTCTACTCTTTTATTCATAAACCAAACGCATTCTGCCAATGTAGCATTTCTTGCTCTTTCAAGCAAGCTCACGCCCACGTAGACGAGGAAGTTTATAATTCCTCTGACGCCAGCTTACATTTCGATTTTTTTTCATTTACAATAATTTTGTACGTGAAGCTATTTATCCACGTGGCGACAGGAGATAAAGATCAACAATGTAAAAAACAAATGCATAAATAACAAATATATTATTCTTTGACTAGATTTATAGCAAAATAAATGAATTTTAATGGATCTGATGCTTAATATTTTTAATGGATTTAATACTTGCATTTCAATTAAAATAATAAAATTTTAAGTTTTAACGAAAAGCAAAATAATTAAAACAACACCTGGCTATATCAGCCTAGCATAGAGTTTATTTTGGCCTAGATTTTGAAATGATATTCGATCATATTACAGAACTATCTAACTTTTTGTAGCTTGTTATATCGAAACTGTGTTCTCAAAATAGGATTGCATTATAATTTCTCTTTTGTCCTTATTGAGTAGAAGAGGTTTATTGCCTTCTAAAAGGCATCCAAGAATAACCGGCCCCACTTTTGTGTCACACACCCTTCTGAAGAAAAACAGGGAACTGCATAAGTCAAAACTGCCATTAAGAAATGTTCATTATGCCATTCAGAAACTGCCATTAAGAAATGTTCAGATTTGTCGATAGACATCATATCTCTTCGTTTCTGAAAACCGTGATTGCAATTCACGCCATTAAAGAGGAATTGTACACGAAGATTGACTGTCTTTCATTTTTCGATCTCATTAATCTCTGCACTATCTATCTAAATATAAATTCTAAAAAGTAATATAATTAACTGCAGCTGAAACAATCATGAACTATTTTTAAAATTTCTAAGTGATCCAGATAGTTCTGATTTCTTTCTGACTATAAAATAAAAAAATTTTCACAGATGGAGGGAACTATGAACTCATCTATCCACATCATGCTGGAAGTGCTACAAGAGAAAGCTGAAAAGGGCGAGGAGTTCGAAATATTCGATGTCTTCCAGAGGCTGACCATGGACGTCATCACCAAGACGGCATTCGGAATCCAGACGGACGTTCAGAAGAATTCGAAGTCTAGCCTGCTGAGTGCCACTAAACTCATCTTCAGGACCAATTACAATGATGCCGTTATATTTATTGGATGTAAGTAAACTATATGAATCAATACTTGAAACAGTATTGCTTCACTGCAAGTATCATTTGGGAAATATTTGATAATTTGAATTGGAATAATTTTCAAGAACTCAAACATATTCAGCAATTGCTTCATTTATCGATGACTTATTCATGTATTTAACATTGATTTATTTTTTCCTACTTAAAATATTGCATATGACATATAATGACATAAGATATACGATAAAGACATATGACATATGATGTTGCATTATAAGTGACAGCTGATAATAAAATAAAAATAATAATTTCTTCCCTTTTTTTTATAAGAATGCTATATCGTAGGGAACGCTACTTGGTTTTGTATTCTTTTTCGTAATATGCTATTAACATCTCTGAGGTTCTTAGATCAAAATATTATTTTCAGTTTTATTTATCATTGATTTTTCCCTCTGATATATCACAATCTCTTCGCTGATTTACAATCTAGCTTGCTACAGGAAAAATGTTTGTATAGATTGGTAGCATATGTTATTACACAACCATAGAGACTCGATGGAGATTATAACAACTTGTAAACGTTTCATCTTGGTATAAACTATCAAGATTCCTTTAATTTTATACTCAAATAATTCCTGAAAAGCTTGCGAAAACCTATAACATCACTTGTACTCAGAGAAAGTTTGTGATAGATTATAAAATACATGATCACTAACGTAAAGAAAAAAAAATTCTTTCTAAAGTCACTTTTTTTCCATTTATGAAGTCATTTCAGTTTTCAAATTATATCCATTATATCATTTCAAATTATATCATGTTATATGCTTTTTCTTGCCCATATTGATGATGAAACTAACTTAAAATACACAGGGGTATCTCATTTTATGTCCTTAATCCATTTCTGATACTTGGCCTCATACCAAAAAAAGACTACCAAAACAATATCCCCCTTATAATACACTGAAGTGACAAAAGTCATGGGATAGCAATATGCAAATTTTCAGATGGCAGTAGCATCGCGTAGAACAGGTATAAATGCGCAGTGCTTTCGCAGAGCTTTCATTTCTGTTCAAGTTATTCATGTGAAGAGGTTTTGACGTGATGATGACCGCACGACGGGAATTAACAGACTTTGAACGCGGAATGTTAGTTGGAGCTAGACGCATGGGTCATGCCATTTCGAAATCGTTAGGGAATTCAACATTCCCAGATCCACTGTGTCATGCCGAGAGTATGAAATTTCAGGCATAACATCCCACCATGGACAGCGCAGTGGTCGACCGCCTGCACTTAACGACCGAGACCGGCGACGTCTGCAAAGAGTCGTAAATTCTAACAGACAAGCAACACTGCGTCAAATAACCGCAGAAATCAATGTGGGACGTACAAGGGACTTGTCTGTTAGAACTGTGCGGAGAAATTTGGCTTTCCTGGGCTATTCCAGCAGAAGACCGACTCGAGTGCCTTTACTGACTGAACGACATCGCTTGCAGCGACTCTCGTGGGCACGTGAGCATATCGGTTGGTCCCTAGATGAATGGAAAACCGTGGCCTGGTCCGATGAGTCACGATTTCAGTTGGTAAGAGCTGATGGTAGGGTTCGCGTGTGGCGCAGACCCCACGAAGCCATGGACCCAAACTGTCAGCAAGGCACTGTTCAAGCTGGTGGTGGCTCCGTAATGGTGTGGGCTGTTTTTCATGGCATGGATTTGGTCCTCTGGTGCGACTGGACCGAACATTGACTGGAAATGCTTATGTTCAGCTACTTGGAGATCACTTGCAGCGATTCATGGATTTCATGTACCCAAACAACGATGGGATTTTTATGGATGACAATGCGCCATGTCACCGGGCCACAACTGTTCGCGATTGGTTTGAAGAACATTCTGGACAATTCCAACGAATGATCTGGCCACCTAGATTGCCCGACATGAATCCCATCGAGCATTTATGGGACATCATCGAGAGGTCTGTTCGTGCCCAAAATCCTGCACCATCAACGCTTTCATAATTATGGACGTCTATCGAGACAGCATGGCTCAATATTCCTGCAGAAGACTTCCAACGACTTGTTGAGTCCATGCCACGTCGAGTTGCTGCACTTCGCCGGGCGAAAGGAGGGCCGACACGATATTAAGAGGTATCCCATGACTTTTGTCACTTCAGTGTATATACAGTTATATTTCATCAACTAGTTTTGTATTTATGTATTTTAGTATTACGCAATGTTTAAATATTTTTATACCATCCTGTTTGTGTATGATATACTAATGATAAAAGGGTCTTTTCATGGGGACGGTTCAATAATTTTCCCTTTATTAGGGAAATTCAATTTCAATAAGCACCCAATAATATCATTTTGCTTTTATTAGGGAAAATGATTGAACCGTTCACATGATTAAGTCCCTTTTATCATTAGTATATCATACACAGATAGAATGGTATAAAATAATTTAAACATTGCATAATACTAAAATACATAATTACAAAAACAGATAAAATATATACATAAATGGAAGTTTACCAATTTAATTTTCTTTTTTCCTTATTTAATTTCTTATAATAACTATTTATGATGTTTACATATCCCAAATGACCTCATTTCTGACGTTCTATTTTTTTAAAGCTTTTATTAAAAATAATCTATATTTTAAATAATTTTTTGTGATATTGTAAACTTTTCTTAAGTTTTTAAAGTATGTTAATTAAGAGAGCTATGCAATTCTTTATTTCATAAAATACAGAAACTTGCATTTTTTTCTACAACAAATCAACAAAAACAACAGTATTTACTCCAAGATGTATTCAAACTGTAGTTACATGAAATAAACATCTGGCAAATTGCTGTGTTGCATGTTTATGATATTAAAAATAAATAAAACGATAGTTTAAGCGAAATTTAAAAATTCCGCTTGATATAACACAATCAAAATAATAATTTATTCTTTGATGCATTTTTATTGTTAATACTCTTATAGTCCAAATCATAATTTTTTTTTTATAAAAACACCCAACAAAAAGGAAAATTTTTAGTTATTAACTTAAACATTTTATTCTGGTATAAGGGCATATGCCCATCAAGAATAAAATTGAAACTCTAAAGTATTCCGTTATATATTTTTTAATGTATTTTATTATTATTATTGTTATTATTATTGTTATTATTATTATTATTATTTACCCGCAGTGGCCTTTCCTCTCCTTCGAAAAGTGTGCTTAAGATTGCAGGTGTTAATCATCACCCTCCTAAATAAGGGCAGACCACCTCATACCATGCTGAGGGCTGGTATTAAAAAGGTTATACAGATGAGAAAATCTATTCCTCAGGTAAAAATCCTTTCTAACTAAGAAGTTAGCTTTATAAACTGTAGATACTACTGAGCCCAAAAAGTAAGACCGATTATTTTTTTTTCAAAAACTCTTTATTTATTTTTCCAAATTAATTTCAACGCCTTCAAAGTAATCCCCTCCGGACATAATGCACTTATGCCAACGTGTTTTCCAATCCTCAATGCATGCTAAAAAGTCATCCGCAGGGATGGCCTTCAAAGCGCGCGGCGATTCACGTTGAATCTCTTCAATCCACTCAAAACGGTGTCCTCGGAGTGATCTTTCGAGTTGAGGGAATAGTCAGAAGTCACACGGTGGGAATGGTATGGTGGTTGGGGAACGATATGGGTTTCATTTTTGGCGAAAAAGTCACGAAGAATCAATGCAGTGTGAGCTGGTGCATTCAGTGCTTTCAGTAGCAATCGAGATTTGACGCGTTTGAGGTCCAAAATAGAATCGACCGATCCTTTTAAAATTCCAACATCATCAGCAAGGTCTCTGATTGTAAATCGACGGCTTGCAAGCACCGAATCTTTAATTTTTTGGACGTGAGCTTCGTCGGTTGAGGTTGATGGTCGACCAGAGGACTCTTCGTCTTCAATGCGTTCTCTGCCTTCTTCGAACCGTTTATACCACTTCTAAGCATTTCTTTCCGATATAGGAATGCTCACCTAATGTCTTCTGCAACATTCTATGCGTTTCCGCAAACAAAACTGAATGCAAGTTCTTTACTATATTAATTCAGACATTTCAAAAATCGCCAGAATCTGTTTTAACGTCTCATAAAGTCAAGCGTAACTGAAACACTAATGAATATTTTGACGTCAAATTTCACACAGATGTCAAAGACAGTGTCAGCAACTTAAAAAAGAAAAAAAAAATTAAATTCCATAAGCTCCGGGAATTTTAAATTGAAAATTGGTCTTACTTTTTGGACGTAGTAGTATGTTTTAAACATTCAGAGGTACCTTGAGATATGAGTTTAAGTAATTCCCGAGTTTATTGATTGAAATACTCGTGTCTGAAATTAATTTTAAGTCATATCAACCTCTAAAAAAAGCCTCCAATTTTCTTAAGATTGTGTATTTATGATGAACAAATATTGTATACAAACAAAATCAATAATACATACATACTCACAAGTGTAAGAAAATCTGAAGAAACAAGCAGTTGTTGA
Source organism: Caerostris darwini (assembly GCA_021605075.1). Lineage (NCBI taxonomy): Eukaryota > Metazoa > Arthropoda > Arachnida > Araneae > Araneidae > Caerostris > Caerostris darwini. The sequence continues at coordinate 411,020 of BPLQ01010921.1, read as the reverse complement.
CGGATATTAATTTTTTTACACTTAATTTTTATATTTGATAAGTCTTCGAATAACTTACAAGACGGGATTGTTTCATTACCTTTAACGTGAAGCAAACTTTCTTCTTTAATTTTTTTTATTTGTAAAATATTTATTTTAACAACTGATGACCCATAATGCATTAATTTTATAATAAATTTATGAAATATTTTTACGACATTTATAATTCAAAAGATACAAATATAATATAATCGTTTTAATCCTTATGATCTAATATAATTTTATGCATGTAATGTGGATTAAAAAAGCCTGATGGCCGAGTGACTAGTGCTCGGTGACACAGGTTATGGATTCGTGTCCCATCGAGGGCCATTGATATTTGTAGTGGCTCGGAATTATCTTTAAACCATAGGTCACTATCTAACTGTTGTTATCGTTGGGAGTAGGGACAACCTTACCCAGTAAAAAGGGAACATTTGTCTCGAAATCTGCCATTAGACAGACGGCCTTGGCCCACCATGGGGCTGTTGTGCCATTGAAGAAGAAGAATATGGATTAAAAGTTAGGCAATTTTCAATTTTTTTTAAAATGAGTTTTGATGTTAGAAATTCAGATGAAACAAATAAAAACAGACTTTATAAAAGTGTTTTGCAGAGAGTGAGTTTGTTCCTTTTGCTGTTAATTTTTTTGTCCTGAAATATTTCCACAGCTTACGATTGTAATTTAAAGAAAAGATAAATAATATTAAATATTGTAGCTGTTTTCACCCATTTTAAAGCTTTTGAATTTTTCTAATTAAAAGTATTTAATTTAAAAGTAAATTAATTAATTAATTAGTAAATTAATTTAGTAAAATTAATTTTAAAAGTAATTTAATTTCTATCTTCATAAATAAATCTTTATTTTATTTATCTGATTTATGTGATGAATTGTTTCTGATTGTCAGTTTCTATAAGCAAACATTTGTTGAAAAAAGTTTTTATTAAATAAAAAGTTTTAATTTACTCATTGTATAGTAAAAGCAGACAAGTGCTCTGGCGCTCCATCCCACATGTTTCGGGTTCGAGTCCCGGCGGTATCAGGGATGTTTGTAGAGGTTTGAAATTCACTTTAAACCGTAAGTCCCAGTCTAATTTGACGGTAGACCTTTGCGCGTAGGGCTGACAACCCTACCAGGTCAAAAGAAAACATCTATTTCGAAATCTGCCAGTAGGCAGATGGCCATGGCTCAACATGGACTGTAGTTCCAGGGAATTTCGGGGAGTTAGTTTATAGTGAAAGCAATCATCAAATGTCTTATTCAACTCAATGTATGATCTAGAGACCGTACTTAAATTTGAATTCTTGTAACATATTTTAAATAAATAAATAAATAACATATAATGGCGTTTTTTTTTTTTATGAATTTTTCTTTGAATATGCTATTGATCTTTTTCTTATTTTATCCAAGAATTTCATTTTCTTGTTTATCTCAATATAAATAAGAACTTTCAAATTGCTTGAGTTAAATCCTATACCTTTGATCAAAAAGTACAAAGCTATTTGTCAATGCAGCCAATTTTAGTCATTGAATTTTTTTTATTTAACAACCTTGTTGAATTATTGCCAAATGGAAACAACAACAAAACACAATTAATAAATAATTCAAACTTTGAACGATATTAATATTGGCTCTGATGAAAAGAGAGCATTTCTAGTAAAGAATACTCTTGTTCTATTTCAGGCCAAAAAGAACGACCTTCTGCAGTTGATGCTGGATTCGTCAATTGTTACCGACACCTCAGAAATGGACATTTCGAAATTAGAGGCGGAAATACAGAAATGGAGAAATCAGTACAAGGAGGTACAGACGTTCCATTCAATATATGTATTAACATTTTCATGTTGTCTTCATAAGCTTGCAGTATCAATTAGTTTGTCTATCCTAACAGTACTTAATCCAATGAGATTATTCTTTATATATCTATGTAAAGATATATGCTGAACAATGACTAATACCAGTTGACATATATAAGGGAAATAAGCATCAAATGAATTAACCCAACTAGAAAAAAACTTTAAAAACGAACATTTGGAAGATACATTTAACCTTTTTTATTTCAATTTTAATGGTGCACACTGGAGATCTGCAATCGATAGAATAATATAATTGTGGACCTCGTCAAACATTTTATTTATGAAAATATATTTTCGACATTTAAACATGACAGTATATTTGAATATATGGTTTAACGGGAAGATTAAAATAGCCTGATTTAAATACATTTTGGAAGTTAGTATCTAAATACTTTTAATCTCAGATTCCTCTTTTTAATGCAGTATTTTGGAAGTCAGCAGAATTCTGGTCTTGCAATTTTAATTTTATTTCAGTTTTAATTGCAAACATTAAATATAACTCAATGTTTAAATCAGAACATCACTTTTATGGTTTATGTATTTAAAGCAGTGAAATAAAAAAAAAATCCTTCAAAATAAAAAAAAAAAGGTGTTTATTTGCGCAACAATTCTGTAAGACATCATTTTTATTTGGGAATTTACCAAAGGTGCCCCCAACAGGACTACAGAGAAAAACGATTTAAACAACCATATTCACCCTTGCATTATACATTGGCGAATTCTATGTATGATGGTACACGGAAAATTATATGGCCCTTGTAACAAATTTTTTCAACTTATCTTTATCTGATTATGTTATAAATAAAAGACAAATTTTCATATTTATTAAATGGTAAATTCAAATGGAATCACATACTAAAACATGTTCTAGTCAATCCATGAAAAATTTGTTTCAATATTTTTAAAGTGTTTAGATGAAACGAGAGGTAGAATTATGGGGCAGAATTTCGGAAAATTGAACTAAAGTAGAAGTTTCAATGTCGTAAAATAAAGAGCATGTTTAAAGCACAGATATTCTAACTAAAATCATATAAAATTATTTCTCTATAACCTCAACCAAGATTTTTTAAAAACTATACATGCAAGCATGCTTCTTCCTACGGACTGCAAGAGCGCCCTGTACCTCAGGAGAAATGGTCAATAGGCCTTGAGACTCTCGCACGAGAGGAAGTACTGCGCAACCTGCGTTTCCGCTGGGAAACGTTTAGTTTGCAATCTCTCATCTTGAGAGGAAATATATTTACCTCAACTCTGTGTATTAGTCGGCCTGCAGATTCTCACCCGGACAGGAAATATATTTCGCACATCCCGCTCGTACCTGAATTTTGTGTTTCCGAATTAGAAGTGAAATCCTTCCACGAATCTATAATTACATGTTTTTAAATGTGTTAAATATTGTCTGTCTTCAATTGTGCGTGCGTAAATAAAGTTGTGAGTTCTCAAACCTATGTCTCAAGTCTCAACCCAGCTACACCCGGTTACAGTCCAGCTGAATAACCTGCACACTACAGCATAAAAATAATGATAAGAAAATGTTTATACGATTTTTCTTTTTACTTAATGGTATTTAAAAAAATAATAATAAGATTTTAAATGTACAAGTTTCGGTCACAACTAAATGTAATTGATACATGAAAGTAGGAAACCAAGAATCTTTTGTAGTTGAAAATGTTGATTATCAAATAAAAAAATCAAACATTTGAAAATATCATTGATGAAATATTGATTATTAAAATTTAAAGCATGACATCATCAGGTTTATTTAAAAAAAAAAAAATTATTCTACGCATCGAGTCTTTAAAAATAAATGACACATCAAATATTTTCAATTTGTACTTTCGTAATAAATCAGCAGAAACAATATGCAATGTAAAATCATTTACTGAATTAATAAGAAAAACTGCATTATGTGAAGTTTTGTTTTCAATGAAAATAAATACTGACTTTATCTTTACTTTTCCTGATAAACTACAGATTTTGATTTGTCATTGTATTTGTAAATATGTTTATTTGAATATTTCTTTGTGTTTTGGTGTATTGTAAACTTACGTAAATGGTTGTGTTTGGGCAATGCTAATATATAAGCAATCGATATGTTTTGAGTCGTTATTTTTCGAAATGAGTTTTATAAAAATAATTCAAGAAATGGAACAACATATTATTTATTGTCTGAATGTAAAATATTCATTACGTAATATACAGAATAAGTTCATTATTATTAAATTAAATGACAAATTATATTGGAATTTTTTTGTAGTATTTATTTTCAATTAATTTATGTGAAATTTCTAGTAATTTTTTTTCAATTTATTTGAATAAAATTCTGCAGGGTCTTTATTATTATTTTCTCTATTAAAAACTCCCCACCTAGCTTATAAGTTAATAAATTTGATTGTATAAAGCTTTATCATATGCAGTGAAAAACAGATTAAATATTTTCATTTACCAACAATATACGAAAAATGTTGAAATATTCATGCAAATATACTGACACAACATTTTGAAAAAAAAATGTATGTTTAATTTGTGTTTTAATTTTTAAAAGTCCAAAGATACATAACAGGGTTTTCGAACATTCATGAAATATAATCGATTAAAAGTGTGTGGTTTGTTAAAACTCCTATCGACACCACAAGTGTAAAAAGTTAAATTCCCGTGTAAAATGCAATGTATTCCTTTACGTACATAATACGCTCCCTCATTTCTGAATGCCATGTCTCTCAGATGATTTCTCGTGGAGTTATGGCAAAAACCCACCTGTTGCTTAAGTTTTGCACACCAGTGTAGTTTGAAATACTTTTCAAACTCGAAAAACGATATTTTTATCGATTCGAAATTCTTGGGCTACACTTGTCGCACTGTGACCTTCCTCATTCTTTCCTGTCAAACCAAGTGTAAAGTCGTCCTGATGGTTCTTTGTAGACATATCGCACGATTCCGTGCAATATGTCTACATTCCGTGCAAATGCTTTAAATTTATGCAACCATGTAAATTTGAAGCAGATTGCTATTCATTTGTAGAAAGAGCTTAGTGTAATCAGTAGAATGAACAATAGAGATATGATTCACATAAATGTGAGAAACAAAACATCACAGGTGACATGAAAGAATGTAAAACACGTGCAGTCAGTGCATGCAGTGTATGACTTCAATAAAAAGTAGGTCAAAAGGTTTTATTAAAAAATTCACTGCAAATTCAAGGGAATCGTGCAATATGTCTACAAAGAACCATCAGGACGACTTTACACTTGGTTTGACAGGCAAGAATGAGGAAGGTCACAGTGCGACAAGTGTAGCCCAAGAATTTCGAATCGATAAAAATATCGTTTTTCGAGTTTGAAAAGTATTTCAAACTACACTGGTATGCAAAACTTAAGCAACAGGCGGGTTTTTCGCCATAACTCCACGAGAAATCATCTGAGACATTCAGAAATGAGGGAGAGTATTATGTACGTAAATGATGACGAAAGCATCGGCGCAGAAAAAGGAATACAATGCATGCGGTATGGAATCAAACAAAAACAAGCTTTATTGAACGCATAGTATCGTGATTTATGATTGTCTATCCAAGAGGAAGAACAACAAGCAGATGTTCCTTAATATGGGATATGCCCTCCCCTCACTGCAATGGTTGCTTCGCACCGTCTCCGCATACTCAGAACTAGCTGGTGCAACATTTCTTGCGGTAGGAGTGCCCATTCCTCAATCAGCATCTGTTTGAGTTGTTGGATGCAAGCGTGCTGCAATGCATCTCCCCAAAGCATCCCTCACATGTTCAATGGGATTTAAATCTGGGGAGTACGTTGGCCATTCCATTAGAGTGATATCTTCACTTTCCAGTAGCTCCTCAACAGCAAGAGTCCGATGTGGCCGTGCATTGTCATCCATAAAAATGAAGTCTGGGCCGATGGCACCTTTGAACAGACGCACATGGGGAAGGAGTACCTCCTCGCAATAGCGATCCCCGGTTACAGACCCTCTGTCGAAAACGTGGAGCTCAGTTCGCCTGTTCAACAAAATGCCTCCCCAGACAAGGACGCCTGAACCACCATAACGGTGTCTTTCCTTGAGTTTACTGGGATAAACCCGGATCCCGACCTCTATCCAAATCAAAACGCGTCGAGAATCGCTTCTTGTACAGAACCGACTCTCATCCGTAAAGAGGACACGACTCCATTGATCAGTTGTCCAGTTTTTGTGCTCTCTGCACCACTGTAAACGGTGACATCGGTGGCCAACTTTCAACGGGAGGCAGCGTTCAGGACGGCGGGCGAATAGGCCCACTTTGTGAAGGCGTCTGTCCACAGTACACCTGCTAATTGAAGCACCTTAAGGAACACAATAGTGCTCCTTACCATCATTGTAGAATTAAATGGCTCCTTATCAATGGTGTCACATCCTCTTTTCATGTGAAGGCTGCTTCAGTGCAGCAAGCTATTTTAAGCGTTAATTGATATGAAAAGAGGGAAGGATAGATTTCATACCATTATCATAAACGAAAGAGATCTTATCATGGTTCTGGCGTGCTTGTCTGGACGGCCGTGCAAACTGAGCACCAAATCTTTGATGGAGGTATTGTTACCGGAGATCACTATTGTCAACAAGTGATCTTCCTTAACGTGCCATCTTTTCCGAAGTGTTATTCTTGCAAACTTACTTTTTTTATGGAAAATAACGCCATCCACGTCGGATTATTCTATTTCACTAGAAGAGATTGGCAAGCGTGCTTCAATGATTTAAATCTCAGAAAATATATGTGCGAGGATTTGGAGAGACATATTTTGGCATTAAATCCACCGAAGAACATTTAACATTTGAAACAGACGTCCATTGATGCATTGGTAATTTGAGCTTCACCTCAATAACTGCTGGGTAATCTGGTGTTAAGGAGGGAGAGGCGGTATTAAGCAACTATCACAACTAAGGGAGATTATATCCCTTTCTAAGGGAGGTCTGTTTGTTGTTCTCCTTCATGAACAGTCAAATATTTATACTAACGCTACTTTTTCAAGTAAATCTTTTTTTAGCTTCATTCCATATAATATGCGTTATTTTATTCATTATATATTTTTTACGTAAGTATGCTTTTGTTATGTTTTTTTGTAAGTACGTTTTTTACGTTATGCTGTCTCTGTATTCTGAATTTCATGTCTCCTAGGTGATTTTTTGTGTGCAATTACTGAAAAAAAAATAGTCGTTGCTAACCTACCGTTCACTGTGATTAATTTCATAGATGTTTTTTCATTAGATCATACCCATCATTTACCTCACATTTACATAGCACACCACGATCAATCAAACACGAATACATGAGGTTATTGGTTTGTGGGAGGACTTTCGCGAGTAACTAACCTTCTCTTTTAATGTCATACGAGAAATTGATCCTGTTAAAAATTGGAAAATTCCTATTCGGCAACCTGATAATCGATGGTGACATTGAGTGGTGAAAAAAAGATATAACTAATTATTTAAAAAGTTTCATTTTCTATAACCGGGCAAAATCGGGTGATAACATGCAGCCGCCAATGGGAGGTATGAATTAGGACAGAGGGGAGAGTTTTAGGCTAGACTGCTACCTCCGAAATAACGAGATTAACTATTTAATCTTAATATTTCGTAAAAAATGTGTGTTTTTTTTCCGTGTGAAGAAAGGGTAGGGAGACGGGACCGTCTCATATGCCCTGTATACAAAATTTTATTCCTAGACTTATTGAGACCAAATTTAACAAGAATACACATTAGGACCCGGCGGAAGAGATATATAACTTTAAAAACTCGAGATTTCAAAAAATTTTTTAAATATCTATTTAGGAATTTTCAAATTAATAAATTTGTTGTTTCTTTTATCCTTATTGTGTCATTTCTTTTCAGATGATCCCGAGAAATACTGGGGTAATTCATCTAGTATATTATAAAAAGCAAATATATGCAAACCATAAATTTAAATTTGCAACTATAAATTATTTAAATATTTTAAAATTTAAATTTGTGCAATGTCTGACAAAGCAGATTTGTTGGCTGGATATGAACCTCAGTAAATAGGGGTTTTAAAGCCCATTTGAAGGTATGGTTTAAAACTTTAGTTGAATTTGGGATCTTAACTAGAAAGTTCACAACTAACCATCAAATTTTAATCAGGGGATGTAGCATTATTCATATTTTTTGTTGCTAAATTTAGTCTTTGTATAAATAAATTAAAAAGACTTGAAATATCTTTTCTTATGTGTGCGTTTGTTTCCAGAAATTACTAACAAAAAGTCCAGAATGATGTCAGATGCAGAGATAGTGGCCAGTGCATTTGCAGTTCTTTTGGCTGGGTATGTATCTCAAAAAATTGATTTGTTCCGAAACTAATTTGATGCCATGTATAGTGGGGCAAAACACTCTGATTTCTGGCAAAAAAAAAATCTGCTTTTTATATCGTCTTTGGGGTTGGTGGCTCTAAGAACTACAATTCGTTGTTAATTTAATATTGTATTAGGTTCTTCGGTAAAATTGTAGAATGGCATTATAGTTATATGAGATTTATTTTCCTCAAATGCATACTTTTATCAATATATTCAATAGTCTGTATCAAAAACATGATTATTTTATATCAGTGGAAATATTGATTTCTATTAAAATAATGTTACACTAATGTTCTTGAAATTATCTTTCTGATATCATGTTTTATAAACAAGGGACTGATGGCCGAGTGGCTAGCTCTTTGGTGATTAGTACAACAGGTTTCAAATTAGATTGCCCATATCTCTTTAGAATTCAATAATTTCACAAAAGATTTTTTTAATATCTCTGTAAGGGTATATACAGAATAATGATTAAAATCAGCTAACGTATTTATGGGAATAAAAGACAAATATATTATCCATCCCCCCATACACAAAAAAACCCTTCGGGAAAGGGATATTTAAAATATATTTGAAGTACTCTTTAAGCTCATTAGTTTCAATTTTTGAACATTAAGTTATACATATATTGGTAAGTCTCTAATGGAGCCTGATGGTCGAGTGTCTACTTCTCTGGCGCTCAATGCTTTGGGTTCGAGTACCGGAAGTGCCATGGATATTTGTAGGGGTTCGGAATCCATTTTAAGCCGTAGGTCCCGGTCTAATATGATCGTAGAGCATAGTAGGAGGTAGTATTACTTGCGTCCGTAGTTATCTTAAAGCTACACATGTCCCGTGGGTAGTGCTAAATGAATAACAGCAGTGCAGCCCTTGCTTATGCATAAAGATAACTGTCTCTGTAGTGCCAGCTGTATTAGAAAAAAAGTTGCATAACCCTTTTGATGCAAAAATTTATTTCGCAAGCTAAACTATTTTTTTTTTTTTTTTCAGCATATAAATAAAAATTAATATTAAACACAAAATTAATGTAAGTTTCACAAAGAAAATAAATAATTTGGGATACTAAAAATTTTTCTCCGACAATGCGACGTTCCGCTTGACTCAAGCAATTGACTGCCTACATCTTGACTTGCATTAGTTGTCAGAAGATCCAGTTGTGCTCAAGTCTGGAGCGATTTTTCCTTGTTTGAGAACAGACGGATTTATGGATTTGGTCTAGATGTTGCTGTCGATCAAGTGGGATAAAAAAACAGAAACAATATACTGAAAAATTTTATTAGAGATCTAACTCTTGCCGATATTTTCTGGAAATACCCCAATAAAGAATTTATAAAATCTCTACAATTATCTCCATTAAATATATTCGTTTTTCAGCACACAGCACCAGAATATTCGAACAGTCTTTGCTTGTAGACTACCTAATGCGCACAATCACTGAATCATGATTGCTGCTTATAATAATTTAAAGAACAAGAATTACTAATAAATAGATATAATAGATAAGTTAATTTTAGTTAATACACACATTAATTTTTAAATATATAACTTTCATCGATACATTCACTACGAAGACTGAAAAACATTTATTTTTTAAGATTCATCTTTAATCGCGATATCTTCCATTGCCCGAAACTGAAACTAGTAATATCATTTAATTTATAAACAGTATCGTATATTGTAATAATCAACCATTATTTTTATAAATTTTTGGGGGAGCTATAAATGCTTTATCAATCCTTTTATAATTAGTTAATTTTTATTTTTCAGCTACGAAACGACGAGCACTGCCTTAGCCTATACAGCTTACCTATTAGCAAAGCACCAGGATGTGCAAGATAATTTGTTTCAAGAAATTAAGGAACTGATAGAACGCGTAAGCTTTATCTACTATTTTTATATAATTATATTACATTTGTATGTGGTAATAAAAGTTTTATCTCATTAATTAAGTTAACAATTCTTTTGGTGAATTGTTTGGTAATTTTGAGTGGAATTTGCATTATATGTCTATTGTTTTATGCATTCTTGATTAAGAAAATTATAACATGAAGGAATTATTGAATTTAAATTAAATTTATAGGATATAAAAAGCATGCTATCATTCTATGATTAAAATTAGAGATCGAATCCACATACATAGGTGATATGTTATCTTTTAAAACGTATTAATAGAGGAATACCAATGAGCCAATTGACGTTTGTATGGAACAATTTTCTTATTGAAATTTTTATCCAATGTTGACGTCATCAAGAATCATACGAGTTAATTACAAAATGATCATACACCATCGATTTAAGTGGTATACATCATAGACTTACAGGTGGAATTAGGTTTTTCATATTAAGGCATCATTGTATATATTAATCATGATACCATCACAATAAATGCGATTGTAAAATGAGAGTAAAATCGGATTGGTTTAAAAGTTCCACTCTTGATTTTTTTATAAAAATAATGCTTATTTTTTTCAAAATTCAAAGAATTAATGTTAAGGAGGCAATTCAGTTATATCGTCGAATAATACAACCAGTAGAAAAGACAGTGACTGTTTTACCAGTAAACGTGTAAATGTTGAGTGACTTTCCTCAGCTCCGAGGTTTATAAAGAGATATTTCAGATTAACAATGAAAGAAGTTCTTATAGAAGCTATTCTATTATAAAAAAACAAATAAGATTTAAGGTAATACAAATATAGCATCTTTGTGATAAAAATGTACAATTTCTTTTGCTTATCTTAAGCTATTCTATAATAATTTGGTGCCTATTAATTTTATTGTCATTTGTACAGGACATATTTCTTTTGTAAGCAAATTTAGAGTACAAAGATATCTTTTAAGCTAGTACAAATACTAAAATATAATTTAAGGTTGTAAAAAATTCTTTGTTATACAATAACTGTTAATGCATATATATATTGAATTTATTTCTTAATTTTTTTAAAATTTATTAGTAAAAAGTACATGAAATAAAAGTAATGAAGAGTAGTCTTGTGTAAATATTAACGTAATTGCTAATTTAACTACTTCGACGAGAATTAGTGGTCAACTCCAATTTACGAGGCGAAGAATTCAGGGATTATTTTTCTTAAATCTTGTTATTTCTTTCTGTTCTACAGATTGATTCTGTGACAATGAAACTTATTTTCCGTGTACTGGATGTGACATCATACATTTTCTGTCACAGTTTTCTCGAAAACTATACGTCGTAAAAATATGATTCCTTAGGAAATTTTCATGTATTCCAAGCGAGGATTCTCAACCCTACACAGTTTATATGGTATTGTTCAAACGCACTGTATATTGTCTTTAAACTTTGTCCGTATAAAATGATTAAAAGCAATGAAAAAAAAAAATGGTTGTTTCTTAACTGTAAAAATTTTATCTTTGGGAAAAATTAATGAAAATAAGTTACAGAGGTCAAACCACAAATAATTTGCTTAAACTGTTTTCTCAACAGGGTCAAAAATTAGAATATGCCACGGTAAATAAGCTTCCTTACTTGGACAAAGTGTTGAGTGAAAGTATGAGAATACACCCACCTGTTCATCTGTAAGTATGAAACAACAATATCTTTCTATAGTATTACTTTAAAATAATTGTATGGATTTTACCAGCTTAATGCAAACTGCGTTAATTAATGTTGTGATTATGAACCAATGATGAATTATTAAGAATCACTTAATGATTTCACGTCGAAATTTGTGAATTTTCGTAGTTACTTTGTGAATTAATAGATATATTTATTTCTATCTATTTTAGTTGTTTTCTTACACAATTTTGTAATATAGTCCATAGTTTCTCGGATATTTCAAATAATAAATACAGATTAAAAAAAAAAAAAAAAAAAAAAAAAATGAACGCTAAGTAACATAGTCTAAGATTCTGAATGTATATTCATATGTGCCCGACTCTTGGTTCAGTGGTAACGTGTGTCGTTGGTGAGTAGTAGGGCTGAGGTTCAATCCGTTGGAGGTTTTGTTGTAGACACTGTTTCAAAAACGAGGAGACTCGAGGGAGATTTTGGTGTTCATCATCTTGTCTTCTTTAGTCGGACTACCGGGTGGGAGTTTTTCCGAATTTTTTTTCCATACAATACGGAAATGTTTGGTAGTTCTGCCTAAAAGTCCTCCTGGAAAGCACCGCCCTCCTTCTTTAAGGACTTGGAGTCAAGTCAACTTTCTAACTACGGGTGATCCATCACAACAGAAGTTGCTCCCTTTTTTTCCATTCATGAGTAGAGTACTCAAGGGATGTCCATCCCGCGCTGCAGGACACTGAGGATTAATCACAACACAACAACATATTCATATTGTTATATTCTCACTATAATGAATCTTACTAATCATAAATCATGAATGGTGTTAAAAAGATACGACATTGTATACCAAAGCAGATCAACCCATCATTATGAATGATGAGCCATTATGTGACACAGCATTCGTAATGAATGAGATGCAATATGGAGATTTTATACTTCCTTTTAAACATCAAAAATTATAAATATTTTATTTATTTATTATTTTATAATCTGATCTACCGTAATTTTCTACTTATAAACCACTGGCTATATGCTAAAAAATCTGAACATTTCGTATAACGTCGAAATTTGCGTATAACATGCCGCTAATACACTCTGTGGAATTCCCTGCTTGCTGGCAAACAGATGTTTTTCCTTTTATGTGGTAGGGTTGTCAGACTGTGCCCAACGGCCATATTAGACAAGCTAACAGACTGACTACAGTTTAAAGTGGATTCTGAACCACTACAAACATCCATGGCACCGGCGGAACTCGAGTCCGAAACCTGTGAGACGAGCCGCCGGGTCTCGAGTCCGAAATCTGTGAGACGAGCGCCAGAGCCCTAGCCACTCAGCCTTCGGGTCCTTCTGTAAAAACCAAACCCTAAAAATGCCTTTTGCCAAGAAAAGAATTGGTGAAACTTTGTGTGAGAGAAAAATAAACAATTTTTTAGACATAAGAAACATGACGAACGGCATCGGATATTTACAAAATTAAACAGAGTGCATTCAATACGCATTGAAACACTAAATACGCTTTGCAAACGGGCAAATTAATAATTAAATGTGATAATCATCAAGATCTTTATTTTTCTATATAAATATGAAAATCATAAATCGTCGGGAAAATATCAACCATTGCCCTTAAATGCATATATTTTTTTTTTAGATTTAGACTTTCTTAAATCTATAACATTTTTTAAATATAATTATTATATCAAGAATGCGCATTTAAATTAAAAACCTTCTGGGTTTTTTTTTTTTTTCGGATTATACGGGAATGCGGGCTATAGAAAAAAAATTAGAGTATATAAAAATGCATCAAAAAACGAATAAAATCAATATAGTTTTTATTTTATTTGAATACCTATCGTTCTTTTCTTATTTACATTATAAATAAAATATGTTTCATTTTAGTAATTATGAATTCTAGATTCGTTGAAATATTTTTTAATTTAGTGATTAAAAATTCTTGATTCATTCAATTATTTAAAGAAAATATTCTAGATGGAAAGAAGTCAGATTTTTACTGTAGATGATATTTTTGTGTATTTTTTATAGTAGATGGCAATTTAATTGAGCTTGTGCAATTTTATGGATAGTGCAATTTTATTAAACTTTTTGGCTTATAATTATCTTTAGATTCTGTATATTTTATGAGTAGCCTGAAACAATTATTTTTCTTCAAACATAGCTAACAGCCATTCTCTGTTCGAGTACTTTCCCATCAACTCATCGCTATATTTTTGGCCTTTTTCTTTTTAAATTAGATTTCTTCTCTGTTTACATATTTATTTTCAAATATGCGTTAAATTATATTATTTTAAAGTAAAATTATACATGGGGACATGACATTACGTATCAAAAATATGAAAGACGTTAAAGCTCTCCGTGAATTTCATTTCTTTACAGGTTCACAAATCGATATGCACTTGAAGACGTCCAATATGGTGACATCCACATCCCAAAAGGAATGCTCATCCAAGCTCCCGTTCATCTGATGCATCATGATCCGGAATTTTGGTCAGAACCCGAGATATTCGATCCTGAAAGGTGAGATAACATTTTGACTCCAATAACTTAATGGTATTTTATTATATACTTTATTACTACAATATCATAAGTTTTAGTATAAATCACGGGAATATTCTACCTGTCGTGTCGTCATAGTGAAATACAGTTAATGTTCCTGTCTAAATTATCTTCTCTGAAACGCAATCATATTGGCATTGCATGAAATTCTTTGATTGTTTTTAAATTCAATTTTTTTTTTAATTCGACTACTCTATTTGCAACTTTTTTCTAAACATTGTTGATTTATTTAACATGTAATCAATTTTATAGGAGGCTTCCCTGAAGATACGAACGTTTTCTATATGATGACGATGATTTCGTTAATGTGTTGCAGTATTGATTTGAAACTATTCATCATAATTTGATAACTTGAGACAAATGTTCATATCCTCCCTCATTGAAAGTCATAGTATTATGTAGTTCTAATAGTAAGATTAAGTGTAAAAAATGATTGTCTTAGTTTGTCGCTTTACGGTAATTTTTTTGCACACTTTAGGCTATTTAAACCGGGATCTACTGTTTAACGTGGATTCCGAACCACTAACAAACATTCCTGCCACCGCGAGGATTCGAACCTGTGGATACAGATTCAGATTCGAGCTGAAGCCTGTGGTTACGAAGATCAGAGTGCTAGCCAATTGGTCAAGATATCATTTTAGCTTTTTGATGAAAAATTCGTCCTTATCCTCTTTCTATATTAAGTGTCACTGAGCTCGATACAACAAAAATTGAGGAATTTTTGAATTATTAAAAATATTATAGTAAACAAATTTCGTGGTGTAAATGGATAGGTAAAGTTCTGAAGTTTCTAAAACAACAATATAATTTTTTTTTTCAGAATGGGTAGTGATTTTACAAAACTAAAAAACGTCAGAGAAACTCTTTTTGTCCGAAATGTTTTCAATATTTTGGCTTGAGCGTTATGTTGAAATATATATGTGTGTTAAATATCACCGGAAAGAAGATTGAATAAAAACATCTAACTACTTAAATATAATTTGTTTGGGATTCCAATTAAAAGTTATTAACAAATTAAAATCAACCGACACTTAAAATACATGCTGTTGTAAAGATAATTTTATGTTTGATTTTACCTTCGCTAGAAATTTAACGACCGATGCTTTCTGCATCATACCTTAGTTATAACAAATGTGTGTGCAACTAGCTTTGTTTAAGGGATGAATAAATTGTTTCATTTGTAACTTGTGCTTCTTTTTTAACTTGCTTTCTTTGAATTTGGATTATTCACTAACTTTGTTGTTTCGTTTTCTTCCTGCAGGTTCAGCAGCAAGCCCAATGCTGACGGAGTTACATACCTTCCTTTTGGAGTAGGGCCCAGGAACTGTCTGGGAATGCGTTTCGCACAGCTAGAGGCAAAGCTTGCTATAGCTCACACCATCAATAAATTTCATATCAAGCTGGGAGAAAAACAGAAGGTAAGGTCATCTTAAAAGTTGTATTATATGGGTGGCATTCACTCTTCACTTTTTTCGACACATAAGTACTGCCATTGAAATTCCCACTAAGTCCTAAATCACATAATTTGAAACGCATAATTTATTAGCTGAGAGCAATGATAGTCAACCTTATCCCTACCGCACACTAGTAGGTGTTCCAGCTTTTATGGTGGGTGGTGGAGATTTTGTTGGTTACTAAACTACTTTACTTTTTTTAAAAATTTAATAAATTTTTTTGAAAATGTTGAAATAGAATTTTCAAGTAATGTTTAAAAATGCTTGACATATCCAAATATGTAGAAAATGAGATTCAGTTTATTGATACCTTTCTGTACTTCATATTTTGTGGAGTGATTTTCAATTTTTAGTTGTGTAATGATATTATAACCAAAGAAAGAAGTACTCTGAATATTACCAAAAGAGACCTTTGTTTGTTCCTTACAAAAATTGGCCACATATCTGGTATTTAGATTCACAGCATCAGATACCTCAATAATAATTTAATTGATTAAATGCAATTTCATCACACTTTATGCTTGCATCCATGTAAAGTATGAATAAAAGACAAATTTAACTACAATAAGTTGTTTTATAAATATTTATTCTGTCAAACTTAGTGAAAGTCCGACATAAAATATTTGGTAAGAAATTGTTATATGCTTTAACTCTGCTTTATAAGTTTTACAAAGTAAAGTTACTCCTCTATTTTATAAATTACCACAACTGTGGATGGTTCGAAAATTTTACCATTAAAAGAGATAGAAAAGTGGGGGTAGGTACAAAAAGGTTGATTACCCCTGGTTTAGAGTAAGGATTGTCAATCTGTTGGGATAAAGCCCATGGGTGTGCAACGTAATTTCTACAGATAAAATTTAACTAAAAATAATTAAATTCTCCGATTTATTTATAAAATTTTTTCAGTGAGTAATTTAATCTTACAATTACAGAATGTATTGAATAATAAATATTGCTGAAGTTTACTAGGTTTCTTAGTAATGCATTTTGGTTGATTTTTGTTGTTGGGGAAAATAAAGTAATATTTTATTTCTAAAGGTGATTATGATTTTCAATTAATCACAAGTAAAACAAAATAATTGTGTATTTTTTTAAGGATGAATTGAACATTCTGTGTCGCTTGAGAACTCTTACACCTAAAGGAGTGTATATAAGGCTGGAAGCAAGGAATGAAAACACTTAAAATACATTATGATTCACCAATTGTATAATGCAAGGATTTTTTCTGATATGTCAAATTTTGATTACTATTATGTATACAAATAAACTTTTTTAAATAAGAATTGTTTTTATTGAAAGATGTAGAAAAGTAACTCAATACACTCCCATAAAATAAGACTTTCAAAGCTAAAATGTGTTCAATTGCAGAAGATATTGCTTCAGTTGAATCAACTGTATGTACTTGGAGAAAGTAATGCAGACATTAAATGAACAAAAGTTTAAATTAAAATACAAGAAATACATTGTTTAAATTTCTATAGATTACAAAATTGCTTAAGACTTTTTAATTTTTTAAATGCTAATGCTTTATTTCAAATTTTAAAGCAATGACTTAAAAATTCACAAAAGGATAAATATTGATTTTTTTATTAAGCATGTTTTAAACTACACAGTCCAGTCACATTAATGTGACCACCAGTCAAAAGCCAGAATATACACTCTTGTATATTCTGGCTTTAAGTGGAACGTGGTATTAAATGGAATTCTTCATATACACTCCACTGCAATGTGCTGCCACCTGGCTTTTGTGATGGTTATTTCACGTTGATGTCGAAAGTAGGTGGTGGTCACATTAATAGGACTGGACTGTGTATATAAGATTATAAATGGCATGTTATCCATTCATTGCAACAGGACAGGAAATAACATATTTTAAGATTATCTTAACTCTTAGATAAAGAAAAATGTAAAAATAGCCCAATCTTCATTTATCACTGGTACAAAACTTGTCTAATTCAACTATGGATCAAATAGAATGGAAAACATACAGTTTAATGGTGAAAACTGACAAATGGATTACTTGTTAGGGGTGCTAGGTCAGATATACTTGCTGTGAAGTTGCTTTAAAAGAAAAAATAGTTAGTGTGGAACTTTTTCAATAGTTTTTTTTTTAATATTTGTGCAATATAGAATTCGAACTCAACTAAGGAAACAAAAATAAATTACATTAATCTTGAGTTAATAAAAATATGTGCTATTATCTAAATTTTAAAATTTATGTCTGCAAGCAGTGGCTCCTCCACCCCATAAAACATTGGTCTCAAAAATTGTCAGTTATTACTATAATATCTATTATTTTTATTTTATTTTTTTTTACTCAAAGAAATATGCATAGTAATTAATTATCATAATTTAATTTTAACATTTACAGACACAATTCTTGTTATAATTTTTTTTTCAAGTATATATTTAGTATGAAAACATTAATAGATTTACTTCACAGTTCTTTATTCAAATTTACTGTATTAAAACATACAGTACTTGAAGAAATGCACCGTTCGACTAACTAAATGATTCTTATTAGTTGCACTGAAATTTTTTTTTTTAAAGCAATGTTTTATTTAATATGCTAGTCAGATATACTTGCTATAAATGACAATTTTTATTTTTCAACTACATCTATTTTTTAGTTAAGTATTTAAAAGTTATATTAGGAATTTTTCATGTGCTATATAAGAATTAATGTCAAATTTAAATAAGATAAGTAGAAGTTTTTAATAACTTATAGTTGCTTTTAAGCCAAAATGATTTTAATTTAAACAATTCTATGTTAATCTTAGAACTAAATGAACTATTACAAAATGGTAACAATAAAAAGTGGAATTCTAGAAAACTTGATTTCTTTTTTATGTAAAGCTAATTTTTAAGTAAGAACATTGTTCATAACATAATTAGATGGAAATAAAAAAATTAAATTATCAGTTTAATCTAGCTTTATATACAAATGAATGTATTAAAAAAATATAAGACAAAATCTTTTTCTTTTTTGCAATAGTTCCAATTTGATAAATGGGTAGTTTTAAATATATGTCGAACAACATCATAAGAACAAGTTAATTCCGAAAACAATGAAAATATATTCATAAGGTTCTTCTAATCCCCTTGATATACCTTTTAATTTATTTAGTGTATCCTATGGTCATGATTGTCCATAAATTGTTTATTTCTGCATTGTAAATTTTAATAAGTACCAATTTAATTAATTGTAAAGTAGAAATACATGGGAAATAATTATTACTTCAAAATATACAAGATTGCTTTTCCAGGATTTTTACAAATGAGCGCTGTTTGGACAATGCAGTATATTGCAAAATCATGAAAGTTGATAGTTATTTTGTTTTATTTTTAAACTCGTATAAAGAAATAACAACAAAAATAAGTGTGGAAACTAGATTACTGAAAAAATATAACTATATTTTAAATCCATCTATTATAAAAAAAATTTACATGTAATTGTTCTATTAAGACAAAAGCAAATCCCTTCACATTTCTGTAATATACGGAACTATGCTAGTACATGTTTAAAAAAATAGTCAAGATAGTAAGTTATAAAAAAGAAGGAAGACGATTCAGTGTACAAGCATGAAAGAATAAGTACTTTATAATGAATTTCCTCTTTTATACACGACAATCTTAGCATATATATATATATATTATATTAAGAAACAGAGTTTTGGATGATGGATTAAAAACTGCCTAAGACAGCTTGGTGGCCTTTTGGTACAGTGCATCAACTACTTTTCCAAGACTCTGGATTGTCTCTAAGGTCATCTCATATGTCTGATTCACAGGCGTGTCTTCAAAGATGATTAGAACACCCTCGCCTTGATCTAAAATACCTAATGAAGGACAGTTTCATAGTGGTTATTACGAAAAACAAAATTTGTTATTTCTAGTTCATAACATTTTCCCCTTAAATTTAATTTTTATTATAATAATTATTTTAATATATGAAATAATACATTCAAAATAATATAGAAAAAACATAACAAAAAGTCAATAATTTTAAAAACACTATTTATTTCAAAATATTTTATTCTGGAAACACTTTTATTATTATTATTTTTTAAATGCTATATAATGCACAAGGGAAATAAATGATTTAAGATTTTGGATGTAGTAAAATTGGATGAAATTACATCAAGGTTACATACATCTAATCAAATTAAATTAAATATTATCAATTATTTGCTACTTATCAAATCCATATTGTTCATATTATAATTGATACAAAATAGAACACAGATAATATAAATATTTTAAAAGACTTTAAAAAATAATTAAACACAAGGTCGATAAAAATATGTGCAACATACCATTAAATTTTTTATCTAAAATCATTTGAGATAATTTCTTTTCAACTTGATCCTATTACAAGAAAAAAAAAAAAAAAAAAAAGCATTTAAATTTATTTATTAGTGAGAAAGAGGATACATAAAATATGAAAATAATAATTTTTCTTACCACAGATAAATTGATGATCTTTGCTATGTGTGAAACCTAAGAAATAAATTTTTTAGGCTGAGATTAAGGGATTAAACAATATATACAGTGCATGACATTTTTAAACATTGTTTTGCAACTTTAATATTCAACTGTCTTTGATGATTCATTTATTTTTAAAGTGAGTTGTAAAATAAGTCATAAAAATTATTTTCACTTTTATTGTGAAATCGAATATTATCAAGAAACTTGTAATACATTATGGCATATACTAATGCTATTTAAATCAACCAATATATTTTATAAAACATATTTTTATTGTAATATATGTTTTTTAAAACTTGAATTTTTAGAAGCATAAAAATAAAAAGGAATAGGTTCAAATATTCTAAGTATTTTTCAAGAAAAATATAATTTTTTTAATGCAATAAATATATCAACAAAAGAAATTATACACAACCTTAATTTTCATGATTTTTCAAAATATCTAAAATTTCAAATGGCAGGCTTATAATATTTTATTTAAAGCATCTATTGTTTTCATTTTACACTTTTATTGTAATAGGTTTTATACGAGTTGGTGATGCTAAGAAATTTTAATCACTAGATGATGAAAAATGAGATGTCAAATAATATTGTCTTTTATCAAAGTATTAAATAATAAAAGTTCTTTACTGTTTTAAATATTATCATACTAAATTAAGAAAATATAATATTCATTAGAGCAGGGATTCAACTTTATAGGCTCCACAGGCAAATAAAATCAAGGCTGTAGACCCTCTTCTCAAGTTTTTTTTTCGTTGTCCAATTTAAAGGTATAATATTTAGGTAATTTTCAGTTACATTAAAAACAACTGATTTTACAAATAATAATTTTCCTCTTTTGAAGCACATTACATAATAAAATACATTAGACAATACACTGTATTTAAAATTTTAGTATTCAAAATTTAAATCCATATATTATCCCTGAATGAAGTTGCTATGATAAAAACATTAATTATATTGGTAACCACAGATATAATTAAAATTTTGCACATAAAGTTGCATTTTGCATACAATTAATGCTAATTTATTCTGTGAAAATAAAGGTTTAATAAACCTTTTCTCGTTGAAGCTGACAGATTTTTGGTTAAAAATATCTAAACTAGAATTTTTTTTTTCTAAATATCATTCAATAATAAATAAAATAAAAAAATGTTTTTACTGCAAAATGTTCAAAAAATTTATTATGATCTATTTTGTACATGAATGCTGAAGTAAATGCTCTCACCTGTACTCTAGAAAAAGGTTCAATAATACGACATAAGTTCTGTTCCAACATAGTATCATAAAGTGTATTCAAATGGGATTTAATGAAAGGATCTTCTACAAGTTCATGCCTGAATTTTGAAAGAGCCTGGAGTATAAATAATAACTAAATTTTAATCTTTTAATCAATACAAATATTCAAATTAGCAACAGTAATGTTAATTAAATTTTTTTTATATAATTCAAGTAAAATTTTTTAAAAAAAAAGATAAAATAAATTTTAACAATATGATATAAATATTTTATAAAACATTTTGTATAGTAAATTCTGCTATAAGACTTTTAAATTCCATTTTTTTAGTGGACTTTTTATAACAGAATTTGTTGTTTTACATAAATTCTCATTTAAATGTTAATTGCAGTTTTTAATCATATTTCAACAACAATCAATATTAAAGCAGATAGTGCATAAAAAACTAAGCATCATTCAGCATTTTTTAAATAAAAACTTTCCTCTAAAAAATTCTTTCATTAGTTATTCATAACTAAAATACTAATCATTATTAGAATATTTATCTTTTGGTATTGCATTACATTCAAATTAAAAAAAGAATTAAAAAAAAAAAAAAATTTCCAAATTTTTACCTGCTGAAAATCAGCCATAGACCTTTTCCGACTTGCTTGAGCAATAGCTTTTAAAGCATCTACTTCAGGACCTGCATATTTAAGAACCAATTTACCAATAATGATGGAAGACACTTCGTCAGACCTGAATAGATTAAAAAAGAAAGAAAAAAAAATTGTTGCACAGTATGTATTTATATACATAATCAAGTTTCAATAGTTCAATATTAATTCCAATCTGTATTGTTAAATTACAAATGCTTTATGTTAATGGCCCTTGAATTCAAATTAACACATCCTAAGTAAAATATGAAAATTTTTACTTTTTATATTAAATATACCAATTCATGTAAAAAGTGACATTATTATATGTTTTAATTTCTTTATTTTCCAACACAAAGACAAGTATCAAATTTTAATCAAACAGAAAAAAGAATTTTATGATTTCATATCTTACAATTAATACATTTTTACAATAACTGAATCTTAGAAAAATACAGCTTGAAATCATCATTTAAAATATTTAGAAATAAAATTGAGTGAACAATTATTTTTGAAACATCTTTATAAAAAACAATTACTCAATACTTTACAAAAAAGATAAAAAGACAATAAATATTGAAATTCTTTCAAAGACTAAAAACAGTGATTATATAAAACTCTCAAACATATGTAATTATTACACTATAAAGAAAAAAAAGAGGGGGGGGAATCATCAAGGCAAAATCAGTAGACATGATATATATGTACATAATAAAATACTATATATATAAAAAAAGTATTTATTCAAAACAGACACACAAATTTATCAATGTATTAGATATTGTTCCCCTTTGGTCTACTTATAAACTTATCTCAGAGTGAAACTGATTGATTAAATTAGCAAATGACATGTTTCAAGATTTCATACTAAATTATCTCTTATTGTTAGCTTAAAGAAGACATCACAGGCATGTTAAAGATTTTCTTATCAGCCCCTTAGCACATAATATGAGAGAGATCTAACTGCTGAAAGAAATATTTGGCAAACACAGAGACAATAAATACAAAGCTTATCCTCAAAGCCACTTTTAGAAGTACTGTATCTCAGTTATGTTACATGGACAACTGATGTAATAAGTGTTCTGAAAATCACTATATTCCAATTTTGTCACCCTACATCAGTTGTTTTCTATTGTTGGTTAAAATCTGTTGATTTTTTTTACTCCTATCAACAACAATTGTGTATTGCATTAGAATTGTTGTTGATGTTTCTTTGATCTATCTATCCAGCTTCTTTCAAATGGTGAATTAAATACATAATGAATACCAACTAATTCACAAGCCATTGCTAGAATTAAGGCAAGTAGTCCTAATCAAAATCTAATGGATATTTCAAATAGAGCATATTACATATACCATTTACCTTACATTTGCATATTACTTATACCATTAGGATGTTTTTGCCAAATAATATGAATGAATATTAATTTATATATATGAATGAATATTTAAGTATTCATTCATTAGGAGCTAAATTTTAATCATTTGCATGTTAAAACCAAAGTATTAACATATAAAATTATTTCAATTAAATTTTTTTATAAGGGTCCACCAATTTTTATGCTTTTTTGTTAGATAATAATATGAAACATTTTTTTCTAAATATAAGCAAAATTTATTTGAATATTAAAACAGCAAATTTTTTCATATGGATGAATCGATTACTCAGCAAGAATGCTGGTCAGACATATACGAGACAAAGCAGTTTTGAAAGAAAAAAATTTAACAGTTATTGTGGAACTTTTCTCTTACTTTCTTTGATGTTATGTAAATAAATAATTTTCATATGCTCTAATATGCTTAAATAATTTTTATTACAATCAAAAGCCCCAAAATTACTTTTCTCCTTTATTAAGCAGCTCAGTTTAAATTCGTCTCACTTGGATGCCTGCTACTGGCAGTCTTTATTGGCTGCTTACCAATTTTCCACACAATCAGTGGTTGAACAATACACAAAATTTTTATCCTAAGTCCCCTCCATACTTTTATATTGTGGCTCTTAATTAGTTTAACAGTTAAAGGAAGGAATGTTTTTCTGATAGATTTCTGGTCAACATATATATTATATAAAAAGGGGGAACCATCCCAAACCATCATGGTTTCAGAACCATACTTTTAAACAATTAATTAAATTGCTTACTGGTTGAGCATAACTTTGGAAAGCAGCATATACTTGAGTGATTGCAAGGCTTTAGGACTATCCACAGAGTCATAACCCTCAAAAGCTTCATAAAAATAAGAGAATGCGGTCTTGAAATCTTTCTCATCTGCAGCATGAAGGATACCTGATTGAAGGTCCAGAGCAGCTTGAAGCTTAGGAGGACAATAGATGGCATTGGCAGTAGTTCGTGCAGAGGTCAAGGCAGCCCTTTAAGAAACACAAACATTTAATAGAACATGAAAGCTTACTATTTTAACAAAACTCAAATGACAAGCAATTTTTCTGTAACAAATATCTATACTAAATCAATTGTAAATATATTAATTTTAATAATGTATTCAAATAATATAAACAAGATATTGTAACTTGAGAGTACAGAATCACCTAAAAAGAGGCATTTTAATTATAAGACACATTATTAAATTTTCTTGAAATTTGTAAAGCTCATACATATTTTTTTTCCAACCATGTGATAATAATCATTAACTTTGTTTGAAGCTATCTGACTAGGCTTAACATAATAACAAAAATTGCTGATTTTTATATGATACATGTACAATGTATAGAATTTAGATATCAGAGCCAATTAATCGTGTGAATATATTATTTAACACATATCCCCCTTCTTAAATGTAGTTTACCCTACTTTTTATTATTCTTTACTTGTCGCACATTTATATAACAGAATTGACTCTTCCACATACCTAGCTTTAGGCAGATTGCTAAGAGCATGATAGACTTTGCTTTCTAAAAGTTGAACTTCCACCAAAAGATTTTTGTCATCCATTTTTTTTAATTCCTTCAACAAGGCACCTCCTGGAGGAAAAAAAAAAGGTAATAAATTTTACACAATAAATAGATGTATAGGTTCTCTCTACATTTTGTTATTCTAATTAATTCTTTTTAATTATCTTAATATTTTGTTTAATTTGCTTTTGTCTAATCAAAATTCATAGTGAATTTTCATATTAAATGATAAAACATTAGATTATTTGGTAATTTCGCTTTAATTCTTATATTTGATCTGTGCACTAACATCAACAAACAATGCATTCATAAAATTACAGACATTAGATAATGTAGTTGAATGTGTTATAATCCACTTTCTTCAAATCAGCCATTAAATATAATTGCTTTACAGAAAACCAAGCCACGAAAAATAAATAAAAACATGTACAGTAAAAATAACTAATACCGTTTTGGGAAAAAAAAAAAATCTTCATCTCTTCAAAAAAAAAAAGTGATATTTTAACATTTCACATCCTTAAATTTAAATGGGGCATCAAATGTCACTAAGACAAACGTACATACCAGCAGAATCTTTTTTCACAATCATCAGAATCTGTTCCCATATCCAACAAGAAAAATTCATGCAAATGTAAAAATTGATGTTTTAGAGACATATTTATTACATACCATTATAACTAAATAAGGAACTAGAATATCCCCAATTTCTTTATAATTTTAAGAATTTACTCTAAAAACATTTTTACATATGTTTTTAAAAGCATCTCAAGCTACCTTTTTTAATTTTTTTTTCCCTTCTAAAAGTAAGATATTCATTGTGGTTAACTGCAACTGAGGTCCAACAGCAGTACTTCTTTGTTTTGGCCTTCCTTCTATCTGGAAATTTGTCACTCACACAAACAATCTATGACCTTTTCTTATTCATCATTTCAGTAAATTATTTAATAAGCCCACTTAGTACGTTGCAAAAACTATTGGGTTGGCAAGAAAGTAATTTCAGTTTCCTTCATTTTAGTGCATGGCAAGAATCGAACATACTTTTTTGTCAATCCAATATATTTATTATTTTTTTACAGCAATGCTACTCAACTACTATTTGCTTAAGATTATGCTTATGCAACATAGGGCCAATATCTTTCATTTTAGAGTAGATAATCTTTCATTACTAAGTGTTGTAGAATTACAAAATAAAACAATAGCCCGCTTTCAGGGCAAATATTTTAGAAAGATATGCATTATTCTAAAAATTGAAACTGAGGAGATTCTGTTTTTTAGGACTGTATCATCCACAGTCCTAAAAAACGGAATCTCCTAGGTTTTAATTTTGTCAATGAGTAGAAAAGAGACGAAAATGAAAAAAGAAACACAGGACAACAAAAATGACATTTCTAGCAAAATCTCCACTTCTCTACAGATAAAAAAAGACCTCAAGTTCTTCTGTACCAAGATCTGACCATACATTTTAACTTTAAAGCAATCATTTTCCCAAAATAAATGGCATATGATGATAGGACAACTCAATTGTCATATTTAGATTCAGCAGGAAATCTATAAGAATTAACCACTATTTTTCATGAAGGAACTTAATTCAGACCAGTATACTTAAAACACTGATAAATTATATTTAATTCAAAATAAAAAATGAACAAAAACATACAATAAAATACTGTTAGGATTTTGTTAAGAAAAAATAAAAAACATCTTTAACAGAATACAAAACAGAAGAACAAATTATTTATTGAAACAATATAAATATTTATATTTATTTCATATTTAAATAAGGTAATTGAATGGCTCCCTTCAATGACAAAAGAATTTTAAAATTCCATTGGTTTTTTTTTTCATTGAATTGAAAAATTTGTAATAACAATAAGAATATATGTAAATATAAAAAACAGTGAAAAGACTCATATCACATCATTTAATATTTTTTTAAACAATTCAAATAAAAAAGGGAAGAATTAATTATAATAAATTATAGTAAATAATTGAACATCTTAAAAAAATTATGATTATTATAAATCAAGAGAATTTACCTAACTGCAAAGCATCAGAATACTTGTTTGTGTCATAATATAAAGCAATCAACCTAGCCTACAAAAAGACAAAAAATATATTAATAAATCAATGATTTATATCCAATGGGCTAATGATAATTACAGTTCATCGCTAGAATTATGTAAAATAACACTTAATTGAATAATTAGTACAATAGTTTAAGAATTAAATGAGTCATAACAATAAAAACATCATTCAAGAATGATGACAGATTTAAATATATAAAAAATAATTGCATGAAGGAGCAAAGAGAATTTTTCGCAAAATCATATATTCATCATTTTGTTCAAAATAATATAAAATAAATAAATAAAAATAAAATTTAAAACAAGAAATCAATACAATTTCTTAAAAAATATATATAAACATACTTCTAAGGACTGCCTCAAAAATGTTCTTTTCTCGTGTTTAGCCCATTCAATACATTCGGTGCACAGATCAACCTAAAGAAAAAAGGCTACAAATTAATATCACTAATTAAATAGAAAAAAATAAATAATAATAATAATAAAAACCATTATATGAAGAAACAGAAAAAAATTTAATTGATATATCACAGCGACTAATCTGAATGCTTTATCTGTACATTATGCAAAATGTAATTGCAATGGATCCTAAAATATATGTTGAATGCATTAAAAGAAAAAGAAAATGCAGAAAAAAAAAAAAAAAAAAAGAAAGAAATTCTGGACTTGATTCAAGTAGAAAATCTGTTGATTGGGGAGACGGAAGGAGAGGAAAAAAAAAAATTTGAATTTAACTCGATTTTCCCCTGAGCAATTACATAATTTAATTCAAATGATCCACAGAGAAGTGGATTATAATCAATTTTTTTATACGCAGTTCGGAAATTTTAAAAAATTTCTTTAAATTAAACATTTTTCAGTTGCCTGTATTAAATAATTACAAAATACAAGCAGCATGTTTTCAAAATATTACTAATCATACTTTAGATTTTTATATAGAAAAGTTTTGAAATCACTGTAAATACAAAGGAACTTACTTCCATCCCAGTACAAGCCTCCATATCTAAGAACAAATCTACTAGAGCTCGAACTAATTTGGAAGCCTTTGCTTTACTGATCTGATTTAAAAATGGCCTAGTTGATTTTATTAAGTTCCCCAATTCTGTAAAGAAGATATATTAATCAATAAAAACAAATAAAAGAAGCAAGTAACAATTGTAATTTTAGTCCCGATTATTTGTTATGAACTAGTTTTCATAAAAATCACCGAAAATATTAGAATTAGTAAAAATAGAATAAATTGCAATAGAAATAATGTGTTCTTAATAGTGCTGAAATTTAAAAGTTTATGTCCTTTAAAATAAGATCAAAACCACTATGATTATTTTGAAATATTACTTACCCACAGCCTTCCCAGTGCCGCTAAGCAGCTGTCCTTGCTCCAAAATGCTGATCTCTTTAAGGCGGAGACCCTCTTCATCCAGGATCTCCACATGTGCCTCCTCAGGAGGTACATCGGATTGAACACTGTCTTGGGCTGGAAACACAAAAATTCATTAGTCTTTCTCATTAAATTTATTTTCACAGTTTGATGTTTGTCAAAGAGTTGGTATTACAAGACACATTATCTGTTAAAATGGATGGAACTGTATTTGCATATTTTAACAATCACACTAGCAACAATTAAAAGATATCTTTTTCTAATAGTAAATTACAAATTGCATCCAGAGCAATATTACACAAGTCAAAATACATGCTGACATAAGTTATTAAAATAAATTTACATATGAACCAAAATAAACAAATAAAATGGATTTGTGAAGTTTTAACTAATATTTAGAAAACATGAGAAAAACATAAAGGAAATAGCAAATTTTTTAATAACTTTTAAAATTACAAAAATTTTGGTAAAAATTATTCTTAAAATTTAATTTTTTGTTGGAAAGAAAACTGTTTTTGAATATTTATATGTAATAAACAAAGTAAAGTTTCAGACTCTTTAAAAACACCAAATACGTATGGATACAAAATATAACATAAACACATATATCAATAAATTACTATATTCTAATCAGTAAAATAAGTCCTTTGATGCAAACTGTTTAACAATATGATTTCTTATTGGTCATCTTGAAATAATCACACATTTTGCTTTAAAAAAAAAAAAAAAAAAAAAAAAAAAATTTATATTATAATTCAACAGTCTGACAAAATAATAAGTTTTTGTTACATTTTTTTAAAAATAGAAACATCAGAAATAAATAAAAAAATCAGAGAACCACACTTAAATCAATTCTTCTAATTAAAAATTTTATAATTGTGTAGATATTCATTATATGATATAATTATTTTTAATTCAATTAAAAAATTATACTAAAATTTAAAAAAACACAACACAACCAACATCAAAACATTTATTCTAAAAATTTAGGCTTTTTTTCCCCCCAACAGTGTAGAAAATATTAATACAGATTGGATTTATATAACACTTAATAAAAGGTGTGGGACAATTGCAAATCACATAAAGGAAAATACTTGCGATAGCAGTTCAAATTCATACAAAAATATACAAGTTCAACAAAAATACAAATAATATTTTTAATAATTTTAAACTAAATTAAAAAAAAAAAAAAAACAATAGAATTGATTGATGAATTTTTATTTTAATAAAGAAATTTCATTCTCTAATTGGTTTTCTCCAAAATTTGTCTAAATTATTTATTTATATTTGATAAGTCTAATATAAAATTCATTATAAATGAATCCAACTGTTTAGCAACTTCATTTGGCGATATTATGAATTGTAACTGGATAGAAATTAAATATATTTGTTGATTTTTCACACTAATAAATATAGAAGAGATATATATATATATTTTACTTAAATTAGTTTCCTACTCAAATACCAGCAGAATCTTACTATTTTTGGCAGTGCATCACAAACATTCAGTGCTGCAACAATAAAATGCATTTTGCATTAATTTTTACATATACTAAAATGGAAGGATATTTAATAATGACATTTAATCGGGCTGTTTCATCGTTTCAACAATTTTAAATTGCTTGATAACCAACAAGCATATCAATTTAGCAATATTAGTATTTTTCAATGAAACCCCGAGGAAAAACAAGCTCACAAATATACAAAATGTGTCTGTATCAGCAAGGTTATATCATTAGCTAAACAGTTCAAAACATTGTAAGCAAAATAGTCATTGTCAATAAGTTTAAATACAATCAGTTATATTTTTATTACTATGTCTTAATTAAAAACCTAATTTCTAAACTTAAATGAGTGATATTCGTAAAAATGAGAAAAGTTAAGGATAAATAATTAAATTTTACTGTTAAATGTAATATAAGTTAAAAATCTCTAAATTATTCACTAAGCTTTATTAAGGTATAATGAATGTTTATTTATTTTAATAATCTCAAAAATATCTAATTTTAAATATACATAGATTTTGTATTTAACGAAATACGCAATCAGGTTAACATATCCCCACAGTGCCCGTAATAAGTAATCATGTAATATAATTAATAAAAATCAAATCATTAATTATATATCAATATAAACTAATTCAATATATTAAACAAAAATGATACTAATGTATTCTTAAAAAAAAAATTAAGAGAATTGATAAGTATAGAATGTTCGCGAAAATTTGATGTGAGGTCACAGTTGAAATTTTTTTACCTAATTTTTTAAGTTGTTCCACTCCATCAGATTTTTCTGTATTACGATTCTTCTTAAACTTTTCTGTTCTTCCAATAATCTTTACAGCGCCAGACATTTTTTTTAAGCAATGAAATTTTGTAATTAAATATGTTTACAGTTGGAAACGCGCCGGCCAAGTAAGTGTTGCCACTCAAAGAACTACTATTATTTTTAAGTTATTAAACTGCAATTATATATTTTTGTTTTGGAGTTTTGCGTGTGTTAAAAATTGCCCTTTACAGTCAAATCAGGATATTGATTTCAGTTCATTAAAATGTATAAAGTGCAAAAAATTTCTATGAATACAATATTTAGATTTTTTTTATTTAAGTTAAATGGGAAAAAAAGAAACCAATCCATAACTTATTTATTACCATAAACTATTCTGGGAGTAAAATATTCTAATATGAGAAACTTTCTTTATTAATACAGCTACTCGAGGAAAATAATTTAAATAAAAAATTAAAATGACTTGATTTGGAATTTTTTTATTTTTTTATTACTGTTATTCACGCTTTGTTTTCATTCACACTTCCTTTGAATTGAACTGAATGAATAATGTGAAATAGCAGACGTTCATTTGATTGGATTTGACGACGCCGGCTAATCAGTTTTTTTATTGTTGATAACTTGACACCGCTGACGGAAAAAGCAAGTGTTTATTAAAGCCTTATGCCCTTTTTCCTTGATGAGTAATTGAATCGTGTAAGCAGTGAAAAATGCATCTAGTCAATCTAATGAAATTTTTAACATTTTGGTGCCTAGTTGTCAGTTTTCCAGTTCTTATTGCATCCGAAGAAGCTTGTTATTCTTATGGTGGTGGACATGTTTATCCTCAAGAAACATCAAAAACAAATGCTGGGCAGAACTTGGTGACCAGCAAAGCTCAGAGTAAGCTTATCAGATCAGACACGTATGGTGTTATTTACATTTAAAAAAATTGTTCTTGTATTTAAGCGTTTTCGTAATTCCTGATATTTTTAGACTAAATAAAATTTTGTAATTTGAGATGATTAGTATTGAGAAAAGCAAACCAAAAGCAGTTTATTTTGTGAATCATTCACTTGGAAGTAATTTTAAAAAAAAATTTGAGATAAGAAATACAATTATTAACTTTATTTTAATAAAATCTTATACCTTATTTGAAAAATAATGTATTTAAAAATAAATAAAATTAATATTTGTTTTTAATAATTCAAACCTAATGAGATTGAAACCTATGTTTTGGATATGATTGGAATAAATTCTAAACAAAGCCAGCTTGTGTTTTTTTTAATTGAATGATTAACATATATTCCATTTAGATAAAAATTTAATTAGAGGTGCTTTTACTATATATTTTTTATCTATCATTGTAGATGCTAAACAAGTATAATACTAATATGGAGGATTTTTTTTTATAACTTGTAGTACTAATTTCAAAAAGCTTACATGTCAATTAATTAAATTTGTTTAGAGAATTTTATATAAAAATAAATTTGTATTTTCGTTTATCATCTGAAGTTTTTACGTAATGTATAACTAAGTATTATAACTTGTAAAAGGCTTTTTTAATACACTGCAATTTTTAATGTCAATAATCATCATTATTAAGTTATCTTTTATATATCATCCTTATTTTTTTATTCTCCCAGTTTCCAAACCAGCACCTGACTTCGAAGGCACAGCAGTTGTCAAAGGAGAATTTAAAGAATTAAAATTAAAGGATTTTAAAGGGAAATATCTTGTTTTCTTTTTCTACCCCTTAGATTTGTGAGTATTTGATTGATAAATAGTATCTCATATAAATCAAAAACTTTATATATAATGGTTTAATATGGTATGATTCTGCTATATTGCAGATAGTTCTAATAAAAAATTGTCATTGTATAAAAAATTGCTATACAGAAACGTGTTTTAGCTATGTAAACATGTTTAATTTTAAATTAAACATGTTTAATTTTAAATTAAACATAATACATTAAATAAAATTATATTTAACTGTAATATTTAAATAGGAACACCAAAACTGAATAATATCAAAATTTATGTTATCTTAATCTTATTACTCATCTCCATTTATTTTCTAAATTATGTAATCTTATAATGGCCACCTGCATATCCTTGGGATGGAGTCTGTGATAACTAAAGATGCAGTGACAAAGTTCTTGAGTCTTGCGTTCATCTGTTTTGAAGTATTGGTCCTGACGTCATATTCATCGAAGATAATTTGCTTTGACCACCATGTGGGCCTGATCGATGACTTTCTTGAAATTTAAAATAACCAGTGCATACTGTAGCTTGAATGTTCACCTGATCCGATTCCCATCGAGCATAATTCAAAAGATTTCACCTGACCTGCCCGAAGGCTTTCGGAAAACTGCATGACCAGAAGAGCAGACAGAACCAACTCAGGGCTACCAGGATTCTGCCTTATCTGGCTCCACAGATAGGGTGATATGTAATAAGTACAACATCCCCACCGCCTTTGGCTGCCTTCAACTGGGCTTGTTGTACTCCAAGGCATCAACGTTCACGCTATAGAACGTGTTCGAGAACACCCGCGGAGATGTGTGGACCTCTTGGCCGTCTTAAGTGACGTTACCAGGGAGCACTACGGGGTGGTGGATCCACTTCGCTCCCCGCCCATCGAGCATAAGTGGGATATGTTTGGGATACAACTTGCAGCCTTTCCACTCCAACCAAACTCTGCTGCAGAACTAAAAAGAGCTCATTGTGACATTAAAAACATATTCATTCTTTTAGATTGTTGTCATATTTTATAAATGTTTCCCACCATTCTGACAGCTTTTCTTCTTTATTCACATAATTAACAAATATGCTTAACTTTTGTATATCACTATAGGTATATATTCTAATAAGAAAGTACTATATAATTCTGATATTTTGAATTAATATGTTCCTTCTGGTATTTTGAATTAAAATCATTTGCAACAGTACTGTATTTTCAAATAATTTTATAAGGAAAAGTAGATATTTAAAAGACTGTTTAATTACCTTAGCCATAAAAAAAAAAAAATGTTTTTCATTATTTGGAAATTTTATTAGAAATACAACTTTAAAAAGGGAAGTAGAACACTTATAGTACTCAATATGATATTTTCATTTTTAACTCTCTGTCAAACTCGGAAATATGTTCAAATGATGGGTGTATTCTTCTACAAGGCATACTAAAGTTCTTCCAGAGAAAAAAAAAATAGCCACACGCACTTATGAAACACAATTCCAGTAGTTAAAAAGAACTTTTTGTTCTCTTTTTATGTAGAATTTGTAGGTGACACTACAGTCACCCATAATGTGCATGTTCTCTCAAATGCTAATCATTTACATATCTGTTGTTGTTGTTTCTTATCCCACTTGGCTGGCCAAGCCCACGAGCCCATATGGGCTCATGATTGAAGGGGAAGGAAGCAGCTTCTGTTGTGATGGAGCACCCGTAGGTAGAAGCCTGACTTTTGCTCCGTGACGCTCTTACAGTCATAGAAGACCAGGACCTACGGCTTACATATCTTATTGAGATATATGCATGGTGTAACTTTTACATCTTTTGGATGACTTGTGGTATTGCATTTTGGATGTCTAGCAGTGAATTTGAGATGATAGTAAAATTAGAATAAATAATGTTACATAAAATCTCAATTGATGCTATAAATTGAAGTTTGTAATATTTCAGATTAAAAAATATTTTTTTTGTTAATATATTTTAACCTTTATTTGCTGAAACGTTCATGCATAAAATTAACTGTCTATTTTATTTTATAAATTGACACTATGTGTAACTAATTGTAAGATACTATGCAGTATCTAGTTATATTATTTAAATATTTATTTGCAATTTTATATGTTTAATTTTTTTGTTTTAAAAGACAATTTTATAATTGTGTAAATAGTTACTTAAATTTTAAACAAATAATTTCAGTTAATTAAAAACAAAATATTTAACTATTACTTTTTCTGAATTCTTAATTTTATTGATGAACCATTTAGAAGATGCATTTGTAAGTAATTTATTTCATGTTTATTTATTTTCACAGCACTTTTGTTTGTCCGACTGAAATCATTGCTTTCAGTGATAGAGTGAAGGAATTCCATGCCATCAACACTGAAGTTATTGCCTGCTCGGTTGATTCTCCATTTACACATTTAGCATGGTATGCCATATATATTAATTTTTTATTTAAAAACTTTATAAGTGAAATGAAATCTGAATGCATCTTCTTAATATTATTTTTTTTAATAAAGATATTCGTGTGAAAGATAATATAATATGCATATTTGGCTCGTCAGTTCTTTGATGATGTATTTGTATGGCAGTTTATAGATTACTGTTGTTGGATAGAGCCATGTTTATTCATTTTGCAATTTTGATTATTCGCTTTGCTGTCTATCTTCTGTAAATTTTGTTGTAGATTGATGTCTAGTTTTAGTATTAGGGTTTTCTAGGTTTATATAAATTAACAATATGAACCATCTTTTGTATTGATTAAATTTACGCTACTGGCCATTAAAATTGCTACACCAGGAAGAAATGCAGATAATAAAATGATATTTATTGGAAAAATCTATTGTACTGGAAATAAGTGATTAAATTATCAAGAAGGTTGGGTACATAAATCCTGAGAAATCAGACCCAGGAAACCATCTCTGGTAGTAATATCAGCATGTATACGCTCGGGCATTGAGTCTAAGATTGGATGGCATGTACAGGTACAGATGCCCATGCAGCTTCAACACAGTGCCACGGCTCATGAAGCGTAGTAACTGATGTATGGTGACGAGCCAGTCGCTCGGCAACCCTAGATCAGACGTTTTTTATTGGCACAATACTGGCAATATGAGGTCGTGTATTATCCTGCTGAAACGTAGGGAATTTACAGGTCTCGAATAAAGGGTAGAGCCATGGGTCAAACACACCAGAAATGTAACATGCACTGTTCAAAGTGCTTTCAATGCAAACCTAAAGGTGACCAAGGCGTATATCCAATAGCACTCTGTACCATCATGCTAGGTGATGTGCCAGTATGATGATGACGAATGCACGCTGCCAATGTGTGTTCACCACGATGCTCCCAAAGACAGATGTGACCATCTTGATGCTGTAAACAGAACCAGGAATGATCTGAGAAAATTACGCCTCGCCATTCGTATGCCCAGGTTCGTCGTTGATCATACCATTGAAGACGCTCCTGCCTGTGATGCAGCGTCAAGGGTTATTCTAGCCGTGGTCTGTGAGTCCATGCTACTACAAACGTCATCAAACTGTTCGTGCAGACACTTGTTGTCTTGCAAACGACCCCAATTCTTGACTCAGGGCTCGTGACCTCGCTGCGCTATCCATTAAGGCTATGTGGGTAACATGCCTGTCTTCTCGGCTGCTAGTGATGGGGGCATTGAGATACAGCACAGCGTTCCATATTACCATCCTGAACCCATTGATTCCATAATCTGCTAACAGTCATTGGATCGTGACCGACGCGAGCAGCAATACTGTGATACAATAAACCACAATTCCAGTACTCTACAATTTGACCTTTATCAAAGTCAAAAAACGTACTGGTACGCATTTCTGCTTCTTACACAAGGCATCACAACAACTTTTCACCGGGCAACAACGTTTAAATGCAACTTGTGTAGATGAAACCTGTTGAACAATTTCACCATTTAAACACATTGTAGGTGTCGCTACTGGCACCTACTTTGTCTGAATGCGTTGAAAAGCTAATCATTTGCATATTATAGCACCTTTTTCAGGTTGTTTGAATTTCGCGTTTGTACCATATTGTCTTCTTGTTGTAGCAATTTTATTGGCCAGTAGTTATAACACTATACAATATCTTTCTAAACATGAGTATATTTTTTCTTGGGTTTTATAAATTAGTTATGCTGTAAACAACATATTGTATTGGTGCACAAATTAAAGCACATTTTTCAAAATATCTATATATTTAAAATGTGCAATTTAATTTTTTTAAAATTTGTTAAAATTATGAAAATCACTTTTTATATTAATATTCTGTAAAAATTTTATTATTTTTACATTTATTTACAAAAATTATCATGATTATTTAAATTGATAATTTTTGTGGAGTACATTAAATTTCATAAATAAAGTACCACATAGTTCTAAAACACTGTCTTTAATCAATCTTCAATATTTGTTAGCTTACTGTAAGTTTTTTTTTTTTTTTTTTTTTTTTTACTAAATTTTAATTTCAAAATGTGTAATAAAATTTTTGCA
The DNA here is from genome assembly GCA_021605075.1 of Caerostris darwini. Classification (NCBI taxonomy): domain Eukaryota; kingdom Metazoa; phylum Arthropoda; class Arachnida; order Araneae; family Araneidae; genus Caerostris; species Caerostris darwini. The sequence goes on along the minus strand of BPLQ01010921.1, from coordinate 373,987 downwards.
AAATATTAATATATGTATCTTGTGTTAATAAACTACAAAGTATTGGGAGTGATAGAAAGCAGACCTGCTTTTGTGAAAAAAATCCGTGGGATATGTTTTTTATAACAATGCAAATAGATTAAAAAGGCCTGACTCATTGTTCAGTGCTAACATGTACCACTAGTGATAACATTTGGGCTGAGGTTCAATCCGCTGGTGTCATTGTAGGCACTGTTTCAAAAATGAGGAGGCTTGATGGCATTTGTGATGTTCAACATCGTGCCTCGTTAGATTACCTGGTGGGAGTTTTCCAGGCTTTCTCCCAAGGGCTCCTCCTTCATCAGTGACTCAGAGCCAAGTCAGATTTCTACCTACAGAAGATGGTCCTACCTTCTTTCAACAGAAGATGGTTCCTTTCCTTCCATCCGTGAATAGACTAATCATGGATTGTCCATCCCTCGCTGCCAGACTCTGAGGATTAGTCACAACAACAGCAGATTTAAAAGTTTGAGTAAAGTAACAACTGATTTAAAAAAAAAAAAAAAACACACACACAAACTCAAAAAAATTACTAAAGGGCAAGAATTTCAAATTTACTACTTAAAAGGGCATTTTTTTTTAAAATTTATTATATCTAAAATCAGTTTTTCCCATTTCAAAAATAAATATGTTTAAAAAGTTCATATGATTTCTGCAGTCAGTGATAAAATACAACATATATACAGAGCATATGACAATTTTCTTGTAAAAAGCATGCCCATTTTTCATCTGTATTTAAAAATGTATTAATTGAAAGACATTCGTATTGTAAGATTGAAATGTGTTATTGGATTCAACTTGAATCCTTTATTCATGCAAGGAAGAGTTTGTTTCCTGCACTATTATCAGAAAATTTTGACAGTGTACTAAAATTTTCAGATCACTGCTGTTAAGAAACTGTGCTGTATGTGTAATTTTTAATGGGAAAATTTCCACCTGGTTGTCGAAGTCAACAGTAGACATTCTATTACAATTCCCATTGTATTTACTCATTTTTCAATGTAACACATAATATCAATAGGAATTGTTCTAGCTAGGCCTATTAAAATTTATGCAGAAGTTAATGATAAGGTACACAAAATAAAATTATTTTTGTAAGAATTTTTCTTGTTTAACTAATTTTCAGGATGAACACCCCAAGAAAATTGGGTGGATTGGGACCCATTAACATTCCTTTACTCTCCGATCTGACACATCAAATATCTAAAGATTATGGTGTTTATTTAGAAGATTTAGGCCATACACTGAGGTAATTTTTTTTTTTACATTTCTAAATTACAAATTATTTTATGTGTGATATTTAAATTAAGATGTGATTTATGTGATATAGTTTAAAAGTGAGCAAAAAGTAACAGATTATTTATAGATCACTCTTTTTTTTCTTCTATTATTGCTGTTATATTTTAATCTAAGATGTACAAGAATTATCTAAAATAATGGAAGAACTATGCTTAAAACAGTAAAGTCAGTTTCTGACTCATCTAAAACAAAAATAAAGGTCATTGCCACTGTTTGTAATTTTTTTTCCCATTTTATTAATTTTTTTTTTCCCCCCATCTTATTTTTTTTTTTTTTTCATTTTATTGTATTTCTAATATTCAAGTCCAGAAGAATGAAAACTGAGTATTCTGATTATAGTTTCAAATATATTAGAATGGCCAGCTAATTTAGATATCTAGAATTAAATTTTTGAAAATATACAAATAGCAATGAAAGACTCATGATTTAATAAAATGTGTGATATAAAATTGTAAAACTAAATCAACACCTTGTAACAGAATGTTGTTGAAAGAGGAAAGTTACTTTAAGCAAAAAAAAAAAAAAAAGGATTAGTATAACAAAGGTATTCTCATTTAGAGAACCTAATTTTAATTGATGCATTATGTAGGAAAATAAACAAGTAGTTATTATAATTGATAAGTAGTAGTTATTATAATTATAATTGACAAGTAGTTATTATAGTTTCTATAAAAAAATACAACGTTTTGTTGTAATACATTTCTAAAAATATTATATTAACTTTATGTATTTTATTAGAGGGCTGTTTATAGTGGATGATAAAGGTATCTTGAGACAGATAACCATGAATGATCTTCCTGTTGGTCGATCTGTGGACGAGACTTTGAGATTGGTACAAGCATTCCAGTACACAGATCAGCATGGAGAAGTTTGTCCTGCTGGATGGAAACCAGGTGGAGATACTGTAAGTTGGGATTTAAAAGAAATTTGTCTTTATAAAGGTGTTCAAAATATTGCATTGATTGCTATGGGATTAATTTATTTAAAAAATGATGAATGGATCTGGTGATTTATTATAAAGGATTTTCAAAGCTAGAAAATCCATACAAGGGCATTATATATAAACAATAGTTTTTATTAGTGGTTTTACAGTTCTTCTAGAAAAGTTTATCCCAAAATGATGTTTAGTTATTTCTCTTTTTTTAATCTCACCGTGGCAAGATCTTTCTTATTGCACTTTTTCATGTATTTATGATGGTTTTGTGTTTACTGATTTTTTATATTTTGTTAATATATTTGTATGTTTCTAATATAATATTTTAAAATTATTTAGGCTTTAATCTATGTTCCTTTCCAAGTAGATTGTATAGTAATTCTATGGTATTGAATGCTATAACAATATTTTAGATATAATCAGTGTTTCCTCTTGACTTTAAAAAGAATAATTTAACATATAAAACCCCCGTATTATTTAAGAAAAAAATGTTGCAATCAATATGATAAATTGATTAGATTAGCATAGGTTAAAGTATTTTCCCTCTTATTTAAAATTTCTTTTTGTGATTGAAATTTTATCTAAAAAGAATTCACAAACATTTTCTCTTAGTTAAGAAGAGACAAATGCTGTCTTTAGTTTAAAGAAATAATTTTAAAATTTTGTTGTATAATAAAAAAAAAAATAAATAAATGAATTTAAATTTATTAAATCATAAAAACTACAAGCAATTTACTACATTGATATGAATGTAAGCAGGCAATTTTTGTGACTATTTTGTAGTTGAATAATTTTTTAATGCATCTAATAAATAAAAAGTATTAGATCTCCAATATTATTTAACCAATTTACCCTCTTAATTATTTGTAATGAAAGCAGACAAGTATTGAAAAAGCGTTTTACAATTTAAATCAAAAACAAAAATTCTTTTCAAATTTTAAAAAATGTATACCTACATTTAAATCTTATTTTACATGTAGATTGGTTTTATTATTCAAACATTACAAAATCTTTTATTTAATAAATGAAGTTTTTTTCTTCTTAATTATATGCATATTTAGTGAACTAATACAATATTTCTAATAAAGTTATTTTATTTTTAGATCATTCCAAATCCAGAAGATAAGCTCAAATATTTCAGCAAGTTCAACCAATGAAAGATACATAAACTAAGCATTTATATTTCCTGTGTTTTTGTTTGTTAATAAAATACTCTTTTGTTCAATAACTTGTTTTATTTGAAAAATCAAAATATTTCATTTATGGCCTTTAACTGGAAAAGTCAAAATGAAAATTAATGATGCTTTAATAAATAGCTTAGCACTGAAAAATGTATAATATTGCTATGGTAGTAAAATTGCTTTAAAAATACCTCAAACTAAAGATTGTTGTATACTAATTTACATAAATTAACAGCTTAATATAAATTGTATAGGATTGAATATGGCATTTTGTGAATTAATAAACAAAAGAGTAAGGATACGGTATTAAAGGAGAATTTCAAACTTTTGTTGTAAATTTTTACAGTATTATACTTTTTTGTAAATCAAGTGTATCTTTTGAAATAAAATCAACAATTTAATGTCAAAATAAGGATAGTCAAACCAACAAATTCATTTGACGATTGCAAGTTGCTATTTTTGTATATTTTTTTAAGGGTGATGAATATAATTGTTAAAAGGCAAAGTTACAGTAATATTCAGAATAAAGTTGATTTTTTTTTTTTTTAATATCTCATGACAAAGAAAAACAACTGAACCTTAGAATTAGAATTAGATTTCACATTTGACTTATTCTTTGTTCTAGAATAGTAAACATGAGAATTTGATAAAAAGTTAAACAGTGGCTAATTTTTAGAGAATTATATATTTCAATTTGTATAATTATTTTATTCATCAAATTTATGGTTCTTTTAGTATATTTTACAGCAAATGACAAAATACAAAGCATATAAACTTAAATTGTACACATCAGAAAAAAATAAATAAACCACTCTAAGTTTTAAAATATACTTGCTAACAATTTTTTTTTTTATACATAAATTCAAAATGCTTTTATGCAATAAAATGGCTAGTAAAATATTAATACATTTAAAATAGTAAATGCTTTACAGTACCAGTTCTTTACTGAAATACTGTAGAATTACTTGTGATTTTGTCTTATTATTGCCACAAAATACATACATAGACAACTGTTTCAATTAAGCATTGAACAATTTTTTACATCATTTGATTTTTCCAACTGAATCACATCACATTTCCACAGATATCAGCAAAGAACCACTGTTTTCTAAAATACAGATTTATTCATCAAATAGTTAAGTGAAATATACATATCACTAAAACTAATCTTATATTAGTTAAACTGTTACACAAATTGCTGACTTTAGCTGTAATTTGAAGTAAATAGAAAATTTCCTTTGGTTACAAACTTTTTAAAAATGATAATTTTATTGGATTGGATGATAATATATTTTAACCTAAACTGGAAAAATTTGTAACAATTCTGCAAAATTAATGGAGAATTTATTTTCAGTTCTATTAATTAACATGCTCAAAGCTGTTTAATAAACAGTTAATTAGTTTTGAAAGGCATTCTTGGATTATTACATAATCTTTTAGATGTTAAATTAATGAAATATTATCTATAGCATTATTACTGTTAAATTTACTATCTCAAAGTAAAAACATTTTCACTACACAGATTCTTTATTAGGAAATCCAAGTGCAAATTATATATACTTTGATAAATGTACACAATTTGAACAAAAACTCTTTAATATACACTTCTGAAGGAGGAAAAAAAATTAAAAATATATTATAAAGTTAAATGGTTAATAACTATATTGATAAAGTCAATTAAAATCAACTTAATATTTATCATGTAAAGTTAAAAAAATAAAACATTTTAAGAAAGAAAAATGTTCACTTAAATAAATATTTTACATATTCATGATATGAAAGTTAACAATTTGTATAACAGTTTTTTCAATTCATAGCAGAAATAGTAAATGTATTATACACTCATGTACAATATAAATACTTTTTATATATTTAAGAATAATGTTGCAACTATAAGAACATTATTTCCAACAGCAAAGCAATCTTTACAAAATGTCAAGTGATGATCAAAAGCTTGTGTGTAACACATTGACAAATTAAAGAGTTATTCTAAAAAATAAATAAAAACAATTTCAAATGACTAGCACATAGATAAATAAGTAAAATAAGCTCTCAAAATAACATGGTTAAAAAAATAACTTTCTTTGAAAATTTTGTTCAAGCTATTTTTTATTATATAATATACAACAATCTAAAAAAAAAAAAATATTTATTTTTATAACAAAACATACCTTCATAAGAAGGAAAGGAAAAAAAAAAAAAAACAAATTAGTCCTCCAAAACTTCAATCAATTTACTATTCTTTTAGTTATGTGCCTTTGTAAATAAATTAGAATCTGCTGTATAATTTGCTATTTAATGTAAGTCGTAATCCTGCATATAAATTAAACTGGTGAAATTTAATACAAGCCTAGAGATATTGCAGGAAAAGATAACATTAGTGAAAAATTAAGCTTGAACACATACAGAAAACTTAATATAAAACAAAATTAATTTATTAGAAAGATTATTATTATCAGTCCATTTCTGTGAAGATCTTAATACAATGAATGCGTTCTTAATATATATATATATATAGACAAATCGATTTAATTATTTAAATTATACATTTAGTAACTATTAAAAAAAACATTTCTAAAAATAAAGTAGAAAAATTAGATAAATATTCAGCATAAAAATAAAAATGGAATATTTGAAATAACAATGCTGATAAACAAAATAAACACATTATAAATACAAAATAAAAAAATACACATTGTAAGTGATAAGTAAATAAAAAGTAAAATATCATTTAAAAATGAATGCTGTATAATGGAAAAAAATTAAATAATAAACAATAATTTGTATTCATGATTTAAAAATCTATTGCATACATATAAACCATATCGCAGCAAAATTGATCAAATAAAATCCGAGCACTATAAAAAGTAGTCAATAAATTTTAAAATAATATTAATGATTAAGAAAAATATTGACAAAAGAGAAAAATATATTTTCTCAATTATTTACTGTAAATGTTTTGTTCTAGAAAAAGAGATAATAGACAAACTCATCAAGATATTAAAATTTACATTGATATGGTAAAAGTGATAAATTTGTGAAATTTTAATGCTAATTCATTAATACAGTAATTATATACGAAAAAAAAAGGATGTTTAAAAACAGTAGAATATATAATTATTAAAAAATAATTTTAGAATAGCTTATTTATTATTATTTTTTTAAATAATCAATTTCAACAAACATTTCAAAAAAAGTTTGATTTAATATTTTAATGTTAACTTAGAATACTAAATGTCAGTAATATAAATAAAAATTACATAAGACTTTTGGTAGAATAAGCTTTATAGTAAATAAAACTACAAAAATAATTCTACAAAAATATCTTAAAAAGATACTTTTCCATTAGTATAGTTCCACTTATTTTAAAGTGTAATAATAGCCAAGGACTTGTTTTTTTTACTGCAAATTGTCCAGACATTACATGTCACCATTTTCTTTTTTTAATTTTTTACAGGTTTGTTTTTATTGTGCTTTAACTGAGATGTAATAAAAGATTTGCCAAATGTAGAATGATAAAAAATGTATCAAGATGTTTCAAAAGAAAATATTACTCATATAGAAATACATTATTCAAATAATGATAAAATGAAAATTTTAAATTCCAACAAAACACCAAAATGATGCGAACACCTTTGATCATACTGAGAAAAGGAAGGATTGCAAATTCAGACATATTTTGAAAAATCACATAATTTCATCTTTGTTGTTAATTAACTGCTCCTTTTATTTATACGTGGTATCAAGAACTAATATCAATAAAGTTTTAAACATTACAGTTTTATGAACTACATCATATTAGATTGAAATAATTATACGTGTATATACTACTGCATTATCTTAAATTTAAAAAATTGTTGAAATATAAAAAAGTTCATCAACAAGAAGAAAAAACAATGTTACACTGGGTTTGTCATGGTTTATATCATTAAACAATTTTTTTTTTTTTACAACTGTTCCGAATCATTCAGCTAAACCTTGATGATTAGAATTTGAAGGAAACTATAGATACTGATGTGAGATTTTCTAGATTGTTGACAAGCATATAAATCAGATGAAATATTAAATGTCCGGTATACACATTTCATTATAAGTAACAAATAGAATTTTTTAGACCTAGAAATTAGATTTTACACTCAAATGATTGAGATTATAAGGCAGTGAATATGACATAATGAACAAAAATTAGGACAGTATATTATAGCATATGAACAATGAAGCACTGTTTATTACCATCATATATAACAATAACCATGTTCATATTGCATTGCTTATATTCAAAAATTGAAATATTTTCAGCAAAGCTGAAAAGTATTTATAATTTCATGATGACTGTTTAAATTTAATTTTGTCATTTAATTTGTTCTATAATACACTTTTTAAGACATTATATGTATAATATATAATTTATTTTGATTTTTACAGACTATTCGGTAAGAATTATATTTAGCAGAGCTAAGGACAATACTGTTAATGGAAAAATAAATTTTTCAAATTCGACAATACTAATCAATACAATTAAAATATTTGTAACATTACAAAAGCAAAATTAGATAATGAAAAAAGAAAAGAAGAGAACTTAAAAAACAAATTACTCTTTCATATTATATGCATTGTTTTCTGATTTTATTTTTTTACTGGAAAACAATTTTTTAAAATTTCTTCTAACTATATATGTAAACTGTTCATTGTTTTGACATTTATTATTTTATTATAAAATAACTGGAACATATCTGTTAGTTGTTTTAGTTTTGATGATTTTAATTTTCTTTTATTGAAACAGATAATTATTTTTTATAAAATTACTTATGTTAATTTAAAAAGCTATAAAAATGTTTTACTAAAAGGAAAAGTTAAATTATTAATAAATCAAATGCTATATTTGTACATTCAAGTAATTGAATTCCTAATAAACAAAAACATTAGCATTTGTTCTTTAATTGCATATAATTTTTTTCACAAAATATCATTAAACACAAAATGCTCAATTAGAAGGTTATTAATAATTTTATAAATAGTAGAAATAAAATTTAGATGAAAAAGAGAGCATAAAGAGTAATTCTAGGAAATGTTTAACAATATAAAATGACATATAACTTTAAAAAAAAAAAAAAAAAAAAAAATGCACAATTTCTTTTATAATTGAGATTTTTTTTTTTAAATAGATAACAAATAAAAACAAAATTAACTTCTAAAATAATTTTTTTTTTTATAAACAGTTTTTGAATACATTTTTTCAGGTAAATTTACGTCACTAAATATTAAAATTATATAGAATTAAAATTAAATAATTAAAGAAACAGATGATAAAAACAAATGCAGGGTAAGAAAAACATTTCCATTCTTTTGAGCTTAAAAATAAACTTTTAGGGAATTATAAAAGAAATTAATCGAGTTTTGTGTCTTTGATTGAGAGTATTTTCTTTTCCTTCCGCTTGACCTGCCACTGAACGATTAGCCTGCATCCCAGCATCAAAGCAAAAACAATGGATGGAGCTGTGCGCTCAAATTTGTCTTCAATGATAGTGTGTGTGTACGAGGCACCTACCATCAGCACCAGAAGGATTATATTTGCTAATAACTTTACCACACCTACCAAAATAAATCACATATATTTATTAAATATCATAATATAAATTATATGAATTGTATGCCAATAAAAAAAAATTAACTATACCAATTATATAAATTATGGAAATTTATAGATTCTTATAAATATTTAAATATATCACTATTACTTAAATGACTAAAGTTGCAACCCATTTGAAAAAAAAATCTTTTCTAAAGCAAGATGAGCACACATGTTTTTTATCATTTAGGATTTATTTTAGCCTCATCTATAATAATTGAAGTGTACCCATAGTTATACAGATTATATCAAGCCAATATTACACTTTTAATCATGATATTTTTAATATAGCTCTTCCAACAAGGGATATGGTACACACAATCTATTTTTAAATTTTTTTTAAATCGGTCATGTGTTTTATATGTTAAGTTATATAGACTATCATATGTTAGTTATATAGACTATATGTTCTCATATGACTAATCCTATATGTTTTATAGACATAGATTTATAAACATGATCTTTACTAAATTCCTACAAAAAGAAATCAAGCGAGATGAATACTATATACTTTATTGTTGCAGCAATGTTACAAATATGGTCAGATCTCAAATAAAAGATTGATATCTTTTATTCTTCTACACAAGTTTTATATGCTATTAAAGGTAGATAGAATTATAGTAAAGAAGGCTAAAAAAAAAAAAATTTTTTTTCAAACAGCTCAAGATTTTTCAAATTACCTGTATTATTTTTCACAAGATTTTATTTACAAAATGAAAACCCAAAAATAACATTGTTAATTTTTCTCCTCATTTCTTTTACATAACAATTATTATTAAAAATAAAAAAATAATACTTATGTTTTCTTGAAAACAATGTGCTTAAAATACTTATTCAATTAAAAGCAAAAACACAAAAAAGGGTACTAAAACATCAGTCAATACAATTGCAGTTTCAAATGGTCTGGGTTGGACATATGGCTGTGCATTTACTTATAAATTTACTTGGCAAATTTTGTGAGTGAAGAATTTACTTATCAGTTTGAACATATAAGACCCTTTTAAGTTATATTACTGATTTGTTTTTGATTAGAACTTAATTGTTATTGTCAATTGCAGAAAAGCTTATGCAAATAATTAATTTTTAAAATTGTCTGTATGTTTGAAACAATTTAGAAACCATATTAAATTTACTAATCAAATTCCCAAGAACTATAACATATAGATATACCTCTTTAAACAAAAAAAAATTTTTTGCATTTAAATCACTTTTTGCTTTTATTCTCATTTTGGGAATAAAATATAAAAGTTATGATTTTTTAAAACAACCAATTGTAGAAAAAAATCAGAATAAAAAATTTTCAAATTTTAAATGTGTAAGTCTGAACTTTTATAAAGTTCAGTAATTGCCACACAATTTTAATAAATGGCTTTTAAGAAATTATAAATTTTATAATTTTAAGAAAAATAAAAAAAGAGTTTAGGTAAATCTCTTACCAGGTACAAACACAAGGCTCATCCCACATATCACCTCTAACCAGCCAACAACCATTCGAAAATATTTGGATGGTATTTTAAAGCCCAGGGTTCTCGCTAGTGGAAAAACTTTTGCATACTGAACAAAATTTCTTCTCTGTGAAAGTTGAAAAAAAGTATGTAAGAAAAACATTCTAATCATGACAAGCATAAAATTAATACTTTCTTATCTGCTAACAAATATGTAATTTAAAATTCCAGAAATAATATTTAGCTAGTTATAAATTAAATTCAATAAGTTAAGAATGGGAGAACAATTTAACTCAGTAATGAATTTAACATGTAAAATTATTCCTGATTCAGTAATTATATCAACACGATAGACTTTAATGCCTGCAAATCTTTTCGTTTTTAGTTACCTTATTAATAACTCAAGTTAGTTAATAATTTACTTTTGTTCTGCATATTACAGCAGTAAATTGTTAACTCTTAGTTTAACTACATTAAAAATGATTTAAAATTTTATTCTCTATTTTTATTTTTAATTTCAGCATTATATATTAACATGATTTATTTGAAACTATCAGTTTATTTTAAGTAACATAGATAATCACTGCTGATTTATAATTAGAATTTTTAGGACACTACTAATCACTTAATTTTGGTGTTTAGTTACTAAAAATATTATAATTAAGAAATAGCCTGAAGATTAATCAATGGAATGAGTACATCAGTTTTGCTCATCATACACCAATTTTCCGAATAATAGGTTCTTAGTTAAAAAATTTTCACTTTTTTTAATTACTTTGATTTGTTGATTTTGTTTTTGACTTTAAAATAATTTAATAAAAAAAACAGCACATTTTCAAATTTCTTAAGGAGTTTATTAACTGACAAGGTTTTGTAATTTTCTTTCTTTTAGAATCATTATTTGGACCAGTAGTTAATTTCTTTAAGTTAAAATAAAATATGGTCAGAAAGTGTATACATTTTGTTCCAATTACAGTGGATGTAAATTTTTACATATATTTAATATTTGTACATATTTTTAAAACATTTTTTAATATAATGCAGAGTGCAAAACATATTAATTAGAATTTTAGCTATAAATATAACTACAGTTCATATTTTAAAAAAGATGTATCATTACTTTCTAAGATAAAGTAATTTCAACTATTAATAATGGAATAACTACTTTTAAAGCAAATTAGGTTCGTGGAGCTAATAGATCTCAAAAAATGTTAGCAATTAATAATAACTGAACGATTATATTATAAAGGAATTTAATTATTGATTGAATTGAAGAGAAAATAAATGTATCATTATTCATCAGACTTAGAAAAATATTAAAAAATGAAAGAAACTAAAGAAAAATACTATAAGTATTTTAACATTAAAATACATAAGATGCCAATAATTTAAGAAACAGAGGAAAATAATAAAAATCAGCCACAATTAAAACTGCATTTATAAAAAAACTTCACTTTAAAAATTATGGTCCATTTATATGATGTAATATAATTTTTATTTAACAATTTTTTTTTCATTTACAATAAATTAAATCAATAAAACCACAATATTTTTTTTTAAAAATAAAAAATATTTATGAATATCCCACGCCGAAATTGATGATATACCGGGACAACACTACAGCTACAAATACTTGATACTCACGATTTCTCTATGCATTTCTTTATTAATAGTGGGTGAGATTTTCATTGAACCCACAAGAATAAAAAATAATCCTAGAAAAATAGATAGCGTGCTTAATACAATCGAACCCATTTTTGAAAGATAAATCTTTTCCAATTTTTCACAACGAAACTAAATACCATGAAGCAGTCAACATCTTTCAATACTCATCTGTTGCCAATTTAGAGTAAATACTAATCAAATAATATTCAATCACCATGTATAACCATGTATAATTTTATTCATATTTCTTTTTCCTGATTGATCAATGCATTCTATAAAAAAGCTGATATTTCTTTTTAATTTTTCACGTGATATATGCATGTAATATTTCAGAGGAACATTGTAGAATTCTTCAAATTCAGAAGGGATGAGGTTGTGAATTAACACTAGTTGCGAAGCCAATGTACTAACCAAATTTTGTGACAGATTTCAAGGAGTTTCGTTAAAATCATGCGCCATGCTAAAAACATTGGCTATTCAATGTATTTCTTTTCAAATTATAATGTCAAAATTTTTTCTTGAATATTCAACAGAGTCTTTAAAATAAAACAGGAACTACATCAAAATATAATTGCTTTGTTTTTACAATAAAGCAAATATAAAACATTTAATTTAATTAATTAAGACTAGAAGAGGATCGGACTAAGGAATTAAAGACTTAGTTTCCGAATTTAAAAAAGTTCATTTAAAAGATCTTTATCTTTAACACCAGATATAAACTGGATCTTAAAGCGGAAATTCCTTCCATTAAATTCGAGGTAGAAAATACAAACTCTCATATAATACCCCTGAGATATTCGTTTTAAATTGCAATGCTATAAGGGATCAACGTTATTCAATTGATGTAAATTGCTTTTGTAAAAAGTTGTCGACAAACTCCTCTTGTTCAAAAGCAAAACGCATAGAAATATAAATGCCCCACGTTGGAAGAAAAAATATTTCGTTAAGCAGTTAGCTGTACATTTATTTATAATGTAGTGAGCATTAAATCTTCGCAGCAGAGTTAACGCGCTCTCTGCTAAAGGCTCGTTCCCACCGAGGCGAGAGACGTGAAGATTCAAGAGGCAAGCGACAAAATTTTTTCGACCCCTTTACAGCGAAACGTCAGAAATAGCATTACGCCTAGTGAAAAACCGCTTCGAGTTGAAAGTTGGGCAACTCCAAGCGGCGGACTGCAAACCGGTTTCAGGCGACCGCGGTGAGGTTAGTGATTGGTCAAATTTTTTCGCTTGCATCTTCTCGCCTTGGTGAGCACGAGCCTTTACTACGTGCTCCGTCCTTACTATGCTGTCTCTGATGATTTGTCAGAAGTTATGCGAGAGTATTTGGCAACACACAAGTTTTTTGAGTTTTGGTTTCGGAAGATGTGCTGGCGACTAGTTACGCTGAGTTAGTGATTCGCAACCCTTGTAAAAAGCTAATTAAATAATATCATATTTTAATCATATGAGCTCTTGCAAATTTTATTTGAAATGTGTCTCCTTCAACATACCATACTAAGTTCCAAGTTGTACCAAATGGAAAATGATATATTTTAATCATAACTTTTGTTCTTTTTTAATCTGAAAATTTCATTTCGGATTTGTTTGGGTTATATCAAGCAATGGAAAAAAATTGCAAGAACAAAAAATGTCAAATAATGATATTCAAATTCATTATTATCATGACGTCTCTGCATTATATTATTTCATAGCATAATAGCATTTTTTCTCAAGATACCTAATTTAATGAAAAATCAACAAAACTGGATTCTCATATGCATCCAAATAATTTATAATTCCAATAAAGAAGAGAGAAAAAAATACAGCAATGAAATAGACAAAAAAAATTGAATTATCATATACAATTTTATGTCATTTTACTTAAATATATGAATTTTTATTAAACTGTAATTATATTTATTTAATTCTTATATATACTTAAATTTAATAATTGCAAATTATTTCCACTAGTATTTAATAAAATATGGATTAACATCAATATAATTATATTGAATACATATATAAGAAATACTTTCCTTTAGGATTATGGAACCGTGATAAACCTCAAAAATATTAATGATTCTACAGTAACTAATTTTGTAAATATTGCATATACTGTTAATAGACTCCATATTGAGTTATATACAGCAATATAATGAAAAAGAATCCATAAAAGATAATATTTTCTTTTGCAGCTTAGAAAACACCAGATCAATATAAATCCAACCTCTCCACCAAAATAATAATAATAATAATAATGAAAAACTATTAACAATACACTATTTAATTTGTAAATGCTATTAATAAAGTTAGTTTAATGTTAGTTAGTTAGTTAGGTAGGTAGGTAGGATTAAAGTTACTTAGGTTATATTGAAAATGAATATAAAATGTATTTGCAGTTTAAAAACTAATGAATAAATGTATCTTTCAAATCATGTAAAACTTGTATGTAGAACATTTCTTAATAAGTTAAATTCTGAAAGGAATTTTAGTTTTTAATGAACAATTGGAAGTATAAATTGAATTGAATTCAATGATATAATTTATCCTATGGTTTGTGGATAGATAATAAATAATCCCTAGAGTGAAACTTCATGGAATTTTTACTTCATTATGGGGTGACAAGTATAAAATATTCTAAAACAAATTTAAGTTTCATAGAATGGAAATTAATTTATTTAAAAAATATAGTAAAAAAATAAATTGTAAAAAAAAAAAAATATTCTTACCTTCTATTCCTAATGCTTTTCCAATCTTGCTTCAAGCATTGTCCCTCAGAACTTTATTTTTGTGCCGTTGGTCATTAATGTCATATAGATGAAAATATGTTTCTATTTCTGTTAATAGAAGTTTGTCTTTCGAGAACATGTTGAACTTTAAAAAAATTTAAACAGCAAAAGGTAATCCGCATATCGAAAGGAGCAAAGAGCAAAATGATATGATCAAGATATAGATTAACAATTAATGGGGGAACACATTTGTCTACATTCATCTTCTATTGGTTTAATTAATTTTTTTCCAATGTCAAGTTTACAGGACAAATATAAAAAAAAATTACAGAGAACAAGATGGAAACAAATGACATCAGTTAATCCATCAACTTAAGTTTGGCAATCCAATAACTGTTCCTTAAAGAAACAGCAAGCGTTGTGAGACAGCAAGCATTTAATGCCGTCAATATCCTTATGTTTGCGAACTAGATCGTTAATATAAATATCGGTTAGAGTGCAGCTAGATAACACGCCTTGAGGCAGGTCAGTCTTTAGGGATCTGAACTTCGAATAGTAGTTGTTATATCGATCCTTACATATAAGGTCATTAAGAAAACCTCGAAACTAGTAAATTATAATAATATTTACAAGATTCTACATAATAAATTTGGAATAGAATATAGAATATATACAGTATTTACTAAAAATATGAAGAGAGAAAATTTGTGAAGTGGAAACGTAGGCATTAAGTAAATGTACTTAAACTATAAAATAACAACAACAACAAAAATAAAAAATAATAGAGAATTAAAATTTTCTATAAAACCGTTCCAGTCTTTAGATCAATTTTACATTTTAAAGTCAAATTAAAAAATTTTGGGATGTACATTAAAAAAGTATTTCATAATATTTTAAAAAAATACTTCAAACAACTTTAAGGCATTCTGGTAAATGTAAGTAATATGCTATTACTAATAAAATTCTATTAAATTCTCTTGCTACAATATAAACTTAAAATTTTATATACACTTTGGCATAAAACTCTGATTTCAATAATTCAGAGCTTTACATATATTTAATTACGCATATTTTCTTATTTTATTACAAGGACAATTAAAACATTCCCAGTCCTTCAATGTCATTTAACGAGCTCACAGCTTTTCACATTAACGATGTCATATAACGAGCTCGCAACTTTTCACATTAACAATGTTATATAACGAGTATTTTCTCAGTAGGTGATTTAATCTGTATATAAAATATCTGTGTAACTATTTTACAATTTGGTCTTAAATAGGAAAAATCTTCAGTGCCATTTCTGAAAAAGAAAATGGGTTATTTAATGCTGCTATTTATAAGATTCACAAAAACTGTTAATGCATTAGCAAATACAGGAAAATTCATATTTAAGGGAGGTGATATTAATTATTATTTCTAACAATGTCGTATTGTATTGTTCATTTGAAATAGAATAAAGATTTCGTTTAGTTTTTTTTAGTTCACAAAGAAAACAATAACATAACATAATAACATTTTTGTGTAATTTATTTTAAAATTCAGGAAAGACCAATAATTTTTATTATAAATTTAATAATAATTTCTGAAGTACAAAATTCTAAAAGTAGTGTCTTTTGAATTTTTTCTATTTTAGTTTATTTAATTAGTATTTTTTATACTTTGAACTTTTACTAATTTCCCTTTTCTTTTGTCTTCTGAGATTTTTCTTTTTTTTTTTTTTTAATTATTTTTTAAAAATTGCGAAACCTTTTTATGTATTTAAAATTATATTTAAAAAGCATTTTTGGCTCTCAAAGTAGGAACTTTAACAAAATAAAAAAAAAAATCTGACTTAAAGCTAACGAATTAATGAACATATATATATATATATATATATATATATATATAAACTGTAATTGAATGAGCCAATATGCAGGTTACCCATAAAATTTAAAATTTAATGTAAGAACTAAACGCATAACATCAATCCTAATAAATAAAAAAAAAAGAATTATAGAATTCCAAACGATTATTTTTTGCTTGAAAAATCTCGTTTTCACTTTGAAATAAAAGTGCCGTTGCATTCATCCAAACGATCTTTTAGAACAATTTCACATTATTTAATCATATAATTATTAGCTCGTGAAAGAAATTTAAATAAATATTATGTATAAAAAAGCTGTTTAAATAAATTAAAATTCAGAGATATAACTGAATTCAGAGATATAATTAAATTTCAGAGATATAACTGAAAGTCATCCAGAACAAGAAAACTCCGCTTTCGCCAACAATATCCATGATTTTATAGGTAATAATCTTTCGGAAAAATTTAAGTATCTTTCAATTATTTATACCTTAAAATAATATTTAAATTTTGATGAAAGACTATTTTATTCATTTTTTTAAACTTTCTTGATACTAAATGTCAACTGATCTCCTTAAAATACATACTTCAACGCAGGTGAACAAACGAATCCTTGTTACACGTGCTACAAGCTAATCTGTACTTTTTATAATATGATCACGAATCACAGACATACAGTCATTGATACAATTTCAAATGAAGCCATGGCATTTTACTTAAAATTATATTTATAAATTCTAGAATCCCTCTTAATCGCTAAAATTATTTTTTATCGAAGTGAAGATATATCTTGGTATGATAACACACACACACGTATATGTAACATACATTTCATAAATTGCCTAATATCGTGATTTCGGATTAAAAATCTTTTACACTGTCATAATTTAAAGAATAATCGTTTTAAAAGAGATGTTTTTTAAGTTTTCGCAATTGAAAGAATCGTCATTTTAAATTACGCTCTGAATCAGTAAGCTTCTTTTACTCTACTCAAAAGGTAAAATATATCCTTCTCGTAATTTTTACTACTGTGCTCAATTTAATTTCTTCTTCATATTTAGTGAAACTTGGGGTGAGTCCTTTTTTTGTAAATTTTTTTAAAATGAAATTGTCCATATACAAAACACGCTCAAACATAATGGAAGCAACACTAATTACGATGTGCAAATACCCAAATTGAGATCGATTTGTAAAAGCTAAGTGAAAGAGTGAACAAACAAGTATCGCACTACTAAAATAAATATTTTTTAGTGATTCCATTTTTTTTATTTCATTTATATTTATACATTTTTTATATTTCATTTTTAGTATTATATATTTCTTTGTAATGTGCTTTCAGTATCATTATTATTATATTATCCATGTATAAATGTAAAAATAATAGTAAGCACAATCATAATAACTCATTGTTTCAATTTTAATTAAAGACTAAGAAAATGTCTATAGTGGGTCTAAATCTAATATGGAGATATGTAATTTAATATGCTGCCCGTGGAATTATGATGCATTTCCAAAGTGGCCCGCAAGATCATTTGGGTTGGCCACTTCAGGCTATGCCCTTCAGTAATAATACTATCAGCCGAAGAATAGACGAAATAAATGAATTTATTGAAACACATCTTGTTGAATAGTTGAAAACAAGAAATTTCTCAACTGAAATCGATGAATCGTTGAGAGACAGTGAGGCCGGTTGTATAAGTTGCGTAAGATACATTGATAAAAGAGATTTTGCTGAAACGTTAATCTGTAAATCATAAGAAATTCTCAATACCTTTAAAGATATATTTAATAAGCTAAAAAATTTCTTAGATGTTAATAATATACAGGTGAAAAATATAACATCTTGGTCTGGTGGCGTTTCTAATATGTTGGGAAAAAAAAAAAAAAAAAAACCTGACTGCTTAAAATTTTAGGAAACTGAGAATCCTATTCTATTTTAACTAGGTAGCTCAAAATATTTCGCTGTTTTAAATATAGTACTTAATTCAGTTATAAAGTAATAAACAAAAATATTATGCAGTTACATATTATATAAAAATTATAAAGTTGCGAACAAAAATGATTGGAAAACACTGCTCTTGATTCAACTATTGAGATAGTGGATTTTAATAAAAACTGAAAGAGGCAGGAGTTTTAAATAGTAAAATGTTTAAACCTATAAAATTCTATTTTATTTTTATTGCATTTGAGGATTTTCTACTTCAGTTTTATAAGAATTCCGCATGTGCTCATAACTTTTGAAATTGTCTATATTTGTAATAAAATAATGTATTAAAAATAAATAATTTTTTTTCTTGTATTTTTGTTTGAACTTTTTGGAATAAGCTTTATACTTTTGGTATATATTTTTCTGAATTATTTTATTTTATTCAAATTTTTTTTTTTCATTATTAATAATTTTTGTATTCATGTAAAATATGCATTTTTTATTTATAAATATTTAAAGATTTAATGTGAATTTCAATTTTAGTGAAACTTCATATCATTCTTTTTGTAATATATTAAAATAAGTCAGAGATGCATTTTTGTTAAAAAAAAATTCATATAAATAGTTAGAAAATAAGTTGTTATAATCGATAGAATAGTTAATTGATATAAATATTGGTAAAAATAGTTATTAAAAATAATGTTATTCTATAGAAATAAATAATATTATTTTCTTTATGAATATAACATTTTTCCCTCTCCCAATAATTCATCTTCAATATTTTAATGTATAACAACCTTGGATTTAAAAATTCCAGCTTACAGGAACAAAATTTAACTTATTAAATCTCTTTTTTTAGCTGTATTTAATTTAATTTCACATGTTCAATATCAAAACATAATTTTTACTTTAAAAAGATAAACTGAAGCAAATTTTTTACGCCATATCTGTGTGTTGAGTAAATTTTCACCTTTTTCAAAAATACATGAATAGATTTTTTTTTTTATACTATACTGAATTAGTTCATAAGGAAAATAAATAAAATCATACAGGATGAGTTGCAAAAATAATTAAAAATACTTATAAATCTTTCTTACGAAAAGAATTCTCTTACTTTTAAAAATGAAATGGTCATAGGGCCATTATGGCCATAAAATGAAATATAAAAAATATATAAATATAAATGAAATAAAAAAATGGAATCACTAAAAATATTTATTTTAGTAGTGCGATATTTGTATGTTCATTCTTTCACTTAGCTTTTACAAATCTAACTCAATTTGGGTATTTGCACATCGTAATTGGCAAGCTGTCTGTGTTTGCCAGCTGCATTAGAAAGAAAAAAAAAAAAAAAAAACACCGTAATTGGTGTTGCTTCCATTATGTTTGAGCGTGTTTTGTATATGGCCATATCTTATAATCTGGTCTTCTTATTGTCAGCATTATCTCTTATAATATGATTTTCCTTTAGGTTTTAGTTAATTTAGGTTTAGTCAATTTTTTCACGGTTACTAAAATTGAATTATTTATTGTACTGGACACTATGGCAAAGACTAGCATAAATGTCCCTTGAAGTTTTCATTAGCAATGAAGAACACTTTCCAGAGCCCCAAAAATTGATAAAGATAGGAGACATTCCTGAAAGAATTTTAATGCAACCTTCATGTATATAATATAGTTTGCTAAAATGAAATTGATTTACATGTTTAATCAGACAATGATGTACGATGATATATTTCTTTTTAATTAATTTCGTTTATATTTCTGTTTTAGCGGACAAATGACTTTTAAAAACATGTCATTTGCAGAATATATGAATGAGATCATTCTTGAAAGCGGTAAGACCTTTACTTAACTCATTGTTATTTATGATTTTTTTTTTTTTTTTTTTTTTTTTTTTGTAAAGAAACTTTTAATTAAAATTGTAAATAAAATACATGAATCTTCTGACACTTTATGCTATTTTCAGCATAACATTGTCTTTTTTTCCATATATCTTAGTCATTTTTTATTATAACAGAAGCTGCCCTTTTCCCACCATCCGTGAGATTACTCACGGGAGGTCCGTCCAACACTGCAGGACACTAGAGAGTTTTTGCATACCGTATTTTGGACGTCCGTTAGCTTTTTCTCCCTAGCGCGCATGCTCATAGGAAACATTATTACAGATACGCATGCGCAATTTCCTATAAGCATGCGCGCTAGGGAGAAAAAGCTAACGGACGTCCAAAACACGGTATGAAAAAACTCTCTACTGAGAATTAAACACAGCACAACATTTTTCATAATTGAAATGACAGTTTAGTTATATTTTTATTCGAATCAAATGTAAAAGTGTTAATGATCAATGAAAGTTAATTATTATTTTCAAGATTGGGTTGTTATTAATAAGACCTAAGACAAGGTTAAAAATTATTTGTTAAATGCTGCTACGGTGAAGCACAGCTCTTTCAAACGCTGTCTAAAATGGATTTTTTACGAGTTGACGAAGGAGAATAATGGCATTCTCAATATATTTATGTTGAAAGATATTATAATGCCTGTTATGGGTACATAATATTATTTAATTCAAGTTATATTTTTTGTGATTTCAATATTTCTTTTGTTACTCAAGCATTTATGATCAACTCGTCTTTCTATTTATAATTAAAACACCGTCCTGGTACAGAAATAAATTCAGAAATTCATCTTTTTTCTTTGTAATAATTAAACTTATAAGCCGGCTGCCATGATCGATTCAAGTCTACCAATATTTTTTTCAATCAATGAATGCAGCATAAGCAATAAGTAGATAAGTAGAAATAATTCAGGTCGATCTGCTTGCTACCTATGCGCCTATCATTGGCCTACGTGTTGGGAACATTTGTTTATTTATTTTGGTATAACTTTTAGAAATTCTATCATTCGTATCTGAATCGCATTTATATATTCATCTTTGAAATCAGTCTTCTAAATGGGGAATAAAAACAACGTAATGCAATAGGGTAAAAGTTACAAACATTGAAATTGAATTCCGTTTCATCATTTCATTCTTGATGTTAAATTCACACATGCTGTATGTTAATATGCAGTCCGATTTGTATAATGATAGCTTCCATAGCTGGGCTGTCAATCAGAGCTAAATGACGTTGCAGCCAATTATATCGAAGAAATTTTTCAGTGATGATTGCAATATAGCTGATGATTGCACATAGATAAGGATTGTGAGGAAAAAGAATTTCCTTGTTTTCTTGTATATCAAATGCATATCCGTGACAGTTACACCGGAAAGCTCTTTTGAAGGCTTATGGATTATGATTGTTTTTTTTATTTAATAAATTAGCAGGAGTGTTATCGTAAGTCAAACGCAAGTATTTTATGAATGTCTTCAGGAAATAAATGTTTCTGTAACGATTTGATTTCATTTACTAAAAATAAAATTCCCTTGCTGTTTCTTAACCATTATTCGCAATAACTTAAAATAATAAGCAATAGGCAAACACTACTTGACTAATATTAGGTGTTTCTTAGTGAGAAAAAATTCCAGAGTTAATGTACTTTTCATTATATAACTATTAATATCATTATTATATCATATCTCATATATCATATCATATTACATCATCATTATTAGCATGTTACTTTCATAGTACAGAAAGTTTTCAACTCAAGATTCCACTAACAAATCGAAATTTGAAATTAATTTGAAATTTTTCTTTATTTCTGTTAGAATTTCTGATTTGTTTTTTGAAATTAGATTTTTTTTATTAAATAAATCGGTTAAAAAGCATTAAAATAAATATTCATAAATTATTTATTATTATCTAATTAACTAAATCCCTTACTACAATCCATGTTCGACCATGGCCAACTGCCTGCTGTCAGATTTCGAAACAGGATATGCTTTCTTTTTTTAAGATGTGGAGTTATCAGCCCTACGCCCAACAGTCATATGAGACCGGGACCTACTGTTTAAAGAGGAATTCTAATCACTACAAGCATTCATGGCACCGACCTCCAGAACTCTAGTCACTCGGTCATCAGGTCCCACTTACCATTATCTAAATAATTAAAAACAGAAACACGAAGTTAACTAAGAAACATTTGAGGAAAATAAGCAAAAGGATCTAAGTAACTCTTATATTCAATTAGTCTGAAATTTTCAATATTAGCTAGTAAAGATATTTAAAATTCCCTGTCTTTAATAAAGCAGAAGTACAAATTGAGAAATTTTGTGTAACACAACAAGCAAACTCAAAACTATATATGTCATATGAAGTATCATATTAAACGTAACGTTTTTTTTATTTATGGTTTACTTTCGATTTCACAAAATTTCTTTATTACCAACTCATGTAAAACTTATGGTCTTTCCTGTTATTTTTTGCTATTCAACAGCAATTCTTTCCTTTTTAGTTTGGGGGATTTCATCCACACCCACACTCATTCCTGTTTCTATGCTGACTGTCATAGATGTCAATTCATTCTCCATTTTCTTCTCACAGTTCTCACATTATATGCATATTTTTACAGAGGACATTGCCATAGACAAGGGATGGGCCAACGACAGCCCGCCGGAAGGTTCTATCCGGCCCACAGATAGAATTTCAATTTGCCGATCCGAGGCAAATTAAAAGATATATATATATATATATATATATATTTATGTATTATACATCCATCGCCTTTTCTACCTTTTTTTCAAAGAACTGATGATCTTTTTACTTTCTGTATTTTTGTTCTACAAAACATAAATCGAAGGAAATAGCAAGAACTGACAGCTTTCAATCGGTAAAGTGTTAAATGCGGAAGTTCTTTGTTAGTTATAGCTGTACATTGGCGCCAACAAGCTTTATCTCTGTCTCGGGGAGCAGGCATGTGGGAATCCTATATAGGTGAATTAGATCTTACATGTGGCAGACTGCGCATCCAGCCATTGGCTTTTCCTTTTGGCCCGAGTTTTAATATTATTGATAGTGTATGGAAAGATTGCGGATATATAGCATCATGCGAATAATGCTGAAATTATTAAAAGTATAGCTAGCTAGTGCTTGCTTGGGTTATTTGTAAAATATTTCAACCCTAAAGAGGCTACTATTATTCAGGAATGGAATAATTAATGGAGTTATTTCAGAAGTAGACTGACAGATGAGTATTTAGCCTCGTTCCTTAGAATCAGTACATCTCACTTCGACCCTAAATATAAGGAACTTTTAAAAATGAAATCGCAATTTCATTCATCTCATTAACATATTTAATTTGTAATACTTCTATATAGTTTTCAAGAATTTGAGAAAAATATATCTTGGCTCGCAAACTTTTTTTTTTCGACTTTTGGCCAGCGACCGAAAAAGTTTGCCCATCCCTGCCATAGACTCATTAAACAGTTAATAAGTTCAGACACGTTAATTTCTGGATCATGTTTCCTTGCAACTTGATTCGCTGTAACTTTCACGGTTTTTTTAATTCTTTTAATCATAGAGAACTAGATATTTTTTTTATAATTATTTTTAGGCTTTCTAAGTGAAAATCATCTTGATTATGCAAAATATTTTTAATTATTTATGATCATTGTAATACTGAACCAATTTTACTATGGTGGTATCAAACCCATAAACATTGCTAGAAATTTTTTTGCAGTCATTGATGATTTTTATTTATATAGATGTCCGAAACCGAATGGAAGGAAGCGTGAAACATGCCTATTGGATCATTTTCTTTTACATTATCTTCGTGAAGTTGATAGGCCCAGCCTGGATGAAGAATCGTAAGCCCTTCGACTTAAAAAGAGTAATGATCGTGTACAATTTTCTTCTATCAACAATGAACTTATTTTTAAGTTATCAAGTGAGTATTTATCTGAATCATAAAACTTAGAAATATAATAATTATGTGTATAATACATGAAACATAATTTGTATAAATTTATCTATTTAACTCAAAATAAAAAAATGATTATAAAAAATTCTAATTATTGTATTCTCTAATACTTAATTTAATTAACATCAGGTCTACTGCAATTCATCTAACTATAAATGTACTTAAGCAAATTCAAAGAACAACTGTCCTATGTATATGCATTTTGAATGAATTACTAAATAATATCAGTAGCCTAATTTCTAAAATTGCTAATTTTTTGATTAATTAATTTATTGATAAAGATTATTGAAAGCAGATTTTCAGAATAAACAAAGCCATTTATGCCAGATAATAAATGTCGATGATATTTAATACCATAAAATTAACAAAAAAAGGTCCAGTGACTAAAATCTCGTCTTTTAACCTATAGGTAATTTTATAAAAATATATTCAAAGTTATAATATCTTGTTAAAAAATGGAATCAGGTAAACCCTGATGATAAAAGATAACAATAGTCTCCTAAACTTGCGAATAAATTGGCAACTACTAAATATATTGGTAATTCCGAATCTGAATTGGTAATTCCTATTAGATGGCGGTGGAAAAAGTTTCCAAGAGCTCACAAATCAGTCAATGGTCAGTAGTCTCCAAAGAGGGGTACGCAAAGTGATACTTGGAGATACTTGAAAGAAAAAAATATCGGACGATAAAAAAACGTTATGCAAAAACTCTCAATTGTCATTTTAGTTGTACGCTATCAAAAGTTTGAAGATATCATTATAATATAGAATCGATAATAATCTAATAATAACATTATAATGTAGAATCGAGATGACTCCAAAGCTGATGTCATTTATTACCCATGGGTAGCTTTTAAATATCATTGCGCTTGTGATATCGAAGGTAATCTTAACAATGAAAACATTCTCCAATGCTGCAAGTTGCGTCAAACATAATGTATTGGTACAAGTTGTGCATTGTAACCTAATTGTCGAGCTAATGTTGTTTATGTGGTGATAGGATACGTAGCAACCCATTTGGTTATTATTGTAACAGATAAGGCTGTTAAAGATCAATTGTTCATATCATAGAGCAAGATGGCGTTTAATTGAGTGGCATGACGTTCACTGGATCTGACTCATGAATTGGACGTTCGAACTGACGTTTATGAATTGGACTCTTGCCATCTACAAATTCCATATCCGCATAACTATTTCTTGATTTCGTCCAACATTAATACCAATTATTTGGAAGGAGGATTTTCAGTCTTTATAAATCACAATTGTCTTAATAAGTTGTAGTTTTTAACTTGAAGTTAATTTAAAATGGTAGATTATATTCCATATTAATTATAAAAGTGCCTATATATTTTGACTGTGGGGATATGTTCAATCAAAATGTTCCTCAAAGAGGTCCTATTATCCTTATAAATATTTAATTTCATTCATAAAGATTGTACAGGACCAAACTTTAAAAAATGAACAAATGAATAAGTTAGGTAAAATGAAGCTCTTGTTAATTTTTATCTAAATATAAATATGCAAAGTTCCTGCTTACTATAATAAAAACGTTACAATCATTAAAATAATATATTATACTTATATCTTAGACTTATATCCATTATTTAAAATAGTATCAATTTTGCTACTTGTCTTATTTATACAGCAAAAATTAGGTGAAATTATATAATTCCCCATTATTAAAAATTAACAGAATTTTATTATTTAGATGAATTTAACTCACATTTCTTTAATAACACAATTCCTTATTTTCATCAATTTTAAAGAAATTTTATAAATTCACTATTCTTAACATTGGATTTCTTTGATTTATGGGAGTGTCTTTTAGGCAAATTCAATGCTAATAAAATGCTGGCATATAAGGTGTATGAATCCCAATGATCCAGAATACTACCAATATATACTGGTAATATATATATTCCTTTAATGTTCAATCTTTATTTTAATTTCATTCTATACGAACTGAAAAATGACAAATATACATTAAAACAAAGCTTTATTACTTTTTCTCACTTATAAGTAAACAGATAAACTAATATCTAAAATAAAGACAGATCGATTTCTGAAGTCTACGTAAAGCCCACACACAAAAAAAAGGGAAATTTGTTTATTATTTAAACAGCAAATTTTTTTCGTCAACGAAATTTTTTGGAATTATGAGTAGAGAAAATAATTCTAAAATGTAATAAGAAGAAATGTAAAAACTTGGAAAAAAACATAACAAATTACAAGCGAAAACTAAAATAATGTGTTTCATTATAATGTAATGTAAAATGTACGTAACAGAAGAGCTGTCTTTCTATTAAAAAAAATTTTTTTTTTTGCTTACGACACTCTTTGCTCTACTAGATACGCTCAGCAAGCATTTTTAAATGTTATCTCGTAGAAAAAAAATTGTAATAAAAACTAAAAATGTAAAGAGATTCGCATCAAACATATGAATGCATAGATAAAAATTCACTCGCATTATATTATAATGATTCGCTTAAAACATAGGAATTTTTTTTCGTTCTAATGCAGCTGGCAACCACTTAGACAAATGTCTTTAATGCCTTAAGGCAAGCGCTGCACAGATATTACTCACTTTGCATTACCCAGGAGGCGCGTGTAACTTGAAGATAAGCCACGGACGCGGAGTAACAATGCCCCCGCAACGCTCTATGATCCTATTAGGACCGGGACCTACGGTTTAATGTGGATCCCGAACCACTACAAACACCCATGGGCAAGTTGGGATTTGAACCCGATATCTACGGTACCGAGCGCCAGAGTGCTAGCCACTCGGCCATCAGGCCTCATGCATAGGAATATGAAGATAAGCATTCCATTGATTTTAGTATACATAGTTTCACATGAAAGGAAAAAGTTTTGAAAAAGAGTGCGCGTTCTCTTTATAATTCTGCTTTTCTCTCTCCCCAATAACACTTCAGGTTAGAAATGTTAGTATGTACTGGAAAGCATATAAAAAATTTCCAGATGAATATATAAAACCGTCGTAAATCAGTACAATACATTTGGAATTTTCTCGAGTACAAAAATTTTTGAAGCCTTCAAAAATTCATTCGTTTTAGATTTTTTTAAATATTTAATCAAAATTTAATAATTACTTTCTTTGTACACTGAAATTAAACTAAAAGGATCTTATCAAACGAGCTAGTAACATTTAGATCATCCGTGGTCATGATAGAGGGTAAAAAATGCAGCTTCTTTTTGTCCTTGACCTTGCGGCACAAAGACATGGGGTACCGGGTGATATATAACCGGGTGGGGTCTGACTTTACCCCACCCTCTTATATCCCAGGGCACTAGGTACCTACTTTAGCCGCCTATTACAACATGCATGGGCTATAGTGGAGCTATTCTAACTGGGACCCACATGGGGAAATCCCACATATAAAAAGTTCCCACATCAATATCATCATCACCATCATTGGCGCAACAACCCCATGGTGGGCCAAAACTGTCTGCCTGCTGGCAAATTTCGTTTTTTTTTTTTTTTTTTTTTTTTTACTGGATAGGGGGGTCAACCCTACGACCAACTATCTACAGTCATATTAGACTGGGACCTACTGTTTAAAGTGGATTCCGAACCACTACAAATATCTATGCACCACCGTGACTCGAACCTGAAAGTTGTGGCACCGAGCGCCAAAGCGCTAGTCACTCGGCCGTCAGGACCAAAAAGTTTCCCAGGGATTTAAAAAAAATTTGCATGCTTTGGATTTCATAAAACTTGTTTTAAGATCAATCAACTTATTACATAGGCTGCCCATGTATTAGTAAGCACTACTTCACTGAATCAGTGACAAAATTGGTATTGACGAATTGAAATTGGCAAATTTCATTGGTTTTACAATAATGGCATGTATAATGCGTTATAGTTATACAATTGAGCCATGGAGGATAAAAGTTGGACATGTACGCAACGATAAATTCATTACTTGAAAGGCAAAACCGGATAGTTCCACGTTGAAGGTAACGAAATAAGCCCGTGTGATAAAAACTTAATAAAGAAGGAAGTGAATGAAGAAGGGTTAAATATGAAAAATATAATTAACTATAGCTATTTATCTCTTTTACTGTATATTTTATTGCAATAAAAGGAAATTTTCCAGATTCTTTTGTCCCACGAATACTTAGGATTGATCAAATTATAAAAAAATGCTATTATTAAAATTTGTAAGAATAAATTTTTATTTCAGAGTTTAAAATTCGTAGGCTGGGGTGCTTTCTTTGAAAAGTTTCTGGCTTTGCTGGACACAGTAAGTATCTTAACAGTATTTTTTAAGTGGTACAATTCTGATTTTCACATACTACATGTTAAGAACATGAAGGACATGAGAGTTCCTATTTTTGACTTGTTGGCATTGTTTGACAAAAAGTATGTCACCAAGTCATCCCGAGTATGACGTAAATAGGAATAAAATTTTAACCCAGGCACTAATAATTTCATAATGTTATACAAAGCAGCATTTCAAAATCATGTCACAATAAACTTTATATCATTTATCCTGAAATGATACAAAAATAATATAAATTAAAAAGAATCGGTTGCTCAGTATATATTTCATCAAAAATATTTTATACAGAAATATTTATTATACGTCATATTCCAATTTCCAATGGAAGAGGGGTTTTGTTTTCCCTTTAAAAGTGACTTTCGGTTTCGTGAATGCCCGCCCTGTAAAGATCCAACTCTTGTTGAAAACTACAGATTGTAGTGTGTAGGTGGATTATAACTGGGTATGGTTGTGTTGAGATACTTGAGGCAGAGGTTTGAGAACTCATAGCGTTATTTACACGCACAAACACCACACACGTACAATTATAAAGATACAATATTTAAGAATTATAGTATTACAATATTTTATATTTACATTTAAAGACATATAATTATAGATTCGTGGAAGGCTTCCACTTCAAAGTAGAAAACCCAGAGCAGGTATGAGCGAGATTTTTTAATAATCAGGTATGCGGAGGATGCGCGAAATATACTTCCTCTCAGGGAGTTTGCCGCTCTACGGTTATTTTGTGCTAATTAGACTGGGATCTACAGTTTAACGTGGATTTCGAACCACTAACAAACCGACACTAATGACACCGATATGATTCGAACCTGAAGCTTGCGGTGCCAAGGGGCAGAGCGCTAACCAATTGGCCATCAGGCCTCTCTTCTCCGGGTGAGATTCTGTAGGCCTGGTCATGCCCCATGCACTTTCCTCTATCTTTTTTCACCAGATTGAGAGGGTTTTGGAATTTTGTCATTTTTCTGTGTTTAGTTGGCGTATTTCTCACAAAAAGTATTTTTTTCCATAGCAAAAAATAAATAAATAAATGAGCACTTTCAGTCAAAAACAATAAACATTATAGATAAAAATAATAGTTATTTATAAATGTGTTTATTAATGTGTATTATTGTTTCAGTTTACTTTATATTCTTTTCATGTAGTGCTTTTTCGTACTTCGAAAAAAAGACAACAAAGTATCTTTTCTTCATGTGTTCCACCATTCCGTCATGTGCGTAATTTCCATATGGTTAATAACAGCTTTGAAAATAGGTGAGTGACTGTTTTATTTCCATTCTACACATATATGTATCATTGTCTCTACAATATATTTTCGAAATAAAATGGCACATCAACAAGGTGTTGTTCGAATTGAACGAAAATGTAACTGTTTTATTTCCATTCCACACATAAAATGCGTATCATTGTCACTACAATATATTTTCAGAATAAAATGGCAGATGAATAAGAAGTTGTTCGGATAGGACACGAATCTATCTTTAAAAGATCCAGTCAGGCTGTTCTCCTCTTGGCCAGTTTTTGATATTAATAACATTAAAATCAGAGTCTAAACCAGTCGACCCATCTCTTTTTCGGTCTTCCCCTTGGTCGTTGTCCAAAAGGGATTTTGTTGAAAATTTTCAAAGCAGCTCTATCACTTTCCATTCTCATGAGATGGCCAGCCTATCTCATTCTGTTCAGTTTAATACATTTAAGAATGTCAGTATCTCTAATAAGTTTGTAAAGTTCAAAATTGTATCTTCGTCAATTTGCATTGTCATTAATACCACCTGTTGTCGTCAATAGCACTGATACCACTCATACATGTTTTCTTTCACAAGCGGACTGTATCACACTCACACACTTACACAATAAGTAATCACAATTAAAACTTAACAACGATTTATTTACATGACATTCACAGCCACTCGCAGCCGTGATGTTCACTCTTGCCTCTCTGGCATTACACTGAAGACTCACACTTATGCGCTCGCAGGCGCATGCGTACACACACTCTATTTTCGCCGCTAGGGGTATACTTGCGCGTTGGCGCGAACATACCGCCCGGCGTTGACATGTTCACATTCAACTCTTTAAGAATTCAAATATTCACAAAATTCTCAAATTATTCACTTATACACTGATCACACAAAAAATACACAATAAAAAAAATACATTTTCCTAAAAATATTCACACAATAAGCAGATCACAAAAAATACACAATAAAAAAAATACATTTTCCTAAAAATATTCACACAAATATCTTTTTTACCTGTTTACTTCGTCCAATGAAATTTTTGATTTCAAATGGACCACAAAAGTCCACACCTACCCGATTAAAGACACGAGTAGGAGTCACTCTGGCAGCTGGTAGTTGTCCCATAATTTGATTGGAACCTTTTGAATTTATTTTTCTACAAATTATGCAATTAAAAATTATTTTTCGAACAGTATTTCTACCTCTTACAATCCAAAATCTATTTTTTATCAAAGATAGGGTTGTTTCAGCACCTGCATGAAAATATAAAGAATGATAATGATTAATAACAGTAAACGTAAAATTATGTTTAGCAGGAATAATTAGTGGACATTTTTGATTATAGAGTAAGTTGGAGTTCTTGAGTCTTCCACCCACTCTTAATAATCCATCATCATCTAGAAAGGGACACAAATTTAATAATTCACTATTGTTCGGGATAGAAGTACCCTTCTCCAAGCTTTGAAGTTCTTTTATGAAGACAGTTTTCTGAATGTTTTTAACAATACATACTAATGATTGGGAAAGTTCACTAGTTGTCAAAGTACCAGAAGTTCGATTTAATGGATTTCTTGTATTGTTGATAAATCTTTTGCACCAGGCGACGATTCTCTTGAGTTTTGTAAATGAAGAACAGTTATTAATAACATCTAAAGGCTCCACAATATGAGTCACGGCACACACTTGATTTGCTGTTGACAGCTTCAGCTCACTCGAAATCATATCCTCGTCCTTTGATGTAAGATCTCCATCCACAAGCCGCACCGGAACTCCAGGATACTCGTTGTTCACTAAAAATGGTGGTCCACTCCACCATAACTCATTCTCTTGGAGTTTATCTGCATGTAGACCCACGGGAAATGATGTCGGCACTGTTCATTTCAGACGGCACAAAATTCCAGTCTTTGACATTTGTAAATTGCTGTATTTTTGATACGCGATTAGACACAAATGTTTTTAAGTAACACGGTTCTTTCATTATCCAGGCCAGGATAATTTTGGAATCTGTCCAAAACACGGTTCGAGACACATCAATCTTTAGAGATGTTTTCACTTTGTGCACTAATTTGGATAGCAGCACGGCAGCACAGAGCTCCAATCGAGGAATTGAAATAGTTTTGATCGGGGCAACTCGAGATTTGCTGGCAATTAGTTTCACAAACACTTTCCCAGAAGCACTGCAAGATTTTAAATAAACCACTGCTCCATAGGCAACTTCACTAGCATCTGAGAAGCCATGAAGTTCGATGCATATCGGTTCACTGATACATATGCATCTTGGAATTTTAATGTTGTTGATAGTTGTTAAAGCTATAAGAAATTCCTGCCATTCCTCAAATTCTTTTTTAGGCAAATTATCATTCCAGTCCAGTTTGATTAGCCACAGTTTTTGCAAGAAAATTTTTTGCCTTTGTCACAATTGGGCCAAGTAAACCCAAAGGATCAAAAATCTTTGCTACGGTTGATAACACTGCACGCTTTGTAAACGAATTACCACAGTCTACTTTCACTTTGAAGGAAAAACAATCTTTGTTAGGTTGCCATATTATTCCTAATGTTTTTATTTCCTCTGGAGAAAAGGAGTAATCAGCCTCGTCACTCTCCGTCAGAAAATTTCCACTGCTGCACCACTGATGTAACTGCATTCCACTTCTGTTCAGAATTTCTGTTAACTCTTTAGTAAGTCTGAGAGCTTCCGTTACAGTATTTGCGCCGGAAAGGAC
Source organism: Caerostris darwini (assembly GCA_021605075.1). Taxonomy (NCBI): domain Eukaryota; kingdom Metazoa; phylum Arthropoda; class Arachnida; order Araneae; family Araneidae; genus Caerostris; species Caerostris darwini. The sequence goes on along the minus strand of BPLQ01010921.1, from coordinate 341,209 downwards.
ATCGTCCATATAAAAGTCCTCTGCCAATATAGGTGCCGATATCGGAAAGTTATATCTTTCTCATCTATTGCTAATTGCTTAAGTGTACGCATAGCTAAAAAGGAGCACTAACTGTTCCGTATGTGACAGTTGCGAGTTCGTATTCTTTAACTGGCTCATTAATTCCGTCTTTCCACAAAAATACGCTGCAATTTTCTTTGACTGGGGCAAATGTTTATGGTTCTATACATTTTTTTAATATCGGCCGAAAACGAATAAATGTGCTTACGAAATCTAACCATAATTGAAAAAAAAGGTCGTCTTGTATTACCCCTCCGTTATATTGTAAAGAATTAAGCGAATTTCCTTCTGTTGTAAGGGAAGACGCGTTAAACACGACACGAAGTTTTGTTTTTAATTTGTCGGGACGATATACACCTAAGTGGGGTATATAATAAGTACCCTCAGTTTCTTCACTTTCTTTAATTTGATTCATGTGACCCATTTCTTCATATTCACTTAAAAATCTTTATATAATAATAAATAGTCAGGATCTTTCACTAATCGCCTCCATAAGGAATCTAACCTTTTTAGCGCAATATCTCTAGATTTTCCCAAACACTTAGGATCTTCTTTAAGGGGCATTTTAACTACATATTTCCCTTCTATATCTCTATAAAAATTATTTTTGTAATGCTCTTCACATATCCGAGTTTCATTATTAGGAGGAATGTCCATTTCTATGTTTTCTATTTCCCAGAAAGATTTAACAGTTTTATCTAACTGCTCATAATTATCTCTAATTAATCCACAATGAATATTCTCACTTAAATCACAAGGAACACTCCCAGAAACAACATATCCGAAACACGAATTTTGTAAAACTAAGTTAGATTCAGGGGATATATTTGTCCTGATCTCAAAAGGCTATAAAAAATCTCTGCGCCTAATAAAATATCAATTCTACCTGGAATGTTAAATTGTGGATCCGCTAACTCAATATTACTTAAATCATACATATTAACTTTTAAAATTTTACTAGGAGTTACATTAGTAATTCGGGGAACAACTAAAAATTTCAACTCTCTTTCGTAGCTATTTGAATTATTTTTTAATTTAGCAGTAACTTGATTTTTAATATTTAAAGACGCGTCATTTAAACCCGATACTACTAGATTAGTTTTTCTTTCTTTTAAATTAAGTCGATCAGCACATTCTCTAGTTATAAAACAGGCCATTGAACCTTGATCTAAGAGCGCTCTTACTTCTAATGAATTTCCTGAATTATTATCTAAATAACATTTAGCTGTGCTCAATAGAACCGTTTTGGTTCCACTTGGTATAAAGCTCGTAGCTGCAAATAATTTATTACTATTTGGAGAAGTGTTTTCACCGGCTGGTAAAAACTCTTGAGCTGGGGGGAAAACGGGGTATTGGAACCGATTTCATTACGTTCTTTCTGATATGACTCATCGCGATTCTCTGCGCTTTTGCGAGGGTAGTGTAAACTTTTATGGTGTTTACGTTTACAAAAACAAGATGCTTTCGCTTTGCATTTAGACACTGAACAATTAATCTGTAAACAATTAAAACACATATGGTTTTGTTTACAAGTTCAACTCTCTCATTCACAGACATTTTTAAATAATTTGGACAATTAGAAATATGATGACTTTTAGCACATAACAAACAATTTGACTCTTTAATGTCCGAAACAAACACTTTTGACACAATTTTAGAATTTCTAAAATTAGTTTTACTTTTTTGAAAGTTACGTGTGCCTTCGTAAATTGACTTTCCACGCGATGCAACATAAATATCACACTCTTCGGCTAATTTTACTGGGGGGAACCAACTATCTGCTTGTCGTATACCTATGTGAGATGCGATTTCTCTATCCAAAGTTTGAAATAACTTATCAGAAACTATTAATTGTTTTAAGGTTTCATAATCCGACACTTTTCTTAATTTTAAATAGTATTCAAAATTAGTAGTTAAGCGCGACGCAAACTGCACATACGATTCATTTAAGCGCTCAGCTTTTCTAAAATTTTCTAAGCATGCTTGTGGTGAAGGCTCATACTCTCGCAACACAACTGACTTAATTGTCTCATAGTTTTTTATATCTTCACCACTTAAATAAGTTATTATATTAGAAGCTTTTTCTCCTAATAAATTTAACAGAATCTCAGCTTTATATATCTCAGGTACTTCTTTAATACTAAATGCGCGTTCTAAAGAATTAAAGAAAAACTCCACCCTTCCGGTCGAGTGGGAATTCTGACAGTTAAAGTTCGAACACTTTTTATTACTTGATCAATAGTATCTGGTTTGGCTTCACCTACACACACTTCTGATTTACTTTCATTTTTAATTTTTGCGAGTTCTAATTCATTTTTAACTCGTTCTAATTTTATTTTTTCCAGATCTATTTGCCGTTGCTCCTCATTTTTACGATTGTCAATAATCGTGTTGGCAATGTCTTTAACCATGTCTGGTCTATTTTTAAACACATCACTTTGTTCAATTGCATCATATAAATCTGAAATTGTTAATTTTTCAGATACTATCAAATTTATTTCTGCGGCAATGAGCCGCAAATCTTCTTTTTTGGCACCTTTAAACATGTTTGCACAAAATATTAAATATATGGATTTAAAAGTTTTTTCCACTTACTTCTTTCACAAAGCTTTTCTCTTGACTTATGTTATCCACAGGTTTGAGCCACTCTCCGGCTCTGCTAGGATCAAAATGTTGTCGTCAATAGCACTGACACCACTCATACATGTTTTCTTTCACAAGCGGACTGTATCACACTCACACACTTACACAATAAGTAATCACAATTCAAACTTAACAACGATTTATTTACATGACATTCACAGCCACTCGCAGCCGTGATGTTCACTCTTGCCTCTCTGGCATTACACTGAAGACTCACACTTATGCGCTCGCAGGCGCATGCGTACACACACTCTATTTTCGCCGCTAGGTATACTTGGCGTTGGCGCGAACATCTTCTCTTGCTTCTAGTGACCATATTTCAGACGCATCGGTTTGTAAGCTTCGGTAATATTTAAAAATTAGATACTCCGAAATTGTAATTTTAATATTTTTCTGTAATTACAGTACTTTTGTACCAAATTTCAAATACGTAATTTTAATCCGTTTTTTAAAAAAAAATTTTTAAAATGTTCATATATTTCCTTTTTAACCAATGGCTAAATCAAAATAATTATTGTATCAAAATAATTAAGAATAAAAATTCATCTAAAACCGATATCTTTCAGATTTGGAAAGTATAGTTCAAAAACGCGTAGGAAAGCTAACTTATAACATAACTGGAAGATTTATCGAGTACTACACACTATTATTTTTATTCTTTTTTTTTAATTTTAAGTTAAATAATATAAATTTTATGAAATTTGCATAATAATTATTATTATCTATACTTTTCAGCATCAAGTATTGTTCTGGAATCAGTAACTATTATAATTTTAAGTAGAATGTTTGTAATTCTACTTAGAATATCCACAGCTGCTTGAATTGCAAATAATTCCACGGCGTAGCAGAATCACTTAATCTTTTGTTTTTAGTAATCTCTATTCCTCTTCGGAATAATATCGCAACGTATAATGCCTTATTACGCTTTTTGGATTCATCTGTAAATATGCTAAATTCCTAATTATCAGGCAATTCATTCCATTCAATGTTTATACTACGCCAAAGGTGGTTCTAATGTTTTATTAGATTCTATATCTTCTTTTGTAATAATACTTTCTTTTAATAATAAGCCTTGATTATGAATTTTTAAGTTATAAATTGTCATCATATTCTTTAATTTGGCATCTAGTAGTTTTATTTTTAAAAGTACTTGAGGTGCCTCTATAAAAATAATTTTGTAAGCTTCGGTAATATTTAAAAATTAGATACTCTGAAGTTGTAATTTTATTATTTTGCTGTACTTACTGTACTTTTGTACCAAATTTCAAATCCGTAAGTTATAATTTTTTTAAAGACTTTTCATATATTTCCTTTTTAAGCAATGGTTTTAAACCCTAAGTGCTTCTTGAATATCTATTTAACTTTTACTGAACTTTATTAATTTCATCATTAATATAATTGCCTGAATCGTGGCTTAGTGGTAACGTGCGCCGCCGGTGTTTTACTCCACTGGCGGCTTTATTGTAAACACTATTTCAGAAAACGAGGAGACTCTATGGCGTTTATCTTCAGCATCTTGCTCCGTTAGTCGGACTGTCTCGTGGATGTTTTCCTGGCTTTTCTCTCATGCGATATTCAAATGTGGATAGTTCCCCCTAAAAGTCCTCCTGGAAGGCATTGCCCTTTTCTTCACAGACACAGAGCAGAAGTCAGACTTCTCTCTACGGGTGCTCTATCACAACATAAGTTGCCCCCCCCCCTCCCTCTTCCCTCCTTCAGCGAGGGATACAACTACAACAGAAACAACAACATTAATATAATTTAAATGAGGATTCCAAGTCAAATTTTTGTCTATTGGGATTCCAAAATATTTCAATTCTTAAGTATAAGAGATTTTATTATTTCCGATTTTAATAACCTGTACATGAGTATATTTTTTTTAGTAGAAATTATTGTAAATTTACTTATTTGATAGTTCATTTTCTTGAATTCAATTATATATTAACTTCAAAGGATTTTGAGAATTTTCAAATATATATTTACAAAATACAATTAAAGCAGTTTCTTTCTTTCAATAATAACAATGATGATCGAGTGGCTAGCGCCCTGGCGCTGGGTACCACAGGTTTCGAGTTCGAATCCCGGCGCTGCCATGGATGTTTGTGGTGGTTCAGAATCCACTTTAAACAGTAGGTCCCGGTCTAACATGAGCGTTGCGGGGATATTGTTACTCCGCATCCGTAGCTTATCTTCAAGTTACAAGAGCCTCCTGAATAGTGCTAGGTGATAATGTCTGTGCATCGCTTGCTTTAAGGCATCCAAGACAACTGTCTAAGTGTTTGCCAGCTGCATTAAGAAAAAAAAAGTATTTTGGGAAACACTACCTTTAACAACAATAATATCTTCAGTTTAAATGACATCGTGATCAAAGCGATATTTCACCTTGATTTTCCTTATAAACTCTTTTGATACCGGATATGTGTCACCTTTGTCTCTCAAGCTGCAACAACTTGCTTATTGATTCCCGGCGCTTCTTTGAAAAGGGAAGCATTAGAAAAAAAAAGTATTTTGGGAAGCACTACCTTTAACAACAAAAATATCTTCAGTTTAAATGACATCGTGATCAAAGCGATATTTCACCTTGATTTTCCTTATAAACTCTTTTGATACCGGATATGTGTCACCTTTGTCTCTCAAGCTGCAACAACTTGCTTATTGATTCCCGGCGCTTCTTTGAAAAGGGAAGCATTAGAAAAAAAAAAAAGTATTTTGGGAAGCACTACCTTTAACAACAATAATATCTTCAGTTTAAATGACATCGTGATCAAAGCGATATTTCACCTTGATTTTCCTTATAAACTCTTTTGATACGGGATATGTGTCACCTTTGTCTCTCATGCTGCAACAACTTGCTTATTGATTCCCGGCGCTTCTTTGAAAAGGGAAGCATTAGAAAAAAAATAATAAGTATTTTGGGAAGCACTACCTTTAACAACAATAATATCTTCAGTTTAAATGACATCGTGATCAAAGCGATATTTCACCTTGATTTTCCTTATAAACTCTTTTGATACGGGATATGTGTCACCTTTGTCTCTCATGCTGCAACAACTTGCTTATTGATTCCCGGCGCTTCTTTGAAAAGGGAAGCATTAGAAAAAAAATTTTGGGAAGCACTACCTTTAACAACAATAATATCTTCAGTTTAAATGACATCGTGATCAAAGCGATATTTCACCTTGATTTTCCTTATAAACTCTTTTGATACGGGATATGTGTCACCTTTGTCTCTCATGCTGCAACAACTTGCTTATTGATTCCCGGCGCTTCTTTGAAAAGGGAAGACATCGAAGCATTAGAAAAAAAAGTATTTTGGGAAGCACTACCTTTAACAACAATAATATCTTCAGTTTAAATGACATCGTGATCAAAGCGATATTTCACCTTGATTTTCCTTATAAACTCTTTTGATACGGGATATGTGTCACCTTTGTCTCTCATGCTGCAACAACTTGCTTATTGATTCCCGGCGCTTCTTTGAAAAGGGAAGCATTAGAAAAAAAAAAAAAAATATTTTGGGAAGCACTACCTTTAACAACAATAATATCTTCAGTTTAAATGACATCGTGATCAAAGCGATATTTCACCTTGATTTTCCTTATAAACTCTTTTGATACGGGATATGTGTCACCTTTGTCTCTCATGCTGCAACAACTTGCTTATTGATTCCCGGCGCTTCTTTGAAAAGGGAAGCATTAGAAAAAAAAAAAGTATTTTGGGAAGCACTACCTTTAACAACAATAATATCTTCAGTTTAAATGACATCGTGATCAAAGCGATATTTCACCTTGATTTTCCTTATAAACTCTTTTGATACCGGATATGTGTCACCTTTGTCTCTCAAGCTGCAACAACTTGCTTATTGATTCCCGGCGCTTCTTTGAAAAGGGAAGCATTAGAAAAAAAAAAAGTATTTTGGGAAGCACTACCTTTAACAACAATAATATCTTCAGTTTAAATGACATCGTGATCAAAGCGATATTTCACCTTGATTTTCCTTATAAACTCTTTTGATACGGGATATGTGTCACCTTTGTCTCTCATGCTGCAACAACTTGCTTATTGATTCCCGGCGCTTCTTTGAAAAGGGAAGCATTAGAAAAAAAAAAAGTATTTTGGGAAGCACTACCTTTAACAACAATAATATCTTCAGTTTAAATGACATCGTGATCAAAGCGATATTTCACCTTGATTTTCCTTATAAACTCTTTTGATACGGGATATGTGTCACCTTTGTCTCTCATGCTGCAACAACTTGCTTATTGATTCCCGGCGCTTCTTTGAAAAGGGAAGCATTAGAAAAAAAAAGTATTTTGGGAAGCACTACCTTTAACAACAATAATATCTTCAGTTTAAATGACATCGTGATCAAAGCGATATTTCACCTTGATTTTCCTTATAAACTCTTTTGATACCGGATATGTGTCACCTTTGTCTCTCAAGCTGCAACAACTTGCTTATTGATTCCCGGCGCTTCTTTGAAAAGGGAAGCATTAGAAAAAAAAAAAGTATTTTGGGAAGCACTACCTTTAACAACAATAATATCTTCAGTTTAAATGACATCGTGATCAAAGCGATATTTCACCTTGATTTTCCTTATAAACTCTTTTGATACGGGATATGTGTCACCTTTGTCTCTCATGCTGCAACAACTTGCTTATTGATTCCCGGCGCTTCTTTGAAAAGGGAAGCATTAGAAAAAAAAAAAAAAAAGTATTTTGGGAAGCACTACCTTTAACAACAATAATATCTTCAGTTTAAATGACATCGTGATCAAAGCGATATTTCACCTTGATTTTCCTTATAAACTCTTTTGATACGGGATATGTGTCACCTTTGTCTCTCATGCTGCAACAACTTGCTTATTGATTCCCGGCGCTTCTTTGAAAAGGGAAGCATTAGAAAAAAAGTATTTTGGGAAGCACTACCTTTAACAACAATAATATCTTCAGTTTAAATGACATCGTGATCAAAGCGATATTTCACCTTGATTTTCCTTATAAACTCTTTTGATACGGATATGTGTCACCTTTGTCTCTCATGCTGCAACAACTTGCTTATTGATTCCCGGCGCTTCTTTGAAAAGGGAAGCATTAGAAAAAAAAAGTATTTTGGGAAGCACTACCTTTAACAACAATAATATCTTCAGTTTAAATGACATCGTGATCAAAGCGATATTTCACCTTGATTTTCCTTATAAACTCTTTTGATACGGGATATGTGTCACCTTTGTCTCTCATGCTGCAACAACTTGCTTATTGATTCCCGGCGCTTCTTTGAAAAGGGAAGCATTAGAAAAAAAAAGTATTTTGGGAAGCACTACCTTTAACAACAATAATATCTTCAGTTTAAATGACATCGTGATCAAAGCGATATTTCACCTTGATTTTCCTTATAAACTCTTTTGATACCGGATATGTGTCACCTTTGTCTCTCAAGCTGCAACAACTTGCTTATTGATTCCCGGCGCTTCTTTGAAAAGGGAAGCATTAGAAAAAAAAAGTATTTTGGGAAGCACTACCTTTAACAACAATAATATCTTCAGTTTAAATGACATCGTGATCAAAGCGATATTTCACCTTGATTTTCCTTATAAACTCTTTTGATACGGGATATGTGTCACCTTTGTCTCTCATGCTGCAACAACTTGCTTATTGATTCCCGGCGCTTCTTTGAAAAGGGAAGCATTAGAAAAAAAAAAAAAAGTATTTTGGGAAGCACTACCTTTAACAACAATAATATCTTCAGTTTAAATGACATCGTGATCAAAGCGATATTTCACCTTGATTTTCCTTATAAACTCTTTTGATACGGGATATGTGTCACCTTTGTCTCTCATGCTGCAACAACTTGCTTATTGATTCCCGGCGCTTCTTTGAAAAGGGAAGCATTAGAAAAAAAAGTATTTTGGGAAGCACTACCTTTAACAACAATAATATCTTCAGTTTAAATGACATCGTGATCAAAGCGATATTTCACCTTGATTTTCCTTATAAACTCTTTTGATACGGGATATGTGTCACCTTTGTCTCTCATGCTGCAACAACTTGCTTATTGATTCCCGGCGCTTCTTTGAAAAGGGAAGCATTAGAAAAAAAAAAAGTATTTTGGGAAGCACTACCTTTAACAACAATAATATCTTCAGTTTAAATGACATCGTGATCAAAGCGATATTTCACCTTGATTTTCCTTATAAACTCTTTTGATACCGGATATGTGTCACCTTTGTCTCTCAAGCTGCAACAACTTGCTTATTGATTCCCGGCGCTTCTTTGAAAAGGGAAGCATTAGAAAAAAAAAAAAAAAAAGTATTTTGGGAAGCACTACCTTTAACAACAATAATATCTTCAGTTTAAATGACATCGTGATCAAAGCGATATTTCACCTTGATTTTCCTTATAAACTCTTTTGATACGGGATATGTGTCACCTTTGTCTCTCATGCTGCAACAACTTGCTTATTGATTCCCGGCGCTTCTTTGAAAAGGGAAGCATTAGAAAAAAAAAAGTATTTTGGGAAGCACTACCTTTAACAACAATAATATCTTCAGTTTAAATGACATCGTGATCAAAGCGATATTTCACCTTGATTTTCCTTATAAACTCTTTTGATACGGGATATGTGTCACCTTTGTCTCTCATGCTGCAACAACTTGCTTATTGATTCCCGGCGCTTCTTTGAAAAGGGAAGCATTAGAAAAAAAAAGTATTTTGGGAAGCACTACCTTTAACAACAATAATATCTTCAGTTTAAATGACATCGTGATCAAAGCGATATTTCACCTTGATTTTCCTTATAAACTCTTTTGATACCGGATATGTGTCACCTTTGTCTCTCATGCTGCAACAACTTGCTTATTGATTCCCGGCGCTTCTTTGAAAAGGGAAGCATTAGAAAAAAAAAGTATTTTGGGAAGCACTACCTTTAACAACAATAATATCTTCAGTTTAAATGACATCGTGATCAAAGCGATATTTCACCTTGATTTTCCTTATAAACTCTTTTGATACGGGATATGTGTCACCTTTGTCTCTCATGCTGCAACAACTTGCTTATTGATTCCCGGCGCTTCTTTGAAAAGGGAAGCATTAGAAAAAAAAAGTATTTTGGGAAGCACTACCTTTAACAACAATAATATCTTCAGTTTAAATGACATCGTGATCAAAGCGATATTTCACCTTGATTTTCCTTATAAACTCTTTTGATACGGGATATGTGTCACCTTTGTCTCTCATGCTGCAACAACTTGCTTATTGATTCCGGCGCTTCTTTGAAAAGGGAAGCATTAGAAAAAAAAAGTATTTTGGGAAGCACTACCTTTAACAACAATAATATCTTCAGTTTAAATGACATCGTGATCAAAGCGATATTTCACCTTGATTTTCCTTATAAACTCTTTTGATACGGGATATGTGTCACCTTTGTCTCTCATGCTGCAACAACTTGCTTATTGATTCCCGGCGCTTCTTTGAAAAGGGAAGCATTAGAAAAAAAAAGTATTTTGGGAAGCACTACCTTTAACAACAATAATATCTTCAGTTTAAATGACATCGTGATCAAAGCGATATTTCACCTTGATTTTCCTTATAAACTCTTTTGATACCGGATATGTGTCACCTTTGTCTCTCAAGCTGCAACAACTTGCTTATTGATTCCCGGCGCTTCTTTGAAAAGGGAAGCATTAGAAAAAAAAAAGTATTTTGGGAAGCACTACCTTTAACAACAATAATATCTTCAGTTTAAATGACATCGTGATCAAAGCGATATTTCACCTTGATTTTCCTTATAAACTCTTTTGATACGGGATATGTGTCACCTTTGTCTCTCATGCTGCAACAACTTGCTTATTGATTCCCGGCGCTTCTTTGAAAAGGGAAGCATTAGAAAAAAAAAGTATTTTGGGAAGCACTACCTTTAACAACAATAATATCTTCAGTTTAAATGACATCGTGATCAAAGCGATATTTCACCTTGATTTTCCTTATAAACTCTTTTGATACCGGATATGTGTCACCTTTGTCTCTCAAGCTGCAACAACTTGCTTATTGATTCCCGGCGCTTCTTTGAAAAGGGAAGCATTAGAAAAAAAAAAAAGTATTTTGGGAAGCACTACCTTTAACAACAATAATATCTTCAGTTTAAATGACATCGTGATCAAAGCGATATTTCACCTTGATTTTCCTTATAAACTCTTTTGATACGGGATATGTGTCACCTTTGTCTCTCATGCTGCAACAACTTGCTTATTGATTCCCGGCGCTTCTTTGAAAAGGGAAGCATTAGAAAAAAAAAAAAAAGTATTTTGGGAAGCACTACCTTTAACAACAATAATATCTTCAGTTTAAATGACATCGTGATCAAAGCGATATTTCACCTTGATTTTCCTTATAAACTCTTTTGATACGGGATATGTGTCACCTTTGTCTCTCATGCTGCAACAACTTGCTTATTGATTCCCGGCGCTTCTTTGAAAAGGGAAGCATTAGAAAAAAAAAAAAAGTATTTTGGGAAGCACTACCTTTAACAACAATAATATCTTCAGTTTAAATGACATCGTGATCAAAGCGATATTTCACCTTGATTTTCCTTATAAACTCTTTTGATACCGGATATGTGTCACCTTTGTCTCTCAAGCTGCAACAACTTGCTTATTGATTCCCGGCGCTTCTTTGAAAAGGGAAGCATTAGAAAAAAAAAAAGTATTTTGGGAAGCACTACCTTTAACAACAATAATATCTTCAGTTTAAATGACATCGTGATCAAAGCGATATTTCACCTTGATTTTCCTTATAAACTCTTTTGATACGGGATATGTGTCACCTTTGTCTCTCATGCTGCAACAACTTGCTTATTGATTCCCGGCGCTTCTTTGAAAAGGGAAGCATTAGAAAAAAAAAGTATTTTGGGAAGCACTACCTTTAACAACAATAATATCTTCAGTTTAAATGACATCGTGATCAAAGCGATATTTCACCTTGATTTTCCTTATAAACTCTTTTGATACGGGATATGTGTCACCTTTGTCTCTCATGCTGCAACAACTTGCTTATTGATTCCCGGCGCTTCTTTGAAAAGGGAAGCATTAGAAAAAAAAAGTATTTTGGGAAGCACTACCTTTAACAACAATAATATCTTCAGTTTAAATGACATCGTGATCAAAGCGATATTTCACCTTGATTTTCCTTATAAACTCTTTTGATACGGGATATGTGTCACCTTTGTCTCTCATGCTGCAACAACTTGCTTATTGATTCCCGGCGCTTCTTTGAAAAGGGAAGCATTAGAAAAAAAAAGTATTTTGGGAAGCACTACCTTTAACAACAATAATATCTTCAGTTTAAATGACATCGTGATCAAAGCGATATTTCACCTTGATTTTCCTTATAAACTCTTTTGATACCGGATATGTGTCACCTTTGTCTCTCAAGCTGCAACAACTTGCTTATTGATTCCCGGCGCTTCTTTGAAAAGGGAAGCATTAGAAAAAAAAAAAGTATTTTGGGAAGCACTACCTTTAACAACAATAATATCTTCAGTTTAAATGACATCGTGATCAAAGCGATATTTCACCTTGATTTTCCTTATAAACTCTTTTGATACGGGATATGTGTCACCTTTGTCTCTCATGCTGCAACAACTTGCTTATTGATTCCCGGCGCTTCTTTGAAAAGGGAAGCATTAGAAAAAAAAAGTATTTTGGGAAGCACTACCTTTAACAACAATAATATCTTCAGTTTAAATGACATCGTGATCAAAGCGATATTTCACCTTGATTTTCCTTATAAACTCTTTTGATACGGGATATGTGTCACCTTTGTCTCTCATGCTGCAACAACTTGCTTATTGATTCCCGGCGCTTCTTTGAAAAGGGAAGCATTAGAAAAAAAAAGTATTTTGGGAAGCACTACCTTTAACAACAATAATATCTTCAGTTTAAATGACATCGTGATCAAAGCGATATTTCACCTTGATTTTCCTTATAAACTCTTTTGATACCGGATATGTGTCACCTTTGTCTCTCAAGCTGCAACAACTTGCTTATTGATTCCCGGCGCTTCTTTGAAAAGGGAAGCATTAGAAAAAAAAAAAAAAAAGTATTTTGGGAAGCACTACCTTTAACAACAATAATATCTTCAGTTTAAATGACATCGTGATCAAAGCGATATTTCACCTTGATTTTCCTTATAAACTCTTTTGATACGGGATATGTGTCACCTTTGTCTCTCATGCTGCAACAACTTGCTTATTGATTCCCGGCGCTTCTTTGAAAAGGGAAGCATTAGAAAAAAAAAGTATTTTGGGAAGCACTACCTTTAACAACAATAATATCTTCAGTTTAAATGACATCGTGATCAAAGCGATATTTCACCTTGATTTTCCTTATAAACTCTTTTGATACGGGATATGTGTCACCTTTGTCTCTCATGCTGCAACAACTTGCTTATTGATTCCCGGCGCTTCTTTGAAAAGGGAAGCATTAGAAAAAAAAAAAGTATTTTGGGAAGCACTACCTTTAACAACAATAATATCTTCAGTTTAAATGACATCGTGATCAAAGCGATATTTCACCTTGATTTTCCTTATAAACTCTTTTGATACGGGATATGTGTCACCTTTGTCTCTCATGCTGCAACAACTTGCTTATTGATTCCCGGCGCTTCTTTGAAAAGGGAAGCATTAGAAAAAAAAAGTATTTTGGGAAGCACTACCTTTAACAACAATAATATCTTCAGTTTAAATGACATCGTGATCAAAGCGATATTTCACCTTGATTTTCCTTATAAACTCTTTTGATACGGGATATGTGTCACCTTTGTCTCTCATGCTGCAACAACTTGCTTATTGATTCCGGCGCTTCTTTGAAAAGGGAAGCATTAGAAAAAAAAAAAGTATTTTGGGAAGCACTACCTTTAACAACAATAATATCTTCAGTTTAAATGACATCGTGATCAAAGCGATATTTCACCTTGATTTTCCTTATAAACTCTTTTGATACGGGATATGTGTCACCTTTGTCTCTCATGCTGCAACAACTTGCTTATTGATTCCCGGCGCTTCTTTGAAAAGGGAAGCATTAGAAAAAAAAAAAAAAGTATTTTGGGAAGCACTACCTTTAACAACAATAATATCTTCAGTTTAAATGACATCGTGATCAAAGCGATATTTCACCTTGATTTTCCTTATAAACTCTTTTGATACGGGATATGTGTCACCTTTGTCTCTCAAGCTGCAACAACTTGCTTATTGATTCCCGGCGCTTCTTTGAAAAGGGAAGCATTAGAAAAAAAGTATTTTGGGAAGCACTACCTTTAACAACAATAATATCTTCAGTTTAAATGACATCGTGATCAAAGCGATATTTCACCTTGATTTTCCTTATAAACTCTTTTGATACGGGATATGTGTCACCTTTGTCTCTCATGCTGCAACAACTTGCTTATTGATTCCCGGCGCTTCTTTGAAAAGGGAAGCATTAGAAAAAAAAAAATTTTGGGAAGCACTACCTTTAACAACAATAATATCTTCAGTTTAAATGACATCGTGATCAAAGCGATATTTCACCTTGATTTTCCTTATAAACTCTTTTGATACGGGATATGTGTCACCTTTGTCTCTCATGCTGCAACAACTTGCTTATTGATTCCCGGCGCTTCTTTGAAAAGGGAAGCATTAGAAAAAAAAAAAGTATTTTGGGAAGCACTACCTTTAACAACAATAATATCTTCAGTTTAAATGACATCGTGATCAAAGCGATATTTCACCTTGATTTTCCTTATAAACTCTTTTGATACCGGATATGTGTCACCTTTGTCTCTCAAGCTGCAACAACTTGCTTATTGATTCCCGGCGCTTCTTTGAAAAGGGAAGCATTAGAAAAAAAAAGTATTTTGGGAAGCACTACCTTTAACAACAATAATATCTTCAGTTTAAATGACATCGTGATCAAAGCGATATTTCACCTTGATTTTCCTTATAAACTCTTTTGATACCGGATATGTGTCACCTTTGTCTCTCAAGCTGCAACAACTTGCTTATTGATTCTCGGCGCTTCTTTGAAAAGGGAAGCATTAGAAAAAAAAAAAAGTATTTTGGGAAGCACTACCTTTAACAACAATAATATCTTCAGTTTAAATGACATCGTGATCAAAGCGATATTTCACCTTGATTTTCCTTATAAACTCTTTTGATACCGGATATGTGTCACCTTTGTCTCTCAAGCTGCAACAACTTGCTTATTGATTCCCGGTGCTTCTTTGAAAAGGGAAGCATTAGAAAAAAAAAGTATTTTGGGAAGCACTACCTTTAACAACAATAATATCTTCAGTTTAAATGACATCGTGATCAAAGCGATATTTCACCTTGATTTTCCTTATAAACTCTTTTGATACGGGATATGTGTCACCTTTGTCTCTCATGCTGCAACAACTTGCTTAGTGATTCCCGGCGCTTCTTTGAAAAGGGAAGCATTAGAAAAAAAAAAAGTATTTTGGGAAGCACTACCTTTAACAACAATAATATCTTCAGTTTAAATGACATCGTTATCAAAGCGATATTTCACCTTGATTTTCCTTATAAACTCTTTTGATACCGGATATGTGTCACCTTTGTCTCTCAAGCTGCAACAACTTGCTTATTGATTCCCGGCGCTTCTTTGAAAAGGGAAGCATTAGAAAAAAAAAATTTTGGGAAGCACTACCTTTAACAACAATAATATCTTCAGTATTTTGGGAAGCACTACCTTTAACAACAATAATATCTTCAGTTTAAATGACATCGTGATCAAAGCGATATTTCACCTTGATTTTCCTTATAAACTCTTTTGATACGGTATATGTGTCACCTTTGTCTCTTATGCTGCAACAACTTGCTTATTGATTCCCGACGCTTCTTTGAAAAGGGAAGCATTAGAAAAAAAAAAAGTAACAAGCCAAATTTTCTAAATCAAAGTACAACAAAATCTTATTTACTAAATAAAAAGAAGTCAATCACTTTAAATTATGCAGATGAAGAAGTTGCTTTCTTTAACATAATAATAAACATAGAAGTTTCTTACTTCAGAACAAAATACATAAAACAAAATCAATTAAACAATACAATATTTATTGTATGTTATTAACTTTACAATTTTTAATTTATTGATTATCTAGAATTTGCTCTATTCTTCTCTTTAGAATAATTTTAATGGTTACCCTTGTCTTATTATTATGGATTAATTGTTTTAAAGTCGTATGTTTATAGTCCTTCGGAGATCCATTTTGTTTATATTCGTTTGGTTCGGTACGTCACTGTACGGTCATTTTTCTTTACACACTTTCGGCTAATTATGCATCTTGCAAACACCCCATGGCTAATTAAAACCTAATTTATGAAAACATACCTAATATTATGTTTTAGCGTATATATAATACTGCCCTGATAATATACTGAAGCATAATATATATAATATTATGCTTTAGTCTTTTCAAATTTATCCGCTTTATATACCATAATCAAATTTGTATTATGGTATATAAAGCGGAGAGATATAACAATTGAACCAAGGTATTTTTTAAATTGTATGGGTGTTTTTATTACTTTTCTCGATTGCACTCGCTATACCAGAAGCATTACTTCATAGCACTAAACAGACCAGAATTCAGGTATTAAAGCAATAATTTGTGAAGGAGCGTGATCTTTGAATTAAGTACCTTGGATGCATCAACCTTTTATCTTATTTCTTTATAATTCTGATCTATAAATCAAATTACGAATAAATGAAATAAGACATTGGGAAACCCACCAAGATGTCTCTAAAAATCTTATTATATTAATGAGCTAAATCATTCCTTGGAGAACAACTTCTGCAAATTTTTCACTTTTATCAGGTGGAACATAATATTGTTTATTTATGAGGTTCGGGAACATCATAAAATTATGAAAGGGAAAAAAACAGAGATTTATATCAGTCAATAATTATTATATATATTATTATTATTATATATTATTATTGGCCTTTTAGCCTGACTACCACATTCACCAAATTTGAGCCCTCAATTTTGTTTTCTGCACATTGTTCAAAAGTCTCATCTATGAGACGCTTCTTAAATTTGACGATAGACTTCCAACTACTATTGCGGAAGCGCATAAAATGCCTGGTGCATTTTAGAACATTGGCAAAGGCCTCTTTATCCTTGTTCTATATGTATTATTGTCCGGAATGTTGCTTTTGCAACTCATATGCCATTCTTACGTTTTTGAATCATTTTCTCGCTTACACCATCACAAGCATTAGTGATTTATTTCCAACCATGTACTGTGTGACAAAAATGTTTTCTTTTGGCATACACTACCATTTCTTCCAATTTGCTCATTGCTTTTAGAACATCCTGTACTACCAAAAGTGCACAATTATCTTTAATAGAAACATTAACTTGCCAAGTAATTAAAGTTATTGATAGAAAAGCTGTTAAAAGAAAATAATAAATTTTGGCATAATAATAATTATATGTAAACATTACGTTGTCATAACCCTCATAACACACACATAATATATATATATATATATACACACTCAAGAGCCAAAACATTATGACCACCCCTACATTTTGCAATGAACTCGCCTGGATGACGTGGAAGGCACGTGATCAGGTGGAAGTGGTATTTAACTGCTGCTGGAGAGTCTGAAGAATCATTCTTTCACTTACTTCTGGGTGTGATGGGAAAGGCTGCGGATCTAAGCGACTTTGATAGAGGGCAGATTGCAATGGCTCGAAGGGTCGGAACAAGTATTTCCGAAACTGCATGACTCGTGGGTTGTTCGCGATCTAGAGTTGTTAGTACTTATGCATGGTGTTGGACGTCCACACGCTATCAAAGAAAAAGGTCGTCGGAGACGGTCTCGCACGGTGAAGCAATACAGGAGCCAGACAGTGGCTCAGCTGACAGCCCAATACTATGCAGGGCCAATTAGAATAGTATCGGAGCACACTGTTCAGCGGACACTGTTGGATATGGGGCTACGCAGCAAACGTCCCACTCGTGTGTCTTTGCTGACCAAGCGTCATCGCCAACTGCGCCTGCGCTGGGCCCGGGAACATCGTGACTGGTCCATGGATCAGTGGGAGAGTTGCCTAGTCAGATGAATCACGGTTTGTCATTCATCACGCTGATGGCCGTGTCAGGATACGCCGTCTTCCAGGCCAACAGTTGCTCCCTCAATGTACAGTAGGTCATACACAGGCCGGTGGTGGCGGTATTATGCTTTGGGGGACGTTCTGTTGGGCGTCTCTGGGACCCGTGGTTGTGGTAGAGCAGACCATGAATGCTACATTGTATCTGAACATCATTGCCGACCAGTTGCCCCCTTACATGGCCTCTGTTTTTCCAGCTGGAAATGGAATGTTCCATCAGGACAACGCCCCTTGTCACAAGACTAAAATTGTGTTGGAGTGGTTCCAGGAACATGATGCTGAATTCCAGTTAATGTCCTGGCCGCCTAACTCACCGGATCACAATCCGATAGAACACATTTGGGATGTCCTGGGACGGCAGCTCAGAGTTCAAAGGCCACCAATTCGCAATATCTCGGATTTGCGTGACCGTTGCTTAAACATCTGGTACAATCTGTCTCCGGTCATCTACCAAGTACTTGTGGCATCTATGCCAAGGCGGGTTACAGCTGTGTTGCGCGCCAAAGGTGGACCAACTCGTTATTGACAGGTGGTCATAATGTTTTGGCTCTTGAGTATATATACATGCATACATACGTATACTGACTACATATACATATACTGATACCGTACTGATACATATACTGATATATATATATATTAAAAATATTTAATGAGATATACTATATATATATATATATATATAGTATATGGCTCAATACTATAAATATATTTTAATTAATATAAGTGGAAAGTGATACTTAAATACTTGTAGGTGGAAAAACATAAAACAATCTGAAATTTCTTAAAACAAGAAGTAGTTGAACTTTCAGAGGAGTTTCTTAAAAAAGAATTACAATTATTTCACTTACTGGAGAGTTTGACTTTATGTCGAATTCTTCAGTGAGTGATAATTATAAAGTATTTTAATGAAGTACGCATAAAGATTGTTTTCTTTTGAATGTAGGTTTCTTCGTCATAATCGCAATAGGGCTAAACACCTTTGTGCACTTTATTATGTATTTCTATTACGGACTGGCTGCTTTTGGAAAATCTATGCAGAAATACTTATGGTGGAAAAAATACCTAACAATTCTACAAATAGTAAGTTACAAATTTATTTATAAATTGTAATTGAGTGTTATTTTTCCGAACAGATGGGGATAAAAATGACGCTGTTAAACTAACTCTCGTGTTATTCTAGTTGATTGATGTATAGATGTTTAAAATAATTTCAAATGAACAGATTCATTTAATATGTAGTGGTAGTTTCTTTCTTTTGGGAGAACCGCCCTATGGGGGTGCGATTTCTAGAAGTTTGCATGAATAGGTTAAAAAGAGCAGTAACCTATTTCGTATGGTTAAAAAATTAAATTTTAAATTAGTAGAACCAAGCATTTTGATCATTTTGCTGATTGATCGTTTTGATCATTTTGATCATTTTTGATCTTAAAGCTGACCAAGAGCATTTTGATCAGCTTTATTTTTTTTTAAATTTCAAAATTACACTATAAGTTCTTATTCCTTTCACAGCAGTGTACTGAGAGTAACTACTTTGATGGTGATTCTATCAAATGTCAGGACAGTAAAGATTATTTTTCAATAATATAAAAAAGTCTTCTGAATGTATATATAAAGTAGCTTAACACTCAAATACAGACCACATATTTAACTTTAAATATTAAATTATTTTTATATAAAGAAACCCAATTTATTAATTAGTTAGTTTTCAATTATAAAAGAATTTTTGGAATATGTAATAAATTGCTTAGGGATGACCAGTACATATACTCGAGATTAGAACAATCTAAGTAATGATGAATATTATTTACTGGGAATTATACAACTTTATGATAGTTTAGGTATTCGAAATTTAAAATTTAATACTGGTGGTATCTATAATTAAACGTATTTTTCCATCAGAAACTGTGGAGTTTTGCCAATTAAAATGAATATATAATAAATTTATTTATAAATTTACCATAAGACGATTTTATGATAATTTTTGGTTGGTTTTATATTGATTGATATTTTACTAAGCTCTACTAAGTAATTCATTCAAATGACTTGCTTAGATTGGTTGGGGTTTTATGTCACAAGAGCCAGATTTGGCTCTGCTGCTCCAAACAAAAGTGCTTTTTTTAAAAAAAATTCTGATTAGAATAAAAGTAACTTAATTGTCATAGGTATAATGAGGTAAGAACGGGAGAATATAGAAATGGTTAAAATACTAAAAAGGTAATTTCAAGATCGAGAAATGATGTAAAATCATAAATATAAACGGAAAGTTGAGCACGAAACATGAAATCAAAGACAAAAAGTATTTCAAAAGCATGACGATGAGGAGACATAATAACACGATGCAATAGTGTTCTAGACGATGGAAAGGGAAAAAAAAAGAATACAAAAGAAGGAAGAAAATGATGGGGACCTCGGGGTCGTGACACCCGTACACATCTAAAGAATATGCGCCCCTGTGAGATGACCTACTTAGATGATCTTAGTAAAAACTCAATATAGAAGAAAAAAGGTAATTTTGCATCGCAAGAAAAAAATTTAATGCTTAAATACCATAGTTAATCGGTTTCAAGTGAATGACCTAAGATCCATGAAAGTGGACATTTAATTGAAATATAATCATGGTTTTGGTGGAGCTTCTACGAGGGTAACTCTGAAATTTTTGAGATAGTGGCAGACGACAAACGCAGGATAAAAAATATTCGTAAAATTTGTAAATTTGAACTCTTTTATGGCAGCAGACTATAATTTGTGGCAATGATTGCAATTTAACTGTCGTGAAATAGATTTTGGACGAAAGGAAAATGGAATTGACGCGAGAGCATTATCACGCTATGATTTTCTATGATTTTAAAGTGGGGTTAAATCAAGAAAAATGCCTTCAACATCTACAGCTAGCATATGGAGACGAAGTTTCATCTCGTGCTACTGTATTTAGAAGGTTTACAGAATTTTGTAGAGGTAGAAGTTCTCTGCTGCAAACAACAAGGAAGAACTCTAAGGAAGACCTTCATCAACTGTAATTCCAGAAAATGTGTCGGCCATACGAAAAATGTTAATCGATGATAATCGCTGCACTTACCAAATGATACAGAAGGAACTTAACATTTGTTCCGCAGCTATACATAGGATTATTCATGAAGAACTGCATATTAAAAATTAGTTTGTCGTTTAATTATTTGTGTCCCCCATAATTTAACAGAACACCAAAAAACGGAGCCTGTCAGAATCTACAAAGAAACCATAAAATTACTTAACGATGGTGGACACCACAGTATTTCTAAAATCATAACTGGTGATGAAACTTACATACCGTTTTTTGACGTTCCAAAACGACAAGAAAGTAAAGTATGGGTCTTTGAAAATGACTCCAAACCAACAATGGTGAAAAGACAACGGGCAATGAAAAAAATTAATGTATGTTGTTTCTTCAGAAGTACAGGACTGGTCAAAGCCATCAAGCTGGAGGGACAGAAGACAGTCACAGCTAACTACTACACTACTAAGTATCTTCCAGAAATTCTTCAAAAAATGAATGTAAGGGCACTCATGCTTCACCATGATAATGCATCTTCTCATACGGCAAGATCGACATTCAAATATCTTAAACAAAAACACTTAAAAATGATAGAACCTCCAGCCTATTCCCCTGATCTTGCTATGTGTGACTTTTGGATTTTTTTTAATCTCAAGAAAAATTTACGTGGTAGCCGTTTTCATTCCGAAGATGAGATTGATGAGGCTATGAAAGTATATTTTTCATCAATTCCAAGAAATGGACGACGGGAAGCATTTAATCTTTGAAAAAATTGTCTGCAAAAGTGCATTGATGTTGGAGGGGACTATTCTGAATACTTTTAAAATTTGGTAAGTTAAACTTGTATCATTTAGCCGTATCTCAAAAATTTCAGAGTGACTCTCGTATTAGATTCAGATCAGGGTTCTTAAAAACCCAGGGAATTTTTCCGTCTCTCAATAGTAACTGCTCAATATACTATGCAATAAAAAGAGGAGTGTGCAGAACTGTCTGCGATAATGCTACCTTTCCCAAAAACGCTAGTCCAAGCTACACTACACAATATGAAATGAGATTCGTCTTTGAAAAAAGTTATTTCCATTGACTTAAGAACTAATTGCATCTGGTAAAATACCATTTTGCATTCTTTAAATTAATTCGCAGTTTATATGAAGAAGCTCGGTATAGAAATTTAACGATACGCAATTATTGACACACATATGACGCACTGAACAAATAGATCATTTCCGAAAAAATGTTTTCTCGCTTCCATTTAGTGATTACATTCTGCATCTCAGACCTTAAATGGTTGGTTTAATCCCAGGCATATGCTCTAAAGTCTATAAATGGACTTCATTCTGGAATTCGATTTATTCATTTGTGTATTTACAGAGAATTTTTTTTCAGCAATCAATGGTAGAAAAAAGGAAGAGAGATCTTCAGTTTCAAATTGTTTAAAATTTTATTAACAAACTATGTGAATATTATTTATATTTTAAGTTTTTATGATATTTAATTAACTAAAAATTATAATTTAATAAGTTTTTTTATTGATATTTACATAAAATGTTTATTTTGTATGAAATTTTATTGATTTAGGAACAAAAAGCATCTAGTATCCAGTTACACATCTCTTTCACATATACATATATATATACACTCATGTGCATAAATTAAGGATAATTCAGAATCACACAGAAATTGAACTATAAAATAAAAATTTCACCTCTAGAATTATCACACACATCTTGAAGAAGAATATGCAAATTACAGGAAACCACCAGATGGCGCGGATAGTACGTCACAATGACAAGAGTGTAAGAGAGGGGTATATAAGGAATGGTGGCAAAGAAGTAAAATTGTTCACAAGCGCTTTAAAAGCCTTTCAGTTCAATAAACGCATAGTTATGGCACAAAGGAAGCATTTGGATGATTTTTTAAGTGGTAGAATTATCGGACGATTGGAATGAGGACGTACCCAGCTGGAAGTATCCGAGGAACTTGGAATCGCCCAGAGTGTCATCTCCAGGCTTTGGCAACGATTCCAAGATGATGATAATGTGAGTAGATGTTACAGCACAGGTCGCCCCCGAGTTACAACACCGAATGAGGACCGGTATTTAGCAGTTACTGCCAAAAGAAACAGACGGAGCACAGCATCAGACCTGTCTCGTCAACTGTCTTCAGCTACCGGTACGACAGTTTCAAGGCAGACCGTGTACAGACGCTTAGGGCACATTGGTCTATATGCTCGCGGGCCTGTCAGATGTGTTCCACTTACCGCAACTCACTGTCACCTGCGATTAATATGGAGTAGAGAGCATGCATTGTGGACACCGCAACAGTGGTTTTGTGTGATGTTTTCCGACGTGTCCAGGTTTAGTTTGCAGTCTGATTCTCGCCGGACTTTCATATGGAGAGCGCCAGGTACCCGTTACCACCGAGAGAACACCATTGAACGACACCGTTACGGTGGTGCAGGATGGCTCGTTTGGGGAGGAATTATTCTTGGTTCCAGAACTGACCTGCATGTTCAGAGTGTAACGATGACAGGCCACATCTATCGGGACGTCATTCTGGAACAACATGTACGTTTGTTTCGGGGCGCCATGGGTGCTGAATTTCTGTTTATGGATGACAACGCCCGTCCTCACCGTGCAAACATTGTAGACGAATGCCTTCAATTGGAGGATATCACCCGTATGGATTGACCAGCATACTCACCGGACATGAATCCAATAGAGCATGTGTGGGATATGCTTGGCCGACGAATTGCAGCCCGTCAACCCCCTCCCACTTGTCAACCGGAACTTCGGAGGGCATTGCTTGATGAGTGGTGTAATATTTCCCAAGATCAGATTGATAATTTGATACTCAGCATGCCTAGGCGTTGTAAGGCCTGTATTGCATCGTCCGGGAGACATACCCCATATTAACCCTCATACTAACCATGTTATACTGTTTTTTGTAAATAGGTTCCTTTTTAAAATTTGCTCCAGGGAGTAAAAATCGCAATTTTTATTAATTATGTCAAACATATAGCATCTTTTTTGCTCTTTAACTTTTGTTTAATAAATAGACTTTACAAATAAATCAAATTTGTTTTACTTCTGTCTCTTTCTTTGCCTGAACTTCATTATTCTTAATTTATGGACATGAGTGTACGTACATATAACATCTTTATGAGGCATTAGTGTATATGTGAGTAATTACTATATTATGTTTCGCTAATTTTGTATAAAAATTTTAAGATATGAAAACTACTAAACAGTTACAAAAATGTAAGATGATAATTTGAAAATACTCAGCAATAAAAGCAGGTCCGGAAATAATTTCACTACAAATCTAAAGTAAATATTGATAAATAATTACTTATTATGTCAGGAAAGGCCAAAATATGAATAATAATGTTAATTATAGCGAATAAAAATACATGTAGTGAAATTATATATTAGCTAAATTAATGTATTATATTTTTTTTCAGGGGCAGTTTATTATAATGTTTATTTATATGACGACATCGTTCTCAATTGGATGCCAAAAAATTCAATGGATAGACGTAATCTGTTATGTATTCAATATCTGTATTTTAGCTTTGTTTATTAACTTTTACAAACATGCTTTCAAAAATACCAAAAAACTATCATGAAATTTTAAACTTTTTTTTTTTTTTTGTGAATCTGTCATTTTTATTAAAAAATAACATCTATCTTTGTTTTTATCTTTTAATTATGTTTTACTAAGTTTCTATAATAATTTTTTTTTTCTGAATAAATGATGCATTTTTCAAATGAAACATTTTAATGGAGATGACAGAAATGTCAGGCCCACTTCGTGTAGCGTCAGGCTCATCACAGACGAAGAATTACAATTACCTTAAAAGAGGTTAAACTTTTTATGCAAACCACAGTTTGGGGCAAAACTCTTCAACACCCCCACTGGCAGTAACTGAAGCACCGTCCTCATTCTAATGCTTCAGATACAAACGTAGCTCGCGATAGCTCTCCAAACTACCATTTCAGTATGGATGGAGAATGCAAAGCATGCGAGAACATTGGATTTTTTGCTGACATATTGAAAGATTTATAATCTTTCAAAAATTAATAGTGTTTCGCTAGTTAAAGAGAGATAACTGGTATGTTTTTTGAAGTACTGTGTGTCCACCACAAGAATTCTTCCTGACATTGTATCTCTGCGATAGGAACAGCCACTATAGGAACAGTATATGTTTGAGGGGATTCATTTCCAGTAAAGGGAATCAAACGGAAATTATAGCTTAATGTTACTCTTAGTACTAGTTTGTTGTCGAAAAAGGGTAGTTGGTCAGTCTTATCAATTTTCTCACAGTTTCATTTCTCCTTTTAATTATGTATCTCGCTTTCAATTGCTTTTCTTAGGTTTAGTTAGCCTTTTACCATTTTAAAATTGGTTGAATTCCATTGTTTCTTTCTTACTTTTAAAAATACACTTTCAATTTAAAAAAGGGGAGACATGAAAATCGAAAGTTCGTAAAATTGTCCCTAATTCCGAGGAAGCTTCAGCTTAATTTTTAAAATGTCCTCTTTGGACAATCTATGGAAGGAACTTCTCAAGCGACTGGAGTGTCAGAATTCATCATCAGTAAAATTAGACAGGAAGTGTCAGAGTTGGATCTGATTTAGGTTTTGACGACGTCAAAACCTATTTATCGAAGTACTCGAATAAAAGAAAGTGTTCAGTGATGTATAGCGATCAATATATATATTCAATAATTAGTACATATATTCAGTGATATATATATATATATATATATATATATATCAGCAATCAGTACATATATTCAATTTTTAACTTTTATTTGCATATTTAGTTGTTTGTAGAGTTAACTTTATCTTCATAAATTGAATTTCATGCAATAAACTAAATACGATTTAGTTACAAGAAAGAAAATTATTTTCAATTCTAAGATTTTTTATTTGCATGTCAACAAATTATTTAGTATAACAAAGTATTTATACTAAATAATTTGTAATAATTTCATTAACTAATAATTTCTAATTAATAATTTCTAACTAACTAATAATTTCATTTTATTATGATACATCATTTTAATATAATTAGAAAAAAATTCATGCTATAAAAATATTTTTCTATATTAATTTCTTTTATGACATGAAAAGTTAGTTTTGATAAAAATTTGGGATATCCAAAAAATGAATCTCAGAAAATTCCAGCCATTCACTAATCTAAATCATAATCATCTATGTACATAATCATTTTATACATAATCATCTATGCCTATTAAAGTTTCTGAATATTAAATAACTAATAAATATTTTTCTAAAACCAAATATATGTAATTATATACGTAATGAATCAAAAATTTACACATTAATAAATTTTCAAACTGGCCAAAAAATATTTTTATTACATTATTAAGAGATTTAAGTTGACAATTTTCTTTTATTTTTTGGGATATTAATTTTATTATTTTTTTTACTTTAACAACTACGTTAACTAATATTTAACTAATGCTTAATCAATTTATTTTAATGTTTAACTACCATTTTCATTAACATAAAATATTAGCTGAAATCCATAAGCAATGTTTAGTTAAAATTTCTGCATTATTTGTACGAATACATTGAGTTCCTGAAATTGGAGGTATAAAATTTTACTTTTCAAAAGCTAATTATTTTAATATTTTTTCATTCTAAAGAATATTTATAATTTTAAGACTAATAAGTTTTAAAAATATTATGTAAGCTAACAATGATACATTAAAAAAATTGTCAAATCAAGATTCTAGTAGCTTATCATCTCTATCGTGAAGTCCCTCGTCCCTCTATCGAGACATTTTAATTGTCAGAACGAAAAGGAAAACAAAAGAGGAACTTAAAATTTTCCCTTGAGCAAAGCCAGTCTTAATTTTAAAAACGACACCAGTAACATTTTCTGGTACTTAAGTATTAACGGTACCTTGGCGACAGTTGCGCCAATAAAGAGCACACGCGCCAATCGTAGCTACAGATTTGGCGGTTTTTAAGTGGCACCAATCTATTCTATTGGTTTGGTAACCTTAGTAGCTGTTAGATTGGCGACACTTAAAAACCGCCAAGTCTGTCGCCAAGGTACCGTTAATACGTAAGTACCCATTTTCTATTTCCCAGCATTTCAGAATTAAATCAATAAATACTGCTGAATAAAAACTTTTTTCCTGTAGTTCACTCTTCAAAGCAATTATGTTTGTTTCATGAAATAGAAATGAAGATGGATAAAGAACTGTCCGTGATAATTTAGTTGTAATTTTTGCAACTGACACTTTCTCAGATTCATAGATATTTTTTAAAGACCGAATAGTTGCCAAACAAACTTTTAAATAAATCATTTGGATTAGAGGAATAAAGAGCTTGGTCTTCTGCTATTTGTTTCGTCTAATTATTTCTAATACAATTTATTAAGTGCTCAGTATTAAAGGAAAAGAATATATATTTTTTTCTGGGTGAAATGTTTTTGAAAACAGCATTTTAAATTACCATTACACATTTTAATAAACATATTTTTATATATTATAATGTTATTTGAAATTAAACACAAAACAGTGCAGCCGAGTTATTTTGAAACTTTTACAACAGTTGAATATTATTGTACAGTTTGATTTTACTTGCATTATTGCAATTATTGATTAGTAAACATTAAAAAAAGTTTAAAACAAAAGGATGGATAATAATAGCTTCACAAACAGAATTATTAATCGCACCAGTAATCATTATATTCCGATGAAATATTATATTTATGAATATTTCATTTATAAATATAATATTTCATATTATGAATAATAATATGAAATATATATATACATTTATAATATATCATATTATGAAATATTATATTTATGAATATTTCATCAAGTAAAAGACAATAATTTTTTTTTATTTTCTTTAAGTAATTCAACCTTTTTCTTTAAATACTATGTGCGTCTATTATTGTCACGTTTACTATTATTATAAAAATAATTAGATAACTTTTTTATGTAAGTTATAAGTCAGAATTAACATTTTTGACTTAAAAATATAATTATATGCTGAAGGATAACTGAAATAAAATTTATTAGTAAATAGAAAAAAATTCATTGAATGCTCGATTTTAGTTGAAACCAAAGGAGTTATTTGCTCAATTATAAATGATTAAATTTGTCACCTTTTCATCAAGGTCCTAAAGAAGTTTTGCAATGCTGTATGTTTATTATCCAATTTTGTTTTCCATATCAAGTAGTCATCAGATAAATTTCTTGTATTTTAAATGAAACATGTATCCGTGGAGGGGGATAATTACAAAGATTTTCCTTGTAAATGAAAACACAATCTCCTTGCTCTATACAAAGCCACTTTTTATAATTACTTGGATATAAAGTTTTCCCTAAAATTCTTAAACGTTTTAGCGAAGTGTTTTAAATATCATTCAGTAAAGTTTCCTGCTTCTTTTTTAAAAATTAATTTACATTACATATATAAACAATACAACCTACTCTTTTAAGCTTTAACTTTTTCACAAAGAGATTATTTTACAACACTACAGTTGCTAACTCAAATATTGAAATAATACTAAAACTATATTAATTAGCAACTAAAAATACAAAACAGCTGAAAATATTTCGAATAGAATTCTATTAATACCACTTAACACAGGCTGGCAAACACGCAATAATGCTACTGAGAATGCAGACAACAGAAAAGATCACCAGCGGGACATAGCGACTCAAATTTTAAGGTATACTTTAGGGCCGGCTAAAAAAATGATTCATCTCGCTGGCCCCTATCATACCACTTCCTGGAATAAGTATGAGAAGTTCTATTTTCATTTAGAATTGAACCAAGTTGTGCCATTTAGAATTGAATAAAGTTGTGATCAAGTTGTTTCATTTAGAATTGAATCAAGTTGTTGTCAAGTTGTGTCATTTAGAACTGAATCAAGTTGTTGCTTATTTGGATTCAAACCGAACTGTCTCAATTCGGAAACGTGAAGCAGCCAACAGGAAGGATCACCAGCATGATATCACAATTCAGCTTTTATGGCATGCTTTAAGAACGGTTATAAGATTGATTCCTTTCGCTGGCAAATTTTTATCACAAAATTTTTTCGATCTCTGGAATACTTCTGCGCCAAATGTTATCGATTTATCGTCAAAATTTTACCATTATTATGACAAAATTTTAATGTTTTCTTTTTACGCCACATATTGCCGCTTCAACTCCAAAATATATCATTATTTTACCAAAATGTTATTCTTAAATTACTTTTACGCCAAATTTATTCGCTTTATCGCCAAATTATTATGTGGAAATATGTTTTGCTAACTCACATAAACGTATAATTTAGACAAAGATAATAATCGCTGTTATAATAAAATTACTCCAAAATTATTCGCTAATACGCCATTTTTTTTTATTATTATGGCAAAAACTATTTTATGTTGCTTACAATGCCGAATTCGAATGAAGAAACAAAATTATTTAAAAAGAAAAATAAATTCATAAAAATCAAAGAATAACTTACATTTTATTTTGATATATCCTTTGTTGGTGGATACCGTACCTATTCTTATCAAATGATTAAGAAAACGAGAAGAACATCAGAAAACCTCACAAAAATTTAATACATTCCAACGACAGTTTTCTTCTGTAAACTAATGTTCTGAAATTAATTTCCGCGCGAATTCAAATAACGGTTGCCACAAAACCTTAACTATGCCAACAGCGTTAAAAAGAAAGATTCGACTGACTCAATCGGCCATGAACTAATGTTCTAAAAATAAAAAATAACATTTTTTCGCGCAAATTCAAATAACGTTTGTTATAAAACCTTAATTATCTCAACAGTATTGAAAAGAAAATAATTATTTGATAATCAAATATAAGTTATTAATAAATTACAAAAATCGTTTTTCTTGTTTCTTTCGTATTTTCATGAGTGGCAGCATCCTAAAAATTGTTTGTTTTCTGTATTATATTCTGTAACATACGTTATAAGAATAATATCAGAATAATCAAGGATTTATCGGAATAAATATTCAAAAGAATATATATTTATATTCTTTATTTACAATAACTAAAAAATTAATTCTGCAAATAACTATCAAAGTAGAAACAAATAGTCATTACATTGTTTGGGAAAAGACAAAGTTAAGAATTCCTCTAGAGTATTGTAACCCTAAAGAAATTGGCGGAAGATGAGTGGCATATTCCGGGTTTGCAAGATTGGCGATTTCCTCAGGGGTACAGTATTCTAGATTTTAACCAAATAATTAATGCTTAAATCCGTGTAAAAAACAAGAAGATGGCACCTATGATCGCATCAAAGTATCTTGCAATAATTTGCTATTTATACAGTTCAAACCTATGAGGGGCTAATAAGTATGTAGTGTTTTTGGCATATCAACTTGCGTAGCTGCTTCTCATGTTATTCGACCATGTAATCATCTAAATGTATCCTTCTATAACTTGGTGCAGGCATACAAATAAAAACAAATATAATAAGAGTGTTATCATTGACGGGATCGATGTGACTATTCACCGAGGCAACTTCATAGAATAAGTAAACACGAAATGTAGATTTTAGGGATAGATTTTTCACCCAAATTCAAACGCAAAATATCAATATTTAAAGTGATCACGATAGTGCTTTTAGCGTTATACACCAACAGTCAAGCTGCCTGTTAGAAGTATTTCAGATTTCATCCCATACGACACACAGATGTTGGACAGCAACAGAAAATTAGCTGTCATCCATTATTACAGTGATATCTTTTCACCGTCCGTTGTTGAGATATATAAGTAGAACACCAATGTATAGCAAAAAAAAAAATAATAAATAAAATAATAATAATAATAAATAAATAAATAAAGTGATAATAATAATAAATAAATAAAAAAAATAATAATAATAATAAATAAATAAATAAAATAATAAAAAAATAAAAATATTGTTCACTTTGACTGTTCATTGTTCAAGGTAAAAAAATAAATAAAAGTAGAATTACAAATACTACGAACTAATATTTTATAAAATGTTTCCCAATCGTGATTGATATTCTCCATAGTTTCAAATAAAATTTATATATTATTATAAAATTTTTTTAATTTTTAAAATAGAGGTATCTATATAGATTTGAAATAAAATTCTTTACATAATATATTTGAAAATTTTACTTTTATTATTTTTTTATAGTTTCAACACTAGTGATTAATATTTGTCAAAAATAATTCAATGAAAGAAATTATACACATTGTTTCGTATTGTATATGCATAGTTTCTCTCACCACATAGTCATATTTATATGACATTTTTTAAACCGCGTTGTAGTTCATTTAATTGTAAAAACAAATAAAGGAATTCGAATATGTATATTTAAGTCTATCTTGTTTTTGGTCAAAAATGTAAGGTTTAAGGTTTGTTTAACAATTAAATTTGCTCCATAATTTAGTGGAAATAATAACTAGAAAACTGGAACATTTAATCGTAGCACAAAAACCGCTGATCTGTGAAACTGCGACTTATTGAGGATAAAAAGAATGGTAACGGTAAGAAAAAATCATTATCAAAATTAATTCAAAATTATCTGATGTTTGCAGATTGCAAATAGCTAAAAACTATTTATGGGTTAATAACAACCTTTATGTTTCTTCGAAGCTCTAAAGTTTTTTAAACTCAAATTAAATTTTAATGAAATATCATATAAATTTGATTTTAATTAATTTTGAAATTAGAATCATAATATTTTTTATATCGTTAAAAATAATTAAAAACAACACAAAAAAATTGAAAAGTTATTATAGAAAACAATAATATTTCCATTTATAATCAAGCTTATTTGTTACATAAAGATACAATGTACATCTTTATGTAACAAATAAGCTTGATTGTCATCAAATCATCACTTTTTTGTATACAGTATTTTTAATATATATATATACTTAAGCTGAGTCTTCAATAAAGTAATTAACATAAAGTTTTATTCATTTATTTATTTTTATCGAAATCCACAGCTAAATTTTATAAACATTATTGAAAAATTTCTCTATAATCGATTTTCAAATACAATGAAAAAGATGGAAAAAAAAGTATATAAAGTTTAATTTAATTTTAATGAAAAAGTTACAGATTGAGATCGACATGCATTATTTGATTTGATAAAAAAATATTTATTCATATAATAATCTTTCTTGACAGACCTGATATGATAAGTTAAAGGATCTACAAGAGCTGAGTTTCGCTAATCAAAAGAAACGGTTCAGATTTCGATACCAATCGGCTAATTAAGCAGATTGAATTTAATGAGATTAAAAATTATTTCAATTGTATTAAAAATTCAAGCCAGTTACCCTTAGAAGAATTTCTGGAATGTCATTCCTTTTTCTTATTATGTAAGTTTAGTGCAGATTTATAGTAGTGGATTTAATGTAGATTTATAGGAGTAGAACGTATCATGTATATTTATAAATTAAACACTACAGTAACTAATGAAAACATTATTAGCTAACTGAGTATCAAGTTATAAAAAAATTCAACCTTCGAATTTAATTATAGTACTTTTCACTTAAAGGAATGAAAAAGTATATTAAAAGAATTATAAATAGAAATAAAACTCAGTAGCATTTTATTATATAAGACAACCATTAACAGACATCATTCGCAACATATATAAATTGGGTGCTTTATCATATTTGATATAATTGAATAAACTCCAAATAATGCTGTTTACGGAAACAGTTATCAAAAACTAGTCGAAGCAGTGTTTAAATAAGATCTTTTCAAAATTATGAAGAGAGGTTGGTTTCGAATTAATATCTTTTGAATATCAGTTTGCGACAGGTAATTACGTTTTGTATTAATACTTCCGCTTTATAGTGCAACATTACAGCAGATTAGTTACGTTCAGCCTTGTGATCTGCTTTTCGGGTCAGAGAACAGTAGCTGTTTCCTCAATCGCCATTTAATTTCTGACATAATGCGGAACACGCCATATTACAAAATCATTATCAAAATAATGCAAAAGGTTTTGAAATCTTAAGAGAAACGAAAATTTTGATTACATTGACATTAAAAAAAGAAAGAAAAATTACGTCAAATTCGTAGTTTCGTGTTTCCAAAGGTCAATTTTTCAAACATAATTTAAGCCTGTATAATTTACTTTTCTGTAACTGAAAGATAATTTGAAAATGAGTTCGAATCTATTACAGTTGCTAAAAAGGTGCAATAATTATACTTTATTTGTAATTAACGCAAATCAATATGATGCAATAAAACCCATTACGTTATATTTGATAAAATGTAACTTTAATAATAGCAATTTTGAAAATCTTAAAATATTATTCAAAAGGCATTAAACCATTATCATTATCATTAAGTCTTAAAATATTATTATTAGTCATTTAACCTGTATTTCAAAATGAAGCAAACAAACTACTCGTATTTTTGCCATGATTATTCAATTTTAATATAGAACACAATTTTGATTATAAATAATTGTAAATATTCATTTTGGATATGAATGTGTATGGGTTCCGTATCAACTTTGATACGGAACACAGAATTGTTCAAGATTTTTATACGTAATGTCTAATGTTTTATTTTATAGATTAAACATGATTGAAAAGAAACAGTATTGATGAGAAACTATTCTATGCCTTTATTTATATTTAAAGTAGAAACATTGGAAGACGTAGGAATACTTTTTACATTGAGTAGAAAATATTCCTATGCCTTTATTTACATTTAAAAAATGCCTGATATTTCAATTCTTGAATTTAATTTTTTTTAAGAAAACTAATATACATACTGGCACCTGATGGCCGAGTCTCGGTACCACAGGTCTCGAGGTCGAATCCCCGAAATGCCATGGATGTTTGTAGTGGCTTAAAATTCACCTTAAACCGTAGGTCCCGGTCTAATATGACTGTTGGGCATAGGGTTGACAATTCTACCCCGTAAAAAGAAAAGAAATAGCATCTCATGATTTGGAAACTGCCGGTAGTCAGAATAGGGCTGAATTGAATTGCAATACATATATATGAACGTTTGAACCTCCATTGAATTACAATATATATATATATATGAACATTCATTTGGTAATTTACATTTTAGCTTAATTAAAACAAATGAATAGTTCACATAGTTAAAACAACAGAACAAATTAACTATTTATCTAAAAGCATACAAAAAATATTTGTACAGTCAGAATAATTTTCAAATTTTGCTACAAATAATTTGAAATTAATACTTAACTCAATACTTGGCTTCTATAATAACTTGCAATCTTCGTGGCATGTATTCGACCAGTTTTTAAGTAATTGAATTCGAAATGAAACTGAATTCTTCAAGAAGAGAAATTTTTATCTCATCTTCGTTAGGAAAAGAACATCCCACAAATTTTTAATAGATTCGAAATCCGGTGAGTGTGGAAGAAATTTTGGCGCGTTATATAGCTTAAAGCCTAGTATTTAACGTTTTATGTTCAGGATCATTATCTATTAAAAAATGTAATCATAATTGAGTCTTATTTTTCCAACTTTTGATTGTAAGTTATTCTTTATTATATCTACTACTACACCACACCACATCACTGTGCCTAGAGCTGAATTGCTCCTTTACAGTTCGGGAATGATGTGGGTGAGAAGAAGTCTGATTGGGCTCTGTGACGCGTCATATGAGATCAGGACTTACAGCTTAAAAGTGGATTCCGAACCACTACACACATCCATTGCAACGACAGGGTTCGAACCCCATACCTGACGTACCGAATGGCAGAGCGCAAGCCACTCGACCACCAGGCCCCTTCTTTGTTTCATCAAAACACATATGCTTTCATCAATTCAAGCAATGCAACATAAGCACTCATACAACCCCTAAACTTATACAGAACATTATTACCTCATTATTTGAAAAATATTCTTTGGATGCAATTTTGTGCTTGATTTTCATAACACATTTCTCGCACCATCAGATCCAAAAATTTTGAATTAAATCTTATCCAAGAGAAGAGAAACCATGGTATAGATTTTTTCTACAAAAGCTAAGCATAGTTCTTGGTTCGTCTCGGTCTCGAAATATTTTCTTCTAGCTAATTGGCAGTTTAAACATATTTACATGCATTTCGTACTATACTTTACTATACTACCTCACAAAACAATCCTCCAAAATAAAACTAGAAAAGTTCTTACAAAATTTTTCTTACCATTCCAGTTCCCAGGACCAGTGAAGAGTGAGATATCCAAAGAGGCGGGATGTAGGCAAATAATTCCAATATTCTTTTAAAATTACTTTTATTAAGCATATTAATGACGAGATGATACAAAAATTTACAGACAGACATACAGACAGAGAAACCGCATCTTAGCGCGGCTAACTACTAACCAGAAGTTCCAAAATCAGCGCGCAAAAAAAAGTTCTTTAACCGAAGTACGGTTGGTTACAGTTAAGAACGGAAAAGTGTTCGCGTGACATACAAATCAAAAAGTTCTAGTTCGGCATCATTTTCGACAACTGTATTCCAGCTTTTTGAACTAGAGCTGCATTTTTATACGCCTTAAAATTCGTCTTATCTTTTCTATCGACGAAAAATTAATTGACGATCTTAAGAGCTGAGGAACATTGGACGATCGCTAGCCGCTTGATTAACTAAAGTTGACTAACCAGGACTAAATTTTTTTAATTAGTGTCTGTAAGGCAGAACAATATCTACCAATCAAAACTGAAATTTCATCTGATATTTTACTTTCCTTATGAAGTAGTAAAATTCATTTCCTTTCAGAAACATAAGTCTCTGAACATTTCCAAGTAACCTTTAAAAAACACAAATTTCAAACTTTTATACTTGGTGTATAAACGGGTATTATATCAGCATATAAATGTAAAATAATTTACATGCTTTCATTTTCTAAACGAATCAAGGTAATAAATTTTCATTTTTTGCGTGTACAAAAACATTTTTAACCATTTCCTTCATTTTAGGTTTTTTTTAACTTTTAAATGAAAATTTATACATATTTTGATAGTTATTTTGAAATTCTAAGTTCAAACAATTTTTTAAAACTTACAATAATTGTTTCTACAAAAAGTGTCCTCTACTAAATAAAAAAGAAAAAAAAACAACTTTTTTTTTGATTATAAATTGGCACTGTACAAATACTTTAACCGCTGTATTTCTTTTTAATTATAAATTGGCACTATACAAATACTTTAAGCGTTGTATTTCGAAAAGCTAAAGCTTGAAAAGGATTTTTGAAGGTAAATTATTTTTTAAAAGTTTAATTAATTTTATAATGCAATAAATGTGTTAATTTATGTTACAGACTTAAGTGAAACATTTTTTATACTTCAAGTTGTTTAAGACGAAAAAATATATATATATTATTTTTCTTTATTGTTACATTTATTCAAATTACTGGTTCACCGAATTCATTCATTAGTGTAAACACCTCACTGCCATCTGGTGTTGGAAAATGAAAAAATACAGAATTTTCTATTAAAAAAATATAATTTTCTTAGAATATAAATAAATATTATGAATGTTACTTATTAAACATTATGAATATTTGTTTGTAATAAAATTCATCACCTCGTCTTCTTTGCTCACAGCTAATAAATATTTTAATTTGTCAAATATTACAATTTTAATAGATTGAGGACGACTAATTTTTTAAATAAAATGCTAAACTTACTTACTAATGAATTAGTCACCCATGCACTAAATAATTATGATAATCAGCATAAACAAAACCATCATGAAAAATGTTTTAGTATGTGAAAGCTTAACTTACATTAAATATAAAAATTTTGCTATTTATTTGGATTTGCTTATTTAGCTTTTTCAATTACTTCAAAATATGTTATCATTAGGAAATCGAGGGTAATCTTTTAAAGAATGCAGACATTTTTTAATATCGCACATTTACCATTTAAAATAGATTTATTGTTATACTATTGCTGTCAAACTGTCACATATTTTCGAAAACAAAATATACATTAGAAAGTATAAACATATAATCCTCTTTAATTTTTCAAGATTATATAAATACTTTTAGTTTAGTGAAGTGTGATGGAGTGGTTTAGTGTATAAAGGGTTGAGCTTCCAAACTAAGAGAGCTTAATTCAAAATCAATAAGTGTTGACAAACCGAAAATTTCTTATCTATGCTGGAAATAAGAACAATAAATAAGTTGGCAAAAATTCCTTTTATTCTGATAATGATGATAGAAAAGAGGGTTTTAATCCTAATGATACGATAGCTTGAGATATTTGTTCAAAGTTGTGGTGGCAAAGGTTGGTGTCGTGTAGAAAATTCCCCATAATACACCTTGAGAAAGCTATATATTTGCCATAATAGAGACAAAAAAATCTAATGTAAAATATTTGCATTCAAAAAACAAAAAACAAAATTTAATTCTAGATATACTTTTCAGCAAATTGTGAAAATACTTATGGGAGAAACATAAAAGATGACACATTTTGAAACAATGGAAACAAAATATGTAAGGAAAACAGCTAACAAAAATTTTTTATACAAGAAAGTGCTCTTATTGGAACATTACAATGAACATTAAAAAACTTAATGTCTGTTATTCGATTTGTTACAATGTCTGTTATTCGATACATTACAATGAACATTAAAAAACTTAATGTCTGTTATTCGATTTGTTTTACCCAATCAGCCTGGTGACCCAGAAATTCAAAAACTTGTCGCCGAGTGACTCACTTCTCTCCAAAGCAGAAGAAAATGGCGGAAGTTAAAAAATGTTTAAAACTGCCTCTGGGCTCAATTATCCTGCACGGTTGCTGTGCCCGCTCAAGTATAGCAGATGAGGGGTTAACGACAGTAGTTAAGGTTGCGGCCCGAAAAGCCTTACGCTACTGAAAAATAGAACACGATTGATGATGCCGTTTCCTCGAAAAATGTTAGAAACGATCTCGAGAATTGAATCATGAAGGAAAAATTCACATATATTTAAATACACAAAAAACTTCACCTATGCATTACTTTTTTTATGCGTTTAATTCAATTACTTTTAGATTTCCAAAAGGATCCGATCAAATGTATATAATGATGTAATGAAGAAATGGTGTTAGTTCATTTATATATCTTCCCTTAAAAAGTTTCACTCAGTTGAAGTGGTTTACCACCGAGGCTAGCAGACACAAGTAAACAAGGTAAATAACAGATTTTTTCACCACCGTACAAATCCAGGTTCTTATCAGTTAAAGAGTTATCTGTCTGAAGATCTACCGAAATCTGGTGTCTAGAATTTGGGCAGTGGGACACGATAATAGGATTTTGACTGGCTGGCCGACTTTCTACTTCCATTTTTTCATCTTTGGAGAAATTCCACCTGTATATTTTGTTCAAAATTTCACTTACGCATATTTTTTTCCGTAATTTTTCTTGAATACTCCACTTTTAGATGCAGACTGTTTGCCTTGGTGCTTTTTTCCTATTTATTTTTAAAAAAGTGAGCTATTTCTGTTTTAGTGAAGAACTAAGAATGTGAACAGTGAAGAACTGTGATCCTTTGTTTTATAAGTCAAAAGATCACTGCTGTCATTAATTGTTGTAACTGTTGTCATCAATTGTAATGACTGTTGTCACTGAAGTAATATAAAAGACAAGAATTTTAAACACAAAGACAAAGTAAACGATTCATCTTATCAGAAGGTCTTAGTTTTTGCGAGAGCTATTAAATCATAGCAAATTCTCTGAAGTTATAAAAATTTTACTAATTCATATTAATTAAGATATCACTTTCCAATAAACAAAATAAAAGGTGGAAATTAAAATGATAAGGAAAAAACAGTTTTCAATTTTAAACTATTTGAAATATTTTTATCAAAATATGTATTAATTACGCAATTATTTATATTGCATAAAACTAAAACGTATTCCAAAAAAGTATTATTAATGGATTATTATGAAATTATTATTAAAAATTAAACAAAATTTTTCAAATTTTAATTGTTTTCTGTTTTTTATTTATTTTTTATAGTATAAGGAAAACAAAAAAATAAAAATAAAAAATTATTGGAATATGTTCAAGTTTAATACATAGTGTTCATAAAATCAAGATGATCATAAAAACATTATATTTATACCATTTGTAGATGAGCACTACATAAGATCTCTTTTTACGGTACGATTAACAAAATTCCACTCAGAGAAGAAAATATTAAACAACATATCGGAACTACTGAACATCAAGTTGAATAAAAATTTATCGAATCGTAACATTTACTTCTATGCATCATTCAACCAAGCTGTATGGTCGTCATACAACTTGAGGCGCTATTTTGCATTCAAATCAGCCAGAAATTGTTTTAAAATTGCTGATCCATATACCGTAAACTTGTTGTGTCTATAGTTCTCTTCTGACCCTCAATCGTTGATACTGGAATTTACAAATGCTGATTGAGTACTACAGTCACATTGACTGTAATTTATTTTCTTTTTTTGGATGTCATAATATATCATTCAACATCAAGCGATCTTTTTCACTGAGATTTTTTTTAATCTTTTGTCCATTGTTGTGACTGTCAGAACTTATATGCAGTAGACAGCTAGTCGGAAAAATAATTCTTCCTTAAAAAAAAAAAAAATACAATGTGAACTGTATTGAGTGTAGAAAGTATTAATACAGTAACGATTTATACCATAAAACATGTTTTTATATTTTTATTATTAATTATAGTAATATTTAGTATACATTTAGTTAAGAGTATACATTTTATGGAAATAATTATCAGAGGTTTCAAAAATTATTTGAATTTTAAATTTAAAAATAACTATTAAAATACATATGCATTTTTATTTAAAATTTTTAAGAAAATCTAAGACGAATGAAATTTGAAGGGAGATTAAATGGAGTCAAACACGTAAAAAGTTAAAATTTACTGACGTGATTTATAATCGTTTTGCAAATGAAAGTCTGAAAATCTAAGACGAAGGAAATTTGGGATGGATTAAATGAAGTCGTACATGTGAAAAATGAAAATTTACTGCAGTGATTTACAATCGTTTTGAAAATGAAAGTCTGAAAATTGCTTTAGACGATTTCCAATTAAAAAATTCAATTTGAAATTTATGTTTTTGAAGTGTAACTCGTAGAAGTGGGGATGAAATAATCAGAGACTTTTTTTTCCGACAGGAGACGAATTTTACAAAACGTTAACTTTTAAATAAAAAAATAAAATAAAATCTTAAAAATTTTTGATGAGTAGACCATTTACTACATTATGGTCAATAATTAAAAAGTTTCGGTATTTTTCAATATTACTTAACCAAGCACACAGCGATCTACCATCTCTCCGCAGTTTTTACGATCGTTAATTCATTATTCAGCAATTAAAAAAAAAAAAATCAGTTGCAATATTCCTAAAAAAAAAATCAATTCAGTTTCATAGGTATAAACATATCAATAAGTCAAAAGTTTATCTTCTCGGATGAGGGTTAGTTCAACATTTTTGGAAGAATGGAAGAGAAAAAAAAATATGTGGAAAAAACAAACAAACATATAAATGCATCCAAAGAAAACTTTTTCTGATAGAAAAGCATGGATGAGATTATGTACTTGTTTAGGGTGGTACGGATTTTTTGGATGGTTTGGTTAGGATGTTTGTTAGTGGTTCGGAATCCACATTAAACTTTAGGTCCCGGTCTAATTATCCTAATGAGTGCAAAAAATTTGAACCGACAGACCAAATTTGGAACAATTTTTACGAAATTGTTCCAAATTTGACAATTGACAAAAAGACAATTCTCAGTATCTATACTATTTTAATTTAATTAATTTTATATTACCTCAAAAATGTTAGTGTTACTATAACCTTATTGTTATATTTGGATTTACTAAAATAAAATCAATAATCACTTTTAAACGGATGAATCATTATTTTTTATACTGTGGCTGTTGAAGGAATCACTACATCATCAGTCGTATTTACGAATTTCCAAAAATCATAAGAAAAATATGAGATCAGGAAAATCGAGAGAAAATATTGAATATAATAACTTTTTATGAAAAATTTATAACAAGCAATAAACTTTGAAAAATATGAGCGATGATTTGAAAGTGTGAATGTGAAAAGGCTGAGTGATGATTTGAAAGTGTGAATGATGAAAGAAAAGAATGAACTGCAAATTCGGTATGAAAATTATTCTGGGTGAATTGTATTATTGCAATAAGTGGATTTATGTGATTAACAAGAATTTGAACAAGTTTTCTGCAAAGACTTATGACAGTGATATAACGATTCAATTCTATTATATGTATGATTACATTAATAGCATACCATGGGCATTTCTTTTCATACGTAGAATTTTGTTTCGAAAAGTTTTGAATATTTTTTTCAATGTTTGTAGATCCTGCTTTCCTCAATTTAAGTAACCTAAGTTAAAAAGGTCTTATTACTTGTTTATGTGATAAATTTTGTTCTAAATAGAAAAGTGAGAGTCATTCCTAAAAGCGATGGCGGCTGATGGCCCATTGGCTAACGCTCTTGCCTTTGGTGCTTCATGTTCAAATTCTTGCGGTGGCATGGATGTTTGTTAATGGCTCGAAATCCCCGTTAAGTTGTAGGTTCTGATCTAATTAGTTCAAAGGGTGCAGAAAAGGACCGTAGAGCGACAAACCAAACCAATCTTAAAGAAATGTGTAAAGGTATATGTGTTTTTCCAAAATCTGCCAGTAATGTATGGGGTGTGATTTTATTTGTGAAAGTTAACTTATTATCCAGAATAATGACCGACCAAGTATTTTAATATACATCCTAATGCAATGTCAATTCCCATAATGTCAGACATTGTTGGAATTTCTTCACTCATTTTTTCCGAAGCAGAATTAATTTATTCGTCTTCCACTGATTGAAATTCTCCAGGAAATTATCCCCTCTTCCAGGAGTTCCACTAAAACAAGTAATATAAAAAACAAAAATTTGAAAGTCAATTCCTTCTTTTTTTCACTATATTGCAGAAAGTCCTTTATAAATAATTTAAATTTTTTTTTAAGTTTATCTGGCGCCATCTATTGGTAGATATATGCAGCTTAAATCTAAAAAAAACTAAAATTAATTAATTAAATTTAATTACTGAATTATATTTGAAAAAACTGCATTAACATCAAGTGTCATCCACTACAGGTTCAAAAAAATATATTTGAACTTGAGTGGATGAATAAAAAGTATTTTATTAACGATTGCAAATTTGAACAAGATATATATAGGGAGAGTGAGAGCTAATAGAAGGAATTGAAAAAATAAATTGGAAATGCTTAAAACAATAAACGGATGATGTACTTACTGTCAGTATTGCTGGCTCATCGGTAAAAAGATAGACTTTAACATTAAAATTCAAAGAAAAATTCTAAATGGAAATATTATAAATAATAGTACTTAGAACACTTCTTTATGAAATACCCACCTTCATGTAATTTGAAAGTGAATCACGTAATTTGACTTTAAATTGTCTATTAGTTGAAGATTTCTTTCAAAATAGATATCTTATGTAGAATAATATAAACATTTTCACTCAAAAAAATACTGTTAGTTACACTTGTGAATCATTAATATGAAATTCCTTCACGAATACTTCACATTTTGACAGCTGTTTCCATTATTCTGATAACTACTTGTTTTTCTACTTTGACATTTAAACGCCAGCATTTTCTTTTGTAATCATTCAAATATTTTCTGTTTAATTATCATTAGATATCAAGAATAATATTGAATAACTGATGGTTTTGCAAGCTAATACACTGAATATTTTGATGTTAAGAAAAAAAAAAGAATTTTTATTACTTATTTTTCATTTGTGCTTTGAAGAAACAGAATGAAAATGTTATTTATTTTATTTACTGCATTCCTTCTATTCATGCTAAAACAATAATAACGAGCATAACATAAAATATGTTATGCTTCTATAACTATGTTTTAATTATATGTTTTTTTCTTCCTATGTATACCTTAATATCAGTCTTACCAATCTCTACCGTCTTTCTAAGCATATATTTTTAAATGGACTGTATTCATTAATTTTTAATGACATGTTGAACCTGAATTTGAACCTTTTCCAATGTCCTCATTCCTCATTTTTCGCATCAATTTTAAATTTATTTTGAATTTTCCACGTCATATTATAACTGATTAACTGCTGTTGGATTTTGTTTAAATTAAAGAACATATCTACGCGTGAATATTCTTATAGCAAATATCCATTGAAATTTAATGACAGAAATAAATGATAACGTAATGACTTAAAATAGTGACCCCAAATTTAATTCAGCATTTGGAATTTTAACCATTATAATATGTGAATGAATATTGTTCAGCTGTAACGTAATTCTCTTAGATATTAGATAGTTTTTGCATACCGTACGTTAGTTACCGTAGGACGTCCGTTAGCTTTTTCTCCCTAGCGCGCATGCTCATAGGGAATTATGTTTCCTATGAGCATGCGCGCTAGGGAGAAAAAGCTAACGGACGTCCTACGGTAACTAACGTACGGTATGCAAAAACTCTCTATTTTTACTTAATTGCATT
Source organism: Caerostris darwini (assembly GCA_021605075.1). NCBI lineage: Eukaryota > Metazoa > Arthropoda > Arachnida > Araneae > Araneidae > Caerostris > Caerostris darwini. The sequence goes on along the minus strand of BPLQ01010921.1, from coordinate 297,766 downwards.
AATAGCATCAGTAAAAGTAGTTAAACAAATTTTCTATATTTTTCTTGGTGAAAATTGGTCAAACTGCTATTGGTATTTAATTAAATAATAATAAAAAAGTTGGAGGAACTGACGTTATTTTATCATTTTAAGGATAATATCAATTTAGAACCACTTATAGGATATATTATTAAAAACCGTTAGTCATGTACTAGTACACTTGTAAGAATAATTGATTAATGCAAGAATAATTAATTCCTGCAAGAATAATTATTTTTATGTCATTCTTTCATAATGTCAGTTTTTTATCACAAATATTTATTTTTAATGACAATTTTTTTTATTCTTCGGGCCAAATTACTTAATACTGTGTAAAATCACTTGAGCGTTTATCGAAATTTAGAGCAGGCAGTCAAGAGGAAAATCAGCAACTTTGTTTCTTGTTTCAAAATAAAAAAAAAATTCGCAATTGATTTTGTCACAAATGTGTAATATTGCACATCATTGCAAATCGAATTATTAAAATATACACATAATTAAATGCATAATTTATTGTAATGAATTAAGTTCAATTTTTATTTTTCCTGTATTCCTTTTATATTGGTGGTAAATTTTATTTCCCACATATCTAGACAGGAAATTTGGAAATGTAATTGTATAAATTTATTAAAAAAAAAATTCATAATACACCGGAATGAAAGAAATGTTTTTGATTCTAATTCTTTGATATTTCATGTATATAATTTCAGGAGGAAAAATTCTTATAATAAAGCACACTATATCACAGCAGTTACAATATTCTAACTAGTACTGACTGATAAATAACTAGTACTGTCATAAATCCATCATATTTAACGAATAAAACAGTGTTTGATGCAATGCTAATCGGTCTGAATTTAGTATTTGCAATCGTCTCTTGTTGTATGCAATTTATAACAAATTTCTTCTCCACCCAAATTGGAGCTTTAATTGTTGAAAAGATCAATCTTTGTGAACAGAGGCCATTATTGTAAAGGTTTTCTGATCATTAAAATTCAAAAAGTTTGCCAAATCTTTTATGAAATTCACTGTGAGACCTTTAGTGTTAAGATACGTAATTTCATTTTAAAATTGTTAAATTATTTTGTTACAATCGTTCATAATAATAACTAAATTTATCATAAAAGAAACAAATTAACATTATTCTATTTCAGATGCGAATTATTAGTTTATTATTATTTTTTTCATGTCAGTATCGACGTAGATATTTTAATCATTCTGAATATTCAACATAACAATCAATGTTTCCTATATTTAAGGAAAACTTTATTAAAAAACAAACGAAGTTGACAATGGTTCGAACGCCTGAAATTTTTTTTTTCTTTCTTTTATTTATTTATTTATAATCTTTTTCTCTTATTTTCCGTCAAACGGATAAATTATTTCTTTTAGATTTTAGAATGCATGCACCAGTTAACCCGCCCAGCGCGCATGCGTCAGTGTTCAGTTCGCTGCACTTTTCGAACACTTTTCCCGCTTCACAAGACAAAGTGAAGGGTTCAGTTCAGAGACGGGTCGGTTCGTTCCAAACATCTTTTTTTGTACAAAATGAGTGTTTGAACTATAAAACACGATTTCCAATTTAATTTAATTTTCTTTTTTTAGACAAGTATTATTTGTTTTTGTTTTTACCTTTTCAGTGAATCACCAAATTTAAATCTTTAAAATGTCTGTGGATGTAAAGGAGGTAAAACAGACGAGGTTCCAGAAATTGAAGAAAAAGTAAGTTTTTTTGTTATGAAATGTTTTTTATTTGATTAATTAAATGACTTAATCTGCAAAAAATTTTTTAATAGTTTTTTTTTTTTTCTTAATTAATTATGTCAATCAGAGGTACTTACAATGTCGTTGTAGTATAATTCGACACTTTAAAGTATACGTACCTTGATTTCAAAACATTAATCAAGACTTATTGTAGTAGTAAAGTAATAAATTTTTTGTGTTAATTATTCACAGATTTTAAAGGCAATCCACTTATGATATATTTATTTACATAAATTGAGAAATCTATATTTGTTTCGTTCAAATATTTAACATTTTAGTTGAACAAAATATGTTCAATAAATCTATTAAATTTAGACACATTTCCAGTAATGCAGAGGAACTATAAAAAATGTATACTACTAAATTACTCATTTTTGCTCCATATAATTCCCATACATAGAACTACTATTGTATTGTGTTACTGAAAAATAATATTTTGATTAACTAAATTTTAGAACTAGGGAACCACTAATTTATATTACACATTTTTTTTTTTTTTTTTTTTCGTTTTTTCGAAAATTTATGTAAAAGTATTTTATTAAACGGGTGATTAAAAAATTGAAATTTGAAAAATTAAATAACTAGTATTGTTTAATGTATATTTGTAATACTACTGTTTACGCTTTTTAATTTATTCATTATTTATTAAAAATAATAAACTAAGTAGGAATACAAAAAAAAAGTCATATCGTAATATTAATTTAAGAAAATATTCATAAATCAGAATACTTTTTTAAAATTATTTTTGTAATTAAAAATTACCAAAAAAATCTATAATTAATATCCACCAAAGGCAAAAATATATGTTATAAATATAAAACCCACAATTCCGTCTCCTTAAATTATGATAAAGATAACATCACGATAAATGATTTCATTATTTATTAATTAATCATCCTGCATATAGCAATATTTAAAAATATAACATGTTGTTTATATATAAATAATTGTTCATATTTGAATCTAGTTTTGAAATATGGATTTAAATCATGGAAAAAAAGGACATAAGTATTCTTATTTAGATTAATTTTACCTAATGTTTATTTGTTCGTGGTGGAATAATTATTTAAATCATTTCTTATATCAGTGATTTTTAAACTTTTTCGATTACCAGAGCCCTTGCTGAAATCAAGTTTTACCTTGGCACTTACTTCGAATGCTTTCAAACATTTCATGAAATAATCAAATTTTTTTCAATTAAAAGATAAGAATAGAGTGAGTATTTAAAATCAGAAAAAATGTAATTGAATGAAATTAATTCATTATAATAATTCAAATGAATGTGTCTACTGATGACTGCATATTTATTAAATTTTTTATAAAATTGATCAATTTGTGTTCTTGACATTTCCTCCATCCATATTAATCATAACACCAGCAAAAATCCATTTGATCTTTTCATGTGCTATTAAGTAAAACGCTGTGTCAGTCAGGCATCCTGAGGTAATTTGCAGTCAAAAGATTGGTCAAAGGATTCATAATTCCGCAAATGTTTGCCAATAGAGAGTTTTTGCATACCATATTTTTATCGTCCGATATTTTTTTCTCCCTCATAGGAAATTGCGCATGTGTATCTGTAATAATGTTTCCTATGAGCATGCTCACTAGGGAGAAAAAAATATCGGACGATAAAAATACGGTATGCAAAAACTCTCTAATAAGCGGCATGATACCGAACATCATTCAAATGTATTAGAAGCCATGAAGGGATCTCATATACAAAACTATATAATGACTTTGCAGTTACATTATAAGACATTTATTTTATGAAAACATTATACGATACATTGTTAGACATTTATTTTTTTATTAATGAAGACATTTTATTTCTATCTTTCTTAGTTTTTTTTTAAACGTGTCCAAAAATACTTGATTTCTTTATATTTCTAGTATTAAATGGACCATCCATTTCGGCTAAGTGATAAATGAACAGAGGTAATAATTAAGTGGCTGACAAACAATGTTACCAAAATGATAATGACACTGAATATCTCGCCAAGCAAATAAAGTTTGTGACTGGTTAGATAATTGGCGTGAAACTCGCCAATGAGTGAGACTCGTATCTCTCTATATAATTGCCTAAATGCGAGAAATATATATAAGTAACAAACTGTAATCAATTTATTAAGTATATCAGAACATTTTTGGTCTGAAATTCATCTAATTATATTAGCTATCAAAAGAAAACAACTATACAACAAAGAAGATTTAATATTATCTACACTCATGTCCATAAATTAAAGATAATGAAGTTCAGGCAAAGAAAGAGACAGAAGCAAAACAAATTTGACTTATTTGTAAAGTCTATTTATTAAACAAAAGGTAAAGAGCAGAAAAGATGCTATATGTTTGACATAATTAATAAAAATAAGATGTGTGTGATAATTCTACAGGTGAAATTTTTATTTTAGAGTTCAATTTCTGTGTGATTCTGAATTATTCTTAATTTATGGACATGAGTGTATAAAGTTTACCTAATCATCCAGTACAAGAACTTTTTGCCCTGAATAAAACAATGGGATTCCTTTTCTACAAAAATTAAAAAAAACGGAAAAGAAATACAAATAAGTATTTTTCATTTGCTCAATGGGTTAGTTTCCACAATCAAGATACTTAACTACTTGTGTCAAATATATGACCTGGTACACTCTTGAGAAACAGATGGACACAAACACACAAAAAAAAAACACATGGAGGGTAAAAAGTTTTAAACCACATGAAAAAAAGACAACACATAAAAATCTTCAGAAAATGCATTTGACCTTTAAGGAAAGAGTGATTCGAGGGCAAAACCAGATACAAAAAAACAATTTTTTTCGTATTATTTATAAGTGTATTTATTATTATATTCAAAAACCCTATGTATATGTGTGTATGTTTCACTATATACTATATATATTTGTTTTGATTTGGATCTAGTAATTTCTCGTACAGAAATAAAATGATTCATAACGTTCTGAGGGAACTCAATTCTTAATAAAGCTATCTTCAGGATATTATAGTTGATTTCCTGTCCAACTGATTTCTCATTCTGTTGATATATATATCCGGTTATCAAGGATGAAATTTGTAAAAGAAAAGGCAAAGATGATCAAAAACTTACAATTATAAGAAATTATTGCATTCATCAAAATATGCACCCATATTTTCTATGCACTTTTGCCATTTAGACTTCAGGTTATTCAGGCCGGTGGTATAAAACCACCGAGACGAAAGTCAATGAATTCCTGAAAGACGATTTCACACTAATTTCGGAATTAAATTGTTTTCCTATTAAAAAGTTGTCCAAATTGCGGAAGATAGTGTATTTTGTGGAAGCAAGGTCTGGCGATTATGGAGTATGATGAAGAAGTTCCAATTCCAATTCCTGTAGTTTAACCACAGTCATTTCTGCAATCTATGGCCTAGCGCTATTCTATTCGTTATTCGCGAGTCAATCTGTTAACCATTCTATGCTTATTTAGCATTTTCTAGATATAAGAGGTACATTTCTCACTAGATAAATAAATTAATTCTTAAAAATTACTTCATTTGGACTACCAGCAACCCTCACGAATACACTGAAATACTGTTCTGTCCAGACAAAGTCAACTAGCTGTAGGTAGATTTATCACAACGTTCATGATCGGTCTTTTGTTCTTTGAGGAGAGTTGTGGCATATACATTAAACCTTGCACCATAACAATTACATGATATTATGATTTGCTATGTAATATTGTTCTTTCTAATTTACTGGTACATAATGAATTGGATACGGCCATTTTAATGCTCTACAGAGCTTCATCGCATATAGCAAGTCAAATGATAGAATTGCTATGGTCAATGTTTGGCACCGATTGCCTCTTGAGCAATCATAGCAGACGTGAATGATCTTCGAGATCACCAAATCTTACGTAATCCTTACCTTTATACCATGATTTACTGAAACATTAATAGCATTACTTTTCGTGGACTATGACAGCTAGATTGATAACTCGGAGTATCTGAGTTCAAAACAAGCCCAACGATGGCGATTTGAAAATTTTTGAGTCTACGTCGAAACAGGTGAATAAATTGAAAAACTTCAAATAAATTCGTTCAGTTTCGTTAATTTCGTTAAATTCGTTTTCAAATTCGCTCAGAAAGTTCAGTTTTGTTTGAGGTGGAGATGAAAAAGAAATAAACCCTCCAAATACCATTCTATGTTTGTTCGCTCAAAACCTTAAGAGACAAATTAGCATAGCAGGCTCCCTATGGAACTCTGATCATTGGTAACACTGAATGTACTGCATCTCTGCCTTTATAGAGTCGATTAACCATAATTCAAAGTGGCCGACATTCGAATACAACGTGTTTTTCCCTTCTGTTTCATTTAAATTTCAAACTTTGTTTCAATTTACCTTATAGTATATTTAAAAGTATAAAGTTTAAAAAAATGATTACGATTAGCTAAAAAATTTATAATATCAAGAGTTTATTAAACTCTACTTTTTTTATTACTTTTGTAAGGAGTATATTCTTTATAATAGCTCTAATCTGAGCCACGAGGAAGAAAGCTCATCTATTGCTCCTAATTTAAAGATTTTAACTGGAAATTCAACAACTTTATGGTAATCTGCCACGCTTACTTCGAATCAGTTTGATGAAGTGTGTGATTTCCGTAAAGTGCAAATGGGCTGTTGTGGCAATTGCTATACTTCCGCATAAACTGAATTTCGATGTAATTTGTATGAATCACAAGATAAATGATGATTGAATTTTTGAAGATAAAACATGTACAACGTACTTTGAAAAGTGCATTAAACTAGTTCAGTTTATTTCTTCTTTATATTAAATGTTTTATTAGGGTTTTTTTTACCTCACTATTTAACCATAATATTTGTCATTGGCTTACCATACTTTTAAAATTATTTCATGTTAAAGAATTTCTCAAAAATATTTTTTAATTAATGACTGTATTATAAATTAAATAAATTTTATTATAACAGAAAACTTGTAATTGCCAGATTTAGAATAATAAAGTGTATTTTAAGAAATAATGTTATTTTTAATTTAGATTTCATATTTCAAAAAATGTTTATTGAAAATGTTTTTTATGAAAATGTTTTATGGAAGTATAATTGTAGAACTTCAGAATATTTACTCTTATATATTATTATTTTTTGAATAAATAAATAAACTATTTAAAATAATATTACTTTTATCGATCTTTGAGCGACAGTTGTTGAATACATAGGATATTCAATAATTTCTCCAAAAATTTGGAAGTTCTAGATTTATGACTCTTCATAATTATAAGTTAATCAAAATTACAGAACTTTCACTTTAATCCTATAAATAATAAAAAATATTTTGAAAAAAAAAGTAAACGGAGAAATGCTAACTTTACCATTAAAAAATAATGAGAAGCAGAAATCATTTTAGGATGACATGGATGAATTAGAAACTGAAATTTGGTGTAAATTTTACCAAACCAACTTAAACATAGATGAATTTTAAACTGTTAACAGTTTAAAAAATATTTATATTTCTTCCTTTTAATCATACCGATGTGATATCTCTTGATATTTTAAAATTTTGTTACATGGGTATTAGTGCTGTCGTATGAAGATCAAAACTCATACAGCTACGAAAAGCACTTCACTTAAAAAAATTCTCTTAACGATTTCTTTTTCGTGAAAATTGATGCAACTTCTCACTTCTATTTCGTTTCAGTTAAATTCAGGGCATTTTAAAAGAATTTCGTTATGGAATTTTATTTAATTTAAAAATTATCGCACATAAAAATATCTAAAAATAATTACAAAATTTTCTAATAACAAAAGCATTTTATAAAAAATATAATTCAATTCCTCCTCTTTTATAAGTGGAATGAAAAACACAATTTGCGCTTCAATTTTCTCGTTGTAATATATGCTTTTCTTTAGTGTTATTGAAGGTATTCTACAATATATTTTTCTGAAAATCAGCGTTTAAACAAGGTAAAGCACAGAACTAAAATAGTTTATAGATTGAGATTAAAATCTGTTAGAAGGACACGAAGAGGCCCCCAGAAAATTCTTCTTAAATCTGATATATTCGGTAGTCAACACAACAACTCTAGAAACAAGTAATATGAAAAAAAATTTTTAAAGTCAATTCCTACTTTTTTTCACTACATTGTAGAAAGTCCTTTATAAATAATTTTCATTCTTTTTTTAAGTTTATCTGGCGCCATCTATTGGTAGATATATGCAATTAAAATCTAAAAAAAAACAACAATTAATTAATTAAATTTAATGAATGAATTAATATTTGAAAAAACTATGTTAACATCAAGCGTCATCCACTACAAGTTAAAAAAAATGTATTTCAACTTGAGTGGATGAATAAAAAATATTTTATGAACGATTGAAAATTTGAACAAGATATATATAGGGAGAGTGTGAGCTAATAGAAGGAATTTAAAAAATGGGGAGGGAGGAGGAGGGGGGGGGGAGTTTTATCTTGATAGAAAGTAGGCAGAAAGTATCTAAAAAACTAAAATCTTGCTATAAAAACTAAACATTCGTTTAAAGTTGAACAAGAATGAGAATTATGGTCCAAAAGCCCCTTGCAGAAATTTTGGCATAAATGACTAATCTTTTTAATTTAATAACTCACAATTAATGTCAAGGTATTCTATTACTAATATAATTTATTATATCTTACACGAAATAAATTTTCTTATATGAAATATTTCGCTTCGCATAGTTTAAAAAAAAAAAAAAAAATCCTCCCCTATCTGACTGCTATATTCAATTTTGCATTATCTCAGCTCGAAAGTGAAATGTTACACTCCCACACTATCCGTATTCAAGTCAGACCATCTATAGAGCAGACCTATATCATCTTGTGTGGAAACGATTCGTCATCATTTCAATAAACCGCTGCTATTGTTGAGAAAAATATAAAAATTTATCTCTCATTTCAGAAGGAAGCTTCAAAAAAATTAATAATAATAATAAAAACAAGTAATATAAAAAAAAAAAAAAAATTTAAGTCAATTCCTACTTTTTTTTCACTATATTGCAGAAAGTCCTTTATAAATTATTTTCATTCATTTTTTAAAGTTTATCTGGCGCCATCTATTGGTAGACATATGAAACTTAAATCTAAAAAAAAACTAAAATTAATTAATTTAATTTAATTACTCAATTAATATTTGAAGAAACTGTATTAACATCCAGTGTCATCCACTACAAGTTCAAAAAATGTATTTGAACTTGAGTGGATGAATAAAAAGTATTTTATTAACGATTGAAAATTTGAACAAGATATATATAGGGAGAGTGTGAGCTAATAGATGCAATTGAATAAAGCAGATAATAGAGGAAATTTCTCATTTCATATACACACTGATATTAGAAATTTGTATTTCATAACACTTTTTTTTTAAATCTTATACCGAAATCGTTCTAAAAATGTGTTAACACCTTCTTTGGGAATAAAATAACATCGAAATGATCACTATTTAAAAAACTTCAGAAGTGTAGCATGGTAGCTTAATAACATAACTCATTTAACAATAAGAATTGCAAATATTTTAAAAATAATTCTGTGAAATCGAAAACATGACTACTTTTTAAGATCATACTTGATTTTAATTTCGTGTCAAACGGCAACTTTCAAATCTTATTAAAAGAAATTAGAATTTTTGCAAAATGCGTATTTTCTTTTTGACAATGAATTGAAATTTAAAAAAAAAATTTTTTTTTACAGGGTCAAGATTTCAAAACTGACAAAAAGTGAAAATAAAAAAGGACAGAAAGAAATAGACAAAATCAACAAAAACTGTCATGATGTAAGTTTCTTTATAAATTTATATAAAAAGTTTCATGAAATTTTCTACTTAAAAATTTTTCAATTGCATTTTTTTTGTATGACTAATTTATTTACATCAATTTTTATTGCAGCAAAATATCGTTTGTTCTTTAAAAAATATTCTTCAAAATAATTATTTTTGATAGAGTGTCCCCATTTTGAATTTCGCTTTGAAAGAGGTAAACCGATAAGATAATTCTAGCTGTTAACAATCCAAAAACGAATTTTATAGTTGGCACACTAATTGATGAATGTTTAATGTACAACAACTAATTTTTACAATACTGATAAGCTCAAAATATTATCTTGAACATTGTAATTACTGAACTACTGAATTAATCAACTTTTTGATTTGTTCAATACTCATTGTATTGAACAAATCAAAAAGTCCCACAGTTTAATATTTTTTTCTTCTTATAATGCAAACTAGCAAAATAGACCGTGATCTTTTATGCCATAAGGGCTGCACCGATGTTACTCACTTTGCATTACCCAGGGGGCGCGTGTAACTTGATAGTAAGCTACGGATGAGGAGTAACAATGCCGCCGCAACGCTCTACGAGAGTATTAGGACCGGGACCTACGGCTTATAGTGGATTCCGAACCACTACAAACATCCATGGCAACGCCGGGATTTGAACCCGATATCTATGGTACCGAACTCCAGAGAGATAGCCATTCGGCCATCAGGCCCACCCACGGTTTTATATTTGGTGCAAGAAGAATATTTCTCGGAAAAAGGGCAGGTAATAATTCTATTGTAAGTAAAATGTTGCTATTGTTAGCGTTTCATACTTGTTCCTTGTGAAATGAGGTCGGTCATTCATTAAGTTATTCTTGTTGGAAGTCCAATAACAAGAGATTGTTTAATAAATATTTAAAGAGAATGATGTTTAAAATGTCTATATTTGGATTGAAAGAAAATTGTCCAAAGAAGAAAGAAGCAACGATACAAATGAATACAAATGCATTTTAAATGAAAAAGGGCATATCATGGGCAACATTCGATTTTCTCTTTGGCGCAGTTCTGTGTGTTTTCAGTTTTCTCTTCAAGTCAAAATGGATTTTATCTATTCTCAGAATATTCTACGGACATCTGCAATACATTTTAATTTTTAAATGAAATGTAAAACCAAAGATTCAGTACTTAGTGCATTATTATGTTTCGATTCATACTGTCATAGAGGGAAAAAAAAGTAATGCAACATTTTATAAATAATACAAGTTATAAATTCAATAAAAAGTATAATTATCTGCCCCCTTTTTATGCTACATTTTGAACTAAATTTTTATTGCAGAAGTTAAGGAGAAAATTTTATTGCAGAAGTAGATTAAGTAGATTTTATTAATGAACATGATTTCGAGATATTTTAGTGGGTTTCAAAATTAATACGACTGTTTATTAATTTCTTAAGTTATACCTCAAAAAAGTTAAAATATTTTTTTTTAATTAAAAATTTTCATTTTTATTTTCATAAATTATAGATTATTAGAATTATTATTAGAATTAAAAGTACTATAAAATATAATTTTAATGTTTTAGAAAAAATGTAGAATGAACTGCAAATTTCGATATTGTTTATTTGAAAACAATAACCAATTCAAACATAAATTTGTAATTTCTGTGGAAAATTTGAAATATTTATGTTTGAAGATTAAAAATGCAATGATGAGATTTAAATGCATCTTAAATGAATAAAGGATACTTCCTGAATAACATAAAAAAAGTACTTCATAATCAATAAAAATAATTTTCTTCATAATGTCTATGAGGTATCAGTACAAATGTATTATTAGGATACAATTATTTATTATTTTGCAGTAATGATTTTTTTTTATTATTATCATTTGTAGATTTTACAAAACTATATTAATGAACAAAATGTAATTGTTTATGAAATAAAAAGAGATTCAAAGAATCAAGGGAAAGTATTTTAATATCAGTAAATTGTTTATTATGAAAGCTATAATGCATAAGAGCTAAAAGTGATTAGGGTATTGAGTGGCGTAGTGATTAAAGTATTTAACTTCTAAATTAAGGGAACTCAATTTGAAGAAAACCGAAAGCTCCCGTATCTCGCCAATAGGTGCACATTAAATTTGTTTACCATAAAACTCCTTCTATAAAGTGAACACAGGGTGTGAATTGTTTTAATACAAGAATGAAAGTATTGTTTTAATTTTAAATGGTGACATTGATAAATATCTTTTTTAACAGTCAGCAAATTTTGTAGTCTTATGAGCTAATACACAGAAATGTAAATGCTAACATTAAGGGAGAGGGGAATTAGAATAACTTTTAACTAGCAACATGTTTACGTGTTAAATGTGAATGATCAATTTTTATGATAATGATAATCCAGTACAGAGTAGTAAAATATATCAATTCAAGTATGAAAATGATCCTTTTACAATGGTTATTTTAAAATTCTTTTGTTAAAGATGGGTTTATTAGGCAATTGATATTATCCAGTGTGCACAAAAGTTACGTCTAGATAGAAGAATTGAATGAAATTCAAGTCTTTTAGTCACCTTTCATTAAACAATTAATATAATGTTAAAGATTGGAATACTTTCAAAATATTTCAGAAAAGATTAAGAAAAGAAACATTGCAATTGATATACAATTCTAATATAACAATAAATTAGTAAATTAAACGAAATCGTTTGTTAATTTATTGCTGTATTTTTGCTAATAAAGTGATAGGGTATAGTATTACAAATTACCTTTAGCTGCAACCATACCTACGCACATATTTATGTCTGTTTGTTTTCGGTTTCCAGTCGTTTGTTGTTGTACGGCTATGTCACCTTTGTGAATTGCAGTTTTTTGCTAAATTTTAGCAATAATTTAAATGGCTTCAAGTGATAGTGAAGATGAGGTAATGTTGAATAAAGCTAAATAATTTTTTTTAAATTGTACTTCATATAAAGTTTAAAATGAATAATTATTTTAATTTTTATATATAAAAAATCGATATGTTCATATCTTTATAGGAACATCTGTTTTTATCATTGTCTAGAAATTTTAAATACGATGGCCTCTTTATTTTTCCAGAAATATAAATACATTTTTGTATGTTAATCAGAAATCAGATACTTACAATGTCAATTATAAAATAACTTAATGATAGAATAGTGCTAAAACATTTATGCTGACATTTGTATTTTCATGAAATTATTAATGCGTATTTTAATGAATGTTAAAAGAAAATCTATATATAAATTTAATTGATTTTTATCATTTTTTTAAAACTATGCTGTAATTTATTATATAATTCTGATGTGTTTGTTACATTTACTCAATGAAAACATAAATTATATTTAAATTGGTATCTGTATAGTTTGTTAGAGTATAATTGTTTTGTATTGGATTGCAAGGTATAAATATTATAAATAAATATATATTTTTTAATATAATACTGCAAAGTGCAGCTGCCTAGAAAGTTCAGAAAATTTATATTTTAATTAATTAATAAAATTATTTCTTAAAAACAATTGATTTTTTTTCTCAATTATATCATGAAATTTTTTCTGAAAAGATAATTTTTTACTTTTTAATACATAAATTTTGTTATAAATATGCCTAAAATGTTGAAAAAAATGTCCCCTTGATCTCTAAAATTGTATACTGTATCTAAAATTAAAAATCATATTTTTAATTCATGCTGTTTACTTGTACATAATACTCATTGACATTTATAATTTGATTTTAACAAGTGTAATTTGCCTAACATTTTCCTTAATTTTAACAAGTTTTGAATAATATTATATAATATACTTGATATATTTTAATAAAATTATATAATATAATAATATACTTGGATATTTTTAAAGAAAAATGAAGCATCATATTTTAAGTTCTATTAAAAAATATTTTATAATTATTTAAATAATATGTAAATTCATTTTATTATGGAAGAAAAATATTTTTTTTTACCTTATAATATTTTTCTTGCAGCCTTTTGAGGATGCCTTAGATGGCTTGCATATGTAAGTAGATTTTTTTACCGTTTTAAATTGTGTGTAAAATTACTTTCAATTATTATTTTTTTTGTAAGATATTAGTTATAAATTAACTCTTCAAGTCTTCAAAATATTTTAGACTTCATAAAAATGGGCCCTCTTGTTTGAAAACTATTTCTAACTGCATTTTTAAGTTAATAAATGCTTATTATTAATATGATTTAAATATATTACAATTTATGTATTTAAAATAATTAATATTCATTTAGTGATGGATTGCCTAGTTTGGATGAGTCAATCAAAGAAGCAAAATTATCTTTGGATTTATTCTTGCAGAATAAATTTGCTGCAGCTCTTGACAGTTTGGTACCATGGTAAGGATTTTATTTTTTATGGTGCCACTTGTTAATTAAATAATTTGAAAATATTTAATAACATAGTAATAGTTGAAAATTTTTAGCTAAAATGGAAAAATGTAACAAAGAAATTTTATTTAAACCAGATGATTTTTTGATTTTGTAAATATTTCAAAAGGATTTTTTTTTTTAAATTTTGTAAAAGTTTGGAATTGATTAAACAACAGTATTTTATTTTCCTTTATATATATTCTATTAGTAAAATAAAATAATGTATGGGTGTCATAATATACTGTACTTGATAGTTTTCATTGGTTTGATATCTAATTACTTAGTGTATCTTTATAAGAATAAATTTAAAAATGTAAGAAAAAGGAAACAATTTAAGAATTAGAATGCTTAAAGATTTTAATGGTATCTTAAGGGATAATCATATTGTTTCTTTGGTACATTTTATTATTATTAGTCTTTTTTTTTTTTCTTGTTATCTACTTCTATCATTCTATTATTATTATTATTTTAATTCTATTCATTCTCAAAGGAATTGCATTCACCATTAATGGGCATTTGCATATTTTACTCTATTGCTTTCAAATAAAAGGTATTCATGTTATATTTAATTAAAATCCACATTTCTTTAGGTCACACATCAGTTCTTATCATGCCTTAGGAAAAGGCACAATGCTTTTTATGCAAGCACTTTTAACCATGGAATCAGTAAGTATTTATTTCCTAAAGAATAGAATAATATTTTTTTTCTTTTTTTGCCAAAAATAAAAATAATAATAATAATAATAATTAAAAAAATAATAAATAAATAAAATAAAAAATCAATTTTAGATAAGTTGACTTTAGATAAATATAATTTTAGCTATAATATTTACCTCAATCATATATAAATGAAAATTTTAAAATTTAGATTTTTTAATAAATTATTTTGTTTTTTTATATTTATTAATATTATCCGGTTACAAAGTTATATCAATATTAATTACATATTCATTTAATTATTATTGATTAAGTATCAAGTTCAATTTCCTCTATGTAGTTTTAAAATTTAAAAATTTATTACATACTTATCAAATTATTTTTCTACATTACTTTAAAAATGTAATTTTGTTGAAAATGTAAGATTGTTGAAATATATTATGTTAATAGAATTAACATAATATTTTTCAACAATCTTCTTGAATAAGTAAGTTTGTATAAATGTATATCACATGGATTTACTATTAGTATTATTGAAAGTTATTTTAGTGGGATTTCTAGAAAATTATTGATGAGTGAAAGTTTGAATAAAGAAAATATAATGAATAATATTAAATTAAGGAATAATGAATTTAAAAGACAAACATACACACTCACATATATGAGCAGAACTAACAAAAAGAGTTTTAATTATAACAAAATTCTAGATTTGTGCAAGATTTATTAGATGTACTGTAAACTATTTAAAAGATAAATACATATGGGTTTTCAGGAATGAAAAATCCTTTAATGCATTAAAAAAGTTGCAGAAATAATAATAGCTATAATGCTTAAATTTTCTTTTATATCAATTTAGAAAGAAATCGAAAAAGCAGCAGAAGCTTTGAAACAAGCTGTGGATGTTTGCCAGAGGAAACGTAAAAAACATACCATGTCTAGAGTAATTAAAAGACCAGATTATAACTTATACACTGAAGGTATAATTTTTTATTTTAATATTTATTATATTAAGTAAACTTATTTTTAAACAACTTTTATATTAAATTATGTATAAATTAATATAAAATTGTCTAGATTAATTGAATCAACTATATATTAATGATTTTTTTGTTGTGTGTGTGTGCGAGTTCCACTTCCTAAAGTTTGTTTCTTTGATTATGCAGAGGAAGTACATGCTGAACTGTGCTATGCTGAATGCTTGCTATTAACAGCAGTTTTGACTTTTGTTGAAGACCAAAGTTTAGTAAACTTTGTACGTGGTAGTCTCAGGATTAGAACTTGCTATCATTCTTATAAGTAAGTCGTTGTCATTTTTTGTGTGTGAATATTTTTTACCATGTACATTGTAAATGTCTTAACAATTTAAATTTATGCTAATTTGTAAGATTTAAGACATGCATTTTTTAATAGACTGACCTGCAAGTGAGTAATTGGGTGTCAATAGTAAGAGCACCAGACGTTTTGCTAAATTGTGATGTATGAAAATTAGTATCACTATTGTAATTAAATCAGTGAAGTGCACTAGAATTTTTAAGTGATTACATATTATGTAAATCACAAAAACATTTGATAAGAAATTAACTATATATTCATAATATGAAAATAAATTTAAATATTTTAAAACAGTATTTTATTTTTTTTACATCTAATATGAATAGCATTACTGTTATTCTGTTATGAATCCAATGTATGAAATTTACTTTATTTCAGTTTACAATTCTTCATATTATAATAAAAATAAATTATTACTGAAGAAAAAAAAACTTATGTAATGATTCATTATTAGGGCAGAGCTTAAATTTTTTTCCCACTTGCACAGAAAAGTTATGGAATGATTTCAAGAAAATTTAACAATTTTAAAAAATAATTGCTAAATTCACTGGGAATTCAATACACATTGAAATAATTTATTAAATTTTAATTCAAGAAGTCTTACTATAAATTGGAAACTTTAGATAGCATTATGATTATTTCTACAATTTCAAAATGCTCTAATGCCATTTTGTTTATTTAGAAGACCTATCAATATGTATTTAAACTTCAACATCTTTTTTCCTTTTCAGAGAATGCATGCATATCTTAGAAACCAGACGATGGGGTAATGAACTTCGTAAGAAACATTTTGAAAGTGGTGTTCGTATGGGTGTTGGTACATTTAATTTGGTAATTATTTTTTTCCTATTTATGTTTGCAGAAGTGAAAGTACATGTTACAGCAAATAATCATTAAATATATTGTATTTACAACCATATAAGAAGCCATATTATGCTTATGTACATATTAATATAGTGTTGTTACTCATGATATAACATTTATAATTCATGCATTTTTTAACTAGATAACATTTAATTTCCGTCTGATAAATAAGGAGGTTCAATGATTGATTGATTGATTGATTGATTAAGGAGTTGATGATTGATTGATTCAATGGTGATTGGAGGTTCAAAGATTGTTCAAGGATGATATCATTTTATATTTGTACACAACATATTTGTTATTATATTTTTAATCATTAAACAAATTGGAGTTGCAAAATTATGATTTGATTTTTCTAAATTGTTATGCAATGTATGAAGGAAGCTTAGGAAAACAGAATTCTAATTTTAACATATTCTGTAGAGTGTGTATTTTTTTTCCATCTTATTAATTCAATTATTTTATTAATTATTTTTTTCATTTTTATCATTCATTTATTATTTTTTAAATGTAGTAGGTTTTATGATGTTATTTTAATATCTATGACATGAATATTTGTGTTTAATCTTTAGAGAGATAAGTTTTGTTTTTACATGTTTGATACATTTTAAACAACCATATTTTACTTTTTTTTTTAGATGTTATCACAGCTGCCAAGTAGAGTTTTGAAGCTTTTAGAGTTTATAGGATTTTCAGGCAATCGAGTAAGTTTAATCACTTTGGTTTTACTTAAAATTTACGCGATTTATTTTAAATTAAAAGGGTAATATATAGAAATGTCTATATTACAATGTTAAAAAAAATTGTATTGAGTGACAAAAAGATTATTAATATTTTGTACTGAAAAGAGTATTAATATGATTTTATTGCAAATATAAATATCTTTAAATAGTAATTATAGTTTTAAGAAAGTTTTCCTAATTTATTCAAATAATTTTGTGTTATTTAAAAAATTTTCAGAAGATTAATGCTTTTGGTATAAAAATTATAAAATAGTATGCATTATAATTATAAAATGTATAAATAAACCTCTTTGATTGCATTTATTTTTATACTTATATTTTTATGTTTGCAAACAAATTTCTTTTTTTAATAATATAATATAGTAACATATTATTGTATGATTTTATATTAACTTATTTTTCTTTGATTATTTTAATTTATGGAAAAATTAATCTCTCAACAAATGAGTAATTTTCCTTTATTTATGTCTAAAAGTTTATTTATAAATCTTTATTAATATTTAAATTTTTATTCATTTTATTCAAATGCCTAGAAAGGCAAATTAAAATAGTAAATGTCTTATTTAAAAGTCTTTGTTCAATGATATATTATTTAAAAAAAATTGATTTTATAAAATTTTAATAGCAACTGGGTCTAAAAGAGCTTGATGCTGGTTTTGCTATGAAAGAAAGTTTGCGTTCACCACTCTGTGCATTGATTCTCGTGACATTCCATACACTTGTAACATATATTTTTGGTGAGTAATATGTTATTCACATAATTTATGTTTTTAAACAATTTAGCATATATTTTATGATTTGCTTTTTTTAATAAAAAGTACTCTATCTGAGTGCAAGATGGCGATTTCCCCATTTGTGAGGTCTTCTGTTAAACATTTCTTGACAGAATTATCTCTCACCATTGCACATTTCCATGGTCACCAAGATCTCCCGATCTCACTCCAATTGATTTCTGGCTTTTATTAATCAACCTGTTTATATGGCTGAAGCTAAAAATCTGTAGAAAAGGAAATATATTACCAGAAAAAAAAAAAAAAAAAAACTAAAATGGTAAAATAGAATCAAGATAGCTTTTACTTAACTGTACTCAAAAAAAGAATTAAGAATATAATTATTATTTGTTTCTCAATCTTAGAAATTTTTATATTAATTTAAAATAAATTCATTTATATAAGGAATAATGTACTTAATATGTCAGCTTAAAATTTCTTATACATTTTTTTGTCACAATTTTTACACTGATACTTTATTATTATTTAATTTCATATTAATATTCTATTTGCTTACCATAGATACATATACTAAATGAATTTCATCATTTTTTTTTCTTTTCAACTTTTAGATGTGCTATAAAAGAATTATTTATTTTAAATTCTTGTAGTTTTTGAATAATATATATAATTTAATATGTATTCAGACAAATATTGAAAACCTAATCAACCATTTAAATAAAAGATTAACAATGTTATTTTTAAAAATATTTTTTGAAATGCTCAATATAATAAGTTTTTATTAAATATTTCAATGTTTATTGAAGGCTGTGGTGATGGAGATATTGATGCTTCAGAAATAATTGTGAATGACATGCTTGTAAGATATCCTGAGGTAAGTTTCTGAATTTTTATAATAAGAAACATTTTTGCTACTAAATAAAAAAAGTTATTTGAAACAAAATTATTTATTTTAATATAATAATTAATATATTTCTGGATTTTATTATTTATAAAATTTAAGCATGTTTTTTTTACTGAACAATCTCAAAAGAACGTAAAATAAAAAAATAGTTTAAAAAGGATATGGACTATTTTTTAAAAAGCATAATTATTCTTTCTTGGTTGTATTTATTTATTTTTAAGAGCTACATAAAAATTATCAGTGAAAATAATATTTTCTTAACTGTAAGTTAATTGTGTCTATTTATGTTGTATCAAGTTCAGCCAATCACAAGTTCTGTTGGTACCACTATAATTTTGGCAGAAACGCCAAAAAGTGCATTCAATCTTAGGAATTCAGTAAATCTAAAGAGCATCATCCTCGAAAAAACCAAATGGCTTGTCGCTTGAGAAAACCAATGACTATAGTCTTCCTCTGCAAAAATCAAATCATAAAAGTGTTCAATAGATACACGAGTGGTGATGTTTCTTAATCCCACTATCTAACTCAAATAAGTGAACTAATTCAAAATTTAAAATTTATACAATAAATTCGATCATCATCATAATTGGCACAACAGCCCATTGTGGGCCAAGGCTGTCTACCTACTGATAGATTTCAAGACGAGAGATGTTTTTTCCTTTTTTACAGGGTAGGGTTGTCAGCCCTGCGCCCAACACCCGACAGTCATATGAGACCGGGACCTACGGTTTAAAGTGGATTCTGAACCACTACAAACATCCATGGCACCGCCGGGATTCGAAAGCGAAACCTGTGGGACCGAGTGTCAGAGCGCTAGCCATTCGGCCATTCAGGCCCACGATAAATTCGTTACCAATTAAAAATTACGGAACTCAGTTAAGTTCGATCTTCGTTTGAGAAGAAAGTTCGACTGACAATTTTTAGTTGCCATGTTTCAAAATCTATCAGTAGCACTGATTTTTTGCAGAACTAGAATCCTCTGGTTGATTTAAAATAAAAACGTTTATCAATCCCTTAATTTTTATGTATTCACTAGTTAAATTAATGAGATATCCATCATCGTATTTAACTCCACTCAATTTCAGTCATCTTGATCAAAACATCCTTCCTCTTTTAGAACTCAAATGCAACACATCAGAAAATTTTGAACTAAAGAAAAGATAAGTCAAACACATTATCTCTCATTTAATAGTGACAAAGAGGACACAAATCGTTTCTAAAATTCGTAGATTACCTCGTGGTAAATTAAAAATTGCAAAGGCTGATTCGAGTACATGCTAGAAGACAGCATTTGTCATTTACTATCTTACTCGGTGGGAGAGTGATGTGTTTGCTTAATCCTGACGTCCAGCTGACAAGCCTTCAATCGATTATTTTCTGCATTGCATTCCAAGCTAAAAATTACTAAACTTGTTACGGCAGAATCTCGCTGTTCAGTTCATTCGTTGGGAAGTAAACGTTAAATCATAGCTTGCTTTATTGCTGGGATAATTTATTTGTATATTTGCAAATATTCATTACTCTAAAATAAATGCTGCGATATGGATATGGATGTTATTTCGTCGTACAATCTTTCTTCCCATATTGTATATAATCCAGCTACCATAACTTAAATAAATTTATGAGCTATTTTTGTGCAAGAAATTAATAAAAAACTTTGTTATTACTGTTGAAGTAAACTGTTATACACTGAAGTGACAAAAGTCATGGGATACCTCTTGATATCGTGTCGGCCCTCCTTTCGCCCGGCGAAGTGCAGCAACTCGACGTGGCATGGACGCAACAAGTCGTTGGAAGTCTTCTGCAGGAATATTGAGCCATGCTGTCTCGATAGACGTCCATAATTGTGAAAGCGTTGATGGTGCAGGATTTTGGGCACGAACAGACCTCTCGATGATGTCCCATAAATGCTCGATGGGTTTCATGTCGGGCGATCTAGGTGGCCAGATCATTCGTTGGAATAGTTCAGAATGTTCTTCAAACCAATCGCGAACAGTTGTGGCCCGGTGACATGGCGTATTGTCATCCATAAAAATCCCATCGTTGTTTGGGTACATGAAGTCCATGAATGGCTGCAAGTGATCTCCAAGTAGCTGAACATAAGCATTTCCAGTCAATGTTCGGTCCAGTCGCACCAGAGGACCAAGTCCATGCCATGAAAAAACAGCCCACACCATTACGGAGCCACGACCAGCTTGAACAGTGCCTTGCTGACAGTTTGGGTCCATGGCTTCGTGGGGTCTGCGCCACACTCGAACCCTACCATCAGCTCTTACCAACTGAAATCGTGACTCTTCGGACCAGGCCACGGTTTTCCATTCATCTAGGGACCAACCGATATGCTCACGTGCAAGTAAAAGCGACTCGAGTGCACTGTCAGTAAAGGCACTCGAGTCGGTCTTCTGCTGGAATAGCCCAAGAAAGCCGAATTTCTCCGCACAGTTCTAACAGACAAGTCCCTTGTACGTCCCACATTGATTTCTGCGGTTATTTGACGCAGTGTTGCTTGTCTGTTAGAATTTACGACTCTTTGCAGACGTCGCCGGTCTCGGTCGTTAAGTGCAGGCGGTCGACCACTGCGCTGTCCATGGTGGGATGTTATGCCTGAAATTTCATACTCTTGACACAGTGGATCTGGGAATGTTGAATTCCCTAACGATTTCCGAAATGGCATGACCCATGCGTCTAGCTCCAGCTAGCATTCCGCGTTCAAAGTCTGTTAATTCCCGTCGTGCGGTCATCATCACGTCAAAACCTCTTCACCTGAATAACTTGAACAGAAATGAAAGCTCTGCGAAAGCACTGCGCATTTATACCTGTTCTACGCGATGCTACTGCCATCTGAAAATTTGCATATTGCTATCCCATGACTTTTGTCACTTCAGTGTATTTCATTGCATATTATATACTAAACTTAGAGTTTAATTTAATAATTTGAACATACCATAGTATCATCTGCTTATAAAGGCAGGTAGTTAGTTAAATAGCCCCATTAAAAACAGGCCATTGTATATAATCTGTAACCTTTCTTCCTCTGAAGTTTTCAATAAAATTAATTTAAAAAAAATTACATCTAAAAAAGGATTTTTTTTTCTATTATAATTTATGACATCAGTCTCAGAGAAAAATAAACAGCTATTATTTTTTCAGTTGCAAGTAAGATATTTTTAGTGACTGCAGAAAAGGGAATGTAGACCTAAATTTACAAAAAAAGTCATTTCTTTTTACGTTATTGTAAGGAATCATACATGAAATATTTGTTTATTTTTTGTTTTATTTTCCTGAAATATGTCTGATATACACTTTTTTCGGTTTTAGTCTTAGTTTTTATATGTAATCTTATTTTTCCTGTTTTTATCATAGACCTAGTACATGTCCCGAAATTCCAGAAAAAATAAGAAAAACACCCTAAAATTCATTAATTCGACCTGAAATTCCAGAAATTTTGAGTGTTTTACAAAATTTTTTGGATTGTATCGCAGGATTAGACAAATGTGAACGAGCTAATCAAGTCTACTATCACTAATTTCAAAAATTATAGTACATCTTCTACAAGATGTTGGTGATCATTTGTTTGTGTGACATATTGAAAATAGATGGCTGACTCTGGGTCCAGCATGTGAAAGAATACTTGAACAACATGATCTTTTAAAGAAATATTTTTTAGAATTTTTACCTAAATCAACATTAACTTAGCATTTAACTTATCATTAACATTTCTTACAGAAAAAAAAAAAAAAAAAAAAAAAAAATATGCATGAACTAGAAGAAAACAAAAACTAAACTAGAAAACTAAACTTCAATTAAAAACATTTTACTATTTATGAACAAGTAAAGTGTTTCTTTGCCTTTTTTAAAAAATCAATTTTTCCCCGTTTAGGCAGCTTTGTTTATATTTCTTTCTGGTCGTATAAAGCAATTGCGAGGACAAATTGATGATGTAAGTTTAATTTTTATATATTTTATTTTTTTTAAATTTCATATTTATTTTAGTTTAGGCATGAATGTATCATTATTATTTTTATTATTTGAAATGGAATGATGTTTTTCTTATTAATTTAATATATATACATAGCTGTTCCAATTTTTAAAAATATGTGTTTTAGAGTATTTAAGTTCTTTCTTATTTGTACTTTTAATTGTATTCTAGCAAATAATAATTTAAATTGATAATTTTGATGGATTTTTTATTGATTTTTGTTTTATTAAAGGGGTGAAATTCTCTTAATAAGAATACAGTTGACCATGTACTATTTTTAAATGCGTTATATAGATCTACTTATTAAACAAAAGTATTTAATATAATTTTAAGAAATAATGGGTACTTGATTTGTTGTGTACATTGCAAATTTATGTGTAGTTAAAATATAACAACTATTCATATTCATATTTTCGAAATGAAAAATGTTTTATTATTTTTAGGCTATTTCAACATATCAACTCTCCATTAATGTACAACAAGAATGGAAGCAATTCCATTACCTCTGTTACTGGGAGCTCCTTTGGTGTCATTGGTAGTGCCAAATAATTTGTTTTTATAATTATTCAATTTTTGCATGTCCATTTTTATTGTCTTATATTTTATTTTAGAAGAACTTTGTTTAAAAATATTATTCTGAATATCAACTAAGTTAATTACTTAATTTTTACATATTAATATTTTAGCAAAATAGAATCATAACTTTATTCTTTAAACAGTTATATTAAAACAGAGTTATTTTCGTTAATAGATATTTGCTCTACAGAATTACAGTTACAATAATAGCTAAGTTAAAGATATCTGTTGATAAATTGATTTATCAAGATTTGGAAAACGTTCAAAGATAGAAATACTACAATGCTTGAAGTTCTTATTTCATCATTTTGTTATAACATGAATATAACATATTATTAACCCATTCAGCAGCCCGGAAAAAAACATAGAATGTTTGCTGTCCTGTCATCAGTCTAAAGTGGTCATTTTAACTCATTGCCATTTTGGAAAATTACTCCCTAACGAAAATTAACCCATGTATTCTGCTCTTATGGCAAGGAGCCTAATCTGATATGATATGGATTGTCTGCAGTAAAAATGACTATGAGGTTAAGAATTTATTTCTGCTTCCATTTCTTCCCTTTTTCATTTTTGGGTATTGGAGTAGCTGCAATTTTTAGATGCCTTAATATAGTTTTCAATTATTAGTTTTTATGTATTATTTTTTTAGCATTGTTAAGTTCTGAGAAATGAACTACTTGACGAGATTCAGAAAAATTGCCACAACGCTTTAAGAGGACAAAAGAAGAATTTTGATTTCAAATCGGAGGAGATAATTTGAGTAGTATAATTGGAAAACATTGTGCCCTCTCCCCCCGAATGGATTAAGAAACTAGTTTATTTTTCCAGACAAATAAAATTTAACAAAGAATTCAAATTGTAAGTGCACATTTCTTAAATTGCAATTACAATTTCACAAAAAAATTTTTATAATACAAATTAATGTAATATGAAAAAAAGAAATAGCACAAAAATAGAGTGAATTCTAAATATTCTAGAAAAGTTATTAAGAAATTTAACAAAAAAATATGTTTAATTATAAAAATTGTTCACCAAATGTAACTGGAAGGGAATTTTCTTCACTTCTTAAATGTTTAGAAAAACAGCAAAAAGTAAGGTATTATAGGTAGATATTTATTACTTCTTGAGCTACATTTAAACAAAATCTTGTTGTAGGCATGCCATGTTATATTGAGGTTAACTTTTCCTTCTATTTTTTAGTTTTAAATGTGATTGGCTTGAAGCTTCTAAATGTTCTGACATATTGAGGACTGAATGTAAGTGGTCTCCTGCTATATACACCTATGTCCATGCATCTATTTTATATATGATGATGGTTGAAGGCCATCCAGAACTAAAAGATACCATCACCGAACTTATGGCGTAAGTTATCAATTCCTTGTTTTTATTCTGTTAGGTTAATTTTCTTCTAAATTTCACTTTAATGGCTGAATTTATTCAAGAAATCTTTAATTAAATAATCATCATAATAAATATAATATATTAATGTTAAATTAATATACGGAACATTTTTATTTCTAATATTATTTAAATTTTGTATGAAACATAAAAGTTTAATAATGATATATAAACTTTTGAATTTTTTTTTGGTTCCTTCAAGGAACAATATGAACAAATATGCAGATCTTCAAAGTTCTCTTATTAGTAATCAATTTCAGTTCTTTCTCTGTTTATGTGTCCTTAAGAAACTTAATGAATTTTAAAACTCAAACCAAAATTTAAACAGTTTTTTTTAACAAAAACACCCCCAAAAAACATATAAAATTGAAAAAATTGTATTATCTAATTGGGACACAAATCAATGAAAATTGATAATAATAGGAACAAAATCTTAACAATGAGATGTACTTGATGTTGGATGAACCTAAACAAAAGATAATAATAGTTCCAAAATTTCAAACTGATTGTACTTTTTATAAATGCAGATGCATTGTCGCAGAAATTAAAGTTTTTTTTTTTACATATATAACAAATGTAAACTTTGCATATATATTAAAAAAATCATTAACTCTCATTTAGATCAATAATTTTCTTAATGATTCTTTGATTGCATTTCTTAACATTTTTTGATTTTATTCAATCACTACATTATGTACATTATTTTTATGTTAAAATTGGTTTTTCATAGCTAATGATTTAGCACAGTTTGACCAAATGTGGCCCTTGTGCTATAAAATGCAATCTAAGCTGTCAGTCAAATAGTTCTGTATAAGATTATTTTGCAAAATATTACTTATTTTTTATTTAGTCATAATTATTTGGATACCTAATAAAATTTAATATCCATCCCAATTTAAACATGATAGCCATGAGTTTTATTTTTGATTAGGAATATTAAAACTTTTGTTTTGAATGAAAAATTAATAGTCTTGTATTATATTATCATAATAAAGGTAATGTTAAGGTTTATTTTAATATTTAATTGAATTTGTGATGAATTAAAAGAAACATTGATACGATTTTAATTAATTTAATATTTTATACATTTTATTATAATTTTTATAATTTATATTTTCTTCCAATAAAATTTTTTTTCTGTGAAGTTATACTTATTATGGAGCTATAAATAATTTGTAATTTAATTTGACATTAAAGATTTAAAGAAAAGAGAATTTCTATAATTAATTTTAAAATACACAAAAACTCAAAAATTATTACTTTATTTGTAAATTATGTATTAAATTTTTAATTAATTTATGAGTTAATAATGTTAAAAATCAAGAGTTTATTTTTAAAAAGAAATATTAAAACTTTTGTTGTGAATGAAAAATTAACTTAAATTGATGTTGAGATTTACACATGCCAATTTGCTGCTATATCTTGAATTTTCCAAGCGGGGATGCATAGAAGAAAAGAAATATTTAGATATAAAAAAATGGCTATGGAATACAAACTCATAACCCATTATGAAATTGAAAAATATTTACAATGGGCAAACTTTCCACTTGTCCTCCTACTAAAGAAATGATAGAGCTTCCCAAGGAAAACTCTATAAACACTCAAAACAAATTAATATCCTAAAAGCTTGTACCTGAATATCGTTAGCAAAACAAATAAAGTTTCGAATAAAAAAATCTTGGCTTGAAAAAAAAATATGACCTTCGTCATCTACTTTCAAATAACTAGAAAAATAATAAATTATGATTGATCATTTGAGTGGAAAAAAGAAAAAAACATTTCTAGACCATTATCAAACTAAAGAGAGATCTTGGAAAGTAAAATAAATAAATATATATGACAGAAAGATTTCATTTTTCATTTAACGTGTTATAGGAATTATAACATTGTTTTAGTTTTATGCTGCTCGTCATCAGTTGAATAAAAATTCCAGGAAAAAGATACTTTGTAGCCAAAATTGTTCTGTAATTTGTTTCTGTGATCTGCATATTGTTTGCATTGAAATAAGATGTGCTTGATCTTTTCCAGATCGTCACAGTATGAACATATTAAGAAATCATTAATCTGAATCTGCAGAGTTTGACTTCCGTTGGATACGATTTGGTGCGAAAACGAGAAAGCATAACAATTGTCTTCCTATTCAAATATTACAAACTGTGTTTATATACCATTTTAGGCAAAAATGATTTTTTCTTTACAATGATGTTCAAAAAGATTTTTAACTATGTAACTGTTTACTTTGGAAACTAAGACCATGAAAGTTAATGGTGATTTTAGGATGTAGAAAGAAAATAGAAAGGATAGAATTTGGTTTAAATAAACGCAACCAACTGTGCCATAGACTACTAACCTCCTACGAAAAATGTATATTCTTGTTTATTAAGATATTGTCATTGTTTATCATAATCTTTAGTTGAGGCTATGAGAAATTAAAAAAAACTTTGATATAATTTTCAACTCTAAATATTACTTTAGTCTCATTGTTATTATTATTTTAATCTTGAAATTTTATTGTATGCTTTGAATATTTAGTAAATTAAAAATTTCGAAATACTTTCAAACATGTGTAATTCATTTTCTTATGTGTTGAAATATGTTTGTTTCTAATAGAAAAGTACCAAGTCTGAAACAACGTTTAGCCGGCAAATCAATTCCTCTGGAAAAATATGTTGTTAGAAAATCTAATAAGTTTGCTTCTCAAGAGGGCCGACTCATAGTTCCAACATTGGTGAGATTTATGAATTTTATTTTTCATTTATTTGTTTTCATGATTGGTTTTATATATAGTTTATTGGTCACTTTATTCATAAGCATACTGTTTATAGAAATTACTTAAAAGATTTTTTTTTAATCTTATCAAATTTCAAATTGTAAAATGAAAACTAATCCTTCACACATAATAATTGTAATTAACAAAAATTGATTCCTTACATAATTTGTATAAAAAATTGCACTCTTTACAAATTCCCAATTCTAACAATTAAAAAAATACAGTGTTTTTTTTCAAAATTTTTAAAAAAGAACCTTTTATAAAATATTCAAAGAGCTGCCCCCTACCTAAAAAAAAAACGTTTTTTTTTTTTTAGAGTTTTCATAGATACATATTTATTTTTATTATTTAAAACTGTTTGATTTAATATTTAGAAATATTTTTTTTAATTCATTTTCGAAAAATTTGTAAAAATAGTTGATAATTTACAAAAAATGAGTGAAAAACTGTTGATAATTGTCAAAAACGAATAAATTCTTCATATGCATTAATTTTTCTATTGTAAGAAGCTTATTATTACATTCTTTTGTTGATGATTAAAATTTTTTTTTAAAAGTTCAGAATTTTAATAAAGAAATATGTAAATAAAAAATTCTTTGTAGGGTTTTTTTTTACGTAGACACCAAACCTTAATTTTTTAATTAAAACACTTCATTATTTTCATTCTAAAACTTGGTAAATTATTCAGCAAAAATTTTATTTGTAGGAACTACTTTATATTTGGAACAGTTTTCCAATGATTGCAAAATCACGTGAGCTTACTGAAAACATTCTTTGTAGAGTAAACAACGAATTTTCTTCTCTGGAAGATGCCAAAGGTAATTAAATATTAATATTTCTTTAAATATTTGAGGGAATATATCTTAAAATTAAGTATAATATAGTATGATGCTTTCTATGTATATTTATGTTGCTATTATGTATATTTCTTTATATATGTATGTTTCAGATTGGGATAAATAAGTTGAGAATATAAGGTTTTGGTGACATAAGTGGCTCATAGTTTTTTTACAGGGATTATAGTTTTATTGTTTCATAAATTTAATTGTGCAGAATTGTTCTTTAAGGATTTTGATAAAAACAATAGTCATCGTAGTTAACATATGAAATCTTATAATTTCTATAATTTTCTGTAGATTTTTATCTATGTATTTTATGTTTAGTTCTTAAAATTCTTAAATGTAAATCACAGGCAACTTCATATTATCAATGAAATCTAATGTTTAAAACTTATCGTCTAAAAATATTTTTTCTAAAGATAATAAATTTTTAACAGATGTATAATAATCCAACTAGTATGGATTTTCCATAGTTACTATGGAAAGTAACAGGCATTTTAGATTAATTACATACAACTGGAGAAGAATTAATATTTTATAGAAATTTAAAAAGCAATTTTTATTTATTACTTTTATTATTAATCTTATTTATTACTTTTGTATTATTAAAAAACTTCCATTCAATTTTGAGGGAATAGTACCATACATCATGAAAAATAGAGAATGTTATGCATTTTTTTTTAATTATTAGGAAAATGACATTCAGTCCTATTCAAACAAGTTAAACAAATAAATATAATTGTAGTAGCCATAATACTATGGATGAAAATGGCTACTATCACATTTTTCCTTTATTATCATAAGCAATTGTTAACTTATAAAGTCTTTAATTAAAGAAAGATGAAAGTTAAATTATAAGTTTTAAATATTGTATCTTTTAGTTTTATCTTGAAATTGATTCTTATATCAGACAAAGCTTTCGGTTTGTTTTATTTTTACTTATTGTACTCCCATAAAATATTTTCATTATGTACTTCTTTGTTCACATGCAAAAAATTGTTTCTTCTGGTATTCATTTCAGTTTTTGCCATAATGTAATTTGCCATTTTCTATTGTATAATATTTTATGTTTTCACATCCCGTTTTTGTCATTATTATGATATTAAAAGCCACAATGAAGGTTTGTCAAATTGTTACTCTGTTTTATAATTTCAACTATGAGTACTTAAATGGAACTTTAAGGTACATCAAGCAAAACATGAGTAACTACAAATTTTTAAGATGTGTGTTTTTCTTTTTAAAACTTTCAAATGTATAAATATGGCTAGTATAGATTATAAGCAGAATTCTTGGTAATCTATATTTGTACAATGATTTTTTTAAAAATAAATACTGTTATATATTTTTTAATAAATTTGTTCCCCTTTGAATTTATGCCAAGAAATTGTCAATAAATAATCTATGAAAGAATTACTGTTTCTTATAAAAAATGTATGTACAAAATATAAAATTAAATTTTGGCTTTAAAATTACAATTGGCAATTGTCTTGCTAAATTTTTTGAGTTATATTTGATTTTTATACTTTTGTAAGATTTTTATACTTATGATTTTCTTACTTGGGCTTTTTGTATTTCTGTAGTGTTGTTTGGAATACTCTTTTTGTAGATTTTTTTGCATAACTGTATTTAATTAAATTTATTATTATTTAGAGCATTTTTAAACTTTCGATTTTAATTAGAAATAATTAACTTTTGTGGATTACTGTTTTTTGTCATTGTACTATAGGCAAGTTTGCAATTTAATTAAATTGCATTTGAGTTAAAAAAAATAAACTTACACTTAAGTCAGAAACTTGACTGTTATTTCATTGAACTAAAAAAGTAGATAAGTTTTACTGGATTAATTGTGTTTTTATACACTTATTGCCATAAAAAATTAGCTCAACTAAAAGGACATGTTTGTGGAAAAAATTACAATGCTCGACATATGAGTTTATATGAAGTGCAAATGATTAAAATTGTAGTATAATTACACATTATATAAGGTCAGAACAAGACATTTATGTGCATCTATACTAGTCCCTTGTATTTTCAGATTATTTGATATAAAGGGAAACATTATCTTAGATGGCATTACATTGCCATTGAAGCAAATGCCGGCACTTATCAAAGTTTGAGAGGGAAGAATGTGATGGCTAAGTCTGGGAAGTCAACTCAGCAAATGTTCTACCATCTTTGTCATTCTGACAATTCTGTACAGAAGTTTTGTAACACATAAACATGAATGAATTCATACATGTATGAATTGTATCCAGATCCCTTCATATGAAAAAATTAATAGGAGGATCGTTGCATTATCCAACAAATATACATATAATCTATTGCAATGCTGTCTGATATTCACACAGAGGTGGCACAATCAGGACCCTGTGATTGTTTATATCATAATTAGATGCCTGGTTGGTAGTCGTTTACTATTGTGGTATCCATTATGTGTGCTGTTCCTGGCAGCTATCTACTGTTGACTATGTTTGGAGTGGTGTGCTGCTCTGTAAGATTGGAATGTGATGGAGTGGAAATAGGTTTCATCAGTAGCAATTCAGGTTCTGGTGACAACTATGTAGGATGTTTGGAGTCTTTGCCGGGAATGCTTCAGTGCTGCTCACACTTCGGAGCAGCACACTGCACCTTCACCTGATATGATAATTTGGGGTTTCACTGAATACAAATCCAAGTAAAGACCCATGGCATCATGACAGCCAAACCATACTTTCGTGACATCCTTCATCTACATGCGTTGTCTCTCATGACAGGGCATTCAAAAGATATTTTAAAACAGGATAAAGCTTGAGCTCTCAAAACAAAGAAATCGTGGGGCTGCTTTCTAAATATTATACTTTTTTAGTCTTCATATTCCTCAGATTTGCCATTAAAGAGCATTAGAATGTTATAAGTGTTTGGATGAAGTAGAGTTACGCCTACAGCAAGCAGTATGAGTCACTGGAACCATAAGAAACTTGAAGGCTTCAATGTCTGACGATATTGCATCATTCATTGAAGCTAAAGGGGGTCCATTAAAGTACTATATCATGTATTTCATTGTGATCTTTCTTGCAAAAAACGGCCCTTTTGTTTAATCATTTGTCACTTATCAGTATTACAAATACACATGTTAAATTTAAGTTTGTAATTCTAACAATTCTTTTTTGGTGCTTTTATTTTTATGGCAATTGGTGTATTTATTTTTGCTATATTTGTTTGTGTTCTCAATGTTTCACTAATTCAGGACAAAAAACTATTTCTAGAAAATATCTGATAACTATTTTTTTTAAACTTTTTACAATTATAACTTTTTACTGTTTATTAATTGGAATATACGTTTTATTGTTTATAGCTATAATATAAAATATTTTATGTTTTTCATATATGACATTGTTATTTTTTTAAAATTGGTTCCTGGGTTTGATAAAATTTGCTAAACAATTAATGAATAAAAATTGTTTCTTATTCTAAGTTGCAAAATAAATGTTGTTCTACTAGAAATGTTGTTCTACTATAAAATAACGCTCTATATTATTTTCATAATTATTATTTAACATGATTGCATTTTTTATTTTAAAAATCTTTAATCTATATGTCAAATAACTAGTAAAGTTTATTTAAATTAGAGGCTTCTCATTTAAATGAAACAAAATATATTTTATAATAGATAAAAAGCAAAATTAAGTTTGGTATTATATTGTATTTTAGATATTGAGAACAAACCACTTGATGATTACTGTCTCATCTTGCTATTGAGAGGTGTATGCTATACTAGTTTAAACAGGCATATGCAAGCAGAAGACTGCTTCAGAGAAATAATTTCTTGGTAAATTTCACTATTTCTTTTTCCTTTAATATTTGATAATGCAAGAAAGCATAGTTGGTTTTATATCGTGAAAACTTTATACTTCAAAATAATTTTGTTTATATATTTACCAATGAAATATGCTAGATATATACTAATATTTATATATATATATATATATATATATATATATATATACTTTCAAATTTAATCAAAAGAAAATAAATATAATTTGTGATAGGTAATTTTCGAAAAAACATGATAATTCATATCATTTTAATAATTAATTTATAAACTGTAGATACGTGCAGTTATTGCTTAAATCAAATAAGAAAAGTGCTTTTAAAACCTGAAAAAAAAATACCACAATCTCCTTAGACTGATAGTTATCAGTATTTATATTATGGAAGATATATGATGACCTTTTTCTTTGTCTATTAATCATTAAAAAGTTACTTTTGTATGCATTGAACAGCTCTTGAGGAAATAAGTAATTCATAATAAATTTCCTTAAATATCAGTGTTTTAAGAATAATTATCTGATGAATATATTTAGTAATCGTTTAGTAGTTAAATAACGACACATATCTTATATAACCATGTATATTATCTTATTACAAAAAATAATTTTGAACAATGGGCAAATGTTTTTAGTATTCATTAATTTTCCTATTATTTCATATTAGATTTTAGTGATTAATATTACCTTTTGGTTTTAGTGAGAAAAGAATTAAAGAAGACATCTATTTGGTACCTTTTGCAATGAGTGAATTGGCTTTGATCAGAATAAAATTATCAGATCCAGCGGAAGCTAAGGACCTTCTTGAATCCGCAAGGTATATTTTATTTTTATTTAGCTGAAAAGTTCTGAAAAAACCCAAGATTCTGTATTTCAGCATTTTCAAAAATTTTGGAATCAAGTAGTTGAATGTAGAAATAGTTACTTTCAGTTGAATGAATATCGTAAAAGATCAATGCAAGGTATTGTTAAGTTATGTGAGGTACATTTAATCTCTGTTGGAATGATTTTTTAAAAGAAAAAATTGATTCTTTGTCTGAATTCATTTTAGAAAATGCAAATGCATCAATAGAAAAATTCAGCAATTTGGAAAGAATTGAAAGAAAATAACATTAATTAAAAAAATAATGTATGCATATTTATATAATTGTTGAATTTCCCCACCATATGTAAACAACGAAATGAAAGTTCTTTATAACTCCATGAAAAAGTCCTGGTAATCTAATCTCGTCAGAAAAATAAGGAGGAGGATTAATAAAACTGGTTAGGTTGAGACAAATTAAATGTTCTGTTGTAAGTCATGGTAAATGATGATTCTAAAATTTGGAAATTAGCCTATATATTCTTTGCCTATATGAATTTAATTTAAAGGTTAAGTTGGCTTAAAAATTTTTTTTCTATAGTAGTATCATTTTAAAGGAGAAAAAAGTTGGCAACAGATTTTATAATATTTTTATAAGATAGTATTAAGAAACCATTAAAGTTAGTTGATGATGACTACTTTTTGTCTTAACAAGAATATCACTCTTTTTATTGTTATGAATTTTACAGTGATTAGAATTTCTTTGGAAAACTACAGTTTAATTATAAGCTTTCAAAGGTTTCATATCTGGAATTCAGGAAGGATTAAAATATTTGAAGAAATATGCCAAATTTATCATTTGAGAGTCAACAAAAAATAATGTATTGCATGACTTAGGGAGTATAAAATCAAGTAAAAAGTTTATTAAGTCTAATTACTTATAATCAATTTAGAAATTATTTTATGTGAAAAAAAAAAAGCGTCAAGAAAGTACCATTATATTTTTAACTTAATGATTCAGATAGGGGAGGGTCAAATTTGTGTTAGGGATTTGGTATTATATATTTATGTATGTATTGTAAATAATAAAAAAATTATACTTTTCTTTTACAGGCACAATTATCACAGATACCCCTTGGAGACAATTCTTCACTTTCGTGTGCATTCTATTTTGCACCAACTACGTGCAAAAGGTCAGGCACCTCCAACCCCTTCTCCCAAGTTGACTCCTTTTCACTCCCCTGATCCCTCTCCCAATAGAGGAGAGGATATCCCTGAATTCCCTTACTTGAAGGAAAGTCCTACTATATCTTCTAAGCGCACTCTTCTTCACCCATCTTCAGAACTAGGATCCTGTGTGTCTCTCCCTTGAGCAAAATACTCACAGGATACAAGAGTTAGAGCACAGTTTTGACCAGCTGGGAAACATTTATTTTGACTCATGGATAACCCATAAAAGAGAAAAGGAAAAACAGAGATTTAAAATAGTAAAATTTTTATTTTTTTCTGATTATTGATTTGTTATTTTTATTTAGGCACAGGGTATGATGTAGAATACTGTTTTATTCAGCTGAACAAACATTGCATCTTTTTATTATGGAAAATCCTCTGGACCATAATTTGATTTTGTTGTCAAATAAATTTAGTAAGGATGTTTTGGCACATATGTATTAAAACTCTTAAGATTGACTTTATTTTAATTTGACATTTTTAAGCATCCTTTGATAACTGATATTTCCCATTTCATTGTTATACATAAAAGCTTTGGATCACTAGAATTTGTGATTCTTCAACAAAATTATTGTTATTAGGTGAGCATTTAAGTCATTACGTGTGGATTCTATATTAAAAAGAGGGTGGTGTGATATTTTGCTTAAATTATTGAAATAAATTTTGGAAATTGAATAAATGTCATCTCAAAATAAATGTTCCTATATATATATATATATACTCAACAAAATGTTTATTATATATATACTCAATAAAATGTTTACTTTAGCTAAGACTTAGAAATTAATTCTTTTTAATTATTTAAAAAAAAAAAAAAAAAAAAGAGAAGGTTTCAACAATGCAACAAATGGAATTAAAAAATCAGTTTATTAAAACAGATTGATGGTTATTTTATCTTTCTGAAATTTGCCAGATTTAAGTAACTGTTTTGTTAAAAACATGGCCTGTGTGTGTAGATCTTAAATTTTTAATCAGTTATTGAGCAGTTCTACCGAAAAAATGTTTACTTTTGATTATAAACCGAGTGAATGATACCAAAGAAAGATGAACAATCTGTGATAGAAAAATATTGAATCCTAAATTAAATTTGGGTTCCTATTTTATTGTTTCTCATGATGTTTTATTAATAAAGAAGCATATTATGTTTTCATTTTATTTACAGTTTAATACAGTGGAAAGCTTATTGCACAATAAACCTTAAGAAGATATATTGAGGTTGCAAGTAATTGAATTCATTGAATGCTGTATTGTTATTTAGTTACTAAATTTAATTTTGAGTATTTTATAAAGTATTAGTAGTATTATTGGGGAATGTAATATATATCATTGTATTTATTTGGATCATTATTTATTTTTTCTTATATACCATTTACATATTATAATTCTGTTCAGTTTTTATCTTTTTTAAAATTCTAGATTATTTTTTTGCATTTATTTTTAGTATTATTTATATAAATTAAATTTGAAGTTTTAAAGCATATGTTATTCCTTATTATTTTTTAATAATGTATAAATTTTTCTGCTCTAGTTATATACATTATCATAATTTAAAATGAACTAAGGTTCCTAAAACTAAATTTCATCCTAATGAAATTTAATTCAATTTATTGTGAAAACTAAAGTAATTCCTTATTTTTAGTAACAATATCTCATTTGATTTTCTTTAAAAAAAATCTGTTTTTAAAATTTCATTTTAAAGATGATGTTTAGAATTTCAATATTAGTGTTATCTTTTATCTATGAAGGATAATGTTTATAGAATGTTGTATTTTATATTTTTCCTGGTTTAATTTTATATTTATAGAGAGTGAATCTTTCTAATGGCAGTTTAATGTCATAGATTATAAATCATAACACTTAATCTATATTCTTTGAACTAAGATTATTTCTTGAAATACATTTTCAAGATAGTTTAAATCATATAGCAGCTTTTTTGGTGAAAATGAAACACATTGCTGTATTTTTGTGTGTTCACATTGTTGTATTATAATATAATATAGATTGCACAAAAGCATGCATGAAAACTCTAAAATACAGATTATTTGTAGAGAGATGCACCAATATTTGCTGTCAATTGCTAATAAAAATAATTTTCATAAAAAGTAGAACAATGTGAAATACATCTTTTATGAAGTGTTAAATAATTATTCAAATTAAGCATTAATTAATTTATTAAAAGATAAAGCCTATTGAGCAATAAATTATTAAGACAATTCTGGTCAGATACTAATTATACAGAACAGCTGTTAAATATAAAAAATATTATATCATATATTGATATGTATAGAAGAATAACATATATTTTCTAACATATTATATCTATTTTTAATATAATATTTTCTAACAGCCAAAACTTTAAGATTTTGATGTTTCGTCATTGAACTCTGAAATGAAACAAAATCAAATGGCCAAATTTCAGCTGTATGTAAAATAAAATTGTTATTGAATTTTTAAGCCATATTTAATAATTTCAGAAAATTCATTAGCAGAAGTTTTTAAATGTAATAAATCTTTATATAAAATTATTCAGTATTATTGTGCAATTTTAGTACAGTATGATGTGCTATATTTAGCAAAAAAGAAATCTTTAGTTTGAGCTTTGTTTATTTTATTGTTTGATTTCTAAGTTGATGAAATTCATGCATAAAAGTGCTGAAATTCATGCAGAATATACTAGTCGACTTATGTATATACATTTTTTACGCTTTATTTTATTTCAGTAATTTTTCCCTTAATTTTTATGATAGTGAAGGGTATTTTTTTTATTTTGTTTTTTATTTGATTTATATTATTCAAGAGGTAAAGGAATATACCAAAGAACGTTTTTTAAGTATTTAATAGTATTATGTAAGGTTTTTGTTTTATTTTTGTGAATTGGAGCACTAGAATACATAGAATTTTAGAGGACTTGTGTATTTCAAATGAACAAAGCTTTTTTTATTTTTTAACGTGTCCATCTTTTTATCAGCATCCTGCAATTATTTAAATTTTCATTAACTTTAAAAAGATTATAAGGAATACAAATTTAATTTTATTATATAATTCAAGAAGTAAGACTTAAACTTCGAGTTTCAATCACTGATACATAAACACATATAATTTTTTTTTTTTTTTTTTTTTAAATTAGTGTAGTGATGTAATATAAGATCCATTAATAAATTAAAACAATAGTTTCAATCATATTTTTTAAAATTATAACCAAGTTTCTTTACTGTTAATTTTGTTCGTTGTACTTATTATAGTTATAAATGTGATATGTATATCAGACAATATCTTTTAACACTACAAAAGTAGATGTTATCTAGTTATCTCAACTTGTATTATTGTACTGGGTAGAAAATAAATTCATCTCGTCATATTTCTTATTCTATTGTAGATATATTTCATGAGAATTTTTCCAGTGAACAATATATGTACGTGATTTTATTATAGGTTTCTGTAAGAAAGGAATTCAGTATATTTAATATTACTGACGGTAATAATTAATGTTTTCATAAAGCTATAGATGTAAATGATGGTAGCCTTTACTATATATACATATTTTAAAATTTTACAAGGATTATTCTGCATGAAAAATTGTTAAGTCCTGGTTTTCTTTAGAAAAAGAGCTTGAACAGATAATTCTTACAAGTTATGATATTAATATGCACACAAAAGATTATTATAATGAAAATTAGAATGTAAATGTATAAAACTTGAGTTAATTTTTTTTTTTTTTTTTTTTTTGCTTTAAAATGCTTCATTCTTACACAATCAATATATTTGAAGTTGAAAAATATTTGTACATATTTAAAAAAAATTATCATAATCTAATTTCTGTGCTTTTTCTTTTATGTTACAAATTTGATAATACTTTATTTTGAGTTTAAAATATATTTGAATTCATTAGATTTTTTTCATCTTGAATGTTATACCTATTATTCATATTGTCATGAAAACTATTCAATTTTTAAAACTATTGAATAATTATATGTTATATTTGTATTGTTAGTACACGATCAGTTTTAAGTGCTTTTAAATTACAAAAATCTTTCCTTATTTTATAATTGATTTATCTCTTCTTATTGGATTTATTAACATTAAAAATTTGATTTTTTAAATTTTATTAGGTTATGCAATTTTATAACTACTGATTGTACTGGATTTCATAAGAAATTTACATTTGATTTGTGATCTGTTGTTTTATCCCAATTTTTGGAAAAAAAAAATCTTGAAAATGTTGAACAATTCCTCCAGGTAAAAATAATAATAATAAAAAAATAATTGCATCATTTATAATTTTGAAAAGTGGGAAATCTGAAGACATATCTTATTTTACTTTTGGGAAATGGCAGGTTTATAGTATTTGAAATTATTTTAGTCGATTGAATTGTGATTTAAAATTATTTTAGTCATGTATATAATTTCGAAGTATATTTAATAATATTTCAAAATTTCATTTATAATTTTTTTTTTTTATTCATTTTCTTAAGTAGGAGTTTTTCAACATTTTAGATTTTTTTTTCAAAAAATTGGGATAAAACAAGTGGAAATTTTTCAAGATCTTATAATATACCATTTTGAGTTAAAGAAAAACACAATTTCATGAGGCAAAGAAAATATTTTTTAAACAAAGTATCTTGACGTGATAATATATTCTTATTCAAAGTAGACCAAGTTATTGCATATGCACTCCTATTTTTAAAATACTTTAAATTTCTGTAATGCATGCAAATTTTATCCCGAGTGATTTTTTTTCCTTGTATACTATAGTATTATGTAAATTAAAGAATCTCTTATTTGAATCTCTCATATTTTAAAATTAAAAATAACTGCAGAAATAAATGTATTTTTTCCTATCTTGTTTTATAAGCATTTAACATTTCTCTTAAAAAAATTTTTTCCATTTTTCATAACATTCAAATTAGAATTGTGAAGGAAGTATCTTATCATATTACTCTTGGAAAGTAATATGATTTACAAATATATATTTGTTTGGTTGTATTTTTCAATTTATTACTTAATTTATGTTAATATTTATGTATATTATAATGGGAATCTTGTTATATTTTGTTTACAAGTACTGCATTTTATTTCTGCTTATATAATAAATATTGAATTAATAGTAAATAAAGTATATTATGTGATTTGTTGAATTTTTATTATATTCATTTTGCTTTTTTTTTCCTTCTAAAATGAGGCATTTTTACAATTTCTCAAGAATATTTGTTGTTTATTATTTGCTTTATATTTAGTTAATTTAAATTTAATGTTGAATTCAGTTGTAGGAGACTACAGGGTATTCTCTCAATATCTCATAAATTGTATTGATCAAGAATCCTCTCTCTTAATACATAAAAATTGACCAGAAAATCGATTACCTGATTTTGAGAAAAGTGCAAAAGAAAAAAATATATATATGACGTCACATATATCAAATATATGGCTTTCATATAAAAGTTCACAACGAGGCATTCTTGCAGGCGCCATACAATGACTAACTACACACAATCCGCTGATGTAGTATTAGTATGCACAAAAGTGAAGACAGCAAACAGATGAGTGTATCA
The DNA here is from genome assembly GCA_021605075.1 of Caerostris darwini. Lineage (NCBI taxonomy): Eukaryota > Metazoa > Arthropoda > Arachnida > Araneae > Araneidae > Caerostris > Caerostris darwini. The sequence continues at coordinate 257,610 of BPLQ01010921.1, read as the reverse complement.
ATTCTTTTAGGTGTTTGGAAAGCATCCTTCACCCCAATTTGTTGAGCATCCAGTGACAGAGTCAGTCAGTCTTTGGTTTTCAGTGCTCCTGGCCCCTATAGGGCCTAAAACACCTGGCTTATTGGGATGAAGACATTGACAATATATACAGTAAAATATGAGCATTACAGTAAATGAGCAAGAATTTAAGTCCCAAAGTTAAAAATACAAAAAAGTAGCAAATAAATACACAAAAAGAGTTAAGAAATTTAAACAAAAAATTAAACACTACGAAATGAAAGAACCGCTGCTAGAAATGATGACTAAAGAATCAGGTCAGGGTCGAACTCACCGCCTAGGCAGCAAGAACAACACACATGACAACCGATCCAGTTCGTCTAGGACAATTGTAGATTGTTAAGAATGCCGAGCATTTTCCGGCAGAGTGAAATCGTATCATATCAGAAAGCCAGTGACAGGGAAGAAAAATTTTTCGACCTTTAAACACCGAAGCTATGGAAATCTGATTACGCCGAGTGATTCCTATGGTCTTTACTGGCTCAATCCAAGTCACTGGACACTTCGAGGGTTTTGCATTGAGGGCTGAGATTGGTCAACTCTTTACGCTTCGCCGCGTTACGCCTTGGTGTGAAGGTGGCTTAAGGGAATCAGGTTGAGATATCGTGGCCGCTACACGATGGGACACTGTCATCCAATCTGCTGATGATATTGGCATAATGGACAGAGAGGAGTTAATTTCCTCATAATTGGCAGTGCATTTCCACTACACTGACCGTAGATAAAAGAATCATATCTCAATATTCGCCAACGGATCTTTACAGCAAATCGAACCCAAAGACGGCTGTTCATTTGTAAAACAGACCTATTATTTCCTTCAATCTTTTCGTTTTCCATTCCTTCTATAGTTTCACATGATTCTATACATCTAATGTGACGTCATACTTTTTTCTTTGGCATTTTCTCGAAAACTATGTGTCATAGAGCTATGGTTCTACGGTTAGTTATTAAACTCTCCGAGCGAGGATTCTCTAATGGCACAACAGCCTGTATATCTGTAAGTTATGAGCCATTTTAAACGAAATTTAAAAAAAATATAATTAAAAGAAATCTTGCTTTTATCGAAGCTAAGAATTTATATCTTGTAAAAAAAAATGCAATATCACCTTCGATTATCGTACAATATACAATTTTTTTCCGTTCTAGAGTATTTAATTTGCTACTGACTAGATAAATTAGTATATTTGTAAAATATTCAACGTATTCTATGTTAGTCTTGCTACGTCTTTTTTAAAATAGGAAAAAGTGAGAGCTGTTTCCCTACGGTCTTAAGGCCTAATTTGTGTTATTGTGATAACAACATCAAACAGTAGATTCAAATGTGACGAACTATTTTAAAGACGTCATGTTGATAAGATGTACTCTATTTTATTATTTTAAGAGATTTCATTGTTCGATATCATTAGAATTTTTCTTATTAGTAGTCTATCGAAAAAAAATTTAAAAAAAAAAAAAAAAAAAAAAATGTTTATTTAATTAGTAAAAAAAGATTCACAAAGAAAAACGGAATACTTATATATTCTCTATCTTATGGCATTGAAGACGATTTGTGAGGTTTCTACTGTGAACCAATTTAACTTGCCATATAAAGATATGCGTGTTAATTATCTATAATTAGTTTGATTATGCAATGTATATGTGCCTCAAATGATGAAAAGTTAAGTTATTAAATGTATGGTAAATACTTTTATTCACATATTGTACATAAAAAATACTCTGTGCGAGAGGAGACAGTAAGCTCGCTATTGCTAAGACGGCTTTTTCCCTTACAGTCTTTTAGTGCTATCTTCTAACCTTGATTCGCCTGAAACAAAAACATAAATGCTATCAATTTCGAAGCGAAAACTTCAAAAGACGTTGCAAGTAATGTATTTGTCTAAGAAATATATCAACAATATATATATACATAAATTTAAAAAAAACTAATATATATATTTTATTTAAGTATTTAATACATAAAGTATATCCCAGGGCTGGCCATTTACACTACTTTTGGAAGTCGTATTTCAGGAAGAAATGTTTGAAAGAGGTATTTATTTATGTTTGATGACAAAACTAACAATGAGAAATCTATTCAATTTTTCAAAGTTTGGCCACATGTTCTTCCTTATCCAATCAGGCTGATTCAGTAATTCATCTTGCTATCTAGTGGTTAAGAGTAGATATTTGATCATAATGATCACACATGCTAGGGTGGATTATTATATTTATGGAGAGAAATGAAAATAATTATCTTTGGAGATTAATAAATTTCAGTTTAATATATTTCATACTTACATGTTATTCGCTTAAAAGCCTGAGAGAGTCACATTATAAACATCACTGTTATGCAAAAAAAAAAAAAAAAAGTTTCATGTCTGATTTTTTTTAAAAACTAATACCATAAAATCTGTATTAACAGTAAGTACCAAAATTCATTTCTTATAACATTTCAACTTGCCTTTTACTACAATATCGCCTGCTGTAAGAAAAAAAAATATGTAAGTAAGTAATAATTTGTTTTTATCCTGTCAATATCTGCTGTCGCTGATTCTCAGAGGACAGAAGATTAAAATTTCACAGAGAACGCTAAGCTTAATGTTCTGCAAAAACCCACCTTATTCTTCGGATTCGGTAGCTGCAGATTGCAGAAAAATGTGCATTATAGATCACTATTTGAATATCATTGAAGACATATATAAAAACGCAACCGCATTCTTAAGCAATATTCCAAAATATGAAGTTCCAAATTCCAACTGCTCTTTGAATATGCCAAGCAATGTCGTAGGCACCAATACCAATAGATACCGATAGATTTACTAGGATTGTATCCGTTCATGTCAATAGACTTAGAAGGATTGCCAACGGCCGTACCATGCTGAATATACCGGTTCTCGTTAGATCACCGAAGTTAAGCATCATTTGGGCGCGGTCAGTACTTGGGTGGGTGACCACCTGGGAACACTGCGCGCCGTTGGAATTTGGGACCTGAACGGCCGAGTGTCTAGCGCTCTGGCGCTCGGTGCCACAGGTTTCGGGTTCGAATCCCGGCGGTGCCATGGATGTTTGTAGTGGTTCGGAATCCACTTTAAGCCGTAGGTCCCGGTCTTCTACGACTGTAAGAGCGTCACGGAGCAAAAGTCAGGCTTCTACCTACGGGTGCTCCATCACAACAGAAGCTGCTTCCTTCCCCTTCAATCATGAGTCCATATGGGCTCGTGGGCTTGGCCAGCCAAGTGGGATAAGAAACAACAACAATAACAGGATTGTATTCGTAGCTGCCAGTAGACTTAGAATAATTGTAAATTGAATGGTAAAAAGTGAAATTTCCGTTTTCTTCAAATTTTGTTTTTATTAAAATTTAGTCCTAAATTTTTTTAAACGTTGTATTATTAAAGGTTGGTAAATCTTTATTAAATTATCTATTAAGATTTCCATGTAATAATCTAACGAAATTAAGAATCGCATCGCATAATCTTTTCATTCTTACATTTATACCCCGAAGATATTAATCTTCGGAGTATAAAGTTACTTGCTTCTTACTTAGTTAAAGACATTCTATAACAGGAAAAACAAAAATTTAATACTGCAGTCTTATCTGACATTGTGTATGATTTATCATTTCATGCGATAGATGGACGAAAAAGGTACATACAGGTACATTTCTTTGTACACAAAGAATAATCAATCAATTACTTATATAAATTTACTTGTATTAAAAAAATAAATTAAAATAAATCATTAAAGATATTAATCTTCTTACTTAGTTAAAGCATTGTGTAGCAGAAAAAACAAAAATTTAATACTCCAGTCTTATCTGACATTGTATATATGATTCATCATTTCATGTGATACATGGACAAAAAAGGTACATGTAAGTGCACTATGCTGTACACAAAGAACAAACAATCGATCACTTATATAAATTTACCTGTATTAAAAAAATAATTTAAAATAAATCATTAAATATCACAAAAGCAGTTATGTCATAACGAAGTTTTAACATTTTATGTAAATTTATCTTCACTTACTACCATTTACTCTCAGTTTATTTATTTGAAAAAGTTTTAATTTTTGGTAATCATTCATGTTTTTTTTAATACCATAATTTACAATTTTTTGGAAGAGTTTTATCATTTTAATCCTTAAAATTCTTATATATAAAGTTTATATATAATAATAATTAATATATTGTTGTCAAAATAATTTTTTGTATGTCGACGTAAACATTACAAATATATTATAAACAATGATTTCCGGAAGAATCGTTTAAAAATATTGGAAGAAATTTCGGATATTTTGCTTAATAATTTATAAAAAGGTATGTCAAAGCTATTTATATATTTGGCTTTATTGAAAGTTACATTTTAATATATTAATATAAATAATTTCAATAGTTTTCAATAAACATTAACCAAATCTTGACTAATTAATATTATATTATTTTTTTTTAAGTATTTCTAGTAAAAACCTAACTTAAAAGTTATTATGGAAAATTGAATAGAAAATCTTAATTATTGTAATATCAATAGTTAAAATAAAAATTTTCGTATTTAAATTTTCTTAAAATGCTTGATGTTAATATTTGTCTTTCGAAATCAATGCAGCTGGAATAGGTTGCAGAGATGGAATATTAGAGGCTAGATCCCAGTTTATATTTTAAAAATAAATATTACAAAAAATTGTGATCAATTTTAAAGATAATATATAATATTTTTAAAAAAGAAAATTTAGAAAAATTAAGTTTTTTGGCATAACTTATATAATCGACAGACAGTTTTAATGTTGTGAAAGTATAAGAAACTAATAAACAAGGAATATATTGAAAATAATTAAGAAATTTAAATATCGAAAATTTTATTGATATCCAAAGTAAGTTTAATTTTAAAATATTGTATAAAGTAATATTTTGTGATTATTTGACCGTTAGTTCATTTTTTGTTAAACACTATAATCCAGTTATACCTAAAAAAAAACTTAGTTTATATAGAACGAAAAAAAGTGGTTAAATAATGCGAAGGAATGATCAGTTATTTAATTATGTACGATATGACCTGAAATTATACCATAAAGCAATATGTTCATAGACTGAATGAAATGAATATCTTTATTTCGCCGATTATCAATAATCATCTAATGCAAAAATAGTTTCGATTTGCATAGATGTTAGATTTATTAGATTTTGACTTCTGTTCAAAGGTAAGGCTTAATTCACTGATAAGATGATGACATTTACTGTGCGGATGCGGTCTTTCCGGTTAACAGTCAAATGAACAATAATCCTCTTCCTGACCACACGCATACTTTCGCAATAATGTACAATGCGTTTTTAAGTAAAGTTCTGCTGTTCAATTTTAAAAAATCATGACTGTCTTTTACATTTTACTAAGTATTTGAAATTTTATAAGAATATCCAGAGAAAAAATCATTTAATAAATATGTTTTACGTGTAACATTTTAAATTATATTATCACTTTGAAAAATGGTCGAGATCTACGGGACAAATGAATGAGGAAAAACGCAATTAGTGAATTTAAGATTATAGAATAGAACCTTGAATATATATAAAAAAACTAATTAGTTGATATTAAGTCTTTTTGAAGAAAGACGAATTGAAGTTGAAAAATAATTCAATCGGAAGAAAAAGCGATTTAAAAATAAAACTGTGTGGAATTATACATAAAAACTCGAAAGAATAATTTTTCATTGTGTAAAAAATTGAATTTTATTTTTACTGGGAACATAAAAAGAATAGTAAAGTGATTATTTTTATCAGAACAAATAAGATTTAATTATTCCACTTAGAAATTTTCTTCTTATTTTATATTTATTTCTGAAAAATACTTGTTGACAAATGTAATAAACCAGAACAAATATCTGTTTGTTATGGAATATTAAAAAAAACAAACAAAGAGTATTTATATTTAAAAGCAAAGCCAAGACGCGTAGACATTTCTGCCAGTTATACATTAGATTGTATTGATAGACACCAGTTATACATTGATTACGTGAATTTATATTACAAGAGGGATTCTTCTAAATATAGTTCTTTAAATATCATTACGGCAGAAAAAATTGTTAAATAAATAATTCAATAATAATTTTCAATATAAATATTAACAATTGGTTTACAGGTATGATTTTGTCAAATTTAAAAAAAAATCTCCTCATATTTTCCCGACATAATCCTTTGCACTCTGTAGATAGCATGCTCGTATAACTGTTTCATTTCTTTAATTTCCAGAGATTTATAAATTCCTTCCCAACGAATCAAAGTATCACTTTTAACTCTCTAGATTTTAGTCTAGTGAGATTTCTTGCTAATTTATTAGATATTCTGCTACTAAATTAGGTTGACAGCAGAATTGATTGTGTTTCGAAAATGTGTGGTTGCTCATCTAGAAAAGACGCCGATATCTATTCCGAAATCTTAAAGTTACTTTTCCGAAAATGTTTATTTCTTGCTATTATACTGTATTTTATGTGATTTAATTAAAAATAAATCTGGGTTACTAAGTATATCTGCTTCTCCACATATTTAAATTATTTAAGCATGCATTGAGACATTTATGTTAAAGGTAATACGGTTTTTTTTTCACAATAAATGTCAAATGGAATGTTTTATAGTCTTCAGCTTGAAATTTTCAACTCTGCAAATTTTGCTTACCCTTCCGTATAACAACTTAGTTTTGTCGGAAGAGTGCCTAATTAGTTTCAGGTATACTTCCAGAAAATGCGACATAAGGCTTAGAAAATTTCAGTCTTATCCCTGGTGGCCTTCCCCAAATATAGCATGTCTAATAAATCGCTAATTTGGTGAAAATGTTATTATAAAGTTAAGAATGACATCAAAAAATGTACTTGACCTGTTTTCTCCGTGGCACCCTCTCTGATGGACTTGCAATCTATCCGGCAAAAAAGTCCGGCTGCAGTTCTCACATGGGACCAGCTGCTGCAGGTGCATCTGCCAAGCTGCTTCAGACATGGCAGCAGTGTCAAAAGAGCCGTCTCCTGGAGAGTAGAGAATTTCAATTTTTTTTTTCATACGAAGGATAGGAAATTCTATGATTAGGATTAGTGGAAATTAAGATAGGACTATCATTTAAAGCAGCGATACATAAAATTCGTCTCGAGGGCCATATGTGATCGTCAATTGCCCGCCTTACGCTTTATATGTTACATATATCAAACGTTGCATATGTTACAAAGGAAAAGCTGTTTTCATCATTCATGAGTCACTTAATTTATTATTAAAAGTTAAAATTTCTGCTAGATTAAAATAGCAGTAATTTTTATGTTCTTCACTCAAATTTATATAAATTGAAGCCCTGCAAAAAGTGCAACAGGTACTATTTAAACATAAATAGTGTAATTATAAAACAGGGAAAAATTATGCATTGCATTGCACAAATTTCTTGGGTCGTCACTTGTCTGTAAAACAAATTTTTTTTAGTGGTGAATATTAAGGAATAAAAAAAATCACAACCAATTTTGATTGATGAAAATTCTCTAACTTTGGGATTGGATGGTTAAAAAAAAAAAGATCCAAAAAATTAAAGCATCTTAAATAAATCAAAATTAAAAACCGCAAAATGCATCGCCCGCAAACGCTAAATCCCTATGACAAGGAAAAAAAAAAGAACAAAGTAACATGTCATTTATTGTAGATAATTTATTTTATTTTTATTCATCACATATTTTAGCAAAAAAAAAAAAAAAAAAAAAAAAAAAACACTTTGTTGTAATGTAACTATGTTGATAAAACTAAAATAAATATCCTATTATAAATTGCAAGGATTTTCTTTCTTTCTTTCTTTTTTTTTTTTTTTTTTTTTTTTTTTTGTGGTCTTTTACGGGGTCTGTGAGTTTAGCTGTTTTAAAATTTTCGTAGATCTATTAAAAATATTTTAATTAAGAAGATTTTTGAGTTTTAGTTGTTTAATTAGAAAAGTGAAATGCAGTTTTAAAAATAATTAAAGATATAATAGAAAGGGTAATTCGAAAAAGGAAGTAGTTGTAAATAAATATAAGCTGTGCTCACGTAAAGTTTAGACGAACTTAAGAACTAAATCTTGGTAACACTGGAAAAAAACAGCTGATAATCCCTCACTTTTTAATGCAACAGTTAGAAATGATCTCATCATTTAAAAAACTTTGAGTAAATTTTATGTTTTAAAGTTTTGTTGCTCATTCATATCTACAATTTTTGGAAGACTACTAAAGTTAAGTTATATTTCTTACTGTTAAAAAGTATTATTTTTTACTGTTTTGCTATTTTTTGGTATATTTACAATTACCCCTAATATTTTTGAGAGGGGTAATTGTAAACATAATTTACCTTCTGATTTTATGCTATTCTGATTTGTGCAGAGTTGCAAATGTTTTCTGGGATTAAATCGATTTTTCAGTTCTTGTTAATGATGAACTAATAATGAGTCACCCAACACAACTTGTAACCGCAGAAAATGTATTTTTAAAAATAGCTGTACAAAACAACATGGATTAAGTTAGTTACCTCTGAGAATGACCTCTGGCTTCTTGGGCTCCTGCCTGCTTAGGTTCTTGGGCAGCTTGTCGTTTTCGAGGTGCCATTTTTTGAGGCAATGGGGTTCGTGCAAGCTGATGGATCGGGTACCGAACTGGCGGCCGCAGATGTAGCACACGATAGTTGGTGGACGACGTGATGCGGCCTTAGATGAATGGAGGCCGCGCATCTGCAAAATAAATAAAAAAAATTCAGCTGTCAATTTTATACCATTTTTTTTTTTTTTTGTTCCAATGCTTGTGCTTAAAATTTATGATAAATATTGCCCACAAAAATTGATGCAGAATGGTTCTTATGGGGCTCTCATGGTTCTGACAAAAAGGGTAATGAAGTAATTGAGATTGGTTTGGTTTGTTTTGTCGCTCTACGGTCATCTTGTGCACACTTTGGGCTAAACAGACCGGGAATTAATTGAGAAGAAAACGACATATATCCTGCATAAATGTTCCAATACTTAAATAAAGTAAAAAAAAGTACTTAGTTTTAGGAGCCGCTCATACTTTAATTTCACTGGTTTCCTAAAGTTAATCAGTAAACTGAAAATTGGTGATAACTCAAAAATATACATGAAGAAATTAAAGGAAACTTGGTGATGGTATAATACTTCCATGTATTATCGAAAATCACAAGAAATTGTTATACATAATACTTGCATTTTGTGATATCAGCAAGAACATAAATGTTCTGAATTCGGGCATACAAATTAAATATAATTTTTTTTTTCAATAGTGAGTGTAGTCACTCAGAATAGCAATACAAGCCTGACAATGCCTCACGGTGCCTACGATTCTGTCAATGAATTGCGTGAGTATCAATGCCCATTGATTACATAAAGCAGTTCTAAGTCCATATATTGTTTTGGGAGGGAGTTGGAGGCCTGCAAGAGAAAAATGTAATTTAATTATGGCAGCATACGGATCAGTATATATATAGGATCCAGTATGCCATCGCTGTACTTTTGAGCATTGAGAGTTCCGCATCCACTAGGTCCGTCTGCTGTGCATCCACCTAAAGATATTCCTCCTGGTACAAAAACGCTACTTCCTGCATAGGTTTCCCTTTCCTGTATGTTACAAGGAAGATATCGAGTGTTTACTTATCTCCATATCTAAACATGTCGAGAATCCCCCTATAAAGTAAAGCGAGACTCAACAGGGAATAGAACAGACCTTCATGGATTTTCAGTGCATTTTACATGAATACTATACATACCTAATGTAAACTCTCCTTCCTGTAGTGTAAGGCAAGCAGAACGCACAATACCTTGTCTAACATATAGATCTCTTTCATGCAGCCTTCTGCGCATTTTTGTGGCTGATACTATTCTTTCTGTACCGAAAAAAACAACAACACCTGTTCAGATCTAAGGTGAGATGGAATTGCAGTCCTGTTTCGATGTGTACTAAGTCGCAAATATCAGTCATCTGAAGAAGTGATAGCTCTTGGCTTTCCCTGGATAGATAATCGAGAGGCTGAACCAGTAGTTAGATATTGGTTGTACAACAGGCTCACTATGGTATGGCTGACATTTAGCCATCGTACAACGTCAGACTGTTGTTGACTTGCTTCTAATGGACCTATGGCTCTATAACACAATTCTGCTTGCAAATATTGCCTCAAAGTCCTTTTTACACTTTCGCTATGTCAAAATTGTTTAATATACCGCTGTTCATTGAATAGCGCTAATCGAGGTAGCTTGATTTTATTTGTAATAAATCCAAATTTCAAGATTTAAGACTTTTTTTTAGCCGATTTATTAATTTGTTGCTTAACTTTTGAAAACCAGCGTATGATAAATTTCCCAATTTAAGTAGTTAATTCTTTACGGGGCCGCGGGAATCACGTTGGGTTTACAAACTGGTAGAGCCCAGTTCGAAATCCGAAAAGCAAATCTGTACCGAAAGTTTTAATTTCTCTGCCGGGAATGGTCAAGGAAAAATTAGTTGATCGTAAACTCTTTCCGTCGGGGAAGAAGAGGGGTAAGGAATGAGAACCTTTCAGATGCTTCTTCTGGAAATTTTCGTTCCAAATTACTGTAGAGAAATATGGATGCGTTGTAGCTGATACATGTGGTAAACTTGGATAAAACTGAATTTTCCATATATTCACACACTGAATCTACACATAAAGCATTGAATAAATATTAAACTATTGGGAATTTGAAAACAACAGCAAATTTTCTACACGACAAAAAGTATATGTCAAAAATTGTTGATTGTCTTATTTTGTTTTAAGTAGGCATTGGAAAAGAGAATTTCAAATTTTAAAGCTTTAAGATCCTTTCACAGCAATGTCAAATAAGGATATAAGAATGGCTTGACTTCATTAAGTCTAGAAGACAAAACAGAAACTCATACCTAAATTTGTATTTCATAAAAATAAGTTATTTATTATGTCAAATCATATTTTAAATAATGCAATTTTCAAAACGAAATGAAATTCATTCTAATAAATTTTGAATTCTACACGTTAAATATTTGAGTTGGAACATTTTGCTTAAAAATTGAATACTTTTAAACGATTTCTAATAATTTGTTCTAATATTTTTCCAATATTTAAAAAAAAAATCTAAACTTCTTTCTAAAAATTTTTCTAATTTATTATTGTTCGCCTCCTACGAGGCGATCTATACTGATGAATTCTCATGAGAAATGCTATTATATGTATATAAATATGAATCCAGGCAATCACAGAATCTGTTGGCGTACAAAAAAAAATTCTAACCCGGAAGAAATTATTTCAACAGCCACTTTGGCAGTGATAGTGTCACTGCTTTAGCCTAAAAGATGAGAAACGACCTATCTGAAACCCTTTGGGATCTATTAGAGTCCATTATATAAAGTTATGTATTAGAAGAAATAGCGTGGTCCTAATTTAATAATCAATATTTTCAATCAGGCTGTGATATAATGTGTTGTTAAGAACTACATAAACTGAATCTTTGAAAAATTTCGTTTCCGCACAGCAGCAGCGAATCATACCTGAATTTTTTTTATTGTTAGCTATTTTCATCTATTATTGATTGCATTAACAATAAGTATTTTACAATTTTAGTTTTATTCACTCTAGAAATTTATTTTATTCAAAGCATGTATTCTACAGGAGTTAACCAAGTCAAAACTAATTAGTTGATATAAAGTCTGAGTGATGATTTTAAAAGGTTCGTGGTTTGTGTAATCTAGTAATTTTATAGCAAAAATGTATTAAAGATAATCAACTTTTTTTTATGCAAGTCTTTATTTAAGTTTTTTTAATAATTTCATTAATTCTTTTCGTAGCCTTTTTTATTTTAAAAGTGATTAAATTAATACAAAGGAGTAATGCTAATACTGTTAGACAAGTAATAATTCGAATACAAAAATCTATATATATTTGCAAATCAGAGATTTAAGAATATGTTTTTTAAAAGACGGATCAAAATTTATGATACAAAAAAGGAATTATACTAAATTATAAAGTATACTAGTTAGAAAATATGCTACATTACAAATATAATTCTTCTTCATTCGTCTATCTGCTGGCGAATTCGAGACAGGAAAGGTTTTTCTTTTTACGGAGTACGGTTGTCAGCTCTACGCCCAACGCTCTACTGTCATATTAGACTGGCACCCATGGTTTAAAGTAAATTCCGAATCTCTACAAACATCCATTTCACAGGCGGGACGCGAACCCGAAATCTGTGGCACCGATGGCCAGATAAATATTTTTTTTTTTGTTCCAATGCAGCTGGCAAACAACTAGACAGCTTGGTCTTGGATACCTTAAGGCAAACGCTGCACAGATGTTACTCACTTTGCATTACCCAGGAGGCGCATGTAACTTGAAGATACGGACGCGGAGTAACAATGGCCCCGCAACGATCTACGATCCTATTAAGACCGGGACCTACGGTTTAAAGTGGATTCTGAACCACTACAAACATCCATGGCACCGCCGGGACTCGAATCCGAAACCTGTGGTACCGAGCTCCAGAGCTCTAGCCACTCGGCCATTCAGGCAATCCAGATAAATATAATTGAATATAAATATATTTTTCTATATTCTAAACAAAAAGCCTTGAGAATAAGCTCGCAATGTAAAAATTATGTGCAAACAACAAATTTATCAATAAACAATTTCTCAAATTCTTCCTAATCTACAAATTTAACTAATACTAAGAAAAATTGAAATTTATTCGTTTCTAACAATTTAATTAAGGCGAAGTTCATTGAATGTGAGACCAGAAACCTAAGTATTGAGAATATATATGTTTATGTCGCGGATCTATTTAATTGAAAACGGTTTAAAAGCTCACAATGGGAAATCCAGCAAATTACGCGCTGTTAATACATCATACTTTTTTAACGTAGAAAAAATATATTTAATTAATCTAAAGAAATAAGACTAAGGAAATTATTAAGAAAAAAAAATAAACATTATTTCTAATTAAAACGCTTGAAATTACCTATACTATATGTTAGCTATATATTTGCAAAAAAATACATTTAAATGAAGATTGTTCTTCTTTATATTCATGTGTTCTTCTTTATATTCATGAAACAATTTTTAGCCAATGGTAGGCTTTTTATTCGAAAAAGAATGCCAGAAAAAAGTTTTCATTACTGGATGAATTGATTTCTTTTTTCTTGAGAAACCTTGAAAGCTCTCAACTCAATTGACTATTGAAGACAAACAGAAAGAGCATTAAAGGTCACAAAAGTTTCAGTTTGACTGTCACGCACGAAAACTCTAAATTTTGTCGTATTTTCTCATGCTACACTTCTACACTGGCTTCTTATTACAGTCTGAATGTTGTTGCTTTATTGAATTAAATTATAAATAAATAATAGTAAATTCTTTGCTGTTCTTATTTGGCATACGCAGATCGAGCTAAATATTCAAGATATCTGTTTATAGTTATTTCTTTAGAGAGTAAAAAAGATTTAAGTAGTACTGATGCCTTTAACTAAATGTCAGAGGTTGTTGTATTACACATCTTGATTGACATATGAACTGATTTAATTTTTTTAAAATTCATTGGTTGTGATGGTGAATTTTGTACACGCTTTTCTAAGCTTGTAATCACGCCTCCTCTTACGAACTGCAAGAGTGCCCCCTGTGGCGTTCAGAAAAAATGGTAGGTAGGCATCGAGACTCTCACTTGAGAGGAAGTACAGCGCAACCAGTGCTGCCTCAGAGAAGTTTAGCTTACAATCTCTCATTTCGAGAGGAAATAGGAATTAGATGTCTTTAGTCTGGAATTAGATGTCTTTAAATGTGTTACATGTTGTATGTTTTAATTGCGTGTAAGTGGTGTTGTGCGCGTGTAAATAAAGCTGTAAGTTTTCAACCCTTTGTCGCTAGTCTCAACCCAACCACGCTTAATTACAATCCAGTTGCACAATTACGATAACATTACAAGCTTTCTTACAGAAAAATGACTCAGTCATCCACATAATGAAAGGCAAGACAAGATTAGTAGACATAAATTATCCTCATCCACTCTTCAATAGTGAATTGATGAGGACATTATGCCATAGCCTACATTTATCCGGTAATAAGAATAGATGTACAAATGCAACGATGGTTTCTTGGTCTTCTAAACAAAACTGCACTATTAACTGGACAATGTGGCGCAATCAATTCCTTATTACTATCAAATATACTTTTAATAATAGACACTGTAGCAAGACTTGTAATTTACGAAATATTTTTTATTCAGCCTTTTGATCATTGAAGTCTGCTCAGTGTTGAAATCCTATAAGTCTTTACCTTTCCCCACGTAGCAACGCCGATTACGTTTTTAGGTATTTTACCAATACCTCAATTTTTCATCAACCACAAATTTTCAATTGCTTACATCAGTACATAATAATTATGTATAGTCATAAGGCAGAAGAAAAAGCGATATTCATTGAATTAGCATGCTTGTCCAAAATTCAAGACACTATCACCTACACCACATGTGGTATTAATGTTTGAGATTATCCATGTATAATATAAATGCTTCTCGTGTTTTTTACCATGTCCATCCTGTATAACTTCCTTTTATGTGTGCTATGCGGTTTTTGAATTACATGTTTTTTTTATATGTAGGATAATGTTAAAAATTTTTTTATAACATGAATATATTAATGAGGAATACAAATATAATACAACTATAATTCCAATCTATTTTTAAAAAAAATCAAGTTTAAAGGAAAGAATTAAACAAATCTATTTGACAAACTTGGGAACATTCCTGAATAATATATTGAACAAGATTCAGAGCCTGAAGGAAGGTTGCAGGTGGGTTTGACCAAAACTCATGTGGTGGAAAATAAATTCAACTCCAGCACTCGAAACCCTTACTCAAAGCCATTAATTTAGGACGAGTGGAGCACGTTTCCGATAGATAGATAGGGCACAATGCACACAAAAGTGGTTGTCATAGCGATCGGCAACATATCGGGCTCGCGTGTCTCAGGACAACACACAAGTTCTTCTCGCTGTTGAAATTTATCGACGATAGCCTGTTACCCATAATCCCAGTGACCTAGTATTACGAGGGGAAAAGAAATAAAATGAAAACAAGTTCCGAAGATAATAAACCATCGATTGAACGGTTATGATTCCTTTTATCACGTATCGATTAGGATTTCTTAAGGTCTTTTCTTAAGTTGGATGTCTAGCCAAGAAAAGTGTTTCTTGAATTTTTCTGAATTATTCAGTTCTAATTGTGAATATTTTTTTATTCTTTAAAGGTGTCGGGGTTCTACATGTCCCTGATGGGCAGGGAAGTTTATCGCCTTCCAGAACGATATTTAGGGATAAATGTTCCATATTTGAATTGGGAAGAAAAATCGGGAATCTTTTATCCATGTCAAATTTATCCATCAATCTTTTATCCAATTGTCTGTACGAGTTGTCACAATTGAAGTCAAATCTTTTTGTTTTTGAAGGCAATTATGCCTTTGTTTTTGAGCAGCTTGGGGGCCAATTGGCTAGGCCTTTGATGCTTCAGATTCGAATCCTGGATGTGGCATGAATGTTTGTAAGCGGTTCGGAATTAACGTTAAACAGTAATCCTATTCTAATTAGCCTAAAGTGTACAAAAAAAAAATGATAGTAGAGCGACAAACCAAACCGCTAGGCCTTTGCCATAATATTGGGCCATAATCTTTTTTATAATAATCTAATTTTTATATAATCATTCAAAATCCACTATTTTCGAATGAATTCATACATCGTTTATAAATAAAAAAAATTCATTATGTACAGAATTAAAGATAAAAAAAGCAAAGAAAAACCTATTTGTACAAAAAATGTACCAGGTACAAAAAATTAACACTTTGTGGAATTTTTTTTTTAAAAAGTGGTAATAATCTGAATTTTAAGCCTATAAGCACATGATACGAAGTGTGCTTGTTTAAAGAAATTAACATTTATAATCTATAAGTATCCTATTTTTTTTATGAATTTCATTACCAGAGTTGTTATTATGTATTGCCTATACGAGTTGTCACAATTGAAGTCGAATCTTTTTGTTTTTGAAAGCAATTATGCCTTTGTTTTTGAGCAGCCTGGTGGCCAATTGGCTAGCGTCTTTGATGCTTCAGATTCGAATCCTGGCTGTGGCCAGGATTCGCAGCCCAATGAAGAAGAAGGTATTTATTTACGCAGAAGTTTCTAGCTGTAGTTCTGTTTTCCCCTGTAGCTGGAGGTATCGTAGAAAACTATGTAATAATAATATGTAATAATGTTATGTATGTAATAATAATAATAATATACATAGTTACCCTTATGTATTTAATTTATTAAAAACGTATATGCTGTATGACAACCAAAAGTGTTGAGATGTTTTATAAATAGATTGATTTTTAAGGATTATGTTTTCTAGCCAAAACTACACGATAAACTATAGGTCCCGGTCTAATTAACCTAAAGTGTACCCAAAATGACCGTAGAACGGCAAATCAAATCCTTTGTTTTTGAATTATAACATCCAAGTATTTCTCACGCCGACTTTATCGCAAATTCTGAGCATAATCCAGAGATTTTCAAAAACCGAAATCCTGCCTTGTGACTAATAGTAGCGTGCGGGTAGACCTAAATTCGATTCTTGCTTGTAATGCACATTGCCTTTATTACTTTAAAAATCGAAAGGTTTCAGTAGAATTGCGTGCTTTACGTGTTGGAATTCCTAATTTTTTTTTTCTAATGTAAACAGTAAATTCGATGCATTTTCTACAAAATGTCTGTTGGAAGGCGTGTCCTTTCCCCTCATAAATATTAGTATTGATACACGTCAATGATTTCCCGTCATGAAGTTAACAAAAGTTGCAGTTAAGTTGCATTTAACCGTAGTCATAATCGTATCCCAATGTATTCCAAATATCATAAATTTTTAAAAAATGCAATAAAAATGATAAATGATCATAAAATTTTTTTTTTCTGTTTAAAGTCGAACATTCGAAAAGTATACGTAACAGAAACATGATGATAATATCACAGAAACATAGTCTTTGAAAAAAACTTCAAAGCAAATTTTCATGCAGATATATAACAATATAATGTTGAATTCCTACAGAAGATTGAAAATAATTAATTTATTACATTTTGTAAAAGAAAAAAAATTATTCATCATTCCAAGAAATTATTATCATTTAATTCTATGTGTTATCGTTTGTACATTTTTCATGGTGGATTTATTTAGTACGGATTTCCTGTCTAAATTTGGGCATTTCCGTCATTTTGTAACATATCATTTCATCTGTAAGCCTATATTTATCGTACAATATATTCATATATTTATTTTAAAACATATTTTTTATTATTAATATTAGAAGTTATTTTTTAAATTTTTATCGAAACAATTTTCTTAACTGATTAGGAACCACATTATTATACATAAAGACATTAAAAAAATGTAAGTGGAACCATAATAAGCTGTATTGAATGTTGATCTAAATAATCTTCTCATTGAAAAAAAGTATTTAGCTAATCCAAAAATATAAAATGTTAATTCTAATGTGTAATAAACATAATTCGATTAAAAATCCAACGAATCCTAAATCCTTTGAAATGACTTATATTCAACATTGTTCATTATTAAGAAAGATTTTATTTTATCTACCTCTTGCGTTTATTAAAATTTTTAAAAAATTCATTGGAAAAAAATAGGAAAAATTCCTCGCGATTTTGTTTTAAGAATTTTTTTTAGTGTTAGTAGCCCTTAGTCGTAGTAGTTCTTAGTGCAGAGTTTCAGTCGGCAATTCTCTAAAACGTTGCAAAATACAGAATATTTTATTATACATTTATTAATGGGAAAAATCATAATTAAATGTATGTATTTAATGATAATTGTATAGAGAGAGAGAGATTTGTTGCTCTAAAAATTTAATCCAGATCTTCAATATGGTCCTAGGAGAAATTTTTATAGCAACGAAAATCTCTCAGCTGCATCTAATTGAATAAGCATATAAATGTCCATGCGTTAACGTATAAAAAATATAATAATAGTAAAATTTTTGTTGGAATTTTCATTTACTTTTTAATTTCTAAATAATTAAATTAATTATATTCGGCACGTATTATTTCAAGTTAACTAGAATTATTCTGTAATAAAATCAATGTAATTTAAGGCTTTTTTGAAACAAAAATATAAAAATATATTATATATAGCTTCATGATTTAATTAGCTGAAAATAAATGTCAGATTTTTGTATTTCATATAAAATTTTGTTTAATGATAGATATATGTATTATTTTTAAAAAAAACTTTTCTTAAAGAAGTATATCTTAAGAAATGTATTATATGAAGTAATTACATCTTGGCTACAATTTTAATTATTTAATTTTGTTTAAATTGTGTTGAAAAGTATAATTTGTTTTATAATTCAATAAATCATTTAAATTCATGTTTTTTTAAATTCTAGAATAATTATTCTGCAATATATGGTGAAATAAATTTCTCGTCATCATTAAAATAAAATGCATTACAAAATGAAGCGCAATTAAAATGAAATTAAAAATGAAGCTCATTACATTTAAATTCAAATTAAAATGAAGCGCTTTACATTTTTTTTTTTCAAATTTAAGATCACCAATGATTCCATATAATTAAATTGATAATGCTCACTGTAAGTAAGAATCCAGAAAGAACCAGCCATATGATCTATTAACATAAAGGAACTTGTCCCGAAATGCAAGGAACTGGTTCAGAAATTTTTAAAGTAAAATGTTATATAAATAATAATTTATGAAAAAATGAAAGCAGTATAATTAAAAAGAAAAAACTTCATCAAAGAAAAATTAGATTAAAGTTTCTAGCGGTCTTTTGGTAATGCCGAATGACTCATATTTATCAATGTCCTGGATAGAAGAGTTTTAGTGATCAACCATGTTATTTAAGATTTAACTGAAACATATTTAATGAATTCTTTTAGAGGAAGAATAACAGTTGCTTTTTGAATTTCAGAACATTTCATAAACCAATTGAGTTTAGGTAATCAATTATAATATTTTCCCACATTTAAATAATACAAATTTTGAGATATACTAGTTTTGACAAAGTAACTGAAAAAAACGCAACTTTTAATTTACCCAACTGAGCAAAATTGAAACATATGAAGTTATTGCAGACGCAAAAATGAAGGAACGTATTAAATCAAAAATAGAGGTTAGTAATAATACAGAGTAAAATATTTTTCTATTACTTGAATCCCTATTAAACAAATGCTGGAATAAGGAATTAGTTTTGCTCTTTCGTTACAATTTATATTTATAGGAATTTCCACGAATAGTGAAAAAAAAGGCATAAAATTCGTACCTAAAACATAAAAAAATAGAAAACAGAGACAGTGCTTTCAGATGGAGATAGTATCTTTGGGTCTATAACATTTTTTAATGAGGTGAAAGATATAAATAATGCATGGAAAATGGTAAATCTAATCCACTTACTCAAAAAGCCATAATCCAATAAAAAAGAAACCTCAAATATGTTTAAAAAGTATATTTCATTCAATATTTACTAATTTATTACAAATTAATAAGTATGATTCAACACTGTATAACTTTAATAAACAATGTATTTTTCTTGATATCAGAATGCCATCGATTGCCGCAGTTGAAATTTGTTGTACACCTTGCCAATGTCATTAAAGATTTCAAAATAAGAATTTTGAAACACCTAAGAAACAAATGTTTAATTGGCCTTTTATCTCGAGGATATTGAAAAACTTATTCAATCTAAACTTGATGTAAAAATTAATCATGCAAAAACAATTGAAATTAAGTTTTTCAGAAATGTTTTGGAATTTAAACTACTACCATCCGTGTTATGGACTAACCTGAAATAATAAACTGCTAAATCCAAATAACTAAATGGAAATCAACCACTTTAGGACTACAAATACCAGACTGAAATGAATTTATGCCCCCCTCCAAGCACTTTATTATTTGGCACACCATCCAACACAATATAGTAAGGCAAAACACTTTGACTCGTGGAGATAATTAACCTTTAATCTAATCGTCTTGAAAATTTTATATATGTTTCGGAAATGAATTCCAATTTAATAGTTTCAAAGTTGTCAGATTTAATAGTTAACAAAGTTTGTTGTTAATTTAATTCTCATGGGGTTATATTGTCATGGTATCCTAATATCATTAGTTTTGATACAAAACTTTATTTTCCCCAGCTACACATTGGATACATATTTTAATCCTACCTAAATAAAAGAAAATACTGAACATATAAATAGTTGAAATTCAATAAATGAATATCTTTGGGATCTTAACAATTTTTCTTCATTTATATTATGCATCAAATATAATAATCATTCATAATAAGAAACACTCATTTTAAATGAAAACAAAACTTAAAAATACAAATAGTGATAACTAATTTTTAAACTAAGAAGTAATGTAAGAATATTAAAAACATTTCGCTTTCATCCTATATTTTCTTATTTATCGGAAATGATAATAATGTTGCTCCCTTACAATCCCTACTAATCACGAGAGAATGTGACGTTTCGATGGTTTGATAGTTTGATCTGAACTATTTCCAACTTTTCTGCATGTGATAGTGTTTTGTCCATCGAATATGTAGCTACATATAAAATAAGAACTCAACCTTTTGATATTGAATTTCTCTGAAATAATCCTTTTTTTTTATGTGTCCTAAATATATGCCTATGTTATTTTAAGTACTACTATTCTGTTACCTCGTTGAACCTGTTGTTGCTGTTACTAATCCCTCTGGTGCAGGAGAGTCTACTCCAGGTCCAAGAAACCCCGTCGCAGACTCAGTCGTCCATGACTAAGGGTAATATGCATCGAGGAGTCATGAGGGCTGAAGCAAGGAAGCATATTTAGCGAGGAATCACGAGGGCTGAAGCAAGGAAGCATATTTAGCGAGGAATCACGAGGGCTGAAGCAAGGAAGCATATTTAGCGAGGAATCAAGAGGGCTGAAGCAAGGAAGCATATTTAGCGAGGAATCACGAGGGCTGAAGCAAGGAAGCATATTTAGCGAGGAATCACGAGGGCTGAAGCAAGGAAGCATATTTAGCGAGGAATCAAGAGGGCTGAAGCAAGGAAGCATATTTAGCGAGGAATCACGAGGGCTGAAGCAAGGAAGCATATTTAGCGAGGAATCACGAGGGCTGAAGCAAGGAAGCATATTTAGCGAGGAATCACGAGGGCTGAAGCAAGGATGCATATTTAGCGAGGAATCACGAGGGCTGAAGCAAGGAAGCATATTTAGCGAGGAATCACGAGGGCTGAAGATTGACTATACCTCAAGACAACGTCTACGATCATATTAGACCGGGATCCACGGTTTAAAAAGGATTCCGAACCACTATAAACACCCATGGCACCGAGCGCCAGACACTCGACCATCAGGCCCACCTCGTTGAATCTAATAATGATATTTTACTTTCTTATAAGTATTTAATTTTCATTATTCTACACTGAACAATCTGTTTCGTACAGTTCAAAATTGGTTCTCATGCTATTAAACCAAACAGACGCTGAGTTTTTGTGAAGAAAAGTATGTATTGTTTTAAAACAAACAAACACTCACCTTGATGCAATTAGCTTCGTGTGCTTTCATCTTCTTCGCATCCATCTGCTCACCGCAAAGGGAGCATCTTGCAAGGCTGCGCCCTTCCGCGGAGGGCCCCCCTTTATCGGAGACGGTCCTCGAAGTTTCGGAGCCCTTCTTAGTCACCTGTTGCGGCGGAATCCTGGCGGTGGGCTTGTAGACGCGGATGGGCAAGCGGGCAACCCTCTCTTCCATGGTGGGGCGCGATCTGATGACCGCAGCGGAGGTGCTTTTGCCGCTGCCGAGAAGGGTCTGGAGGCAGCACGGGGAGGAAGTTCTCGATCGTCGCGGATCGATTGGCGACTGGACTGTGGAAGAACGGAAGCATTTTCAGCAGATAAAAGGGTTTCTTTGTTTATGAGGTTTGCGTGCGGTTGATATTCGATATTTGAAGTTTAAATACATTGAATTTGTCGCATTGCAAATCATACACAAATTAAATAGAAGTAGAATTAGAAATAATGGAAGGAGATGTTTAAAACACAAAAACATAATAACTGGATTTGAAAAAACAAAATTGTTGTTCGTAGTTAGATTTTTATGCTGTAGGTGTTGTTACGATTTCCTTATAAAATTATAGGTCGAATTATGACACTTTGTAAGCCATGATTCGATATATACATTAGGACATTCAAAATAAATTATCTGATCATGTTATTATAAATTATCATCGATCATAAATTATCTGATCATGTTATTATAAATTATCATCGATCATAAATTATCTGATCATGTTATTATAAATTATCATCAATCATAAATTATCTGATCTAAAAATCCGTGACATTAGGATATTCAAAATAAATTATGATGTCAGTACGTTTGCTTGAAATGCACATTAAATAAAATAGTCATAATTTTCTTTTTTTATGTTATTTCAAAATTCTGTTTCTCTATATGAACTTCTACAATGATTTTACATATCTGTATTTTAAAAAAATCTGTCGGTGTATCTATGTGCGCCTATTTCCTCCAAACCTAGCCGAGTTAGGGGCCGTAAAATGTAAAAAAAATATTTGGGATGATCCTAGAAAAAATAGTTGTCTATTTGGACTTCCTAAACTTCATATTTTCAAGATATTAATTTTAAAAAATGGGAACAAATGGCACATTAAGATTGTAATTCGTTTTCCTGGAAACAAAAGTTTTAAGAACCAAGAAAATCGAAAAGATATGCTTTTTGCAATTGCAATATTCACCTCGTTTATCGACCGATTTGTTTATTTTTTTTACAATTTTAGAAGTGTAAATATTCAGCTTCTGAATATATGGATTTGGAACTAAAATATTATTATATTCTCAAATAACTGAAAACAAATATTTTGTAAAAATCCCTTTTATACAGGATTTTTCCCCCTCTACGAAGAGCTGTCTGGGATTTTGTCTGTAAACTCTAGAATTAGCAAAACTTATTACTACGCTTTATAAATCTTTTACAACATAAAAAAAACCAATTAGCTTTCAAAAGATATCAGGTACAAAAAAAAAAAAAAAATAAAATTAACTTATTAAAAAACACGGCATAATTAAAAGAAATTCCGGATAATTTTCTATACAAATAGTTATTTTCAAATTCAAGTTATTAATATTTTTATCTCAAAATGATGCTCTATACAGATGCTTATGAGTTTTCATAGATTACAAAATTGCTGTGCTTTATGTTCATAAATCAAGTAGTTATTTCCAACATTCTTTCGTGCTTCCAAAACGCCTGCCGGTCTCAGAAAAACCTGTCTTTTTTACTTGGAATTAATTATATTTGCGACAGTAAAAATAAATCGAAAATAATCCGGACTTTTATCGCATATCGGGTAGGTTTGGCGGGGAAACATAATCCTTAAAAATTAATCTATTTATAAAACATCGTAACACATTAGGTTGTCATATAGCTGGTATTTTTTAATTAAATAGGTTTAATTTGCAGAGTAGATGGTTAAAAAATTTCCACACAGACCCCGAGGCAGACTCTTTTGAACAAATTTTCTTTAATGAATACATACTTCTACAGTCGTCTAAAAAATACATACAATTTGGTTCCTAAAAAAAATCCCTCAGTAAATTTTAGCAGAAATGGACCAGAATGGCCGAGTGGCTAGCGCTCTGGCGCTCCGTACCACAGGTTTCGGGTTCGAGTCCCGGCGGTGCCATGGATGTTTGTAGTGGTTCGGAATCCACTTTAAAGTGTAGGTCCCGGTCTAATAGGATCGTAGAGCGTTGCGGGGGCATTGTTACTCCGCGTCCGGGGCTTATCTTCAAGTTACACGCCTCCCCGGTCATGCAAAATGAGTACGTCTGTGCAGCGCTTGCCTTAAGGCATCCAAGACCAAGTTGTCTAAGTGTTTGCCAGCTGGATTAGAAAGAAAAAAATTTTAGCAGAAATGTTAAAATATTTTAATAAATAGAGTAGTAAAGCGCTAGACGTTATGAAAAACTTCTCTCTTAACTAAAAAAAAAATAAAAGCTTTTCTTCGCTTATTTTTTTTTAATTATAATAATATTGATACCATGCATAAGAAAATCCTTTGATTTCTGTGAGGTGAAAACATACTGAATGTTTTTTTTCCAATAGCAAGTTTACAGGCAACAGATATAAAAATACATAGAACAAAATAGAAACAAATGACATCAATTAATCCATTAACTTAAGTCTGGCAATCCAATACGCTTCCGTAAGGAAACAGGAGGCAGTGCAGAACAGGAAGCAAGGTGAGACATATCCATTTCTTCCGGGTTATCACACAAGAGACAGAGAGGGTCGGGAGCCAATTTACTTCTGTGAAGGTGCTTGCGGAGACAATCGTGACCACAGAAAAGCCGGGGAAATGCTATCGAATTTTCTCTGGGTCATTCAGGAATATCCTGAATATGATAGTACCAGGGCTTGTGACTGTTTCTAGGTGCAACGAATTATCGTCTTAATAGAATAATAGGTCAACTCCTAATTAATCCTATAAAACAGATACCTTCTTTTTTGGCTAGGAAGCCAGCATCATCGTTTTCCTTTATACTGCAGTGGGCTGGGATCCACTGCAAGACGACTGTTTTATTCTGATCCGACACCGTGACGCAATCATCCATATTTTTGTATCGAGATTAACATGGGAAGTATATGGCCTGAAGAGCTGCTCTCGAATATGATAGAAATACCATTTTAGAGAAACATTCTGATAGATTCTGTAATTGAATAAGAG
Organism: Caerostris darwini; assembly: GCA_021605075.1. NCBI lineage: Eukaryota > Metazoa > Arthropoda > Arachnida > Araneae > Araneidae > Caerostris > Caerostris darwini. Next base: position 232,767 of record BPLQ01010921.1, on the reverse strand, counting down.
CCAAACGGATAGCAGAGATTTCTCTGTCGAAAGCTAACACAAGAGCACCAATAGGGGAGCTATACTGAATATTGTGAAAGACAATCTAAATTTTTAAATGCTACGTGATTATTATTACATGTTTCTTGACACAGGTTATAAGAAAAAAAGAATGTTTTATCTAATACTGTCAATGAGGAGAATTTTCTAGTAAATGCTTTTAATAATCTCAACTACCTGAGATTCTTTTTCTACACAATCAGAAAAAAAGCGTGAATTAGTAGTATGAAAATTATTTATTAGTTATTATTATCATGTCTTTGTCATGGTTATATTTTAATTGTATGTTTTGAGGACATCTTGCTGAAATGATACTCTTATATCAAAAGGGGCTTCTATTTAAACATCAATGTTGTTGCAGCATTAATATTATAAATAATATTTGAACTGAGAAATGTGGTTACTAAATTTTTATAGAAATTTTAAAGAGAAGAAAAACACCTCTTGAAGTATTGTAGATCTTCTGTCTGAGTTTGGGCTGTTCTCGGATGGTTCTGGTGGTCGGAGGAATAACAGGATGGACAATATTAGGTGTCGGAGTTAAAAGAGTTCGCGTGGCCGGTCTGATCTCGTGGGCCCTAGAAAGAGATGGCAGCATGTAATAATATCATCTATTGATATTTTATAATGTTATAGAACATGAATATATGATACAATAAAAAGGTAAACGAGTAAACCATAACTAAAATTCCATACCAAGTGACTATGCTTTGCAGATCTATTAACTAATACTATATCTGGTGACTATGCTATGAAGATGATGATAATGAAAAATTCTACTACTAATGATGATATTTTACTGACCAAGTGACTAGTGCTATATCTATACTTAGTGACTATTGTTATGTCTATACTTGGTGAATATTGTTATATCTATAAATTATTATTATTGCTCAATCGATTACTGATCGGTGCCGAAAATGTGCTTTTGATAAATAGAAATTCTATATTCGCCTTTCATGAAATTATTTTATGAAGAAAGCTCATTCTGATTGGTAATAAGATGGTATTAGCGTTTGTAAATAGAGTCGGAGAAAGGATACTTTCCAGCCGGATTTCTCCAAAAAATAAAAATAACTCATAAATTAGGAGCTCTATAAAACCATACCATACAGTTACATTATTGAATGTAGCTAATCCTTAGTAAAATTCGTTATTTATGGTTGTTTACTGTCTCATTTAAAAAATTTCAGAAGATATACAATCATTGTAGATCTTCTAATAGTTTCAACAAAGTCTACTTTGCAAATTCCTCTCATTTGACTGTCTCACTTAGTAAATCGTGATGAAATAGTTGCAATTTATATTTTACAACTTCTGGAATGCCGAGTAACCAACGTGACTTTAGTATACTGGATGTCTTTGATATATCAGTAACTTCTTGTGCATCAATCACCATAGTTTTAATTTTGTTGACGCTTCTCTTAAGAGTGTACAAATGTGGGAAATGCCTCTAATAATCTTGGTGCGCAGCAAAAAAAAAAGGACTATCACTTAAATCTTCGAAATATCTTACAAAGAAAGAGTTATCTAAAAGAAATTATAGTATCTTTGCGTTCCTAGGGATTTCCCTGAAGATCCTTAAGAGAAAATAATTTCACCAACATTGGCCACGCCATTTTCACCACCACAACACCAACAATTTACCATTGTCAAAATTGCAGAGAAAAATCTTACTTTTTTCATAGTAATATTAAAATTAAGAAATTAGTTGTCAATCATACAGTTACATTTTATTTGATACTTATTTTCAACGCAAAAAAAAATTAATTTTTACTGCGAGACAATATTTTCTACTTTGGTTCAAAGCAAGTTAGATATTCCAGTTTATTTAGTTTTTACGAATATATGGTACATTATATAAATACGTTTTTGGTTAGCAATTACCTACATCTAGCATACTACAACTAGGCATACAACATCAACCGATTAGAAGTATCACCTGTCTTCTTTTGGGGTGGTCGGTGGTTCGGTCTCCTCCTCGCTGGCCGAGTCTTGCTGCCAGAGCTTGGGGTCGACTGGGGTGGGCTCCCTGAGTCGTGGGGGCTTCTTCTCATTGACCGCGTGCCACCGCGACAGGCACTTGGGCTGATGGAAGCGAAGGGAGTGTTGGGTGAAGAGACGGCCGCACACGAAGCAAGGGACGAAGCTGCGCGGGTTTTTCGGACTCGACATGCTTCATCTTCGCTCCTTGGGTGGAATCTGAAAGCAGAACAGTATTATGCATCAAGTGGATATTTTTGCTATTTATTCACTAGCAGGGATTGTCAATGATATTGATGCAATTGAAAAAGTATGCCAATATTACAGATAACTTTTTATCACAAATGGCTCAAACAGATGCCATCGCTATAGCTTCAAATAGTTCGATCATGAAACAATATAGTTTATTAATGAATAAACTACCACGTGTTTTACAATGTGTCCATGATTTTGACAACGGATGTATTATTTCGGCTTGTTAATGTTGGTCCTTGATACTAGTTTAAGTAATTGCTATAAGTTGTGGAGTCGAACATAGGTGCTGATTATGAAAAATGGGTACTTACGTATTAACACCACCACAGCAGAAGTTGCGCCAATAAAGAGCTGCTAATGCCCAAAATAGAGACTGTTTTGAATCTATGTTAAACTCTATATCGGCCCCTTTTCCACCGAAATCCGATTGACTACTTTGTTTTTAAATGAAATGTTTTGAATTTTGAAAGTGTTTTGATTTTAAATAAAGTGTTTTATATATTTTATGATTTGTCACAAAAATTCTAATTGTAGATTGGCGCCACTTAAAAACCGCCAAATCTGTAGCTGCGGTGGCGTTATTACGTAAGTACCGAAAAATGCTCTCCCATCACATTATGATTATGCTCTCCTATCACATTATGATTATGCTGTCACATCACATGTGTCAAAATGTCACAGAAAATAAATGCAAATAATATTAAATTGTTAATTCATTTAATTGAGATCCATCAGCTGTTTATAGAACAGCTCCTGCATCTCATTTAATAAAATATTTTCAGAACAGTTGAATCTTTTATAAAATTCATGATTCACAGTTCTAATGTAAGCAAACATAGCATAGAATAAAATGTCTTTAGAAATATATATTTTCATAATATATGTTAAAATTATTTTTCACAAAAAAAAAATGCTGCGTATTGCGTGAAAAAAATAGGTATAGATATGGTAATTTTAAGAAATAAAATACCAATAAGGTTAAAATGATACAAGAGAGTTATCTATTTTTAACTCTGTTCATGATAAAGAAATAAGTGCAATTTAAACAAAAAAAATTTGTTTAGTAGTAATCTTGTAAAAATATAAAACCATGGCTTTAAACTTTTTTTAACAAACGGCACCAAAAATTATGACTCATCATATTGTGAATAATTTTTTTAATATTTTTTTAGGTTGAATCCTGTACCCTTTGTGACAAACGCATCCCCAAGTTGCCAAGTAAACAGAAAAGAATGGACCAGGTAGTTTTTCGCGGTAAAATGATATTACGCTTCACTGGGTTGCCAAATCGCCAAATAAACAAGCAAAAGGGCTGCCGAAATTCGGTGTCATTCTAAAATGCTATTTCGCCCAAATTTATAGCCAAACAGTGATATTACGCTAACATTAGTACCCAAATAGCTATTACGTCAAAGTTTATTCCTGAAAAGGCTTTGAAGCCAAAGTTAATTGCGGTACTTACGTATTAACGGTACCTTGGCGGCTGTTGCGCCAATAAAGGGCACACGCGCCAACCGTAGCTACAGATTTGGCGGTTTTTAAGTGGCGCCAATCTACACTTAAAATTTTTGTTCCAAATAATAAAATATATAAAATACTTCATTTAAAATCAAAACGCTTTCAAAAAATTTTTGTTCCAAATAATAAAATATATAAAACACTTCATTTAAAATCAAAACGCTTTCAAAATTCAAAACACTTTCATCAATTTCCACAATGCAATCTGGTCCACCTACCTTCTTTTTTGGTTTATTCTCCATATCCAAGACACATAATTCACGCATGTAATTGTTCCAATCTATAATCTATAATTGCATCTTGTTCTGTTTCTGGCAAATCCCAAATACGCATTTTCGTAGCACTACAAAATGGCATCAAAACTCAGCAAATCTACAGCTGTTATATTGGCGCCACTTAAAAACCGCCAAGTCTGTCGCCAAGGTACCGTTGGAAAAAAATGTTGTTATTTGAAGTACTTTTATGGCAAAAGTTAATGCTTTATCACCAACAATTATCGCCCTTTTTTAGTAAGCGAATTTGGTTTTTTGAGGTGCTTTGAACAAAAGTTAATGCTTTTTCGCCAAATTTTTATCACTAAAAAATTTTATCTCTCAAATACTTTTGAGCCAAATGTTATCGCTTTACGTCAAAATTCAGCACTATTAGGACAAAAAAATTATGTATAAATTGCTTTTACGCCAATTTTTATCACTTTATTGCCAAAGGTTTACCACTATTATGGCAAAATCTTAATGTTTTCTATTTACACCACATATTGCCGCTTTAACACCAAAATATATCACTATTTTGCCAACATTTTATTCCTAAATTGTTTTTACAACAAATTAAATAGCTTTATCGCCAAATTATTATGTGGAATTTTATTTTGCTAACTCACAAAAATATCGTTTAGGCAAAGACAATAATCGCTGTTAAGATAAAATTTCGCCAAAATTATTCTCTTATCACCCATTTTTTTTCTAAATGTCAAAAAATAAGTCATGTTCTTTCCGGAGCCGAATTCGAATGATAAATTAATATTAACAAAAGAGAAAAAAGAAGAAGAAACCAAAGAAGAACTTATCTTTTATTGTGGTATGTCCTTCGTCTGTGGTGGAAACGAACGTTTTATTCTATCAGTGAAATCATAAAAAACTTTACTGATTTAAAAATGTAAAATTTGTAATGTCGGATGTAAAATTTGTGCTGTCGCCGCAGCATGTACTCTGCCAGACAATTATCAAATGTTCCGGACACATGGCGAGTACTATGAAGCGAATGTATCACAGTACGCCAAGTACCCTCTTTTGCATTTGTATGGGCTCCTGTATCTGGGTCTTTAAATGTCATACTATGGTTGACCATCAAATGTACAAAACCCTCATGTGAAAGGCAATTGTACGACTGCCAACAGTCTGATATTATAGTAGTACCCGGAAGTATTCTCCTTTTTATTATTTCGAACAAAACATCCGCATTTCTATTTTCTACCACTTCAAAAAAACATTCATGCGAATATCTCAATACTCCTCCAAATACCCATTTACCTTCAATATGTTTACCTCTATTATACTTCCTTTTACCAAATTTTGATTCATGTATTTCAACAATTCTTCCAATACCTCCAATCATACCCTTAAAATGGAAAAGCTCGTCCATGCACACCACTCTATAAAATTAATGCCAATCTGTTATCATTTGATTCGCAACCAATAAATCCTTCATAGTATTTTTGCTCCTAATTTCATTCACCCGAGAATATGTTAACATTAAAATTAGACCCATACTAAAATTACTTTGGTCAAATCAAGTACCCTTTCTAAATGACCTTCGAATCTGATGAGCATTCGTTCCTTTCTTTCGACACGCCCATACTTTTCCATCACAAACATCAAGACAATCAACCAATTTCCTATCAGAACTGCACTTTGGATATTCATACTTACTAGCAATCAATCCATTTTCCATGTAATACTTAAGCAGTGCATTTGCACCCGATTTATTCAATTCATAAAAGAAATAAGCAAACAGAGGACCTTTCATCCATTCTTCAGGTTGATAATACCGGACATCATCTCATTCACCTTTCATCCATTCCTGTACTAGCATATCCATAGCAAATGCATATGGAATACTTGACCAACAGTACAAATCCACAGAAAAATTTAATTTGTAATGCCGTTAGTACGTGAACTAACGTTCTATCAAATATTCCGTGCGAATTCTAATTACTGTTGCCGCAAAATCCTAACTAAACGAACATCTTTAAAAAGGAAATTAATTATTTAAGAATAAAATATCAGTTATTAAAAAATTATAAAAATCGTTTTTCTTGTTTTTTTTCTTACTTTCCTGAGTGGCAACTTCTGAAAAATTGTTTATGTTCTGTGTCAGCGACCGACGTACGTTATAAGAATAAATTCGGAATAATCAATAATTTATTGGAATACTTATTTAAAAGAATATATATTTTTGTTCTTATTTACTGCAAATAAGAATTCTGCAAATAATAATCAAAATAACAATAAATAGTCATTATATTGTTCGGAAAATGAAGCTTCGAATTCCTCTAATTGCAGTATTGCAACCCCAAAGAAATTGGCGAAATATTCCGGGTTTCAAGATTGGCGACTTCCTCAGGGGTACAGTATTCTAGCTTTTAACTTATTATTATTATTATTTATTATTATTATTATTATTTACATTTGCACAAAAGCAACTCGTCAATGGAAAAAGAACTGAAAGTAAACACGTGATATGAAGAATTGTTATAGTTACAAATAAAATATAAGTCTATATTCCAAAAGCATATGATAAGTTAGGATTCTTTTGGTTAAAATCTAGGATACTGTACCCCTGAGGAAGTCGCCAATCTTGCAACCCTGAATATTTCGCCAATTTTCCGCCAATTTCTTTAGGGTTGCAATACTATAATTAGAGGAATTCGTAGCTTCATTTTCCAAACAATAAAATGACTATTTATTGTTATTGTGATTATATTATTATTTGCAGAATACTTATTTGCAGTAAATAAGAACAGAAATATATATTCTTTTAAATTAGTATTCCAATAAATTACTGATTATTCCGAACTTATTCTTACAACGTACGTCGGTCACTGATTCAGACCATAAACAATATTTATGAAGTTGCCACTCAGGAGAGTAAGAAACAAACAAGAAAACGATTTTTTTATTTATTAATAACTTATATTTTATTCTTAAATAATTAATTTCCTTTTTAAAGATGTTTGTTTAGTTAGGATTTTGTGACAACCGTAATTAGAATTCGCTCGGAATATTTGAAGCTTTAGCTTTTTAGAACGTTAGTTAACGTTACAATTTAAATTTTTAATAATTAAAATAAAGTAATATTAATAAAATAATGTGTCCGGAACATTTGATAATTATCTGGCAGAGTGCATGTGGCGGCGGCAGCACAAATGTGACATCCGCAAAATAATTTATGATTTCACCGATGGAATAAAATGTTAGTTTCCACCACAGAGGAAGGACATACCACAATAAAAGGTAAGTTATTCTCTAGTTTTTCCTTCTTTTTTATCTTTTGTTAATATTAATTTATCATTCGAATTCGGCTTCGTAAAGAACATGACTTATTTTTTGTTCATGAAAAGTGTGGTGGCGAATAACTTCGGCGAAATTTTATCGTAACGAAATTGTATCAATTAACAGCGATTATTATGTTTGTTTAAACGATACTTTTTTGTGACTTAGCAAAATGAAATTCCACATAATAATTTGGCGATAAAGCGATTTAATTTGGTGTGAAAACAATTTAGGAATAAAATGTTGACAAAATAATGATATATTTTGGCGTTAAAGCGGCAATATGTGGCGTAAAAAGAAAACATTAAAAAGTTGTCATAATAGTGGTAAAAATTTGGCGATAAAGCGATATAAAGTGGCGTAAAGGCATTTTAGATATAATTTTCTTTCCATAATAGCGCTAAATTTCGGCGTAAAAGCGGTTTCATTTGGCGCAAAAGTATTCCAGAGATAAAAAATTTTAGTGATAAAAATTTGGCGATAAAGCATCAACTTTTGGCGTAAAAGCGCCTCAAAAAACAAGATTCACTTAATGAAAAAATGTGGCTATAAAGTGATAAATATTGGCAATAAAGCATCAACTTTTGGTGTAAAAGCGCCTCAAAAAACAAGATTCACTTAGTGAAAAAATTTGGCTATAAAGCGATAAATATTGGCGATAAAGCATTTTTTGGCTTAAAAGAAGTTATATAACAAAATTTGCTTAGTGAAAAATGGCTATAAAGCGATAAATGTTGGCGATAAAGGATAGTGATAATAGGGAGTTTTTGCATACCGTAAGTTTGTTACCGTAGGACGTCCGTTAGCATTTTTCTCCCTAGCGCGCATGCTCATAGGAAACTGAGCACGCGCTGGAGGGAGAAAAATGCTAACGGATTTCCTACGGTAACAAACTTACGGTATGCAAAAACTCCCTATTATTTGGCGTTAAAGCGATAAACTTTGGCTTCAAAGCCTTTTCAGGAATAAACTTTGACGTAATAGCTATTTGGCTGCTAATGTTGGCGTAAAAGCACTGTTTGGCTATAAATTTTAGCGAAATAGCACTTTACAATGACACCGAACTTGGCAACCTTTTTGTCTGTTTACTTGGCGATTTGGCAACACAGTAAAGGATTTTGGCGTAATATTTTACCGCGCAAACTACCTGACCCATTCATTTCTGTGCTTACTTACCGACTTGGCAACTTGGCGATGTGTTTGGCACAAAGGGTACAGGATCCTAGATTTTAACCGAATTTTCTTTATACTAAATGTAATTTTTTTATTAAAAGGAAATTAGTTTTTAGGAAATTGTTCATATTATTTCTTTAACCAAAAGCTACTTATAAATTCTTTAAAATTGGCACTTTAACAACTAAAATTGATATAAAACATTTAATTATAACTAAAAACACATTTCAATATAATTTACAGTAAAGACATTTAAAGGCAAAGAACTAAATATATACATTAATTGGCAAAATCACACAATAGGGGCCGTTGGGTTTTGCTGTCAAAAAAATCTTTCGCTAAAGAGCGCCAAGTAACGGGTTGCGATTGTTAGTGAAGTGAATTGCAAACACTACAAGAAACACGGGTAACCACATTTGGAAACTTACCGCCCAGTATGCGCTACAAAAATCGTCGCCGAATCCCAACGCCCCCTATTTTACGATTTAGCCCAGTAATTTCATGAAAAAAATATTCTTGTTTAGAGAATTGCATTTAAAGTTTAAAAAATATGTATATATATATATATATATATATATATATATATATATTACATTATTAAAACATTGCTTCCCTTGTAATATTTTTCTTATTTTTGATTTTCTTATTTTTCTTGAATATTGAAGAACATTGAACATTGAACAATGAAATTCTTTCTTATTTATTTTGATTTTTTTTTTTTTTTTTTGTCTTACTCCTTATTAACATTTTTTTTACTTTTTTTTTCCAGAAAAGTTTGATGTGTCAGATATCTTGTTTCTATTCTGATATTTTTATGAAAATTGTGCTTTTATGATATTTGTTGCTTGGAATATATGTACTCCCAATAACATCAATATGCATTAAATTTGATAATTTAAATTCATGATGCACGAAATCATATCAGATTACATACATGGATATTTGGATTCTGGATGATACCATGTTAAGTACTTTCCAAGCAAAAGTACTTAGAAATGCCATGTTAAGAATATTAACATAGCATTTCTAAGCAAACTGCTTAATGCTGAAAGTGAAAGTACTGCTTAATGCTAAAGAAAATTGCTTCTTCCTAGGTAATAAAAATAATTTCAAATTGATTTCACGATTCGATAAATTGAATAGAAAGAATGTTTTGCTGTTAATAAAACTTCCCTTAGATTTTTCATTCGTTTTATGTTGATAACAGTATCTGAAATAATGGACAGAATCGACCCTATGTCTGTTTGCTTCCATTCCTTAAACTGAATTTTGATATATTTTAATTGGCGTTTTATTAAAATAATGAGTCATTTTAAGAGTAATAAAATCGATATTATTTCTTAATAATAATTGTAATTTTTTTTTTATTCTCTAGGATATTGAATCTCTTTGAAGGTATTAACTTTAGTACATTATTTCTGAATCCAAAACTGTCTTAGACAATCCAAAAAATACTCCTCCCGAAAAACTCATCGCCAACGATATGAACTCTATTTAAACTCTAAACAAATAAAATATGAGAGATGGATAATATTTTGGCGATGAATTGATTTATTTGCTGCATTTGCATAAATTTTAACCTAAAGCTCATTATATTCCTATATTCCTATAACCTAAAGTTATTATATTCCTATATTCCTACAACCTAAAGTTATTATATTCCTATTAATTTTAGCACATTATTTCTGAATCCAAAAAACTCACTTAGCTAATCAAAAAAATACTAATCCCAAAAAACTCATCGCCAATGATATGAACTCTCTTCAAATTCAAAACAAATAAAATATGAGAGATTGAAAATATTTTGGCGACGAATTTATTTAATTGTAGATTTACTGCATTAGATTTTAACATAAAGCTCTTCGTTTGGCTTAAATCATACGATTACCTACTGAATCCACTTCATAGAACATAATGAGCACTAAAAAAAGAACCCACTTACCGGTAACAGAATGAAATCCAGAACTTGAAGCGAAATAAATTTATCTATAAGACCAGATCAACGATGAAACGTTCAAAAAAATGGTAGTAAATATTGGATGTGGATTCGTCATTCAAAAGTGATCATTAACCGAGATGGCAACCGGAAGTTGCGTGTACAGTTTTGTCTGCATATATATCTGTCTCGCACGAAAATTCAAAATAAAAATTCGACCGTATTTTGTTGCCATGTCTCTGTCGTCAGTACAACAAACTCTTATTGACCCATTAATAGAAAATTTCCCTCCGGTGAAAATAAACAAAATCGTAAAAGGGGAAAAGAAGAGTGGGAGAGACAGAACCAAAATAGTTAATGTGCCTCTTTTCAAAGAAGCGTCGGAAATCAATAAGCAAACTGTTGCAGTTTGAGCGATAGATATACTGTATCAAAACAGTTTATAAATAAAATCAAGGTGAAATATCGCTTTGATCATGATGTCATTTAAACTAAACGAATTGAAAGATATCATTGTTGTTAAATGCAGTGTTTCTCAAAATATAGTCTTCCAAAAATGAACTAGTGCGTATTAATATTAGGACGTAATTCATATTAGAAAATAAATGTTTGTCAGCTCCAAGTTCTTAAAAAAACAAGTAATATAAAAAAAAAAATTTTTAAAGTCAATTCCTACTTTTTTTTTACTATATCGCAGAAAAGTCCTTTACAAATAAAGTTGAAATTTTCCTCTTAGATCTGGCGCCATCTATTATTAGATATATGCAACTTAAATGTAAAAAAAAACTAAAATTAATTAATTTAATTTAATTACTGAATTAATATTTGAAAAAACTATATTAACATCAAGTGTCGTCCACTATAAGTTAAAAAAAAATGTACTTGAACTTGAGTGGATGAATAAAAAGTATTTTATGAACGATTGAAAATTTGAACAAAATATATATAGGAAGAGTGTGAGCTAATAGAAGGAATTGAACAAATGTTAAAGTTTATTGATAGATTAAGCATTATACAAAATAAATCTATACAAATTGTTTTTTAATAAAAAAATCTCGTATATTACATAATATACCGATACTGTTACTACGATTATCTCGGCTTCTATCGTGTGGTGGTTTAGTTTGTTTTATTAGTCGCAGTTTTCTGGTACAAGAAGTCTTTATAAATCAATTTGGATATTTATTGAAGTTTCATTTATTTATATACAATAAATATTTACAAATAATATATACAGACTAGTGTTGTGTCAATATGAGCGATATTTGTTATTAAAATAAAATTCTCTATAATTATTGTACAATTCACATGCTAAACTGCATTCTATGCGAGTTCCTTGGAAAGGGGTGCTTGTTAGTCTCTGCACCTGACAGTATGGAAATCCGATATGTCCAACGGAATGACCCGTTTCCGATGGGTGCAGGTCTTTTGCCACAGCTGCGGAGGAAGGGGATACTCTGGGAAGTATTTTAATTGGCAGGGGCCATAAAACACTACACTATTTTTATTAATGCATTATCTGAATTACACTTTTAATTAAATAATGTTAATTACAAGATTTGTTTCAAACTAACAATGTAAATAATAATAAATTCACTTTTGTTTATATTTAAAATTATGAATTTGTTTGTGAATTATTTCATGTGAGTCTATTTCCTTTTCTAATTATATAAGTCTCTGAAGGCATGCGAACTTGTAGGTTTAATTTGTGGTATGGGTTATTGCGGTTATAAATAATGGTTAGTGTGTGTGTTGGGTAAAACGGAGTATCTAGTTGTTTCCATGATAGGGTTTTTGTTTGTTTAAGGTTTTAAGAATGACAACACCATAGTAGGGAATTGATCTTAACACTCTGTTGGTAACAGCTCATCTACGAATTCAGGAGGAGCGTCACGTTGTAAAGCTTACAAATTCCGACAATCTTGAATAGCTTCTAATGCGTAAAGACAGCGCCTTCATATATGAGAACTTCTGCATTCATGTGTTTTGAATGACTTTCAGGAGTAGCTGCTTTATATTTGGAAATCGTATGGATTAAAGAAAGAAAACAATCTCTAAATAATATGACTGATAACTCGAGATTCTTATGTACGTTAAAATTTCTACTGTCCCTTCGTTTTTTAAAGTAGTGACTGCATTATACAAGATAAACCTATACAAATTGCTTTTTTATTAAAAAACATTGTATCTCACATAATATCTTGAATAGTTTTTGATGCATAAAGATAGGGTATCAATATATGAGAATTCCTTTCCTTTTCTGCGATTTTAGAAATATGTCCAAATCTCAAAGGATTAAAGACTCGTGACTCAGTGGCAACGTACGCCGCTGGTGAGCATTAGGGCTGAGATTCAATCCGCTGGCTGCTTTTTGTAGACACTGTTTCAAAACGCGAGGGAACTCGATGTCGTTTGGGATGTTCAGCAGTTTGCCTTGCTAATCGGACAGCTTGGTGGGAGTTTTTCCGGTTTTTCTTCCATGCAATACGCAAATTCGAGGTTTTTTCCCCTAAAAGTCCTCCCGGATAACACAGCCCTCCTTCTTCAGAAACAAGGAGCAAAAACAGACTTCTACTCACGGGTGCTCCATCACAGCACAAGCTTCCCCTCTCCTTCCATCCATGAGTAGACTACTCAAAGGAAGTTCCATACCGCAATACAGAACTGAGAATTAGACACAACAACACAACAAGGACTAAAGCCCTTGAAATAAATATATTATTTTATTTTATTATTTACTGCAAAACAAGGAGAACGAGCGTTTTATGGAATCGATATGTTTCATAACATTGAATGCATTCAAATAAATTTTATTGCGTGTTAAGAAATAGTTCGAAGGGAATAGAAGTTTTGGGGAAGAAAAGAAGGATTGAATATTCCCTATTGTGTGCTTGATTGCTGAAAGGTTTTTCTTTTAACTTTTTTTTACATGATATACTTTCCGAATTTAGCTGCTTTCTGTTTTTCTCAATTCCTTCTATTAGCTCACACTCTCCCTATATATGTCTTGTTCAAATTTTCAATCGTTCATAAAACACTTTTTATTCATCCACTCAAGTTCAAACACATTTGCTTTGAACTTATAGTGGATTACACTTGATGTTAATATAGTTTTTTTAAATATTAATTAATTCATTAAATTTAATTAATTAATTTTAGGGTTTTTTTAGATTTAAGTTGCATATATCTGCCAATAGTTGGCGCCAGATAAACTTAAAAAAATGAATGAAAATTATTTATAGAGGACTTTCTGCAATATAGCGAAAAAAAATAGGAATTGACTTTAAAAATTTTTTTTTTATATTACTTGTTTTTTTTTATCTATTGAAATTTTAAAAAGCATTTTCAGCCCTAGATGTATGAAGCCGCGTTAAAGGAATATCCCCTTAAACCCTAGAACGCACGATCGTGCTGGTGCCTCCCCCTCATTCCTTGGGGGGGGCATAGATTATTTTAGTTATTTATTTAGTATCACTGGAGTGATTATCTACTAAAAATTTAAATATAAGAAAAAATTCAGGTCTGAAAGGGGTACAATACTTTAATTTCGATACAGTACTCTCAGAAAAAAGAATATTATTATCCAGCAGTATTAACCAGCAGCATTCCTTACCTTATTTATTTGCGCCGTATACTTAACTAGCTGTCTTTGGGACCTGATGGCCGAGTGGGTAGTGCTTTGGTGCTCGGTACCACAGGTTTTGGGTTCGAGTCCCGGCGGTGCCATGGATGTTTGCAGTGCTTCAGAATCCCCTTTAAACCGTAGGTCTCGGTCTAATACGATCATAGAGTGCTGCGGGGGTATTGTTACGCAGTGTACGTAGTTTATCTTTAAACTACACCCATCTCCTAGGTAGTGCTAAGTGAGTAACGTCGGTGCAGCACTTGCCTTAAGGCATCCAAGACAACTGTCTAAGTATTTTCCAGCTGCATGAAACAAAAAAAAAACTTAACTAACTTTTCCAACGTCAAAGGATTAAAATCATTTTGATCATTTGTCTTAAAATTCAGTTTGAAGAATGTTCAACGATATTGTCGCCTTCCCCAAACAATTATTGCATACCACTCTGGTAACACTTGTTATACGATTGTGTTTTCTTTTATTCATTAATATTTTTCCTAGCTTAGAAACTATTTTCAGTTTCACTTCATTAGCAATCAGTCTTTTCGTTTGTTTCTAACGAAATAAATGAAACTATAAAGCTGAGGAATCCGGTCTAGTTGTTGATAGCTTGTCATGCGCTATCTAATTAGTTGTGTGATTTCCCGTCAACACAGGCACTTGTCTTCCGGAATTAGTAATGCACTGAACGATCTTTAAGAAACCGACAGCTGTTCGACACACATAACCAGCGAGTCTCGCATACTTCTATATTTGGGATCTTCAGGTATTTTGTGTCATTTTTTTTTTTTTTTTATCGTTTTATTTATTGAAATATATTCTGCATTAAATACTTGATTATTTAATTATCCTATTAAATTTTGATAAAATTAGCTGCTATTTACTTTCGCCTGCATTAAATTGATGCTTTTTTTTTAATTTCCCTGTTGTCGTTTTCAATATATTTTTAGCTCTATGAAAGTTTATATATAAATACTTCTTTAAAAAAAAAATACTTTTCTATTGTATTAATTTAACTATTTTTTTCTGATATATTTATGAAATTCTAATTTTACAGAAACGCAATAAAGAAAGAATAAATATGATTGTGACGTACC
The DNA here is from genome assembly GCA_021605075.1 of Caerostris darwini. NCBI lineage: Eukaryota > Metazoa > Arthropoda > Arachnida > Araneae > Araneidae > Caerostris > Caerostris darwini. Next base: position 217,593 of record BPLQ01010921.1, on the reverse strand, counting down.
TATTTTCAAATTTTGTTTAATTATTATTATTTTTTTTTTAATTTTTATATCCAGAAGTTTGTTTTATTTTATCAGTGAAATGTTTCCTAATTTCTTCCATTTTTTCTATTCCTAATTTCTATAATCAAATAAATTTTCGAAATCAAATTATCTTTCGTAAAATAGAAACTTTTAATTTATTGTACGCAAAAGCAAACTTTATATATTTAAGTAGAGTGAGCCGCTTTTCATACAAACTCATTTCTTTTTTTGATAAAAATTTAATTATTCACATTTATTTGATAAAAATAAAGTTAGTGAAAATAATAACAAAATTTTGATAAAATTAGCTGCTATTTGCTTTTGATTTATTAAAAAAATGCTTTTTTTTATTTTCCTATTGTCATTTTCACTGTACTTTTATTTACATGAAAGTTGACATTCATATACTTCTTTTTTAAAAAAAAAAGTGCTTTTCTATTGTATTAATTTACATTCCGTGTTTCCGAAATTTATAATTTAAGACACAAGTGCCTAAAAGATATCGTTACATTTTTTTTCCATTTGTAAGTTGGTAGTACTGTACTGAGTTACCAAGCGGAATTTGAGCTCGATCTCTTACTCTATTTGTTGACAACAGCTATTCTCGTCCTATGATTTTTACAATGGGGGAATTAGTTCCCAAAGAGTTTGCCTTAAATTTTGTAATTAATTAATTTTGTAATTACCTTAAATTTTAAACAAAATTTCGTTTGCTGAATTTCTAAGAATATTACAGAAGACTTACGGTGAATTATGCATGTTGAAAATACAAGCATGAGACTGGTACAAAGTATTTAAAGAAAGCCATGAAAAGATTATTGCTTTGCCTCGTTCTGGTTCACAAAATCGACGAAATTAAGTCGGGGGTCCAAAATCGTCCATATGTGTCTTAGAGAGTTTGCTCAAGATATAAACACATCTTTTAAGTCCGTTTATAACATTCCGATTGATGTTTTGGCAATTCTAAACATTTCATGCTGCATATTAGGAAAATATGCCTACCTTTTTCAAAAATATTAAATTTTCCATCTTTGAAACAAGTTTGATTGAAAAGTTAATATTTCTGAAAGCAATGGTGACAAATAGCGCTTTTTTTTAATTTTATATTGCAATTTTACTGTAAAAGTGTGTGGGCCAGAGGGATCTAACTTGTTTCACGTATATTTACGAAAATTCTTACAAGTAATTCAGGGAAATTGTGTGTCAACCACAATCACTTCTAACCGGAAGGGTTTGTGTACTGAAATTTCTGATAATTCTGAAAAGCTGTTGCCACAGATTCTGAGAAGTTTATTGTTACTCATAATCACCCCTAGGTAGTCATCTCTTCAAGAAAAATATCCTCTTTTCATTGAATTGCTGAGATTTTAACGATAAGTACGCTGAAAACTACAATCTTAATAGTCACTTTTGTATCATTTGAAGAGATGCATACAGCGTATGAGTATGCAGCATAAAAATTGAACTTTAATTGTAACTGTTCCTTATTTTAAATTACATTGTTTACTTGATATAAAAAATCATTTTGTTTTGTATGTCCAATTAATTTTAATGTGGCTATATTTGCAAGAAAGTTTTCAATGTAATGGTGTGGCTCACATTTTTATAATGATTTTTAGGAAGTTGCCTACTGTAGAAGCTTATTTCTTTTTAAAAATTATCTTTCAACGCTCAGATTTTGATCTGTAATTATATAATTTTGGAACTTCGAAAAGATCTAATATTCTTTTCTGAATATTTTACAAGCACATTAGCAACTAAAATGCAATAAATGCAAATATATTTATATTTTCTGAAATTTTTTTAACGGAATAAATATAGTTTTTGTAGAAATTTGTAGATATTGACTAAAACGTTTTTGATGTCTCATTATCATGACTACTTTCAGTATATTATCTACTACAAAAACATTTAATGTAGAAAAATAATGGCACTTGATGTACACATTTTCACCAGGTATTCTTTCCCATCATTCAATTGAGAACAATGTAGCAAGAGAATAATTTGAGAACATTCTCTTTCCTTATTTTGGCTTTCAATATACAGAAGATAAAGTAAAATTTATGTTTTGTACAAAAAAATTGCTGTTTAACACTCTTGATAATTATTTATGAACTTTAATAGGCAGGTTATCTGCTTATTAAAGTAGATGAAAAAAGCAATTTATCCTTGTAATATTCTTATAAGCACTATGTTTATGTGCTTATTATGGAATTTAAAGATCGAATATCTCTGTGAGTTTTTACATAGCTAATAAATTTTCGATTAATTTTCGTTATGTTTTTAATTTTTTTTAAGACTGTCTTTAAGTACATTTTTTCATTATTTAAACTGATCAATTAAACTTTTTAATTTTTGAACTATATTTGTTATATTTAATATATGTTCCTTATTATAAAGCAATACAAGTATAAAAGAAAACATTTTATCCTACTATCTTGGCTTATAAGCTAAGTAGAGAGTATGGAAAAAGGCATATTATTGAAACCATGTAAAACACACGGATAGCCATTTCTTGATAATACATGAAAAAAGTTTTTACTTATCTTGGCCAAATGAAAAGCATATCATTTATTGAAATTATTGCCGCTTTATGCCAGCTTATAAAAAATTTTGTTTTTCTGTTTTATTGAACAATGTTAAAAACTTTTTCCAATGGGGTGAACTTCATTCGATTAGCTGGCCTGGTATAAAATGCAAGTAATGAAATACTAGATATTACTTTATTACTGTTTAAATCACAATTCTTCAAGAAAATGTTTTTATATCGAAGAAAAACTAACTGTTTTATATTGACATGCATTTAGAATCCTATATCCCTTGCGCCACAAATCGCCAAGCAAACAAGCAAAATGGCTGACGAGGTTTTTAAACAAAAGAAAACGAATTATTATTTAGAATTGCAAAACTGCCAGACATGTTCTTTTATCCTACACAAATAATATGAAACGCATCCTTAGAAAATGAACTTTAGTTAGGAGGTAGACCTAATACCTTTAGTTAGAAAGGTCTAATAGTTTGGCTTGGCTATGGTATTATACATAAAATATTCTTTGATGGTCTGTTAAGTGGAATTCCGTTTCTTATTCTACAAGAATATGAAGAGTAAAAGAATATGAATTGCATTTTAACCTTTTCATTAAATAGGTACATTTGATCAATAATGCATTGGAGCTTCATACTGGTGTTTGCTACTTTATTCTTAGCCGAGGTATCATCTCTTGAGCCATCAGGATCCAACACTTGCACCAAAATTGTGTCGTAAGTTGCTCTCCTATACTCTATTAATGTTTCATGATTCCAAATCTAAAAGTTATTAGATTTGTAAATAATGAAGGAGATGTCGAGAGAGAAGGATCTGTTATTATATGAAAGTAATCCAGACTTATTTAAAAGAAATTATGGCTTATAAATGTTTGTAATGCTTTGAATGCAGACATCTAAATTCAACATTAAGATTTTCATGTAAGTATATTCTTGATCTACTTTAAAACTTAATAAAATATTTTCTTTTAGTCTTTTTTCCTAGAAATTTGTAATAGTTATTAATACTATTATTTTTTTGTCATTAACATATAAAAGTTTAATATTTGGTGTTTTATACAATTCCTTCACAAAACAAATCTGAAATTGAAACCAATAATATATTTGGAAGATTACTGTAGTTTATCCTTTCTAATTATTAATTTCCAACCTATTTCCATTATTAGCGAATACACTATACTGTAGAACCTTAATCCATCGTTTTTAACTGAATGGTCCAGTACAAGTGCTGTTTTAACGTTTATCCATACAAGTGCTGTTTAATGTAAATAAAACTCACTTAGATTGCTTCACTAAAATGCATTTTTCTACATCAGTCACATTTGAAATTGCAAAAAATCTTATTTATGTTTAGGAACTTAGTTTTATTTAAAGAAGAAGAAATATTTAATAGAAATATTTTTTTTAAAGTTTTAAATATTGAAAAATTTCATTAGGCTTTCCCGTATGTTAGATAATAACTTCTCGAATGTACGATAATAACCTATATTTAAAATAAATAAATAGATATAGTCATATTAGATTTAGTTAATTTTTATATGGCTTGGTATGTAAAAATTTGGGTATGTTTTTAATGTTTTTTTACTGTATGCATCTACAGCTATATCTATATGTATATGATATACATGAATAGTAACATAAAATAGTAACATTTAATGAATGAGGTTCATGATTTGCATTCATCGTTCATTATCTCGAAAGTCTCCTTATAAAACGAAATTCTACAGCATGATTGAGGTTCTTGATTCGCATTCATCATTCATTCTCATGATCCATAAACAATAATGATTATAATACTGGCAGACATTGTATTTGATCTACTAGTACAAGATCATCAAATAGTGAAAAGTAATGATATAATGAGAAGATTGATGATGAAACTCGACTTGTAAAATATTATAATTTTAAAAATAATATTAACAATGATATAAATGCATATTTACGAAACATTTTATTATAAAAATTGATAGATAAAACTTATGATTTTCCTATTTTTCTGAAGCCTTCTTAAGTAGTATGAATTGTTCCTGTGCTTGCGTTTAATTTACAACAGTACACTACAAAGCATTTATTTCTTTTGGTTATTAACTGTTCATCTGAAGAGATTATATAACTGCTTATTTCCTGCAAACATTTTACTCCTTCTTTGCATCGAAAAAAATGAAATAAAAATTTTCTTAACTCTGCCATGTTTCATAAAAGTTTAAAAATGGTGCAAGGTGAATGTAAGAGGAACTAAAAAATAAATTATTCTAATAGTCTTACATAGAAAGAAAATATTATAAATGAATTAATTTGTAGACTCGGCTGTCTCCGTGTTTAAATCACATGTCTTCGGAACATATTGGGAAACATTCCATCTTCCAGACAAGTGATCATGCAGCAGAATATTTTTAGAACATTTGCGTAATTCTGTCACTTTCCAGAAGATGGCGCTGTACTGCTGAAATACAAGATGGCATCTCCGCCGCAATGATATGCTAATACTTGACAGTAACTACAAACCGAATTTGCGAATGAAGCTCAGTCCACCCTTCCCCCTCCAGACCTTAGACAGTTCATTCGCCAGCTTGTACTGTAGCGAAAATTTGCGCGTAATTCAACATTACAGTATGTTGGTACTGTAGCATTTTTCCAACGAGAAGAGTAGTAGCATTTCGTTCCCAGGAGAGAGTAATGCATATTTTTAATAAGTACAATAATAACAACCTATCACTCAAATTTGACAGCAGATAAGCAGTGTGGTGTTTAGTTATATTACATGAAAATAGTGCTTTGTACTAACGAGAACAACCTGTCACTCAAATCTCAGATATTCAGTGTCATGGATAATGACACCTCATGAAATTAGCGATTGTCTGTTTGACCTGCACAGATCGAAAAATTACAGTAGGGTGTGTTCCTCCCCTCTTTTCTCCCTAAAGGGTGGATAGTTGATTGAAACCAAACATTTTAATTCGAAAAAGAAAATATAATTACATTTAAAATAACTTTATACAAATAATCAAATTCTGTGTTATAAGACGCCTTTACCACTGTTTTTAACTTTGCAGGTACACCAAGACGCAAACTGTGACGTACATAGCCTCGGCAAGTAAACCATATACCACTTGGTGTCCTAGTCTTCCTCCCAGGTGCACGAAATACAGGTAAATTTACTTTAACTAACTTTTTGGTTTACTTTCATAAACAAAATATTTTTTAAACATTATCAAGTAAATGACAAAAGCAAGCAAAAAGTGAGCAGATTAATTATTAATACAGAATAGGAAAAAAAAAATTCCGTCAAGTTCACTTAACGGAAGCAGAGATTCGATTACTAACGATTATCGAACGTGAGAGTCTTTTATAGTTCTTTATATTTTCTTATTCTATATGGTTATAGACTTCCCATGTTCCTCTAGATCTAAAGATATCGATGATTGTGTTAACCTTCCAGCATAATAGACGGATCAAAATAAAACAGTCGCCCCACTGCGGAACAGAAGGAAACAAGCAAAAACGGGACCTCTTTTTTCAATTCCTTGTATTAGTTCACACTCTCCCTATATATATCTTGTTCATATTTTCAATCTTTCATAAAATACTTTTTATTCATCCACTCAAGTTCAAATAAATTTTTTTTTTGAACTTGTAGTGGATGATACTGGATTTTAATACAGTTTTTTCAAATATTAATTCAGTAATTACATTTAATGAATTAATTTTAGTTTTTTTTTATTTAAGTTGCATGTATCTAATAATAGATGGCGCCAGATATAAGAAAAAGTGAAAAAAAAGTAGGAATTGACTTCACAAATTGTTTTTTATATTACTTGTTATAGCTAAATAACCAGGAGTTTGCCTATCAGTCCGTTAAGACGATAATTAAAAAGACTCTTAGGTGTTCCTTCTTTTAGGATGCAACAACATTAATGTGTCAGTAGAAGGCACTTAATGAGATAAGAGCATCATTTCAGCAAGATGCCCTCAAAACATTCAATGACAAGGACATAATAAAATAACTAATAAATAATTTGCATACTACTTATTCATGCTTTTTTAACAACTGTATAGAATATTTCTGATTGTGTAGAAAAAATACCTTAGGTAGTTGTGATTTTCAAAAGCATTTACTAGAAAATTCTTCTCATTGACAATATTAGATAAAACACTCTTTTTTGCTTATAACCAGTCTCAAAAAACATTTAATAATAATCATGTAGCATTTAAAAATTTAGATTGTCTTTCACAATATTCAGTATAATTCCCCTGTTGGTGCTCTTGGGTCAGCTTTCTCTGCTATCCGTTTAGCTCTTATGCAACTACCGAACCGATCAGAATGTTTCTCTAAAGTGGTATTTCTGTCAGATTCAGGAGCAGCTCTTCAGGTTACAGTTGCTCTCGACACAAAGATATCGATGACTGTGGCACAGCTGTCGGATCAAAATAAAACAGTCGTCTTGCAGTGGATCCCAGCCCACTGCGGAATAGAGGGAAACGAGTCCTGGCAAAAAAAAAAGGGGTGCCTTTGTTTTACAGTTAATAATCAGGAATTGACCTATCATTCCAATTAATTAAGAAGTAATTAAGAAGACTATTAGTATTAGCGATAATTAAGAAGTAATTAAGAAGACTATTAGTATTAGCGATAATTAAGAAGACTATTAGTTGCTCCTTCTTTGAGGATGCTGCCGCTAGAAACAGTCACAAGTCCTGGTGTGATCCTATTCATGATATCCCTGAATGGTTTAGAGAAAAATCGATGGCATTGCTACGGCTTTTCTGGGGTCACGATTGTCTTCGCAAGCACCTTCACAGAAATAAAATGGCTCTCTAGACCCTCTGCCTCTTGTGTGATAACCAGGAAGAAATGGATATGTCTCCCCTTGCTTCCTCTTCTGCACTGCCACCTGTTTCTTTATGGAAGTGTTATTGGATTGTCAGACTTAAGTTGATGGATTAACCAATGTCATTTGTTTCTATCTTGTTCTTTGCAGTTTTTGATATCTGTTGTCCTGTAAGCTTGCCATTGGAAATATATATATATATATACACTCATGTCCATAAATTAAGGATAATGAAGTTCAGGCAAAGAAAGAGACAGAAGAAAAACAAATTTGACTTATTTGTAAAGTCTATTTATTAAACAAAAGGTAAAGAGCAAAAAAGATGCTATATGTTTGACATAATTAATAAAAATTGCGATTTTTACTCCCTGGAGCAAATTTCAAAAAAGAACCTATTTACAAAAAACAGTCTAACATGGTTAGTATGATGGTTAATATGGAGTATGTCTCTAGGCATGCTATCAAATTATCAATCTGATCTTGGGGAATATTACACCACTCATCATGCAATGCCCTCCGAAGTTCCGGTTGACAGGTGGGAGGGGGTTGACGGGCTGCAATTCGTCGGCCCAGCATATCCCACACATGCTCTATTGGATTCAAGTCCAGTGAGTATGCTCGCCCATTCATACGGGTGATATCCTCCGATTGAAGGCATTCGTCTACAATGTTTGCACGATGAGGACGGGCGTTGTCATCCATAAACAGAAATTCAGCTCCCATGGCACCCCGAAACAAACATACATGTTGTTCCAGAATGACATCCCGATAGATGTGGCCTGTCATCGTTACACTCTGAACATGCAGGTCAGTTCTGGAACCAAGAATAATTCCTCCCCAAACGAGCCCTCCTGCACCACCGTAACAGTGTCGTTCAATGGTGTTCTCTTGGAGGTAACGGGTACCTGGCGCTCTCCATATGAAAGTCAGGCGAGAATCAGACTGCAAACTAAACCTGGACACGTCGGAAAACATCACACCAGACCACTGTTGTGGTGTCCACAATGCACGCTCTCTACTCCAGGTTAATCGCAGGCGACAGTGAGTTGCATTCTTCTTCAAGATGTGTGTGATAATTCTACAGGTGAAATTTTTATTTTAGAGTTCAATTTCTGTGTGATTCTGAATTATCCTTAATTTGTGGACATGAGTGTATATTCTTTTCTAGTTCTCTATCAATATTTGGAAGAATTTCAGTCTTGTATAGTGAACAATTGATTTATTCTTAAAACAAAATTCTTTTACTTAATAAAAATCAGCTAAATTAAGCATTTTAAGAATAAATAATTATTGAAGTAATCAATTGTTTGCATATTTAAAGCTCATTTTTCTAACAAAAGAGCTTCTTTTTAAACCTTTATATATTATACATAATCATTCTTCAGATAATAATTATTTTACTTATCTTTACATATTGTATTAATAATTTTCTTCTGCTTTCAGAACTTATTATTACACGAAGTCCAGAATCGAAAGTAAACCAAAGCAGAAGATTGTGAGATACTGTTGTTCTGGATATCTGCAAGAAGACGATCACTGTGCACGTATGTAAATGATATCGAAGATTTGATGTTCATTTTTTGCTGTTTCAAATTAGCGACAAATTCAGGGTGTAGTATAGTTATATTTACGATTAACTAACTAACTAATTCCTTGGCACTACAGTGCCTGATACCAATTGGCTAGCGCTCCGATCTTTGGTATTTCAGATTCGAATCCTGGCGGTGGCATAGATGTTTTTTAATGGCTTGGAATCCGCGTTAAATTGTAGGACGGCCATGTTGGACCTTGGCCGTCAGCTTACATGCAGATTCCGAAGCATGGGATGTTTTTATAGGGAAGGGCTGTCCACCCAACTCCCTACAATCATATCAGATGGGACCTACAGTTTAAAGGGGATTAATTCTTTGTTCATCAACTGCAAAAAAAAATTGAATAATAATATTCCTAAAAAAATTAGTTCAGTTTCAAAACGGAATAGACATATCAATAAGGCAAAAGTTTATCTTCTCGGATGAGAGTAAGAGCAACATTTTTGGATCTGACGGGGGAAAGAAAAATGTGGGAAAAACTAAACATAGAAATGCATTCTACCCAGGGGCACGTACAGCTTGAAGATATGCTAAGGACGCGAGTAACACTACCCCACAACGCTCTGCGATCATATTAAACCGGGACCTGCGACTTAAATAGGATTCCGAACCACTACAAACATCCATGACACTGCCGAGAATCAAATCCAAAACCTGTGGCTCCGAGTGCCAGTCACTTGGCCAAAATTTGTTTCTTTTTCCTACAACAAAGCAAAAGTTATTATTCATGAAAGAAATTTTAATGAAGGTTCACAAATATGTCTCAACTAAATTTTATTTATCAATAAAAACTTAAGATCAATCAATAAGATCATCTTTTCAAATATCTTCAAATAGTTACTACCACACCATACCCCATCACTGTGCCTAGAGCTAAGTTGCCCATTATAGTTTGGGAATGATGTTTGTGAGAAGAAATCTGATTGGGCTCTGTGACACTCTACGGTTATATGAGACTGAAACCTACGGCTTAAAGTGGATTCCGAACCACTACAAACATCCCCGACAACGCCGGGATTCGAACCTGAAGCCTCTGGTACCAAGCGCGAGAGAGTTAACCTTCAGACCCCCTCTTTAAATAGTTGATTTTACTCATCTTAATAAGAATTGTGTTGTCTTTAAAGCATCCCTACAGAAAAAAATGCTTTTTTTTACAAGTATTAAATTGGACATTTCTTTGTATTCAGAAAAATATTGACATCATTTTCGTAAGACCAAACTTTTAAAGATTTTCAACGACTATTGTTTAAATTTTATTGTACGATTAAAGTTGTAAAAAACTATAGAATATAAATAAAATTTTGTGTTGTTGATACAAATAAAAACGTAATAAATAAGCATGCCCAGAAGTTTTATTGCTTCAGAATTTTATTAATTTTAAAAATTGTAAAGATCTTTATAAAACGCTATTTCAGAGTGCAGGTTGAGTAACCAGTTGGTATTTGGGTGTGGTTGGGTTGAAATAATTGAGGCACAGGTTTGAGAACTCACAGCTTTATTTACGCATGCACAAATTATAATTTACACACATTCTATAAGGAAATACAATATTGAACACGTTTTTAGACATATATTTCTAGATCCATGGAAGGATTCCACTTCTAAACCGAAAACCCGAAACTCTGGTGGGCGCGAAATATACCAACTGACCATTTCTCCTGAAAGCCACAGCTCTTGCAGTGCGTACATTTGGTTTGTCGCTCTACGGTAATTTTGTACACGCTATAGACTAATTAGACCCGGAGCTACAGTTTAACGTGGAACCATAAGCACTAACAAACGTCCGAAACGTTCACCACCGTCAAACGTTCCGAAGCACGAACAAACGTCCATGGCATTGCGAGGATTCGACCGGAAGCCTGTGGTACCAAAGACCAGAACGCTAGCCAATTGGTCATCAGGCCGTAGGAGGAATCACAGTTACAATATTAATTTTCTCTTTTAATTCTGAATAGATTACTGAATTTGAAATTTTGATAAGAGTTAATAAATTATTAAATAAATAAAAACAATTTGGTTTTCATTCTATTCCTTCGAAAATAGATTCCTTTAATAGATTTATTTCTAATGCAAGAAAAATGTTACTTGAAGTTGAGTTATGAGAAAAAATTAGACCAAGAACTCGGATGTGTTGTTTCCATGGAATATTAGTGCTATGAATTTGTAAATGTCGATGTGGAACTTGTTTTTTTGTTTGAAAAATTAACTGCTTCACTTTTTTCTGGTTGGAGAATGAAATTCTAAGTATTACACCACTGTGAGATTTTATGTAGTGAAAAAAAAGAACTTTTTCAAGTTTATACTCACTGTTTAAAAGAATGATGTCGCCAACATAAATTAGGCATTCAATATGTTTAAGGGAAGGGCCTGAATGGCTGAGTGGCTAGCGCTCTGGCGCTTGGTACTTCGGGTTCGGGTGCCATGGATGTTTGTAGTGGTTCGGAATCCCCTTTAAACCGTGGATCCCGGTCTAATATGATCGTAGAGTGCTGCGGGGGCATTGTTACTTCGCGTCCGTGGCTTATCTTCAAGTTACACGCACCCCCTGGGTAATGCGAAGTGAGTAACGTCTGTGCAGCTCTTACCTTAAGGCATCCAAGACCAAGCTGTCTAAGTGTTTGCCAGCTGCATTAGAAAGAAAAAATATGTTTAGGGGTGACTTCAAAGATATCTCGCATGTAAATTGTGAAAAAGAAAGCTCTGAGAACACTACCTTGTTGAACACCCCGTGTGGAAAACAATTTCATCAAACAGTGTTTCTCCATTTGACTATAAAATACCTGTTGATGAAATTGTGGTTCCACTTTGCTGCCGCGCCTTTGATTTCCTACTGGAAAACAAGAATTTTGAAAATGAAATGTTGTCAACTATGTTTGCATGCCGTCATAATAGAATTGTGTGATGCATATTTAGATTGGATTTGACAAACTAAATATTTCACGTGGGTTACTTATAGTAAATACAAATCGTGACCTACATAAACTGATAAGAAAAGTGTGTGCTTCGGTAATTTCAATAGAAAAGGGATATTCATATAGAATAGATGGAAAGATTTCAGATTTAAAAAAATTGTAATGTATAAAATTTATTATTTCAAATTATTGTTTCAAATGTATGTGTTGCACTTGCAGCTATCTGCACAGGTTCCTGCAACAACCAAGGTACTTGCGTTTCTCCGAATGTTTGTGACTGCAATGCTGGGTGGATGGGAAGCACGTGTTCAACGGGTAAGAAAGTTTCTAAAAAAACACTCGTTGCGACCCGTTTAGATAACTTTGAGAAATCATTTCTAACAATTTTGTGAAAGTCATGTACTAAATGCTCAAAATCTCTGGAAAATTATTAAAATTTTGAAGGGGGGATTTGATGTTCTGCTGTGCCGTTTTGAATTGTAAATATTTCCCATTGAGAGAGAATTTAGACCAGTGGTTACCAAATTTATCGTCATACCACATTTTTTGAAAAAAAAAATCATCAGCGCCCTTCGTCCTCCTCGTGGAAATTTACTTCCTTTAAGCCAACATGCAGAAAATTATAGTAAAATACCTTACAGGTTTTAAAAAAATGCAATTTGTGTATAATGTGCAAATAAAAGTTACATGTGTTGCACATTCTGCATATCATCATTTGTGGGTTAGAAGACCTTGCATTATTTTATAATAGCAAGTCGTTGTTAGCACATATTCTTTCTGATGTAAGTTGGACATCCCAAAGCTTCGATTAGTTCGCCTACCAGTATTTGCTTATTAAGGCATGTCAGTTATAACTTGCATTTTGTGTGCTCACTTGGAAAATAATGTTACATTGTGTTCTTCGACAAATAAAACATGTGCAACATTTTATCTTCTTTTTTTAATTTTTTTACCACCCCTTTATGTTTATTAAACCCCCTTCCCAAATGCATACTGTAACCATCTTTGATCATTTCACTTTCCCTGGGGGCGATATCGAACACTTTGGGAACACTTCGCTGAGTTTAAGTGGTAGAGGATCTATGATAAACTTACCACTGTTTCAGTAGCTTACCGCCCCTTTATATTTATTAACTCCCCAACGCATACTATTACCAGATATAAGCTAACGGCTGCTGCGCAGCCACGGAGCTTCATCAAAACTCAAATCCTCATGCACCATCATGCATCATGCACCTCATGCATACTGTTACCATCTATGATCATTTCACTTCCCCTGGGGGCGATATCGAACGCTTTGTTGAATTTAAGTGGTAGAGGATGTAGGATAAATTTATCATTGCTTCTGTGGCTTGCCATCATATTTTGTCTAGTATGATGCTTCAGTAACATCCTACATGATGTTTCCGAAGTTCCAGCAAAAAAAAGAAATTTATTCATAATAAATAGATGCTGGTTGGATAATGATACGGTTGAACATTTTATGTTTCTGGCCTTATTCTGAGTCGATAAAGGCTTATTGCCTTTACATTCTTCTAATTGTATTAATGCAAATAGATGGCAAAAATAGGTATATTGAAACATGTTTATTTTTAACTTCACTCAATTTTATTTCAACATTTCTTTTTCCATAGAATGCCCCAAAGGGCGCTACGGGAAGGAGTGTTCTAATAAATGTGTGTGTAAGAATGGAGCTACATGCAATAAGGTGGATGGTAGCTGCTTGTGCACTTCAGGTAAATTACAGTCCCGGTTCTGGTGTTCTCATACACAGTTATATGTAAAGCGTTAATGCATTTAAAACTATGTGCAAAGTTATATGCAAAGTTTCTTTTGTATTTGTGTCGATTATTGGCTTACAGTCAATAACGTGTTTCATATTTGATGATAATGTAGATATTAAGTAATCATGGCTAGAGCTAAGGAATTTAATTTCTTTTGGCGCTGTGATGTATTATGTATTATAATTTGTTACATTATTTACATATCTATTATAATATAATTAACATGAAAATGTATCTATGATAAAGTTATGTATATTTGGGCAAACTATTTGATGAAAATTTTGGTGCATAATTTTTTTTTTTAATTTCAAAATTCATTCAGTATTAACGAATTTAAAAGTATTAACAAAATCTGGATTATTTATGCTTGAGGAATTGTAAAAAAATAGAACGCATTTTATTATGCGTAAATCTTTATTGATTATTTAGATGATGATCATACTTACGGTAAGAATTAACTTAGACACGTCAGTCAGTTTAGGTCAGGTCTGCAGGTTTATTTCTTACGAAAATTAATCGCAAACTTTTTTACTTCATCAACAAATTAGACACATCGACATTTTTTTATTTATTTTGCTATCTTTACAATAGTCTCACCCTCGTAGCCCCATACATATACATATAACACAAGCATATACAAAATACACATACGTATTTTAATGTATTATCAGAACAACATCTAGCTGTTAATATAATTGGTATTAGAAGAAATCGTAACAGATTTTATGTTAGGAAGGCACAGATTTTTTTAAATCACGTAACCTCCTTCTTACCCCAATACATGATTTATGACTTTTTAACTTTGAATCTTGTTACAAATTAAAAATAATACTTTAAAGAAAGGTATTGCATTGCTTTTAAAATTGTTTAAGCATCTAGATCGATTTCTATAACAGTTAAATAGAAAATAGAGTCTAAATTATAATCGACTTAGCGTTTCTGGTTTTTCAATTTCTGAATATTCATGACTAAAAAAATTTTCTTATAATTATATGTAAATCCAAAGACACTTGCATATTTTAATGCATTATCATTTTAAAATACATTACTTAATAGAAGGCTGATAAAGTGTCGTTAATTTTTGCATCTCAATCAATTCTAGTTGTACCTATTCATTTTTTCAAGCAGAAAATATAGCAACGGTTTTAATTTTTGAAATTTTTAAAATAACACTTGAACACCTTTTTAAAAATTTCAAAAATTAAAACCGTGTTCAATTTTCAACGTTTTCAACATCGTTGGCATTTACAGTTGGTGAGTAGAACGCCAAACAAAATCATCAAAAGTTTGCATATGGATTGTGTATTTCTATTGAAACAAATGAATATTTTCAATACTATGTATACTTTTGAGATAATTGGTCCAGTCAAAATAATTTTATATGCTAAAAATAATTACAAGAAATTTATATTCTTAACAAAACAAAATAAGCTTTGATGTCACGCGAAGAAAATCTACGATTAATCTATGCGACTTCTTTCTAATACTGGGAACACTTTCAGACTTATATCCATGTGCTTTTTACAGCAATTACAGTTGGTGAGTAGAACGCCAAAAACAAAAATCGAAAAGTTGCATGTGGTTAACCTCAGATTATGTATTTATCTTGAAACAAATATATACTTTCAATACTATAGATACTGTTGAGGTAATTGGTTCAGTCAAATTAATTTTCCGTGGTGAAAATAAAGAAAAGAAATTGATATTTTTAGCAAAGCAAAGTAATTATTCTGTGTTTTGTGGCCATACGAAGAAAAGATACGATTAATCTATGCCACTTCTTTCTAATACTTGGAGTATTTTCAGACTTTCATCCATACTATTGTGTCCAAAAAGTAAGGCCAATTTTAAATTTTAAATTCTCGGTGCTTATGGAATTTCAAATTTTTAGGTTGCTGGCACTGTCCTTGACATCTATGTGAAATTTGACGTCAAAATATTTATTAGTGTTTGAGTTGCGCTTGGCTTTGAGAGACACTAAAACTGATTCCAGAGATTTTTGAAATATCTGAATTAATTGAGCAAAGAGCTTGTATTAAATTTTGTTTGCGGAAACATATAGAGTGTTGCAGAAGGCATTCAGCAAGCATTTCTATTTTGGAAAGAAATGTTTAGGAGGGGTATAAGCAGTTCAAAGAAAACAGAGAACGCGTTGCAGACAAAGAGCCCTCTGGTAGACCGTCCACCTCAGCCGACGAAGATCTGGTGTTTGCAAATCATCGAATTACAATTAGAGAAGGTGATTAATCCTGGTTTTTTCAAATATTGCGCAAATGTAAGTGTCGTGTTTCCCTGAAAATAAATGATCACTAATACAACTACATCGGGTATCGAACCTAGGTGCAAAAACAAAATACGAACTATTCCCAAATTTGTACATATTTTTGATGCAACTTATTTTGATAATGACGTTTGTTGGCAGTTATGATTGTTTATAAACTATATCAATAACCTCACGGAATTTTTGAAAATTGCGTGAAATCTGAAAGTATGATAATAGGACCTTCAGAATGTTTTCTCAATTGCTTCATTACTTATGAAATAAGTAATAATTTGCACTTTATTTTGTATGGGTGCATTATTTTAAAAAGAAATTCCATGAAATCTAAAATATTGTGCTTCTGTGTGTCTAGGATGCTAAGGGTCTAACTAGAATGTAACTTATACTTAACTTAGTATTTATAATGTAACTTATTTTAATAATGACGTTTTTTACAGTGATTATTATTAATTATAAATTATATCAAAAACTTCACGCAATTTGTTAAAATTGTATGAAATCTGAATCAATATCAAACTATGATAATAAAACCTTCAGAATGTTTTCTCAATTGAAACAAATTGTTTCATTTCTTTTGCAATAAATACTCAGACCACCTGTCAAAAGCCAGAATATACAATCTTGTTTTATTATGGCATTAAGTGGAGTGTGGAATGTGTTTTATTATGGTATTAAGTGGCATTTAAGTGGTATTAAGTGGAATTCTTTATGTACACTCCACTGCAATGTGCTGCCACCTGCCTTTTATGATTGGTTATTTCGCGTTGACGTCGAAAGTAAGTGGTGGTGGTCACAATAATGTGAATGGAGTGTGCAATAACTTGAACTTAATAAATAATGTACATTAATATATAAATAATGTACTCATATGAGTGCATTATTTCAAAAAGAAATACCGTGAAATCTAAAATGTGCTTCTGTGTGTCTAGGATGGCAAGGGCCTAACTGTGGATCTAAATGTGATGAAGGTCGTTTTGGACAAAACTGCTCCCAATCTTGCCAGTGCAAAAATGGCGCCCAATGCAATGCTGTTGATGGTTCTTGTGACTGTCCTCCTGGATATAAAGGAATGACGTAAGTGTTTTTTTTAAACAATAGCGGGAAATAATTTTAATCCATGACTAAACAGTGTTTCATAAAATTAAAATTTTTTATATTAAAAAAAAACAAGAATCAAGAAATTGTAAGTACAAATTTGTAAAAATCGATATCATAATTTGCGGTTTTTTTTATTTAACTTCATAGTATTAGTACTGATTAAATGTGATGAAATTTCAGGATATTAAAACCATTCTAAAAGCTAAATTTTCACTAAATTTAACTCTATGAAGTTCTTACTTAGAATAACAGTAATAGCATGATTAAAGTTAGAAAAGATCTTAAATAATGGTAATACGATTTTTTGTGATGAAACTTTTTGATTTTTATATTTCCAGTGTGTTTAAAAGTTTTTATAGCTAAATTTTTACAAAGCCGAAATTTTAAGAAATTAAGATGTTTTAATTCTCTGCCTTCAATACGCTGTTTATGAATAGCTTAAAATGCTCACAGAACTTCTTTGTACCTTCACAAAGCTGGACTTTTAAAATGTTATTTAAAAATGAAGTACTATGGTTCTGAATACTTAATGCTTACTGAATACTCATTCTTTGTTAACTAACGTTAAGTCATAATAGTCTTATGTTAGTTAACGAAAAGTATTCTATAGATGCCAAATCTCGAATTGTATGGAAAAGAATAATTATCTTCAATATGCTAGAAAGTACTTAACGGAAAATTGCCAAAAATTGCATTGCAAATCTCCTTCATATAAGGAGATTTGCAATGCAATTTTCGAAACACAGACAGCAGATATTAGCTGAAAAGAAACAAATGATTAATTAAAAATTAATTTCTCCGGTCTAAAGAGAATATTTCTAAAACAAAATTAAGTTACAATGTCACAATAACAAATGCTAGTATTTATCATTTTGTATATATTTGTTTTGGATTAATTTTTTTAAAAATGAGTAAATAAATAATATGTAATATAATAATAGCTAAACCTTTGCAAATTTCCTGAACATTATAAATTCCTTGATAGAAATTGATCAAAATATACAGTGAATAGGAATAATCTACACCATTTTTTTATCGTATAGGAATAATTTTTAACAACATGTTTTTATGATAAAATCTATCTTTTTTTTATGATACATTAAATTTTTCTTTGTTTTCTTCAATAATTGTGAAGAGCTATGTGGCCCCTGAGAAAAATAATGCTTTCAAATTTATTATTATTATTATTATTATTTTTTTTTTTTTTTGATTAATTTTAAAAAAAAATTAGTCTAAACATTTGCAAATTCACTGTATATTTTGATAAATTCCTTGATAGAAATTTATCAAAATATACAGCGAATAGAAATAATCTCCACCATTTTTTATTATATAAGAATAATCTTCACCATTTTTATTGAATAGGAATAATCTTCACCATTCTTTACAGTATAGAAATTGTCCTCAACATTTTTTATAATATAGGAATAATTTTCAACAACATTTTTTTTAATGATAAAATGTATCATTTTTTTTATGATACATTAAATCGTTCTTTTTTTGCTGCAAGAGATTTGAAGAACTATGTGGCAACAGCACGTGGGGAAAATACTGCTCTCAAAAATTTTTTTGGGGATTAATGTTTTAAAAATTTGTCCTAAGCCTTTGCAAATTCGCTGTTCATTTTGATAAATTTGTTGAAAAAAATATATTAAAATATACAGTGAATAGGAATAATCTTCAACATTTTTTTTATGATACAATAAATCATTCTTTGTTTTCTTCCATAGATGTGTGGAAATTTGTGGCAACGGCAGATGGGGAAAATACTGCTCTCAAAATTGCACCTGCATGAATGGCGCCGAATGTATGTCAACAACTGGGCAGTGCATATGTACTCCAGGTGATTTAATATTCTAGTCGATATCTATAAACTTTTTCGAACATTTTTCTAAGAACAAAATCAACATTTATGAAAAATGTGAAATTCGGCAGAAATCAGAATTTGAAAATCAAAAATACGAAATTTGGTACAAGAAATAAAAATAACCTAAATTTCGCAGAAATCAAAATAATGGAAAATAGCAGGATGCTGCAGTAAAGAGTATAGGCTGTAAGAAATATCACAATCCTCTCCTTCTTTAACTTATTTAAAGATTGTGTAATTTGTATAATACAGGAATGAGCAAACTACGGCCCGCGGGCCAACACCGGCCAACCGGAAGGTTCTATCCGGCCCGCGGATAGAATTTTAATTTGCTGGTCCTTGGAAAATTAAAAGAAATATATATTTATATATTACATATCCATCTCCTTTTTCTACTTTGATGAAATATTATTTTTTTTCTTCTTTTTTTAAAAAAGATTGATGATGTTTTTACTTTGTCTATTTTTGTTCTATAAAACATAAATCGACGAAAATAGCAAGCACAGACAGCTTTCAATCGGTAAAGTGTTAAAAGCGGGAGTACTATTCAATACCTTCAGTAAATGAAGAGATGCTTAAGAATTATGAAGAGGGCTTGAAAAAACTGCATTTTTAGTTCGAACGCAGATTTCAAGATTTCAGTGCCATCGAAACAGAATTGGATATTTTTATCATGTCTTTCAACATAAATTGTGCAGCAGTGAAGTCAGATTTGCAGATGGAATTAATTAAGTTGCAATCTAACAATCATCTCAAGCAGCTGTTTCTAAATATGCCAAAGTTAGAGTTTTACAAATCATTATCAAAAGTAAGTTTCCCAAATTTAATATCTCACACCCAGAAAATCAGTGCTATGTTTGCTTCATCTTATATATGTAAGCAAGTGTTTTCAACTATGACAGATGAACATTTAGCCTCATTCCTTAGAAACAGTACATTTGACTTTGAACTTCAATATAAGGAACACTTATAAAAATGAAATCGCAGTTTCATTCATCTCATTGATATATTAAATTTGTAATACTTGTATATATATATATATATATATATATTTTTTTTTTTAAAGAAAGCCCTGCTGAAGCTGTGTGGTCATTTTGAGATAATACTCATTCCGTCGAACTCAGCAAAATTTAGAGACAAATATACTTTAGATCAGAGCTGCGTAAATTGTTAAGGCAAGGAAAAAAAATCACTTGTGCTTATTGAATGACAGGAAAAAAGTACTCATGAGGAATTACATATGCATATGTATGCGTTACATACATGCATTACATATACATATCATACAATAGTAATCAAATAATATCTAGAAATAATTGATACTTTTAGATGCTCGATTTTGAAATGGTATAAATATTTACTTCAAATTTCGCAATAGCCAAATATTTGATTTTTTTTTTTTATATATTACTAATTTTTCGTTATTTTAATATTCCTGTCCGTCAAAAGTTTTCTTTAATAGTTAATATCTTATCGTTCATATGTACATGTATATTAACTAGTAAAAATAGTTATTTTAATGACTTATAAAATATTTTATTAAATCGGTTATGTATAGCAATTTTTGTTTCATTAAAATTGTGGATATAACTAATTATTTATAATCCTTTTTATCAATAGATCACAAGATTTTCATCAAATTATGTATATTAAATGCTTCCATATGAGTTTCAGCAAAATATTATTAAATAAAATTAGTTATGGTTTTATTTTTTTTTAAATTAATTTTGTCAGTTAATGACAAATTACCTATTATTTTCAATGCAAATGATCTAGTACACAATATTTCATTTATCAAAAATTTCCATGCAATGCCATTCAATAACACAGATTGAGAACCAGTCGCCATAAATTCAATAGGAAACACATGCCCTCATTAGCTATAGTCTTATGCATATATGTTATAGATTGAATTAATTGATAACGGCTTAAAATCCTAAAGAGTCCTAAAATCCAGTGAGATTTACTAGACCGAAAATTGAGGTTCAACTTAAATAGAACCACACTGAAAGAGCAGTTTACCCATATCTTTTATATAGTTCAAGTTAGGGTGGAAAAGCTTGTGGTCTTGATTCAGTGTTGATTATGGAAACAAGCTAAATTATTTCTCAAAATAAAATGCGATGTTTCCATGCCAGATTTATTAAAATTTGCTAAGACAGCACTGCACAACTGTAAAACATAACACACGAAACTAAATTGACAAGTTTTTACAAAATCATCTTAAGAGTCAGTTCGTTAAAGGAGCTTTGTTACCCTCTGTACTGCCTGAAATTCTTCACTAGTAGTATTCTTCTGAAATTCTTCACTTACCTCTCCAATTATGGGTTCCACAGACTAACGGAAAAAGAAAAAAGTGGCAAGTCCAAAGTCTAAAGTAAGGGTAAACCCGTCCTTGAAAGCAAAATCTATTAACTTTGAACTCTTCCCCATTGGCTACATAGATTGTTCGAGAAGGCATGGTGTATCCTTACGGCTCGTTCCCACCAAGGCGTGAGGCGTTGAAGCGTGAAGCGTTGACCAATCACTAGCCTCACAGCGTTCGCCTGAAACCGGTTTCAAATCCACCGCTTCGAGTTGAGTTCAACTCGAAGCGGTACTTCACTAGGCGTAAAGCGATTTCTGACGTTTCGCTGTGAACGGGTCGAAAAAATTTTTCTTCCCTGCCGCATGATGCTTCGCCGCCTCACACCACTGTGGGAACGAGCCTTTATCACTTAATGAGAGGAGGAGAGTATTTAACACTGTTTTCTACAAATTTAAACACAAAAATATTTATCATATGTTCGAGAAAACAATACATTCTCACCCAAAATAGTTGATAACAAATGAAAGCCCCTTGATAAAAAAGATAAGTTGGGATGAAAATGAACAGCACTTTTGTATAATAAAAAATAAAATATTATTTTGCTTTGCACTTATTTCAAATAATCAATTACGTAAAATATTTATTTTCAAATTTAAAAGTCGTGAATAAATAATGAATTGTCCGTTTAAGTAATGATTCTTCTTAATTTAGGATGCAAATTTATTTTAATAAGGACATTTTTATGGTAATTATAATTGTTTATAAATAATAATCTATACGTTGTCGTTGTTATATTATTATCTATATGTTTATTATTATTATCTATATATTATTTTCACGTAATCTTTTAAAATTGCTTAAAAATCTGAATCAACGTCAAACTATGATAATAAAGCCCTCAGAATGTTTTCTCAACTGAAATAAATCGCTTCATTGCTTGTGAAATAAATAATAACTCGCAGTTTATTTCATATGGGTGCATTATTTTAAAAAGAAATACTGTGAAATCTAAAATGTGCTTCTGTGCGTCTAGGAGGGAAAGGGTCTAACTAGCATGTACCTACCTTATACTTAACTTAGTATTTAGAATGTAACTTATTATAATAATGACGTTTTTTACAATAATTGTTATTAATTATAAATTATATCAAAAACTTCACGCAATTTTTGAAAATTGTATGAAATCTGGATCAATGTCAGACTATGATAATGAAACCTTCAGAATGTTTTCTCAAGTCAAACAAATTGTTTCATTTCTTTTGCAATAAATACACAGTCCACATTAATGTGACCACCTGTCAAAAGCCAGAATATACACTCTTGTATATTCTGGCTTTAAGTGCAGTGTGGAATGTGTGGCTTTAAGTGGTATTTAAGTGGTATTAAGAGGAATGCTTTATATACACTCTACTGCAATGTGATGCCACCTGCCTTTTGTGATTGGTTATTTCACGTTGACGTCGAAAGTAGGTGGTGGTTCCATTAATGTGAATGGAGTGTGCAATAACTTGAGCTTAATAATAAATAATGTACATTAATATATAAATAATGTATTCATATGAGTGCATTATTCCAAAAAGAAATACCGTGAAATCAAAAATGTGCTTCTGTGTGTAGGATGGCAAGGGTCTAACTGTGGATCTAAATGTGATGAAGGTCGTTTTGGTCAAAACTGCTCCCAATCTTGCCAGTGCAAAAATGGCGCTCAATGCAATGCTGTCGATGGTTCTTGTGACTGTCCTCCAGGATACAAAGGAAAAACGTAAGTGAGTTTTATTTTTTTTTTTAAATCAGCTGAAGAAATTAAAATCTTTCTAGGCTTCAGAATGCATTATGAAAATAAATTAATAAAATTATGATGGAGAAGATAAAAAAAACTGTTATACATGTCGTTTTTTCCCACATAGAAATCTTGATTTATAACATTTTCATTTCAGTTTATGAAATTATTACTGCTGAACAGTAATAAAATTTCCCGACCTCAAAAAATACCACTAAACCCATATTAATTAATTTAATTCGAAACAATTAATACATAAAAAGCTTAACCCTTATAGTATGATTATAATTGAATTTGTATTCTTTTTCATTGGCGCAAGAGCCCGTGATGGGCCAAGGCCATCTGCCTACTGAAAGATATATTTTTTTTACGGGGTAGGGGTTTGAACCCTACGTCCAACATTATTAGACTGATATCTACAGTTTAAAGTGGATTCCGCACAGCCACATGATTATACGTAAAAGAAGTAAAATCAAATATCATAATAAAAATAACGTAATCAAGTAATTATTATTTTTCAGATATTTTGGATGTAATTTTTTTAAATTAGTTCTAAAACATTGTAAATGTACTATATATTTGGATAAACTCCTTGATTTAGATATTATTCACCATTTTTATATGAAGAAATAAATCGTTCTTTATTTTATTCGATAGATGTGAAGAACTTTGTGGCAATGGTACGTGGGGAAAATACTGCTCTCAAAAGTGTTCCTGCATGAATGGCGCCAAATGTCTGTCGGCAACTGGACAGTGTTTATGTACTCCAGGTGATTTATTGTTCTATTTAAAATATATAATTTATTAGAATGCTTTTTGATAAGCAAAATCAAGTTTCATAAAAATTAACAAATGGAACTGAAATTAAAATTACGATGAAAAAAACTAGAATGATGCAGAAGAGTGTACCAGAAATTTATTCAATTTCTGATAGAATGACCCCAGAAGCTATTTTTAAAATGTTTACTGAAGCTGTAATTAATTATTTAGTTCTTACACATTCAGATAATATATAAACAAATATGTTTCAGGTTAGAGATGCGTAAACTGTAAAGGTAGATTCACTAGGACCTAGATAATGACTGAAAAAAAAGCTGATACATTGATATGTATCAGTAAAAGAAGTCACTAATCAGTCGCTCCTTAATAGTATGCAATAATATTTATAAAAATATCTGACAAACTAAACGATCGATAAAAATATCTATCATATGTCGGAGAAAATAAATTTTCGCCCAATGTAGTTATAGCAAATGAAAGCTCCCTGGTACGAAGATAGGCTGTGATGAAAAAGAATAGTACTTTTGTATATTTAAAAATAAACTTAGTGTGCATTGTGCTTCGGGACATTTAGAATATTAGTTACATAAAATATTTAAATTTAATTTTAAAAATTGTGAATAACTAAGGAATTGTTCATTTAAATAATGATTCTTTTTAATTTTATACGTATTTAGGATGAAACTTGCTTTAATAATGAAGTTTTATTACATTATGAAACACGTTTTTACGTAAAGCTTAAAACATAATTTACATAACATTAATTACATAATGTTAATTACATTAATTTACATGCATTATTTACATAATTAATTATGTTTTTTACATAGTTTATAATTATAATTAATTATAAATTATCAATAACTTCACGTAATCTTCGAAAATTGTAGGAAATCTGAATCAATGTAATAAATAATAATGAAACGTTCGTAATGTTTTCTCAATTCAAACAAATTGTTTCATTGTTTTTGAAATAAATAATAATTTGCACTTTATTTCATATGGGTGCATTATTTCTAAAAGAAATACCGTGAAATCTAAAATATTGTTCTTTTGTGTGTCTAGGATGGCAAGGGTCTAACTGTGGATCTAAATGTGATGAAGGTCGTTTCGGTCAGAATTGCTCCCAATCTTGCCAGTGCAAAAATGGCGCTCAATGCAATGCTGTCGATGGTTCTTGTGACTGTCCTCCAGGATACGAAGGAATGACGTAAGTGATTTTTTTTCTAGAGATCACCTGCAGAAATTAACATCGATCTTTGCTTAAAAATGTATCATGAAGATGAAATAAAATAATAAATTAAAATGGAAGAGTTAAAAAATTGTTATACGTGTCATTGTATCTTACATGGAAATCTTGATGTATTGCCTTTTCATTGCAGTTTATGAGATTATTACTGTTGAAACCAATATTTATAATATTAGCAAATAACCTTAATCCAATATTTATTAAATTTAACTTGAGAAAATTCTCACCTAAATAACTTAACCCTAATAGTATGATTATAATTAAATGTGTGTTTTTATTATTAAATAATAGTAATACAACTTTGCAATGAAGATTTTAAATTTTTAAATTAACAGTGTTGTTTACAAATTTTTAGAAATATATTTGTACTAAATCAAAATTTTGGGACAAAAAAGTGTTGTGCGTTTGAGCCATCGTTATTCATAACTACTTCATAGAGCTTCTTGGTTAATTCGCTTTTGAATTATTTTTTTAAAATGTGTCACTGTGATTTGGATTATTATTACAGTTATTTGTTCGGATTATTATTATGAAAATGCTTCACTTTAGGTAGCACTAAATTGTTTATAGATGCCAAATCTGGAAAATAATTGGTTAGAGAAAGAAGAAGTATCCTTACTTTACTAGAAAGTGCTAAAAGAAATGGTGTTATATGCAGGCGATTTGTTATGTAATTTTCGAAATAATGTCAGCAGATATGGACTTGATAAACTCACATGATTTACTAGAGTTTAAATTTTCGGCTTAAAGAGATCGTACGTAATAAAGTAAGTTTGGTTTGTCACTCTACGCTCATTTTGTACACACTTTGCGCTAATTAGACTGAGACTTACAGTTAACGTGGATTCTGAACCCCTAACAAACATCTATGCCTCCACCAATATTCGATCCTGAAGCCTGTTGTACCAAAGGCACATATCACATCATATGCACTATCTTCTGATGCACTAGCCTATTGGCCATCTGACCGCTGAAAAAAGGGAGATCAAATATCATTATAAAAAATAACATACGAAGGTAATTATTGTTTTTCAGATTTTGTTTTGTTTAATTTTTTGACAATTCGTTGTTAAATATATTAAATGTACCGTATATTTGGATAAACTTCTCGATATAAATATTTTTCACCATTTTTTATGTTGAAATAATTCGTTCTTTATTTTATTCAATAGATGTCAAGAACTTTGTGGCAACGGTACGTGGGGAAAATCCTGCTCTCAAAATTGTTCCTGCATGAATGGCGCCAAATGTCTGTCTGCAAGTGGACAGTGTATATGTACTCCAGGTGATTTATTGTCCTATTCAAAATATATAATTGTTTAGAATGTTTTTCTATCAGCAAAATCAACCTTCGTAAAAATTAAGAATTGGAACTGAAATCAAAATAATGGTGAAAAGTACCAGAATAATGCAGGAGAGTGTACTAGAAAGGAAATGCACAATTTACAATTTTTTTTTCTTATTCAATGATTGATAGAAGGATCACAGAAGCTAGTTTTAAAAAGCTTATTGAAGTGCTTTGAATTATTTTGTTATTACACATTTAGCTAAGCTCTCCAAAATTTAAAGACAAATATGTTTTAAGTTAAAGATGCGTAAACTGTAAATGTAGAGAGATTCATTAGGACCTAAAGAATGGCTGGAAAAAAAGCTGCTTATATCACTTTTTAACTGATGCATGTCGTGCAATAATATTAAGGAGCAAATAATGATTGCTTTAAATTAAAATTAAGAATATCTGAACTTTTTGTGAAATTTAATTCTAGTGCAGAAAAATCATTTGGTTAGATTATTTTTTTATTGTCTACCGGGGTATAGACTGTCATTATTTACATTTGATAAAATAAATCTTAAATCATGAATAGGATACAATCATCAGCAAAGGTGCTGGTTTTCAAACTAGTTAAAGGAATTTCCACGAAATACTAATATCACGTCGCAGAACTCCGGCGAATTGTAAACCTGTGTAAATAGGATATCATCCTTCAGGGTGTTTGTCCTTCTGCAAAGTGTTAATTTAATATCTAGTCAAACCTCAGCTTAACTGTCATAGTTCCTAATTAGGCCGCCTTGTACTGGAAGATGACACTCACCACGATCGGCTATAAATGGAATGATCGTTTTCATTGTTTTATATCAGTAACGGAATAGAAAAATGCTGAAGTTGGTACAAAGAGTATTCAAAGTCAAAAAAAAAAAAAAAACTTCGGAAGAAATATGTAGAAAAACGATACTGAAACAAACAGAACCTTTTCCCTCATTCCATGAGACCACACGGGTGCTTGGACTTGTTCTATATGTTGTAGTGTGGGATGGATGTTATAGTGTTCTATATGTTTTAGTGTGGGATGGATGTTATAGTGTTCTAGATGTTGTAGTGTGGGATGGATTTATAGAGTTCTAGATGTTGTAGTGTGGGATGGATGTTATAGTGTTCTAGATGTTGTAGTGGGATGGATGTTGTAGTGTTCTAGATGTTGTAGTGTTACCAAGTGGGAAGAAATAACACGTATGGTAGGAACGTTCCTGGCTCGGACGTTCCTCGTCGTTTCTAAATCTGTTCGCATGTACTTACCACATTGGACCACACAGTTAAGATCCCAGTTACTGGTCAAATTGGCGACCTCTCACGGCTATCTAATAATAATTAAACCTTACACACTGTATATGCAAATTTATTACATCTAAAATGCATGATTGTGATTTTAATCAGGTTTTATTGGTCAGTCCTGCGAATCGCCTTGTCCTGTAGGTAAGTACGGCCAGGATTGCCAGGAAGACTGCGACTGCAGAAATTTAGCTGAATGCAATGCTGTAACAGGAGCTTGCAACTGCACATTGGGATTCAAAGGGAAAAAGTTAGTTTCTTTTCATTTAATAAAAATAATATTGGATTCTTTTTTATAATACTTGATTGAAATGAGCTATTCTCAGTGAAAGTATATATCTTGGCTTGGTAAATTAAATTTAAGTAATATAAAAAAAAAAATTAAAGTCAATTCCTACTTTTTTTTTCACTCTATTGCAGAAAGCCTTTATAAATAACTTTCATTCCTGTTTTTGAGTTTATCTGGCGCCATCTATTTAAATATATGCAACTTAAACTAAAAAAAACTAAAATTAATTCATTAAATTTAATTAATGAATTAATATCTGAAAAAACTGTATTAACATCCAGTGTCATCCACTACAAGTTAAAAAAATGCATTTGAACTTGAGTGGTTAAATAAAAAGTATTTTATGAACGTTTGAAAATTTGAACAAGATATACATATAGGGAGAGTGTGAGCTAATGTAAGGAATTGAAAAATATATTAACGAAAAGTGCAAAGAAATTAGATGAAAATGTTCTCCACATAATTACATAAAATTAAATCATTCAAAATGATAGAAAGCTTAATATTTATTTTAATATTCAGTTCTTTTTGAGCTCTAGATCTCGATATTGTGAGATGAGACATATTTTATTCTATTTAGACGGAAAAACAGTCAAATCTGTTGAGGCACAAATAATGTAGGGATAAATTAACTTTCACTTGTACTTTTTCTGTACTTTCTCTTGTAAAACCTTTTGAATATTGCTATAAAAAATATTTTCAAGAGAGATCTAGCGTAACAAGTGAACATAAGTTGAATAATGTTAGAATTCATATAATAATTATATTGATACTCTTTAAAATATTACTTACGATGATTTAAGTTGCTGAATATTGTGAAGAATTTATCTACTAATAACTATAAATAAATGATATCCATCTTAAAATCAATATATTTATAAAGAAAACTGGGAAGTGTCTTATTAATAGAATAATTGAAGAAAAAGAAGATATGCTTAATTCATAAATCCAATTCGACTTCTCATTGCTGTGGGTATGCAATTTGTTTAGAAAACTAACTTTAAAAAATTGCATTTAATTTAATAGTTGTGATAAATGACATTAGAATTTCGTAAAAAAATATTTAAATTAAGAGGTTTACAAAGATTTTTTACGTGACTTGCGATTTACTTTCATTAATCTATACTAGCCGTAGTCCTTTATTTAGAAATCACTGAAATATGAAATTCAATACGCGTTCATATTATTGAAAAAACGATTCTTTGAAATGCGCTAAAAAAGAAGCACATTGCTTATAAATCCTAAATGACACCTAACACTTAAGATATACGCGAAATTTTCAGTTTAGTATCATCAATCAATTACAACTGTCGCCATAATGCAAATACTCACTAAATATGAAGTGAAGTATTATTTTTATCCACACAAAAGCTCATAATGGTGCAGAAATTAATAAATGGTGTGCCTTTCGTGGGCCTGTAATAACGTGCAAAAGAAAAGCAAGGCAATGATGCAACTTACTATACTATCCAGGCAATTCGAAATTTATTATGTGAACTATGCGATTACTTCGCCTTATAGCCTTGATCTTACCCGTTGTCCATGCTTTCTTTCGTATAAAGGCGCAGTTCGCTTTATACGGTTTACCTACAGTAAAATGTTAAAGATCACCACCGTTGGGCTTACTGTTTACTCCAGTGTGGACGCCGCTTTATATTAGAGAATAACACAATAGCATCATAGTAATATTATCGCACCATATACTGAAGTGTTTTTTAACGATTTCGCCAATTTTCCAGATTCCTTAGGGTAATCATACTTCGACTAATCGTCTATATTAACATAGGGTGTCGCAAAATTTACCCAAGATTTGAATTCTTAAACATACTAAATAGTCTGAAATATTTTGTAATGAAAGAGCTAATTTCCCTTTAAATTACACCTTTAAGGTGTAATTTAAAGGGAAATGGCCTGATGGCCGGCGCTCTGGCGTTCGGTACCGCAGGTACCGGGTTCAAATCCCGCCTTTGCCATGGGTGTTTGTAGTGGTTCGGAATCCCCTTTATGCAGTAGGTCCCGGTCCTAATAGGATCGTAGAGCGCTGCGGGGGCATTGTTACTCCGCGTCCGTGGCTTACCATCAAGCTACACGCGCCCCCTGGGTAATTCAAAGTGAGTAACATCGGTGCAGCCCTTATAGCGAAGATCACGGTCTATTTTCCAGCTGCATTAGAAGAATAAAAAAAAAGCTTGGAATTCGGGGGGAGTGAGTATACCGAATTGTTTTCTAAAAGAAATCCTTTGTATCTTATTTAAAGCATCACTTTTTATATGAATTTTGGAGCATCCTATATAAGTTTTCGTGAGTAATCTTATTTTTCCGTATTCTTTTTTAATGGGAAAGATGCGACGAGATCTGCGATGGAGGCACCTGGGGTCACTACTGCTCCATGAAATGTGCATGCGTGAATGGAGCAAATTGTCTACCTTCGACAGGAGAATGTATCTGCGCTGCAGGTAAGAAGCGTATATGCGTACATTGATAACTACAGTATATTTCCATGTGTAAGCCTATAATTTTTATATCTTTTTAATAGTAAAATATGCATATCGGCTTATATATGGATCTTCTCATCTCGCATGTACTTTTACAAATAGGCTCGTACTTTTTACAGATAGGTATGTACTCGTATACAAAACGTATGTACTTTTCTGTTTTGGCGAAAAAGTCACAAAGAATCAATGCAATGTGAGCTGGTGCATTCAGTGTTTTTGTTACCAATCGAGATTTGACGCGTTTGAGGAGCAAAATAGAATTGACCGATACTTTTGAAATTCCAACATCATCAGCAAGGTCTCTAATGGTCAACAAACGGTTTGCAAGCACCAAGTCTTTAATTTTTAGGAAGTGAGCTTCGTCGGTTGAGGTTGATGGTTGACCTCTTCATCTTCAACGCGTTCTCTGCCTTCTTTGAACTGTTTATACCACATCTAAAAATTTCTTTCCGATATAGAAATGCTCACCAAATGCCGTCTACAACATTCTATACGTTTCTTCAAACAAAATTTGATGCAAATTCTTTGCTCAATTCATTCAGACATTTCAAAAATCGCCGGAATCCGTTTTAGCGTCTGACAAAGCCAAGCATAACTCAAACACTAATGAATATTTTGACGTCAAATTTCACACAGATGTCAAGGACAGTGCCAGAAACCTAAAAAAGAATTTAAAAAATATAAATTCTATAAGCCCCGGGAATTTTAAACAGAAAATTGGTCTTACATTTTGGACACAGTAGTACAAATGGATTATTTATTCCAGAATGTACTAATACTTTTCAAAGTGCTAACACTTTTCGACTATTACTAGGTTGGAAAGGGGAAATCTGTGATGAGCACTGCGATCTTTATACTTTCGGTCGAAACTGCGAAGAAAAGTGCGGCTGTCGAAATGGAGCATCTTGCAGCCCAGTGAACGGAATTTGTGATTGCACTCCGGGCTTCAAAGGAGATAAGTAAGGTCTTTTCTTCTCTACATTCCCTCGATTAAATAGCACAACATAAATAATGTTTAATCATTATTTTATATCAGAAACATGATTTCTTTAAAAATTAAATTACTTCTTAATGAATAGAAACATTTCATTAACTGTATTTATTGTTAATCAAAAAATTACACAAAGTGGTGATTTTTTCTTTAATTTATGATGGATATATTATAAAAGATACAATTAAAAGGTAACAAAAAATAGATGTTTTTTTTTTTAATAGAAATTCATTTCCTTTAAAATGACTGTGATCTCTTATTTGTTTTAATAAAAAATATTCTTTACTTATATTAATAAAATTTTTATATTTTAATGGTATTTTTATTAATATTTTCTTTCCTTCAAGCTGCGAGCAAGAGTGTGAAAATGAATCATGGGGTTACTACTGTTCAGAGAAATGCTCTTGTCAAAATAATGCTACTTGCCTTCCTCAAACGGGAGAGTGCTTATGCGCCGATGGTAAGTCCTTCTTGGTTTTATTGTAATGCTGTCGCATATTAATTAGGCATCAAACTTAATTCTAAAAGTTTTCTAACAGACAGAGTAACTAGAATTATTGTCAAATGAATCAGGCTGACGCACTTCATATCTAATAGTTGTCATTGGATTTTTGTATTTGATATATGCCATTTCATTAAAGTATGAGCAACATAGTTTTTTTTAACATTTGACATTTACCAACATTTGATCAACATTGGACATTTATGCCCAATGTTGTGTGAATAAAATGCATTCGTGAGAAGCTTTTCTCTTTTAACTTTGAAGAAAAAAGCAACTGAAGCCTATCAAATTTTTGGGAATGTATACAGGGAACATTCACCAGTTGAAAGAACTTATCAAAAATGATTTTAAAATATTCTAAGGCGATGGTTTTGATATAAAATACCAAGAGCATTCTGGCAAGAAAAAAAATTAGGAGTTGTTAAAATATGATGAACATTGTCAACTGCAATTGGTGCATTTGAGCCCAGTATTGAAAGAAACACTATCAGAATACATGACAATGTCATTTTCAACATACCAATGACTAGCAATAAGTTGCGAAACATCACAAAAACTATTGAAAATATTTCGGTGCGAAAGTCCTATTCCTCTCCCGCCATATTCTTCGGACATTACTCCTACTGATTACCACTTTTTTTATTGATAGCGTATAGCCTGACTCGGCAACACTTCCATTCTTATGAAGAAATCCAAAATTGACTCGACTCACGGATAACTTTCTGGACGAATTGCTCTGGGAATAAGTTCTTTGCCAGGGAGTTGCGGAAAAGTAGTGTCTAGCAAGAAAAATACTTTGATTGATGTATATGTATAGTAAACCCTAATTTGCTCTTCTTTCTGACCGTCAATCATCAGATTTAGTTTCTGCATTAACTTCCATTATCTTGAGTTCCAGATGTTCTTATAACAACTTTGTCTTTCTATAATTAATCGCTGTCTGAACATTTCTGTTATGAATTCTCTCTGATTCTTCATTTATCAGTCTCTACAAGACACTAACCAAAACCCTTTTAATGACTTTTTTTTATTTCTTTTGCTGTTGCTAGCAAACACCTTACAACATTCGCAGCTCTTAGACATGTGATTTCCAACGCCTTCTTAAATTGTTAATAATATTAAGTTAAAAGGTTTTTAGTTAGGTATGTTTTAGTTAGGTATGTTATGTATATAATATAGCAGATATAGCATAACTTAGCAGGTATGTTATGTATATAACATAGCAGGTATAGCATAACTTAGCAGGTATGTTACGTATATAACATACATGCTAAAACCCTTTAATAATAAGATATAGATAGATACAGATATAGTTATAAATATAGATATGTTAGTATCTTTTCATAAATCAGTTTGGATTACTTTTGTTGATTTCCTGGGTCACTTCTTTGGTTCCAAACTATGGAGACGTTTGAAAAAATCTAATATAACAAAGTTTAATTAATAATTTATAATAAGAAATGGGAAAAACTATTAACCAACAAAAAAAAAGGAAAATTTAAAGTAAAATTTATCGTGGTTTTTAAGAGACAGCTCCCAACAAATGAAAGTTAAAAACTTACTTAATAAGGTATATTAATTGCTTATTTGTATATGAGAAAATGTTTGTGACATTATCATGCCTTATTAGGTTACCAAGGTCTCTTGTGTGAAAACATGTGCACTGTGGGTAGTTATGGAAAGGACTGTAAAAAGAAGTGCGACTGTAACAACGGAGCAGATTGTAGTCCACTGGATGGCTTCTGCAATTGCACTACTGGATTTCAGGGGGAGAAGTAAGTAAATAGTTTAAACACTAGTAGTAGTTTAAACACTTTGCTCGTGTTTAAACATTAGTTACAACTATTATTAATGTTTAAATATTAGTAATAATTTAAACATTGGTCGTTTAGAATTCGTTAGTTACAATTTTTTTATAATTATATTATACGAACTCAGTATTTATTTTAATAATACTTTTCTTCTTTCTATTTTTTCCTTCCATTTCACTTCAATTAACTTCGTTAGTTTTTTTTTCAATTAACTTGCTTAGATCACAGCGATATTTCTATTCTCAGAGATCTTTGGACTTTTTTATGGTATAAACATTATGAAATCCTGGACATACATTATCAATTACAAAAATAGAGATCTCATATCTTAAATGCCAAAATCTGAATTTTTCAAGTAAACATAAAACATAAATTTTGTTAGTGGATGTTGACTGGTGTTGAAAATTTACAAATTAAGGAAATCTTAATTTAAGTTTAAAATCTTATTTTCAAAACTATCAGAAAAACTTCCCAACCGTATATATGTACCTCGAAAATACTTGTGAGCTGTAAAAAAGACTAAATATGATTTTGTGCAATATTTGGTATGTTACTGATGGTTTTGTAAGCTTTGCTGTAGCTTTTGTACCAATTGACCAATAAATATTATGACTTCGTGCAGAAGTGCCAAATTTATCGGAAAATTTCAACTTAGCAAGAACTTATCTGCAAAGCGTATTTATGAATATAGTAAATTGATATATAAGAAAAAAGATGAAAATTTCAAAGATTAGTGCTTCAAAAATAAAATCTGATGCATGAAACAATTTGTAAAAAGTCAAGTAATATGGAAACCTTTTGTTGTATAATACGAAAGGCAAGAAAACCAGGTCGGGTTACGCTACGAAAACTGTTCATATTCAAAGGTTTGACTTACAAAAGAACATGAAAGGCCCGACCAACCTTTTATAACCCACTGATTTTTTGGAGAAGGGTAAATCCAAATCATATACTAAATGTATGATGAAAACCAAATGTTGAGTTCTAGTGAAAGAATATGATACGAACTGTAAATTACGGCGATAATTGGGACAGATATAGTAATCATTCACGCAATAATAAATAAATTCTAAGCATTTTGTTCTAATTACGCACGAATAACTTGTTGCTTTACAAATCGTAAAAAAGCAGCTCAAAACCTTTTCTCAACCATGCAAAAGGAAAGCTGTTGTGTACTTGAAGATTATTTAGATTAACGAATTAAGGAGCAAAACCTTAAAAAATATGAATGATTTTGCAATAGTCTTTTCGGTGCAGTGGCTATGAAAAACAAATTAATAAATAAAATTACACAATGAGTAAATATATAATAGCAGTCTAAACATCAGCGAACGTAATGTGACAAAATTCCTTTGCAGTTTCAATAGAGTTGGTTTGGTCAATAACGGTTCCATGTAAAAATACTTTATATCAGAAATCTCCAAAACCATGAATCAAGCTACTACCCATGAGCCTCATAAATCCAGCTCACTTCATTCAAACATATATTTCATTCGGATGTTTTATTTATTAAAAATACTATTATACTATTAAAAATATTATTCAAATGGGACACTAACCTATGTAACCCTTTTTTACAAAACAAATTTCAACATAATAAAAATTAATATGATGTTGTTAATAATTGTTTGCAGTTATAAGTGAATTTTTAAAGGATTAATACAAATGAAAAATTAAATTATTGAGAAAATAAAAAAAAAACTTAAAAGAAATTTCAAATATTAATTAAAGCCTTTTTAATTATAAAATATTGCACTTCAGTTTTAAATTATCTAGCATTTTTATGTTGTCTCTCAATGCAGATGTTAATATTAACAAAGTTTATATAAGTACACAATATATTTTTTTCCTCGCACCTTTTATTTTTGTTCTCATTTTAACCTTTTATTTTTGTTTTCTCATTTAACATATATTTCCACATCATAATACACTCAAACATTATTTTTTTGAACTCGCCTGGATGACATGGAAGGCACGTGATCAGGTGGAAGTGGTATTAGCCATGCCAAGGCGGGTTTGTGTTGTGCATGATCGTTGTTGAGATAATGTTTTGCTCTTGAGTGTATGAATATGCTTTATATTTAAAAGTGTTAAATTCGGCGCAGGAATAAACTGAAAACTTCGATGGATATTTTTGTTAGATTTTAAAATAAACAAACTCGATGGATATTTTCAGGTGTGAGGAATCCTGCGAAGAGGGCTTTTGGGGACATTATTGTACAGACAAATGCTTCTGCCAGAACGGAGGTCGCTGCAATTCAACAACAGGCGAATGTTCCTGTTCACCAGGTAGGGCCAATAAAAATGTTTTTGATTCAAGCATTTGTTCTCCTTTAAATAAATAACTCCATATATCATAAACAATCCACAAAAGGAAAAAACATATTGCCTCCCGAAGGAACTTCTTGAGGTAATTGAATCACATTTATGTATCATATAGAAGGAAACCTGTGAAATCCAATCAGAATTATTGAATGGACACGAGACATTCTGCCGTAAT
The DNA here is from genome assembly GCA_021605075.1 of Caerostris darwini. Classification (NCBI taxonomy): domain Eukaryota; kingdom Metazoa; phylum Arthropoda; class Arachnida; order Araneae; family Araneidae; genus Caerostris; species Caerostris darwini. The sequence goes on along the minus strand of BPLQ01010921.1, from coordinate 181,352 downwards.
ATCCACTGAGTTTACTAGTTTTCCATAGAAGTGATTGCAATGGAACATTACTAGCGAGAATCAAACTTCCACTACAAACTGTGGAAAATTCAATCTTTTTATTTCTGTAACAACGAGAAAAAAACAATTGTAATTCATAGCAAACGATCAAAATGAAATATATGATGAGTTGTCGATATTAATTCCATTATGATCCTTCAAAACAGAAAAAGAAAACACAGAGTTTATAACATCGTAAGAAACAGTTTATGTACAATGTAAATTTTCTTAAGATAAACATATTGATTACCATGCCTTTTGATGCCAAACATTGAGGGGTCAAATTTACAGACTGTAATATTGATGCTTATTGCAGTAAATAGCAGTAAATGAAATGTTCATCTTCCAGAAATATAAGTATAACACACTCCCTTACATATAATTAAAAACCACTGCTACAAGAAAAATTCAACATATATGGAATGATCAGCACATTCTTAGAACTAAATTACACTTCATAAAAATTTGATAAATTTTTTTTTTATTTCCAATGGCAAATTTAAAGAACAGCAGATATCATAAAAAATAAATAAAAAAAAAAGATTTTATCAAATGACATCAGTTAATCCATCAACTTAAGTTTGGCAATCCAATAATGCTTCCATAACGAAACAGAAGGCAGTGCAGAACAAGAAGCGAAGTGAGACATATCCATTTCTTCCTTGTTTTCACACAAGGAGACAGAAAGGGTCATATGAAGGTGAAGATGCTTGCGGAGACAATCGTGACCACAGAAAAGCCGTACCAATGCCACCGATGATAATGGAACAAACCACTTGCGTTCCGCTACAGAACTCTCAGAAATTTTGATAAATATCTGTAAGATTTTTCCTTCAGTTCTAAGACCTCTTAGAGATCAAAAGAATTTTTTGCCATTATTTAAGTAGAATATGAGTATATAATCCAAGTCAGTCAAAGAAGTGAATTGCCAAAGCTTTGTTATTAGGACACAGTAATAAGATATTATTGATGGCGTTAAGTTTTCTTTTTTACAAACCTTTACAAATTATTTTCCCCGGATGTACTGAAATACAATTAGTTCACTTTTAAAAAATTATATTACCATCCATAAGAAAATTGTATTTATTTTAATTACAATAATTTTATGGTTTATTTAATTTATTTATACAAATTACATATTTCATTGCAAAGGAATTATATAGTATATTAAGTGGTACTTTTGGTTTGAAAGAGGTTACTGATTTTTTTTATAGGCTTCACTGGCGAGAAATGCGAAGCACAATGCCCTGTGGGAACTTTTGGACTCTTGTGTCATGGTCAATGCCAGTGCCAGAATGATGGCCAGTGCGATTCCGTCACAGGAAAGTGCTCTTGTCCCCCAGGTTATGAAGGCCTGCATTGTGAAAAAAAGTGCCAGGTATTTAAACCTTATGTATTAATTTTTATTTCGTAAAATCGGCATAGAGATTTCAAAATTTCTAAGAATATATCCCAACAATTGCTAAATAATTCATATAATATAAAAGCAACTTGATGTAATCATAAATTTGGAAATACAATTACTTAAATAGTGATTATAGTATTCGATTTGGACCTATAACACCCTACTAATCAGCGCATTAGATTTCTGTTCCAGAAATAGAGGAAATTCACATATCATATATGAAACTTAAACCATTCTTTTTAAATTTCACTGAAATTTAACATTTCTATCGTTCGATATATATTGTTTATTTATTTGTTATTCATTACTTTTTAATTGCTTTTGCATGATAAAGTTCTAGACTCGTATCAGAGTGAATATTTTGAAAATGTGATTGTTTCAATCACGTAAATTTATGATAAACATCGATGTTATTATATAATATGTATAAGATGTTTTCCTTCGATTTGTCAAACTGGACCTGGTGGCCGAGTGACTAGCCATGGATGTTTGTAGTGGGTCGGAATCCTCTTTAAACCGTAAGTCCGGGTCTAATATGACTGTTAGGCGTAGGGCTCACAACCCTACCCCGTAAAAAAGATCTTCAGAGATTTCTAGCCCGTGAGATTTATCACACTTTTACAAAATATATTTATTTCATAATGGACAAACTAGTGAAAACCGTGGATAAAAAGATATAAAAAGATACATAATAAAAAGATATAAATATATAAAAATATACATAATTTGTGCATCCATATAAATTAATTGTCGAGATTATGATAAAACATTAACTTTGATTTTAAAATAATATTCTTGCAAATATATATATAAGAGATATTGCCTGCTTTATTTATGAGTTTACAGTTATGAGTTCGCAAAATAATTAAATTATATTCTGCGAACTCATGATGAGTGGAGAACAAATATAACACTAGTAAAATAAATATTTTCTAATGATTTCAATTTTTTTATTTCATTTATATTTATATATTTTTTATATTTCATTTTTAGTGCTATATATTTCTTTACAGTGTGAGTTTAGTATCCTTATTATTATATTATATATGTTTACATGTAAGAATAATAGTAAACACAATCATAATAACTCATTATGTTTCAATTTTTCATTGCAAAAAAATGTCTAAAGTGAATTTAAATCTAATATGGGGATATATAATTTTATATGCGGCCCACGGAGCTATGATGCATTTCCAAAGTGTCCCGCAAGATCATTTAGGTTGGCCATCTCTAGTCTAGATGGTACTGTCTACGAAGTGGGATAAGAAACAACAGCAGTTGTCAAATTCAATATTTAATCGTCGTTCATTACAATTTTCGGTACATATTAAATACTTGCTTTAAAGAACTGGTTTCAGTATCTCAAACTTTGATGACCTGGAGTTAAAGTGTTTTTTATATATAATCTAAATTAGAATATGAAGAAATCTTCCCCGCGTTTATATATATAAGCAACTACGATCGACTTGATGACCACTCCTGGTATAATATCATTATTGATTACATCTAAAACGATAATAATAAGCTTTTATACAAAATAATGTTGTACTTGTTGTTTAAGGTACACGAACACCTTCGAAGAAAGTTTTTTGAAATTATTGAAATTTTTTATCTTTCTACACATTTTTGGATTGAATGTACCTAAAAACTAATGATTTCACATCAAAACATTTCGTTATTATTATTTTTTTTTTTTTTAATTTTCATAGGCTAAAATAAGGGTAAAAATAGCCAAAAATTGATACTGTTACAAAACATGATAACTCAAAATAAAATCAATATTTTTTAAATTTCTAAGTTGTATTTGTTTGAACTAACATTTTACAGGGAATAGACCTCTGGTAAATTTATATCTTTATTATTTATCATTTTGTACTAGTTTAAATGCTGTCAACACAAAATTCTTTCAAAATTTGCATGTAATTCCAAGTTTAACAATTAAAAAAATATATTTATCTAGCTATAATCATTTCCAATGTCTATTCCCTGTAAACATTTATGAAAAACATATATACAAAGTTTTGTAGCATTTGGATCAAAATTACTTGTGTTATGGTGTTTCACGTGAAAACAAAAATCATAAAAATTCATTCTGAGAAAAAGCTAAAAACAACTTTTAATTAGAGGTATTACTTTTAAAAATGTTGTAAATATATTAAAATGCCATTGAATTATCAAGTTCATATTCTTATTTATTAAAAAATATAGTTTTATTTTTCCTTAAAGCTCTAAATATTTTCTGAGCTTTATTTTAAAGAAGTTAAAATTTGCTCGATGATAAAAAATTTTTTTACAATTTCTTCCTATTGGCAAAGTCTTTTTAATATGAAATGTCCTGGATTTAAAATATTTAGCCTTTTTACGAGTATTTTGATTAAATATATTCAAAACCTTTCAATTTCACATAAAAATATCAACTTCAACTATTTTTTATACAATCTATTCTTTAAAATATGGATAAACATTGCAAAAATGTGATATTGTTGCAAAACTTGATAATTCAAAAATAAATAAACGAATAAAACATGAATAGTTTTTTCCTTTGTAAGTATTTTTATGTTGGGAATATCATTATGTATGTAATACCCTTTTTTCAAATTTATATCTTAATTATTTATACATTTTTGTATGCTTAAAGTTTGTCGACACAAACTTTTTTTTTTTAAATTTACAAAAATTCTTAGTTTAACAACTAAAATAAAAATAATTTATGAATTTAGGTTAATTTCCATGTTCTATTCATTTCATACATTTAAAGAAAACTTTTACATGAAGTTTCAAAGCATTTAGAACAGAAATATTTTTATTATGATGTTTTGAATGAATACAAAACGCATAAAAATTCAAATAAGAAATAATTAAAACCAACTTTTAAATGTAAATAAAAACAAATGTACATACATAAAAATGTTATTGAGCTTGCAATTCTTTTTTATTGATATAAACACTTATTTATTTGTTTTGTTTTCTTTACATAACTTCCAATTTAAAAGTACCATTTATCAATTTTTCTTCGACAATATTCAAATCACTCAAATTTATAACTCAAATTCTATGTTATTCAAATAACAAAAGTTGTTAAAATAAAATGTCCTTGATTTTCAACTTGCAACAATTATAATACCTTTTATAAAATTTTAATGTTATCATTATATCAAATAATTGTAGAGTTTACTTCATTTTCACACTTTTCAAAAAATCCTTAAAATTCATCATCTTTCTTTAAAATTATATTATCTATATTATATTATCTTGTAGCTCACATTTCACTTTAGAATTCTTAATCAAATACAACACACAGAGTTTGAAATAACAGTTCACAAGATATATCCTTTAAAAACGTTGACAAACTTTAATCATAGAAAAGTTCAATGTTTTGATTCACAACTTTTGATTCAATATATTTTGTTCCAATTCCAATTCAGACTTATAAAATGTGTTTTTTCTTCTTTACAAAAAATGCTTTATTATTTTATGATGAAAGAAATCACAAAACAAATGGAAAAGTTAATTACTATGTAGATATGTTTCATACAACAGCATATGTAAGCAAACTTTCAGACAACTTGTAACCAGATTCTTTATCAGATCAAGTGATACCAATAATTTTAACTTTTTTAAGTGATAAAAACATTATTTAATGATTTTTATTTATATTAGAATAAGTTTTGCAGTCAATATTGAGAAAATAATGAAGGTAAACATATTAAAACTATCATTTCCTGTTACGAAAATCGTACTTCCTGTTCAAAAATTCGTCTTCAAGGGAAGTTTAAACTAACACAACTCTAGTTCTAAAACAGATAGAAACAAACTGTAAAGATATTTAGAAAGCTTAAAATACAAGCTTTTCAAAAATGTGTAATCGAAGTTTTGGTCGAAAACCGCGTTTTAAAGGTGTTCGTGTACCTTAAGTTCTCGAATCCTGCACAACATTATTTACCATACACAGCATTAAACTACAGGAATAGGATCTTTAGATCATTTGATTTTCCAGGAAGGATTCTATGGATTGAATTGTGAGATGGAATGTTTGTGTAATAGCACTACAACCTACGACTGTGATTTCGCGACGGGATTTTGTAGTTGTTTAGCAGGTTGGAAAGGTAAAAAAGTAATAATTTATGGAATTTTTTCAGTATTTTGTTAATCAATTATAGTATTCATATCGTAAAGCTATCGATTTTTATTATTCAAGGTAATTTTTGCGATGAACCATGTGATAATTACAAGTGGGGTGCATTTTGTAACAATACTTGTCCTTGTTATGAGGGAATCTCTTGCCACCATATCACTGGGGAATGTTTCTGTGAACCTGGTTACCAAGGTTACAACTGTTCTGAAAGTAAGTATTTGCAATTCTATTTCAGTAATGATTTTTGCGTACAAGTATAATAATTTTCTAGTTCCTCACTGTTTATTGTGTGAGATTTTTTTCCTCATTAAGATGCAAAATAAATATTGTTCCCAATTAGATTAGACATATAATAAATTAAAAATCCTTTTTCATCGTTAAAAACAATTTTATTGAACATTAACTATCAAATCCAAATCATATTACATCTTTATTCAATTTCTTCTTTTAGCTCACACTCTCCCTATATATATCTTGTTCAAATTTTCAATCGTTAAAAAAATACTTTTTATTCATCCACTCAAGTTCAAATACATTTTTTTTAACTTGAAGTGGATGACACTGGATATTAATTCAATTTCTTCAAATATTAATTCATTAATTATATTTAATTAATTAATTTTAGCTTCTTTTTAAATTTAAGTTCTACCAATAGAGGGCACCAGATAAACTTAAAAAATGAATGAAAATTATTTGTAAAGAACTTTTCCGCAATATAGTGAAAAAAATGTAGGAATTGACTTCAAAAAAAATTTTTTTATATTACTTGTTTAGGATCAATCTGAAGATAGCAAGTTAATTAATTTATGAAAATTTAAATAAATATTAAACCATCGTATAAACCCCACGCTTTAATCATAAGCCATGAAGAACATTAAAACATACTATTTAAAAAATTAAAATTAGCTTTTAAATTATTTAAGTCAATAAAGTTTTTTTAAATCAATTCTTGCATGTATTCCAGAATGCCCATCAGGAACATTTGGTGTGGGTTGTGAAGGGGCGTGTCCCCCATGTCCAATAAAAGACTCAACATGTGATCATGTGACAGGTTGGTGCGATTGTCCACCAGGCCAAACTGGACGACTCTGCAGAAAGAGTAAGTAAACCAACTCCATTTTACACCTCACAGTTGTATTAGAACTGATTCAGTCTTCTACATTTGTAATATGAGCATTCCTTTATTTACTATGTTTACAGTAAGGCATATTTAAATAAAAATATTTTTCCATAATATTTTGATTAACTTATTAAGAATAAATTAAATATTAAGATGGTTAAAACATTAATACGCATCATTTAACATTCATCATTTTAACATTCCTGAGCCATGCTTTTTAGAAACCCTATGTGATTTATAGATATATAAGTGGAGTTCTAATCTTACAGCAATTTCTTTTAGCAATATATCTATATCTTTTCTTTCAGCAAAATCTTTTTTTTGTATACAATGATTTGATGTACATTATTGTTGAATCGCATAGGGTTTCTAAAAAGCATGACTAGATATATAGATATGTAAAAGGAAAATGAACTTTTATTATCACAGACAATATTTATACCATTGTAGTTAGAACTTTAGAGGTTAATTAGATGGTTTTATTTGTAGACAAAGCAATTTCAGAAGTTCATTATTGTATAAGGTGATCGAAAACAAAAGTCATGATTGTGAAATCTTAGAAATCCTAAACTGTTCTGGATCTTCTCACGATCCTTCTGTAGAAATTTCTCTGAATATCTAAATATTTAGTATATTCTGAATATGCTCTCCTTTTCGCAGTAATTCTATAAAATAATAATTCCTTCCTTTTTTTTACATCTTCATAGAAATATGATACTTTACCTAAGTATCATCTTTCTTAAAAGATCTATCTATACTTAAGTAATGCATTATATTTCAAGTAATGCACAATTTTTTCACAATGTGTTTTGCGATAGAAGCAATAAGTTTATAGTGCATACAAATAATCTGACTCCAAGTTTCACTTTCCATGTACACTCAAGAGCCAAAACATTATCACCACTACTACATTTTGCAATGAACCCGCCTGGATGACGTGGAAGGCACGTGATCAGGTGGAAGTGGTATTTAACTGGTATTAATCCATGCCAAGGCGGGTTGAAGCTGTGTTGCGCGCCAAAGGTGGGCCAACTCGTTATTGACAGGTGGTCATAATGTTTTGGCTCTTGAGTGTATTTCTACTGCTTTCTATCCAAGTCCAATCGTGTAATGATAAATGTTTCAAATAATGGTATGAGAGAAAAGAAAAAAAAAAGCACGATATAAAAAAACCTTTTATAAAAATTAATTTTTTGTGAACCACAACACAAAGAAAATTATCTTCGCATGCTGTAATTTAATTTTAAGTGCTTTCTCAAAATTTTGCGAAAATGCATTAAAGATTTAATTTTTCAGAAAATTTTATTTTATTTTATTTAATTTTGTGAAAATATATTATTTTTCGCTGATGTTTAACTATAAAATGCATGGTATAGTTGTGTAGGGAAAAGTTCTGGAATATTGCGTGATTTCTTTTTTCAGCGTGTCCTAAAGGAATGTGGGGCAAAGGTTGTTCCGAAGTGTGCCAGTGCAAATTCGGCGAATGTAATCCAGTAAATGGAGTTGCATTTGTCCACCAGGGAGAACAGGAGAGGATTGCTCTATTGGTGAGTTTCTAAATGATATTAAAGTGAAAAACTACTCTTCATACTGCAAACCCCTTTTCTTTTTTCCTTCAAAATTTTGTAGAACTTTTTTCTTTCTCTTTTTATGGGTACATATTTTATCAAAATAATCACAACTTGAGTTAGACAACCAAAAGAGAATTGTATAAAATTCTAGCAAATCCGGAGAAAATAAAAATTTATTTTACTGATTGAATGTGAATCGATAAGAATTTGTTATCTTGATAGAACATCGAATATTATTATCCTACATATTTTTAACTATATGAAACTCAATATAAAAAACGGGCTTAGTAATCTATCTCCAGAACATTAACTTACATGCAATTACAACATGCAAAAGCGTATAATTCCTTAAAGTTACATATACCTTAAAGTAAATACATATACATAAAAGAACTTCCACATTTTACTTTCAACTGATGGATGATAATGCTATTGCGAATCTTTAAAATTTTATATATTTTATATTTTTATTTGCCATCTTTTAGAAATGACTATTATTATAGCATTGTTTAATATTTTTTCAATAAAATCTTTATACATATATATTACTGTAAAAGTGTAATATCAAAGAGTAAACTTTGTGATGATTGTGAAAGATAATCTCGTGTCAGTCGGGTGACTAGAACCTGATTGAAATTCTCAGTTTTTCTACGTCATACAGTTACAGTAGAAACTTTTCTAAAAGACATTACCATATCTTTATATCGTTCTAGGTAACGATATTTAGAATGTCATCACACAACTTCTGTAGTGTTCGTCATCATATACAGCGCTAGGTTGGTTACTATGGTGTGTCAGCACTAGGTTTGTAAACTTCTTGCAAGGATGAGGTATACCTACACTACTCGGAATCATACAGCAGTGTTAGGTTAGAAATATATTCCAGTCAGGTTGATAGTGTTGTACGGTCGTAGGAGTTCTTCAATTCATTCACTGATGCAGCTGTGGTAGCTTAGATGATCATATAAAAGAGACACTAATGGATATGCATCAAGCTTAAGGAGCTGGTAAGTGCAAGGGGGGAGCTACACAGCCTTTTTACGCGCCATAATAACAGATGAGACAGTACTCCCAATCATAACCTCTTTGGACGCCAGCACCAGGGGTTATTTGAGAGAGTTTCTTTGTAGAAAGCGTTATGAGTCGTGAACGAATGCTGAAAATGGAGGACACAAGACATACAAGTTCGAAGGATAATACATACATGGATATCCCGTTGCAGTGTCTGCAGTTTTCTATGCAACAACGACACACATGCATCAGTAGTTCACCTTTGTCTTTGATATGCTTAGATTAATAAACAGCATATTCACTTATGGGGTGTACTTTTATTTCTGGCTTTTTTCTGTTTACGCTACAGCTTTAGGAATGTATTTCAATTCCTGCATTGTTATGTCATTCTTATTTGGCTAAGTGTAGGCTTAAGATAGTTTAGATCTTATGATAGTTAGATCTTAGAAGTTTTTAAGCTTAATGTGTGGACACCCTGTAGAAATAAGCAATTAAAATCTTCATGAGAGTCTATATTAAGAGTTCTAGTTAATTGTACAAAACTGCTGTATGATTGTGTAAAACTTTTTTACTGTTATATTTATGCCTAAAAATCGTTTCTGTTGCTACATGCGTGTTTATTAAACAGGGATATAGGGCTAGGATATAGGGGATATTGGGGACAGGGATATAGGGGATATAGGGCATGATATTAATAAATAAAACTGTTTTATCAGTATTACCAAATACTTAACAATTAATAGTTTGTAAGTATTATAATAGATAATCTTAACAGCTTAATTTCTATTGTAGAATGTTCCAATGGAACGTTTGGACTTGACTGCATGCAGCAATGTGTCTGCCACAATGGTGGGGAATGCTTACCGCATAGTGAGATCTGCAAGTGTAAGCCAGGATGGGCAGGACCGAAGTGTACAGAAGGTGAGAGCTATTTTTTCAATTCCTTCTATTAGCTCACATTCTCCTTATATATATCTTGTTCAAATTTCCAATCGTTCACAAAATACTTTTTATTCATCCACTCAAGTTCGAATACTTTTTTTTTTTTTGAACTTGTAATGGATGACATTGGATGTTAATACAGTTTTTTCAAATATTAATTCAGTAATTAAATTTGATTAATTCATTTTAGTTTTTTTTTATTTAAGTTGCATATATCTACCGATAGATGGCTCCAGATAAACATAAAAAATTGAATGAAAATTATTTATAAAGAACTTTCTGCAATATAGTGTGAAAAAAGTACGAACAGATTTTTTTTTTTTTTTAATTTTTATATTACTTGCTATTTCAGAGTTAAACTTCTAATTCGTCAACTTATATTATAATTATATCACAGCCCCAGGAGAAACGTGCTCATCTAGAAATCGAATTAATTTGTATCTGAATTTAAAGGTTCTGATTAAAATGATTGATACAAGTGGAATATAAAAAAAAATATTTTAAAATAATATCCAAAATATTATAGTATAAATCAAATATAAAAAATATAAACTTTAAAAATTCTTAGTTGGGCACAATGTCATGGAAATTGATTGGTTATTATCGGTTTACAATGTCATGGAAATTGATTGGTTATTATCGTTTTACAATGTCATGGAAATCGATTGGTTATTATCGATGTACAATGTCATGGAAATCGATTGGTTATTATCGGTGTACAATGTCATGGAAATCGATCACTTCATATTTTCATGCATTCAAACTTGATGTATATGAGTTTATTATTCATATATATATATTGTTACTATATGGGGCCTGAATGGCCGAGTGGCTAGCGCTCTGGCGCTCGCTATCACAGGTTTCGGGTTCGAGTCCCGGCTGTGCAATGGATGTTTGTAGTGGTTCGGAATCCACTTTAAACTGTAGGTCCCGGTCCTAATAGGATCGTATAGCGTTGCGTGGGCATTGTTACTCCGCGTCCATGGCTTATCTTCAAGTTACACGCGCCCCCTGGGTAATGCAAAATGAATTACATCTGTGCAGCACTTGCCTTAAGGCATCCAAGACCAAGCTGTCTAAGTGTTTGCCAGCTGCATTAGAACAAAAAAAAAAAAAGTATTGTCACTATTTCAAATGCCTTTTTCGATACAAAAATATTATTTTCTAGATGGCTAGCTGCCATTGCAATCAATTCTAGCTAAGCAAATGATAACAAAAAGAATACACATTGATTGCATTTAAACTAAAATAACTAAGGGAAAATGGCGATAATTATTTTAAGTCTTCTTATAAGAAGCATAATATTATGAAAATGATAGAAATTTATGAAATTAAAAGCAAATCCAAACATGTATATTCAGATATCAAGAAATTAAAAGTTGACTCATTTGATTTATTAGTTTACTTATAAATTATCTATATTGTTAATAGAGTTTGCTCGTTATGTTATGTCCTTGTTATTCGATTCGTATTGCTATTTTTTCAGACAGCTACACATCTAATGTTTTGATCCAGTTTTAAGGGAATGACCTAATTCCAATCTTATTTTACTTTTGTTTCAAATAAATAATTTAATATAATTACGAAAAAATTTCAATTTGTATTAATAAATAAAAAGTAACGTAATCATCAAAGCTGTGAAAGATAAATAAAATCAGACATGAATAAAAAAGTAATACTTTAAATTTTTGAGAGATTAAAACTCATTTTAAACATGATAATAACCAATTGGGTTCAAGACAACTGAGCTAATCTTCAATCTTTTTCTTAAGCTTGATGTCCGGTTCATACTAGTTATGAATAAATGCTATGTGTGTGAGAATAATTCATTCAAACATTATTATTAGAAACATGAATAATTAACAAATATAATGCTTAAGTTTGAGAATAATATTAAAGTTCTTATAATGCAATAATTAAATGCTCTTATTAAAATTTTTTCTTCTTCTTGTTCTTCTTGCGGCTAGATGGCCAATTGGCTAACGCTCTGGACTACGGTACCACAGGCTTCAGGTTCGAATCCTGGCGGGGGTATGGATGTTTTTTAGTGGTTCGGAATCCACTTTAAACTGCAGATCCCGGTCTGTTTAGCTCTCTTACCGTAGGATTACCGTAGAGCGACAAACCAATCTTGAGGCCTGACGCCCAATTGGTAGCGCACTGGCATCTGGTACCACAAGCTTCAGGTTCGAATCCTGGCGGTGGCAGGGATGTTAGTGAATACACATTAAACAGTAGGTCCCGGTCTAATTAGCTTAAAGTGTACACAAAATAACCGTAGAGCAACAAACCAAACCTTCTTTTTTCAATGGCGCAACAGCCCGTTGGTGGAATTCAAGACATGAGATGTTTTTTTTTTACGGGGTAGTGTTGTCAACTCTACACACAGGTAGAGTCAACTCTACTCACAGGTTTCATATTAGACCGGTACTTACAGTATAAAGTGGATTCCGAAAAACTATAAACATCCATGGCACCTCCGGGACTTGAACCCGCAACTTGTGGCACCGAGTGCCAAAGCGCTAGTCACGCGACCAACAAGCGTATTAAAAATTAATGGTCCGAAAACCTTTCTTGTTTGAATTCATTTTGTTGCAATTTATTAATTTGTATTTATTTTACTGCGAAGCGTTTGGCGAATTTTTAAAAGTATATTTTTCATCATGAATTTACAAATTCTAAGCTTTTTAGTTTCTGATTATAATTTGACGAATATAATATATTATAATAATTGAATAAATCAGTTTTTTTTAATTTAATTTTATTTGTATAACATTATGATTAATTGAGATAAAATAGCTAACGCGATCAAACTCGCGAACATCCAAAACATCCGTCGCGAACATCCACTCAACAAACATCCGTCGAGGTTTGATTTGGTTTGTCGCTCTACGGTCGTATTTTGCACACGAGGGCTAAACAGACAGGGACCTACGGTTTAAAGTGGATTCCTGACCGCTAACAAACATCTATTCAGCCACCAGGTTTTCAACCTGAAGCCCTTGATACCAACAAAACAAGAGAGCTAATGACTTGGCCGCGAAGCCGTAACAGGTCAAGTCAAGTCAAGTTGAAATAAAAATATATTCTCCTGACGATAAGTCTGGCGGTGGCATGGGTGTTTGTGAGTGGTTCGGAATCTACTTTGGAACTGTAGGTCACGGTCTGTTTAGCCCTCGTGGGCACAAGATGACCGTAGAGCAACAAACCCAAACGATAAGAAATCTATAATTTATATTGATTTCTAGTTTTCGAAATTTCAAATATACAAAAACTGTAATAGAATTTTCGTATTCCAGTTTGTCCTCTTGGGTTTTACGGTGATCGATGCTCAAAACAGTGTTCTTGCAAAGATAGATTTATTTGCGATCCACATATTGGCTGTGTGAAGTCGCGCGAAGAAGCTATGGGTAAGACATCCAGTCATTTTTCATATTGTTAAAATAATATTTATTATATAAAAATTTCCAGACACGTAATAAATCTTGCTCATTTATAATTTTGACTGTATAAAATAGGATTGTTTTCATAATTTATGCAGTATTGATTAAATATCTACCATCTTATTTAATTATATTTTTTAATAAATCCGCGCGAAAATATGCAGTACATTTAAAATATACATTTTTGTAATTTTTAAATGTACTGCATAATTATAATTTTGTAATTATTATTGGGATAATATATTGAGATTGTCATGGAAAAGGTTTTCAATTTCATGCAAGTGCATATTCTGTGATATTTCCCATAGATTGTTCTGAATTTCACTTACAGTAAAGTTTGGAATTTTCCTTTTAAATAGTAAAAGCATATATCAAACCATAAAAAAACCTGTAGAATAGATGGCATGATATAATAATGAGTATATAATAGTAATATAATACGATACAATAGTTAAACTACTAACAATACTATTATACAAATAGTTTAAAAGTATTGATAGTAGTATAGGCATGATATAATAGTGGTGAGTTTACAAGAAATTAAATTTCCAATTTCTTCGTAAAATTCCTATGCAAAATTAACAAAAAATATTCTGCAAAATTATTCATAAAATAACTTAAACTTACTGTATGTTCTTTAATTTATTTAACCGTTATCAATAAACGCCATGGCCGGTTTTTAAATATCTACATAAAATTTTCTCGTAATAGTCTTAAAAAATATGCATTTTATTTTTATTTAAATAATTTTTTATTTCTAAAATTCTTTTAAAATCTTATAGGTTTATCAATTCTCGACAACAAGATATTTCAAATATCAGGCCTGCTTACTGCAGTTACGGTGGTTGGAGTAATTGTTCTGATAATTGGGTGTATCATGTGCAAGAGAAAGCGAAAAAATACAAGACTTGAATTGTAAGTAAGATTTACTTTGATTTGTGTATAGCTGTCATAAAAAGAAAATTTACATTTAGTTAATACTTAGTATTCGTAGAATTGTTTTTCTAGTTAATACTTAGTATTCGTAGAATTTTTTTTCTAGTTAATACTTAGTATTTGTAGAATTTTTTTTTCTAGTTAATACTTAGAATTTGTAGAATTTTTTTTTCTAGTTAATACTTAGAATTTGTAGAATTTTTTTCTAGTTAATACTTAGAATTTTTTTTTTTTCTAGTTAATACTTAGAATTTGTAAATTTTTTTTTTTCTAGTTAATACTTAGAATTTGTAGAATTTTTTTTTCTAGTTAATACTTAGAATTTGTAGAATTTTTTTTTTTCTAGTTAATACTTAGAATTTGTTTTTTTTTTTCTAGTTAATACTTAGAATTTGTAGAATTTTTTTCTAGTTAATACTTAGAATTTGTAGAATTTTTTTTTTAATAGTTAATACTTAGAATTTGTAGAATTTTTTTCTAGTTAATACTTAGAATTTGTAGAATTTTTTTTTTAATACTTAGAATTTGTAGAATTTTTTTCTAGTTAATACTTAGAATTTGTAGAATTTTTTTTTCTAGTTAATACTTAGAATTTGTAGAATTTTTTTCTAGTTAATTTTTTTTTTTTTTCTAGTTAATACTTAGAATTTGTAGAATTTTTTTTTCTAGTTAATACTTAGAATTTGTTTTTTTTTCTAGTTAATACTTAGAATTTTTTTTTTTTTTCTAGTTAATACTTAGAATTTGTAGAATTTTTTTTTTTTCTAGTTAATACTTAGAATTTGTTAATACTTAGAATTTTTTTTTTTCTAGTTAATACTTAGAATTTGTAGAATTTTTTTTTTTCTAGTTAATACTTTGTAGAATTTTTTTTTTCTAAATTTAGAATTTGTTGAATTTTTTTTTCTAGTTAATGCTTAGAATTTTTTTTTCTAGTTAATACTTAGAATTTGTAGAATTTTTTTTTTTCTAGTTAATACTTAGAATTTGTAGAATTTTTTTTAATACTTAGTTTGTAATTTTTTTCTAGTTAATACTTAGAATTTGTAGAATTTTTTTTTCTAGTTAATACTTAGAATTTGTAGAATTTTTTTTTCTAGTTAATACTTAGAATTTGTAGAATTTTTTTTTTTCTAGTTAATACTTAGAGTTCGTAGAATTTAGGTTTTTCATATAATGAGAAGCTCAGATATTATTTAAATTCCGCCTTTTTTTTTTATATATTACCAATCATCAACCTTTTTTCCAAACTGGTTGGAAATTTTTGATTTGGGATGATTCAAGGAAGTACGGTGGCTCCTTTATATTTTCCTAGCTTTTCAAATTTTAGGATGATTTAACTCGAAACGAAACTTTGAAAAGTTTGAAAATTGCAATTTGCCTTCAATAGGTGCATTGTCTTAATCCTGAGGATTGTCGGACAAGAGAAAATTGAACCAAATTCGAAAAGTTTTTTTTTTAATTGGGTAATCCTGCCCATTTATGCACCTTTTTTTTTACCATTTTAAAGTTTAAATAATCATTTAGCTTTCAAAAAATGTTAATATAACATAAAACATTTGACTCATTGAAAAGAAAAGCATTGAAGAATTATGAGGTGTTTCAATTTCTATGATTCTGCAATTGAAACATGGAAACGTGGGGAAATAAACATTCAAAATTAAAGAACTACTTTCAGGTTATTTTCTATGTAAAATTCTTTTCTCATTGCTTTTATTAATATTTTCGTCTCAAAATCGCTTAGCATTAGATTTTAATTCTTTGTAAAATCGAGAATATTGCAGAATATTGAATAATAAAGTAGTAAGGTAGTGAATGAAGTTCGTATGGGGATAATCTTTTATTTAAAATGAAGCTCCAAACCCTCTGCTACTAAAACAATTTTATCACTCACGCGTTAGTTTTTAAATATAAGCCCTCCAATGACTATTATGGGCAATGTAACTCAATCTATATGATTCTTGGCAATGGGACGATCTGAATTTGTCTACTGCAGTGGATGGAACACAAGAGGTTAGAAAACTTGATTCAGTGTTAAATGCTCGTAATTCCAGCTCGATATTGTATAATATTGTCAACCACATTGCACCGCGGCTTTATTGGGGGAATTTTACTAAACACCAAAAAAAGTCTGTCCTTACAACAGTTGTCTACAATATGGGTATAGTTTTTTTTTTTATTTAAAATGAAGCCCCATACCCTGTGTTACTAAAACAATACTTCTGTCGCTCACACATTAGTTTTCAAATGTAGGTTCTCCTATGACTGTTCTGGGCAGTGTACCTTAGTCCATATGATTATAGGCAATGGGGCGATCTGAATTTATATGTGTACTGCAGTGGATGGGTGGATTTTAGATAGTTGTCTACAATTATTGTGTTACAATATCTCTCCAACAATAGTTGAACACTATTGTTGCAAAGTTGGTTTAGTGAGAATCGCTCATTTAACACCATTACAAGGGTAACAGGATATGCGGGAAGTTGTAATTCCACAAAAATGTATCGCGGCTTTCGAATGAGATGATTTGTGGAACACTTATGAGGAACATCGTTTTTCTACAAACAAGTAATAATCCAGTTGCTGGGTATCATTTGAAATCATTTACTTTTCTTTTAAATAAATTCTCACGCCATTCCATGAGTGTTTTCTCCTTCTTTTGTTAAGTTCTTTATTCAATATTAAATCTTTTCAAGTACACAATATTGAATTTAAACGAAAAGTGATGTTTAATGATAATAAAATCCAAAGCATTATAATTTAATTGTAGTTATTAATTTTTATTATGTAATAAATATTTATACGTGAAAAGAGAGTTTCTGTCTACTAGGGTTTGCTCATGAATTTTGCAAATGATTTAAATGCTGCAAAAAAATAACTAATTAGGAAATTAGAATAAATATCCTATTATTACTTTTTAAATTTTAATATATTGCTTTCTACAAATACTTTAAATTTCTTTTTAGGTTTGCACTTTCAGAGAAAAAGCATAGTAAGTACTTTTTATTTTTTGGTTGATATTCAGAAAGTTAAATTTATTTGTTTAGCAATGTTCATTTACATACACTCATGTCCATAAATTAAGGATAATGAAGTTCAGGCAAAGAAAGAGACAGAAGCAATTTAAAGTTTAATAAATAGTAAAGTCTATTTATTAAACAAAAGGTAAAGAGCAAAAAAAGATGTTATATGTTTGACATAATTAATAAAAATTGCGATTTTTACTCCCTGGAGCAAATTTTAAAAAAGAACCTATTTACAAAAAACAGTATAACATGGTTAGTATGATGGTTAATAGGCAGTATGTCTCCCGGACGATGCAATACAGGCCTTACAACGCCTAGGCATGCTGAGTATCAAATTATCAATCTGATCTTGGGGAATATTATACCACTCATCAAGCAATGCCCTCCGAAGTTCCTGTTGACAGGTACGAGGGGGTTGACGGGCTGCAATTGTCGGCCAAGCATATCCCACGCATGCTCTATTGGATTCAAGTCCGGTGAGTATGCTGGCCAATCCATATGGGTGATATCCTCCAATTGAAGGCATTCGTCTACAATGTTTGCACGGTGAGGACGGGTGTTGTCATCCATAAACCGAAATTCAGCACCCATGGCGCCCCGAAACAAACATACATGTTGTTCCAGAATGACATCCCGATAGATGTGGCCTGTCATCGTTACACTCTGAACATGCAGGTCAGTTCTGGAACCAAGAATAATTCTTCCCTAAATGAGCCATCCTGCACCACCGTAACGGTGTCGTTCAATGGTGTTCTCTTGGTGGTAACGGGTATCTGGCGCTCTCCATATGAAAGTCCGGCGAGAATCAGACTGCAAACTAAACCTGGACTCGTCGTAAAAATCACACCAGACCACTGTTGCGGTGTCCACAATGCATGCTCTCTACTCCAGGTTAATCGCAGGCGACAGTGAGTTGCGTTAAGTGGAACACATCTGACAGGCCTACGAGCATATAGACCAATGTGCCCTAAGCGTCTCTACACGGTCTGCCTTGAAACTGTCGTACCGGTAGGTGAAGAGAACTGACGAGACAGGCCTGATGCTGTGCTCCATCTGTTTCTTTTGGCAGTAACTGCTAAATACCGGTCCTCATTCGGCGTTGTAACTCGGGGGCGACCTGTGCTGTAACATCTACTCACATTACCATCATCTTGGAATCGTTGGCAAAACCTGGAGATGACACTTTGGGCCATTCCAAGTTCCTCGGATACTTCCAGCTGGGTACGTCCACGTTCCAGTCGTCCGATAATTCTACCACGTAAAAAATCATCCAAATGCTTCCTTTGTGCCATAACTATGCGGGTATTGCACTGAAAGGCTTTTAAAGTGCTTGTGAACAGTTTTACTTGTTTGCCACCATTCCTTATATACCCCTCTCTTACACTCTCGTCATTGTGACGTACTATCCGCGACATCTGGTGGTTTCCTGTAATTTGCATATTCTTCTTCAAGATGTGTGTGATAATTCTACAGGTGAAATTTTTATTTCAGAGTTCAATTTCTGTGTGATTCTGAATTATCCTTAATTTATGGACATGAGTGTAGTATTGCGTACAATGGAATACAAAAAATATTTGAATGCAATAATTTGGCTTTGAAAAAAGGAGATTAATCTACATTTCTATTATACAATTATTTCATTTTTACTAATATAATAACCAAAAAAACGTGACTACATAAGCGTATTAATGGGTAAGTTTAATTTTTTTGAATTAACATCTATTGTATAGTGAAAATAAATATTTTCATTTGAGAAATTCTAATATTTTTTTGGTTCACAAAATAAAATGGCTTCAAATTTCAAGCTGATTTTAAAATCCTTTTTAGCATAAAAGAAAAATATTTTCAAGTAATAAATAATAAAAAGTTTTATACATAAATAAATAAATAAAATTTTATGTATTTATTTTTATACAAAAATTAAGTGCTAAATCATGTTAGTCCTTTTTCTCTTGAATTTTAATGTAACATTTAAAAACATCAAAAAATAATTAGTCGTAATTTTTCATTCATTATGCCATGTATTGTAAAATACTTTTAATAAATATTTTTTTCATAATTTAGATGAGAAAAATGTACATAGATGTTTTTATTCTTCCCTGTAAATAACTTTATTGCTAAAGCATTCATGTCAAAACATTTCTGGAGCTCTTTATTAAATAAACTAATAAAAAGGGTAAATCATTTATGTAATACTTTTTCCCCTATAAATAATTTAACATTCATCGCATTAATTATGGATTTATACTTCTTTTTCTTTCACTTCAAATTAGTTCTTCCTAACAGTTTTATTTGAATTAATTAAAAAAGAAAGAATCAGTTGTAGTATTTAACAAGTTAGATATTTTAAAATCCATGAATCTAAAAGGAAAAAAAAAAATTAAAAAATACAATCTTAAATAACAATGAGCAGAATTATAACATTCCCCTTGTAATGTCTCGTCCTACATAAGACCTATAACGGTTTCAAGAACAGGGCCACTTTCAGGTGCATGGGAGCCCTTTAATTTTTATTTACATGCATTATATATATACATATGTATGTACAGAACTCTGGGTTAATACAAATTGTTATTTACAAAAAAATTAAATTAAAGCTGTTAATTTGATTCATAAATGCTGTCCACTCCAAGGTCGGATATTTTCAGACATCTCCAGTCTACACCGAATCTAATCCAACAGGTCTGAGGCTAACCTTAATTATCACACGAAGTGATAAATAAAAATTACAAGGGGCTCACTCCGGCCTGTTCAGTCACTTTCAGAAAAAAAGAAAAACAACACTTCTGATCCACTCTTTGCGGAAGTCTCTTCTTCAAAAACCTCCCTTTATGAAAACCCGTCAAGATGGGAGGATCAGATTCCCTCATTTCTTATTAGAGTCGACATTTCTCAGCTCATGTTCGATCACCAATCCCCATGGAACAACTCGGGGTGTAGTCCATATTCAACTGTAATTATTTCGACCCGTGAAGACCGCACAGATATTCGCTAATGCCATGAAGTCTCATTATATATGATACCAAATATCTGCTATCAGATTTAAGTGACAGGTTGTTCTCATTAGTACGAAACACTAATTACATGTAATATAATTAACCACAACACTAATCTGCTGTCCAGTTTAAACGATAAGTTGTTTATGAACTTGTTAAAAATATTCATTCCTCTCTCCTGGGAATGGAATGTTACAACTCTTCCCGTGGGAAAAATGCTACACACTGCATATATTCATTTGACTAAAAAAAAATTTTATCAAAAAACGAAATGCTAATTCAGTTTTGGATAAACTATGAACATGTGTGAACACATTTATTCGTAGATCAAAGTAGAAAAAAAAAAGTAAGTCATATAATAAATAATTGAACTCGCAACTTGCTTGAAAAGGTCTATTAACTGAGGAAAAAGAATTTTAACTTAACTCAAAGAGAATTGCTAGCATTTTATCATGCATTATAGAAAAAGTGTTGAATTTAAATATTGCCTTCAATCGGAGTGAAATATGATTGTACTGAAGATAATCTTCAAATGGCAGAAGTTACAAAATGAAATAATTTAATACCACCTTTGGGTTAAATAAGAAACATATATCGTACTCATTAAAAAATTGTCTGAGTTTTGTATTCAATATAATAGCTTGTCTAAAGGAAGTGAAAACAATTTAAAACAGAGAATTTGATTTTTCTGACTCTTACATATTCACGTGTTTGCTAAATTGGGTGACTTAGCTTGACTAAATTGGGTGACTATTAATATATTCTTCCATACGAGGCGTCTATAATATGCATTTGACAAATTTCTTTCATTTCCAGATTTCTCCGTGAAGTCCGAATGTAGTAACAAGGTAGAAGAATCCAATTGCGATGAAGAAAATCACGGAAATGTCTACGAAGAAATGAACAGGCCGGATTTTCAAATCTACGAAAATGTCGAACTCAAAAGAAGTAAGAATTTGCACTTTATGGGTGGCACACAATTGATTTCTATACATGTAACGCATTGTTGAAAAAAAAGGTGGAAATTTGCACGTTTTAAGAATACATAATCATGGAGCCATAAAAATCCGAGAACATATACAATATTTTAAAACATTAAACTGTTAAGATGAATAAACCTTCAATGTTTTAAAATAACTAATTAGTAATAAAAAAAAATATAACTAAAAAATTTAAACTGGATTAAAGGATTTTTGTTAAGTATTTTTTGTGATACATTGAAAGTGATATTTTTGTGATATTTGTGATATATTGAAAAATAACAAATGATGAAACGGAATATAACGAATTAATGGTGCGTGGCATAAGGTCCAGATCTAAATTTATGGGTAAAATTGTTTTTTCTAGATTCACCATTTTCCCATTTTGAATTTAAATTTCCTGAGTCTATACCTCCTGATGCTGTGTATGAAAATACTGAAGACTGTAGAAGAAAATTAGTCACAGCAGAAGACATAAAGGAAGGTAATTCTTTCTTAATTCATTAAAAAAAAATCCGAATCCTTTGTGTATACTTACAGCGTATAACCACCACTCTAATGATGATAAAAGACGAAAAATTAGAAGACAGCAGATGATATTAAAAGATGATACAAATAAAATATATATGCAATAAAATCTAGGCTAAACAGCCATACTTATGCTTCGCCATTTGAAGCCGTGGTTAACCTAGAGAAGATTGTATGCAAAGTGTTCGAGAATTATTGTACATGCAGCAAAATTATGTATAAAAAAAAATCTTAAATAACGATAAAATGTCTAAAATAAACTACAGTGCATCTGTAAAAGTTAATAAATTTCGATATGAGATAGTAGGTTGCGCATTATACTCAAAAGCTATATTGGATTTTGATCCATCCATTGTTAAACATTTACATTTCAAGTGGTCACTCTTCAGTTTAAACTCCATTGGATTTTTTAATGTGTGGATTATGTTAAAGATTTTTATTAGATGTATTTTATTTAGTTTTAGCCTGAAACATCGTATTATTTCAATCATTGCAGCTATTACTTCAATTACTGTTCGAATTTGACAGAAATAACGAATATTATACCTATGCATTTGACGAAACGACGTATGACTTAAACATATTGAGGGCTACTAAGAGATCTTGTGAAAAAATTTCTTAGTAACTAGAGCTAATAAGAGATAGCTGATATCTTTTAGAAAACGAAATGCATTACAATTTATGGTTACATTGTAAGCCAAGACTTTTTATTATTATGGGACACCCTGCATATACAGTCGGCTTTAATTAAACAGCCAATATTTATGGTAGGGTCTTGATGGCCGAATGACTGAAGTTCGGTGCCCCAGGTTTCGGGTTCGAGTCCCGGCCTTGACATGGATGTCTGCAGGGGTTCAGAATCCACTTTAAGCCGTAGATCTCGGTCAAATATGATTGTTGGGCGTAGAGCTGGCAACACTACCCGTAAAAAAGTCGGCGTCACGGAGCCAAGTCAAACTTCTACCTACTGGTACTCCGTTACAACACAAGCTGCACCCCCTCCTTTCCCTCCTTCCATAAGAACACTTGAGTTTTTATACTTCTAAATGCTGCTGTCTACCAAGTGGGATAAGAAACACCAATAATTTATGATGAAGAAAGAGGATGGCGATTTAACGAGAATCTATATCTATCTTATGGCGAAAGTTATCCTGAATTGAAATGATATTAATAATAATCACCTTCTGTCCATTTTAAGATAAAATTTACAACTAAAAGTAAAAATACTTCAGAAAGAACAAATATGATATGAATTAAAAATACTTTTTATATTTAAAAAAATATCAATGAATAGATGCTTCGTGACTTATGATAATTAGATAAATAATAAATTCCTGGCATTGACTGGCCAGAATATTCATTATTAATTAGTTTTGATTACGCTGTTCCTACTCAATTTTAAAACTTAGAAGACAAATGAGGAAATATTTATTTTTCATTAGTATTAAGGACATTTTTTGCATATACATCTATTTTGGCCTCACATTTATTTCCTGTCTTTTTTTCAGCTCATAGTGCATTCTACGATAAGCCTAAATCTAATCCTGTACGAGTCAACCTTCAAGATAATTTAAATATTTACGAAAATGCGACCTATGATTTACATGTTGAAAATACCTATGTGAACACTTGTGCAAATTTTGCAGAAAAAATGTGATGTAAAAGAATTCAACGTATATCATCTATTGTTATTTTATATTGTTTTTTTATCAATGATTTGGGGACATTGTATAGAATTTATTCTGATTTTAAACCGATTGAGACTTCATATTTCTTTCCTGACATTTTAAAGGATGTTTAATTCCCTGTCTTGGGGGAAAAAGAAGTATTTACATTCCATAAAATTCAACGTCTACCTTAAAAGATCTAAGTATTCAATTTTGTAAATAACTTTTTTTATTCTGAATTTCATGCAATGTCACTATTTTTAAATTGTTTTAAATGTTATATTTTAATTTGTCACAAGCTTATAACACATTTAATTAATCTCATTTAAAATTTTAATCTGTAATGCTAATTAAAAAATATATTCTGTCTGTTGCATAAATAAATGTTATTGAAATTGTTGAATGCTTTCAAAAAACAGCCAAATTTTTAAAAATTTAATAAATTAAGTAATAACTTCTGTAATCTTCATAGATTTTTTTTTTTTTTACAAAATAAACATTTGAAAAGGACTTATGAATGCATTTTTCCCAATCTTTTCTTATGAACATAGAAAAAATATTATATATGTTTAATTTTTCTGTAATTGCTTTAAAATATTTTTGAAATGGGACAGAGGATAACATTAGGTCCCTATCTTTAATGTATCTTCCAACCTTAACCATTTTTTTTCTAATTATGGTTGATTATTTTTTTAATGATTCAGGTAGCTTTTTACATTTTAATCGGAAAATTTATTTATGAAAAATGTCTCGTTTATATGTGCTATTATGTTAATTTTGATTCCTGTTTAATCCTATTAAGTAAAAAATAAAAAGATTCCAATTTGTTCGATGTCATACAGAGAGTAATATGTAACTTGTACAATATAATTAAGATAAATGTTTATTAGAAAATTATTCAGTGTTCTATTTTTATTCTTGGATTACAAAAAATCTCCATTTTCTAATTGTTAAGGAAGTAAACTCATTATTTTATCAAGGTTAATTTTTTTGTCTCGATTATTCTAAGTTGAGACCTAAATTAAACTGGCCAGTCTTTCCTGCCCTATATTGCTTCGCAAATAAGTTCATTTTTTATTTTAGTTTTGAGAATTATTACTCAGCCTTAGCTACAACTACAGCAATTATTAAATGCATGTATCATTCGCAGCTATTATTTTTTATTTAATTAGAAATAAACTGTATTTCTAATTAGATAAATATTTTTTCGGATCGAAAAGGGAAATATAAATACCATTAAAGAAGTTTTATTTTTCATTTTTTTTTAATTTACCCTGGAATTATGGGAACTGCCTCAGTTGGTCACTGATCTGATTTTTATAGCTCTGTTTGTACGATTGTTTTCAACGATGTTATTTGCACAATAGAATCATGTATTCTGGAAAAATTTAAAGTCGTTGACCATAAAAAATATAGTATAAAGGAATCTATGCTCGCAATTTCGATGAAATCGAGCTTTATAAGAAATTATGTAAGTAGATGCAAACTGATTCTTTAAAACGCTAATAGATGGCAGCACTTATAAAATCTATTTCTCAGAAAAATTGTTTTAATTGCTAAAATAATTCTCTACGAAATTTTTAATATAAGGTATTTCATTATGTAAATTTTGAAAATGTAATTAGTTCAATAATAATTTTACTTTAGAATATTTCATTTCGATAACCTCAATTTTTGATGTTATATCTTTTTCATCTGCTGTAAAATTTTTTAAATAACATTTTTTTTAAATTAAGTTAGATAGCAACAACTTTATTTTCATTGTATTTAATAGTCTGCATATTCACAATTCTGATAAAATTTCTTCTCCATCAGGTAAGGTCAATATTTTTATTCCAGAAAATTAAAGATATTGTAGAAACCTATGTTCTGAATGAAGCATGTTGCAAAATTACTAATAAATTGCAAACTATGGCAATTATATAAACATATTCTTTATTTTTATTACTCAACTTCTATGGTATATATATTTTTCTATTAATTTATATTTATTTGTCTATAAGAAAATATTTAGAAATAATAAAATATGGAAAATATATGAAAGATAATTACTTTTTATAATAAATTACTACAGATGGCAGCACGTGTTAAAAATTGTTGTATAGAAAACAAAAATCCAAAACCGAAATTTAACTTTCGATAACGTTGTGAAGTTATTTTTAGGATGTTGAAAGAATTGGTACTATTAATAGTTTGGAATTAAAAGATATTTTATAAGTTCTGGAAAGCAAGAAGTGTTTTTTTTGAAGTTTTTACCAAATTTTTCAATGAAACGGAAATTATTTATGATTAAAATTAAATTATTTGCAGATATTCTACATGCCATTCTTTATTTTAAATTGGTGGAATAATTTTTTCATTTAAAATTTTAGATAAATATTGACTTGAATGCTTTGCCTATATTTTGATAATTATGTAAAAAAAAATAATAATAATAAATAAAAAGAATTGTTGGATTGCAATGAAATTGATACTTTAAATACTCTTTCTTTTGCATTTGTCTGAATTCTTATTTTACTCTTTATGGACGTACAAATTTTCAACAAAACTTTGTGAATGACTGTCGCTGCCATTTTGGATGGATGAATGCTAATTTTTTCCCCTGAATGATCAAGTGAATGCTACAACTGCCTCATTTAGGACAACAGATGTCCCACTTGCAATTCATCCATTGCCCATACGCCTTGCAAAAATTGCAATATGGTGAGTTTAAAATGCAAAACCCATCATTAATTTTTATCTTAATGAATGATTTCTATAGCGTATGAAATTTGTTTCGCCACTAGAAAATAATATCAAAATGTCTAGACAACATTTCTTAATTTGTAGCGAAACCTATTGATGTAAAATGGAATACAAATTGAACGACTTCTACTTTCACTGTTAGAAAGGGAATTTTCCCGCTAGAATAAAAATAGAACGTAGTAAGCGTTCGAAGTAGAATAAACATGTCGTAATTGTAAAAATTGATTATCGTCTTTTATTTTGCCGTCTGGATTTCAATAACACTACGCAACCTTTACAATACCGCCACATACCTAAGACACTTACAATATATCTCACAATTCTCTACTAACCTATACCATATCAGTGATCGAAACAATGTAGTAGCAGACAGACTGTCTAGAATTGAGGACATCGATTCACCTATTGTTGATTATGACTTGATAGCAGATGCACAAATTAATGATGATGAACTGCAACAATTGAAATTACATTCCAAATCATTACATTTCAAAGAACACCAATTGCCATCAGGAAAGCTCTTGTATTGTGATACCTCTACTTCCAGTATCAGACCATTCATACCAAAAAATTTTCGAATGACAATATTTAATACAATTCACAGTTTAGCTCATTCTGGAATTCGAACTACTGTAAAAGAAATAACTAAAAGATTCATTTGGCCAAATATGAAAAAAAGATGTTAAACAGTGGACTCAAACTTGCATCAACTGTCAGAAAAATAAAATAACTAAACATACAAAATCAGAATATTCACAATTTCAAGCACCAGATGAGAGATTTAGTGTCGTTCATATAGATTTAATTGGACCTTATTCACCTTCTAATGGATACACATACTGCTTGACGTGTATTGATCGGTTTACCTCTTGGATGGAAGTGGTATCGTTATCAAATATCACTGCAGAAAGTATAGCAAAAGCTTTTTATGAGCATTGGATTACCCGATTTGGTGTACCTACTTGTGTTATTACTGACAGAGGCACTCAATTTATTTCAGAACTATTTCGAAGTTTAGCTGCGCTATGTGGTGTTAAAGTAAACCATACGTCTTCTTACCATCCTCAGAGTAATGGAAAAGTTGAACGTCTTCACCGTACCTTGAAAACAGCTATTAGATGTCATAACAACGTTCGTTGGACGGACACATTACCAACGGTTCTTATGGGTTTGCGAGCTGCTCTACATGAGGACTCTAAGTATACAATTGCTGAAATGGTTTATGGCAAAACTATTAAATTACCAGGCGAATTCTTTGAAGAATCCAAATTGCCAATATCTGATGATAATTTCGTAAGTAATCTCCGAAAACAGATGGCTGACTTAAAACCATACCAATCCAAAAACAAATGTAAACAAAAGATATTCATTTCAAAAGATTTGTACACATGCTCACATGTATTTCTGCGAATTGACAGAGTTAAAAAACCATTAGAACCCCCATATGAAGGACCCTATTTGGTATTGCAAATATCCACGAAAAACTTTCTTCTATCAATTAAAAATAAACAAGTTAATATTTCAGTGGATAGATTAAAACCGGCATATGTGTTACAACCTAATGAACTTCTGAATCCAACATCATCAAATGATCATACATCTGTGCCGAGTGAACAAACATTTATACCAAGTCAGCAAGTTGTCCAACCAAATACAACAACACGTTGTGGAAGACAAGTAAAACTTCCTGTTCGTTTCAATGACATTATTGACTTTTCTTCAAATTTATAATTCATCCATTCCATTTTAAAAATTAACTTGATTTATGTATGTAATTGTTTAAATGTAATTGTATTTGTAATTATTTTTTGCAATTTAAATTTGTATCAATGTGTATTTGTTCGCTAATATTTGTATTGATATATTAATTCGTCTACCATTTTCAAAGTAACGTAACTTTGTTACTGGTAGGGGAGTGATGTAGCGACACCTATTGATGTAAAATGGAATACAAATTGAACGACTTCTACTTTCACTGTTAGAAAGGGAATTTTCCCGCTAGAATAAAAATAGAACGTAGTAAGCGTTCGAAGTAGAATAAACATGTCGTAATTGTAAAAATTGATTATCGTCTTTTATTTTGCCGTCTGGATTTCAATAACACTACGCAACCTTTACAATACCGCCACAAATTCAGAGTTTCAGAATTTCAGCAATACAATCGTTTTTAGGGCAGGATTTCTATTCAGAACGAAGCCTCATAGTTACATTTTATCCATTGAGAACAACTTACAACTATGACACATTTGAACAGGTTATATCATTCGTATTATTAATGTGACTAATCTGGTGAAATTAATGTAAGCTAACTGTAATCAGCTGATTAACTTATTTTTGGCAATGAAAAGTATAGTATAGTGTAGTGTCATGGGGAAATATATGGAATATCAGAATATTTTGTTATAACTCAAACCCTATTGCTTGAATTTCATGTCGTTATAACTCAAACCCTATTGCTTGAATTTCATGTCATTATAACTCAAACTCTATTGCTTGAATTTGTCATTATAACTCAAACCCTATTGCTTGAATTTCATGTCATTATAACTCAAACCCTATTGCTTGAATTTCATGTCATTATAACTCAAACTCTATTGCTTGAATTTGTCATTATAACTCAAACCCTATTGCTTGAATTTCATGTCATTATAACTCAAAGATTTTGTCTTGTAACTTTGAGATTTATGTTCGTTGATGTTTCAAAGTTCTTCTGAATTGAGTAAATACAACTTCTCATTGGAGTGAAACAAACTTTTCGATATTTTGCCATAAAAAAAAATTTAAAGCAAGAGTCTTTTTTTTTTTTTTTTTTTTTGCATTCAATAGAATGTATTAGGCCTAGTTTTAAAATTTTGTAAAAAATTTCAGGTAAATAAATGCATTTCGTTTAATAATAAAAACTTTTAACTAGTTTTTAAATTTAAATTTAAATAAATTAAATTTATTTTATAATTTAATTTTAACATATTAAAATTCTTATTTCTCACCACCCTGATAACACACACATAAAAAAAAATTTTTTCACTGATTTAGCCTTTATGAGAAATCATAGATGGCAGCACTTCCGGAGCTTTTACATAAAAAAATTGGAAGAATTATTGTGACGTGTGAAAATTAATGTTGCATCTTCTAATATATTTAAAGACACTCCATTAACTACAATTCGATCCTGTAATTATATTTTTATTTTAACATATTCTTTAAATATTAATGCATTTTCGTATTTTATTCATAGAATTGTTTTTTAATCAATATTTTACTTTTTCTATATATTCAGTGTAATTCAGTAAAACATAATTTGATGAAAATTTTACGAAATTTCTACCAACTTAAAATTAGATTTTATTAAAAATTAATTCAATCCTACTACATTTTTTAACAATAATAATTTTGTTTAATTTGTCACTTGAAGAATGCACCTTAGCTATTCTTGTCTAATTTCCATACAAAAATTTTGTTGGAAAACGTGAACTCTTTTGTAATACACTGATTTTATTCCCGAGATTAAAATTTAATCAAAATAAAGGTTTAAAGTGAGATCTTTTTTAAACAATTTGGTACAATTTAAGAATTTAGTTTAAAAAATTTTAAAGCTACAAATAAAATAAAGTCTTCTAATTTTACAATTATTTTTTAAAACAAAATTTGGAAACATACGACTGAATCTTACATTTAAACATCCATTGAAAATGAATTTTTATCTAAGAAAAAATTTCAGGTGAATGACAAATCTATTTTAAAACAATAACATCTTTTGAAATAATAGGCAAGTTTTTTTTTTTAATTAACTGACTGCAAAAAATATTTCAGCCTGAAAAGCAATTATTTGTGCTTTTTTCAATTCCTTCTGTTAGCTCACACTCTCCCTATATATATATCATGTTCAAATTTTCAATCGTTGATAAAATATTTTTTATTCGTCCACTCAAGTTCAAATAATTTTTTTTTTTTTTTTTTGAACTTGTAGTGGATGACACTTGATGTTAATACAGTTTTTTTTCAAATATTAATTCAATGATTAATTTTAGTCTTTTTTTTTTTTTTTAGATTTAAATTGCATATATCTATCAATAGATGGCGCCAGATAAACTTAAAAAAATGAATGAATATTATTTATAAAGGACTTTTCGGCAGTATAGTGAAAAAAAAGTAGGAATTGACTTTTAATTTTTTTTTTTTTTTAATATTGTTTCTATCTAAAGTAAGAGCAAGTCAACATTGTGAAAATGAAAATCATCATGGAAGAGAACAGTGACGCTATATATATATATATATATACTATAGATATAAATATTTGATAATGTACGTTTTAGTAATATGTCATTGAATTTAGCGTCTTTGTAGCTCGTTTTCCACTTAAGTATACATCGAGCATCCCATCCCATCCAGGTGAATTTTTAGGGGCAGCTGTTAC
Organism: Caerostris darwini; assembly: GCA_021605075.1. Classification (NCBI taxonomy): domain Eukaryota; kingdom Metazoa; phylum Arthropoda; class Arachnida; order Araneae; family Araneidae; genus Caerostris; species Caerostris darwini. The sequence continues at coordinate 150,394 of BPLQ01010921.1, read as the reverse complement.
CCGCGTTTGGCATGTAAGAAAATCAGGAGATCTTCCATCAAGCAGCTTGAATGTCATTTCCAGACGTTTAAACACATTGATTCTGCTGGTTAAAATATTGCAATGGATCTCGGTTGCACTCTAATTGCACTTTATCCCTAAGACATGTTAAGTACTATAATATATCATTTGTAGTTATGCGTAATTTCCAACATCGAGTTTCACATATTGCAACTACTAAAAAGTTTTGATTCTTAGAGAGGAGGTTTAATATATGTTGGCTGAGTTATGTCGGTGACTTTTTAGGTTACGATCCTGTGATTTCTTTGATCTAGACCCTTTGCAATTGTTGAACGAATTCGTGAATGGTTCTCAACTCGAATTTGTTGCTCGATGCAACTTGCATCTTCTGGAAACGAATCCATCATTCTAAACTCAATTGTAAATAAACTGAATCGGCTTCATATGTGAGAGATGTTTATGTTTTAGAAATAATTACCCTTTTTTTCAAATTGAATATGGAATAGCTTCCACAGAGCATGCTGTCAGATGTTCAGTTAAGAATGATGGATTTGCTTACAGAAGATTCAAGAACAAATCTGAGTATTTGTGAACCATTCACGGATTCGATCAAGAATTACAAAAGGTCCAAATTTCCAAAGGAATTACTAATTTACTTTACATATTTATCTTTTTAACAAATGCTCAAGGTAACATGGAACCTGTCGTATGGTGTACCCGAGTTCTTAGAGCGTATGTCAATATGATATGCATGCCAAATTAATTCTTAAGATTTTTTTTTTACAAAGTTTGGCTTTAGTTGCACATGTATATCACAAACAGCTCGCTGTCGGAAGTCGAAGGGGGAAAGCTGCCCCGCATTTGCATGCGTCGTATGTGAAAACTCATCACCATCGAATCACCTCGATTAAGAGAACACTGACTGCAACAAACCCCGTCAGCAGATTCAAACCTAAGCCACGTAAGTTATATTTCCTCTTGTTAATTTTTGTACACTATTAATTCGGGAAATGCCTCTTGGTTCAAATAGACAAAGTAAAACAAAAAAGACAAAGAATTGTTTACTTTAAAGAAAATTTTGGCATCGATGAAATCATATTTCTATGAAGAAAAAAAAAAGTAAAATTAATCTTTTTCAAAAAAATTAGATGCATTGTCATCCAGAAAAGACTTTTCGAATAATCTCTTTTCTTTAAACAGTGAAATAGAGTATGGATATTTACTCTGTAATGCCATTTAATGTTAAGCTACGACAAAGTATTAAAGATATTATTTACGCATGTTCGGTAGTTTGAAAGCAATTTTTTTTTTTTTTTTTTTTCAATTTTTAAAAATTGTATTTTTTGTTTTCGAAGGTCATATGAATTGTAATTTCTTCCATGTGAAAATTTCAAAACCATAAAAAAAAAAAATAATAATAATAATAATAGCATATTTTTATTATTACCACATCTATTGTCTAACCTTTTTCAATAAATTTCATGGATTTTGTATAAATATTTTAAGGAATGACGAAACTTGATTTGAATTTTCTTTTATAAAAAATATTTCGATGTATGCCATTTCTTTAAAAATTTGAGAACAATAAAAAAAAATACAAAATATATTTTATCCAAATAAAATACCATTTATTGATATAAATAAACATAATACATAGATGACGGTATCTTCATTTTGCATGCACAGCCAAATCAATAAAATACTTGGAACAAAATACTTTTTTCCATTCAAAGAAAGATACTTATCTACGTATAAATATAAATTACACTTTTATTCAAAGTGGATATAACATCATTTTGTACATCGCTATTTACAACTACGCTCCCCGCAATGCGTTGCCAGTATAAAAATTGCTTCAACAAGATTACATTGCATACAGTTTTGAAAAATTGTAAACAAAGTATTGTTGCTTTGTAGTGTTACTCATATAAATTTTAATAAAAATGTATTCTTATGTACAGTCTAAAACATTTACGTGTGCAGGTAGTACATATTGTTGGAAACAATAGCACTTTTTTGGAGAATTATTCAAATTCATATGAATGTAAAAAAAAATGTTTGATGAATATAATGACCATATATCTTTATCCTATTGTTTTCAAAAAAGTTAATAGTAATATATTTTTTTAACTTACTAAATAATGGTTGTTTTTCAGTTCGTCTTAAGATTAAAAAGTTTCCGTAATGGATGCTCTGTTCTTTGAAAAATATTGTGAAATACTAAAGAATATTTTACTATTAAATTGTGTGTGAGAAATTGGGAATGAAGTTCAGCTCTATGCGCATAAAACATTCCTTGGAATACATAAAATGAACGTGACTTAATACATGGTTTCACAAAAATTGAAAAACTGCGACATAGATCAAGGTGATAAATTTATGATGAATTGTTTTATAAAATATACTTAGTTATAATTACTTCAAATTTGAAGTTTATCCTAGAAACTTTATATAAAATGTTTTAAGATATGTTTTCCTATAGTATTATCAAACCTATTAACATAATTTAAATTACCTATATTTTTACTTTAATGACATTTTTTTTCATACATTTTGATTACATTTTTAGGTAACGAATAATTTTAAAAAGTGTAAAGAAACCAATTCATATTTAATCGGGATTTTAAATGTATGTTATATTTTTTTTTGTAAGATGTTTGTTGAAATATCCAAAAATTTTAAATTATTCTTTACATTATCACCTTGAAATAGAACTTATTTAAAGAATGTTTTGTTTGAGAAAACCAACTTGTGTATTAAATGCTTCTCTTAACGATTACTCAGTTCACATTTAGTTGTTGTCAGAGATTTGTCGCATAAAACGAACAGCGTCCGAAGAAGCTGTCCTCGGATGAATGGAATGCTCTCAGTTGATGATGAAGGGATGGTGTGGGAGGATGCTATGAACGTCCCCTACGCTGGCCCGCTTTCTTCGCTCGCTGGTTCATTCGTCGGCTTTTCGGACGTCGGTCGCCAGAATCCCTGCGTGAACAAGAGATATAGATATCAAGCATACAAAAACAATGTTATGAAATATCCTTTAATGTAAATAGGAGGCCAGAGTGGCCTGGTAGAGAGCGCATTGGGTTTCCGAGTCAAGGATGTTCGGTTCGAAACTCAAGAATATGAACGGAAAGCTTCTGTATCTATGCTGGGGATAGGCACGATAAATCTGTTGATCGAAATGCTCTTGCATTGGATTCGTTAAGGAAAATAAAAAGCATATAAATGTCCTCTTTAGATAATGTTTGTTGAAAATTGCGAAATCTAACAGGACCGCTCTGGTTCGGATTCAACTCCATTGATGTACCATGGACGTTTGCAGTGGTTCGGAATCCACTTTAAATCATGGTTTCCGGTCTAGTATGACTGAGGCGCTGACAACCCTATCCTGTAAAAAGAAAACAACTCCTGTCTAGAAATCTTCTGACTTCAGCCCACCAAGGGGCTTCGTGCAATTGAAGAAGAGAACAGGACAATCTAAGCTTTGCTGCAGGAATATTGCTTAAAGATGTTTCAGTTAAGAAAAATTCTCTACGTAGAGTAATAAAGGTGAATTCTTCACTTTGCAGACTTATTATTTGGTTACATTACAATTGGCCACAGCCAGCAATAAGATGCATTGTCATATATGAGGTAGAAATTCTTGCTGGATTAAGGTTCATGGAGCTAAAAGGGCTCTTACTAATATTAACCTGTGTCTGTTACATTAAAAAAGAATATTTCGATGAAAATCAGTATGAGACGAAAAGAGGAGGGGATCGTAATGATCTAGAACCGTTGGGGAAGGGGATTGAAAAGCACGAAAAAGATGTCTTATTAGGAATGACTGAATAGTGATGAGGTTAGCAGTAATAGTAGGTAAATAGTCCTTAATATTATTTACCCTTCATTCATGTGTTTAAGTGAAATTTATTATCTTTCGTTAATTGCACTGTTTGAGGAGGTTGTATAGCGTTCGATAATTCGACTGTCAGCCCATGTGTAAGCATTTTGCCAACATTAAAAAGCATAAATAGTCAGATGTCTTAAAAGTACTTTCACTAACGTTTCATCTATTACAATGACTAATATAATAATTAAAGGTTTGATAGCATTACAATATCTGATAAATATTAATTATTATAAGAAAATTAACCTAATATTTTAACACAAAAATAGTTACTTTCCATCGATAATCTATAAACTAATTCTGGTATTGTTTTTCTTTTGATATAAAATAAAAGAAGGCATGAATAGAACTTAGATCTAACACCTTCAGATATTGACTATTCATAATTTGCAAAAAATCTATCACTTTTCTGATAAGCTAAAAAGTGATAGACTTTTTGTCATCGATAGGATCCAAAGATCCAGTTAGAACCGGATCCAGCTGGAATATTCAAACTTGGCAGATAAAAAAAAATTAAATGTGTGCAAGGTCGAAAATATTTGGATAGCTAAAAACACTTTTAGACGAAAATTTAAAAATGTCAAAGAGTTAAATGCAATCAAAACTTCATGGAATAGAGATAAACAAAAAATGCATTCACATTTATTGTTTTGATAATAAATATCTAAACACATATGACTTCTTAAGAATGTTATTTTGAATAGTATCTTTCAGTAAAGGTAAGTAATACGTACATATATAATAAATACCTAATGTCTAATAACCTAATGTCTGACATATTGTATTCTTTGAAATCACAGTGAAAAATTAAATTGCAACATGATAAATATATTTTTACTTTATTAACTCTACCAATGATTAAAATATAACATTTATTTATAATCGTCACGAATTTTCAAAAGGAGTCTGAACATCTGAAAAATGTAAGGTCAGCCTTTGCAATACAGAGCGCAGAACTTTACGAAAAGGTTATGATATTACTTTAAGTACTTTACTCCTTATTTTATCTTTCTAATCGACTGAAAAGATTTATCAGAGATGAAGATTAAGAATTGTTTATTGAAGTAAGAATAAAATTACCATCATACTATTTTTTTTTTTATAATCATGCAGTTCCTTAAATCATTGTGAATATTTTTTAAAGTATTAATTCAAAAATTTGTAGTCTAGGTTACTTTTCAAGTCAACCTTCTAAGTATTTCTTTATGTTCTCTGAAAAGTTCATATTTCAGAAATGAAAAAAAAAACCACTAAAGTCCAGTAAGGTGGACATCTAAGAAAATAAGTCCACCAAACGTCAAGTTTTCTCGGAAAAAAATATAATTTAACACAATATTTGTCGAAGCATTCGATCCATTAAATGTCAAAACAAATCACTTATTTCATAAGAACTAAGAGAAAGACAACTGGAAAGTTCCGAAACTTTCTCCATTCCAAATCACTTGAAATCGAACCAGAAAGACAAAACTTCGGAAAAAAAAATTTTTTTCCTCAATATTGATTTAAAATATATTATTCATTTATCGAATAGTAAAAATGTAATTATCAATCGGTGTCAAAGGCATTTATGTGAATTATTATTATTAAAATCTTGGTAGATGATTTCATTATATTTTCTGAAAACAGAAAGACAAAAGTCCGTATCAATAATCAGAAAGTTTGCAATCAAGAAATAATTTTCTACAGAAAGTACTATGTTTTTATATCAAATAAAATTTCTAATTCTGGGCACATTTTTTTCATGAAGTTATACGCCATTGTTAAATAGTTTTAACAACGTAGTTTGAATTACCAAGTGAAATTTTTAGAATATTAAATGATTGTGCAAGATATCCCATGCTAAAGCTGTTTTCTAGATTTAAATTTCAAATACATTCTAGAGAAGTGTGTGTGTGAACTATACATCTCATGCACTTAACACAACTCTCCTCTAGATAGAAAGCATGCTCGGCTGTGGAAAGAGAATGGCGAAAACATACTCTGGATAAATAGGAAAGCCTGTAGGCCAGATTAGGACGGACCTCCAAGCTGCTGAAGAAGAAGAAAAAAGAAGAGACAAGGAAAAAAAGTCAGAAAGAAAGCAAAAATTTAAAAAAAAAACATTTAAAAAAAAGAAGAATGCATAATCCAGAAAACTCGTACAATAAATTTATAGTGCAACATAGCATTATAACTAAAAGGTTTGTGCCAATAAGAATAAACAAAAGGAGATTTCTATCCATAAAATTCTCAATTCTTTTAAAGCCATGTAGTAGCAATGTTTTGACTAGAGAAAGACCAAAATTTTTTTAATGAAATGTTCTTCCTTGTATGTCCTTCCTTTACTGGTGTTTCCAAAAGTCTAATTTCCATCTTAAACTAAATTTGGCAAAAATAAAGGGATAAATAAAAATAATAACCTTCGGAGGAAAGTGGCTACAGATTATTTAATCAGATTTTTAAATTCAAGAGTTTATTTTTTATTTTCAAATAAGCATTCTTAGATTTCATATACATTTTTATGTTACTCTCCCTTAGGCTGCTTTTTTATATATTGGTGAATGATTATTGTATCGCAGTTTGAATTATAATGTTTTATGTTTTTTACAGTTATTGTTCATTTAACGAAGAATCTAAAATTATTCGAAGTTTTCAATTATGTTTAACACCCGAATAAAAACTGTATTTACTTAAATTTGGATTTATAATATAGTTAACCGAAATATTTTACAATTAAGCTCTAATATTTAATTTAAACATTTATTTCTCAAAAATTGTTTTTTTTCTTTTCATCCAATTCCTTGATTATTATATTCGTTTTTTCCCCTTCTTCCTATTTAAATTCATAATCATACAGGAAAATCAAAATCATCTTTAATTATTCATTATCTTTATTAAGTAAATAATATTAATTTTTTTAAATAATTTTTGTAAGCTTTAAGAAAATACTATTCCACTCTATAATATTTAAGTTACCTAATAAACTACATATTTTAATTGAAACTTTTAATTGCTAGTTATTAATTTTGTTAATTCGTCAAAAGAATAGTTATCCATGTATAAAGAATGGATTGTATAGTTCACTCAGCTTTATTACCTATTGAGATTAATTTGCATCAAAGTAGAAGTATCAGACTAATTAAATAAGGAATGGTTATAATACGGTAAACGGTATCATGGAAAAAATCGATTATAATAATAGCATATAATGTACATAAAACTGTATCCTTTTATATCATTTCATTCATTAATATATCATCAAATATCATTGATGTGCTTGGATGTGTGCCAATACCTATCTATATCTTTTAATGTATTTATTCGGCGTAATGAGTTTTCTGTAATTTTTTGTTTCAATCTTGCATCTCGTAAGCTTCATAATAAATACATTCAAATGCGAAAGATTTATCGTTGATAAAGGTTTGCGTAATTTTCGGATGTTAATGGTCCAATTTTTTGACATCTGCCTCAGAGAAGATGACGATTGGGGTGTAACTTGATTAATTAATATTTGAATTAACTCTTTATTATTAAATGCTATTAATATTATATTGTGTAGTACACAACTCGCATATATGTTACATTTTAATAGAACTAAATTGGTGGGATATCGAAATAATATTAATTAATGAAGACCCAATGCGCAAGTGATGTTTTAGTTTAAAAATATATTGGTTAATATTAATTTATTTGTATTATGGTAATTCGGTTATTGGTAAAGGTAATGATTTAGTATTTTAATTCAACAACACCACACTAGACTTAGGAGAATATTTAGGCTAGCTATTTTCTAGTAAAAAGTATGTTTTTTAATATTATAATAAATATTATATGTATCTTCAATAATGGTAAATGCTGTCAATTGTCGTCATTTTTAATCAATTTTTAAAAATTGTTTCAGATGCATTGTGCATATATTGTTGAAAAAAGTAAAATATTTAAAACTTATATTCGATTGGGTCATTTTAGTACATTAAATATTCTCATTAAGGTTTTTTATTTATTTAAATATGGATATATATCTATCTTTAATGTATTAAGCAGCCTTATTGTTCTGCAATTAAAAAAAAATTTGGTCCATTTTCTGACTGAAAATTAATTATTACGAAATTAAAATTTAGTTTTTTTAATACAAGTTTTTTTTAACTCAACTCATTTTGCACAGCCGTAATCATTGGGTCTAGTTTCCATATAGTGATGAACGAAAAATAGTGCACTTTAAATAAAAAAAGAGGTACATTGAAGCCATGCAATCACAAGTATTGTAATGCGAATAAAAACCAAATATATCAGTTAACTTACTTTTCTTATCGACAAATGGAAGGTCGTCCTTCTTTTTAAACTCGCCGTTGGTCTTGACTTCTGTGGGGTTGGCGAAGTCGTAGCTGTCTACTGGCCAGTGCAACTCGACAAGCAATTTGTAGGCCCAGGCCCCAACTATGGCTCCGATGTGGGGCCCCACTACCGGCACCCAGAAGTAATTGTAGTCCCGGAAGCTGACAGGAAAGAAATGTTTATTAAAAGAAATATTTGACATGTTAAGAAAATAATTTTCGACAAATCGTTGTAGGGTATCAAATGCTTTTTCTTTCAAAATTACAAATTGTATAACAAAGCAATTTGGCAAAATAAAAATTTCATATCAGGCTAATGCTTTTTAGTTAGAGTATGGCAAATAAATAATTATTTAAAAATCTTTCTTACAAATTAGAACAATGGGTTCAATACTGGAGTCAAAGAATTTGCAAGAAAGATTTTTAATATTTATGAATTTAACAAGCAATTTTAGTTATTTAAAGTTTTCCTAGATTTGTATTAATTAATTACGCATGAATTTCTTCAAAATTCAAAATGGAATACATAACTAATATTTCATACTAAAACATTTTTTTAAATATTTCAATAAAAAGTAAAGATTTATAGAGACATTTGTATTTGAATACTTGACAAAAAAAAATGAAAAATTAAATTAGTAGATAAATCAATTTAAAAGTGTCGTGTGGCTTGTTTAATTGTTTTTTACATATATTATACTAATGCAGGATATTTTTCCTTGAAAGGCATCTTTTTATCCGGATTATAATAGCATCCTGAAGTTGTGCTCTTATAAATAAAGTTATTAACATCCCCCAAACTCTTGATCTGCTCAATCATTACATCTGTTACAATAATTTCAGAAGTTCTCTTTTAAATCTGTATTTTTAGGTTCAGTTTGTCTGTTTTATCGCGAATTACAATCAAAATTATGGAACTAGAGCATTAAATTATTTTCCTAAAGCAGAAATTTTTTCAAAAGGTTGAAGAAGACCTTTATCCGATTTAAAAGTATAAATCATAAATCTTTGATTCAAATTAATTATATTCATAAAATAAAGGAAGAAAGCTTTCAAATCAAAGGGCTATCTGAAAATTATTACAAGGATTTAACCTATCTAGAGATCCATCAGGGAATTCCTTATACAACGGAAAATATCTAACGAAAAAAATATGACCAGGATTTACTCCAATAAACAATTAAATTCGAATAATGGAAACTAGTGCAAGGGTGAAAATAGACGCAATATCTATATATTTGACTTCCATCAAGAGCTATGTCAACAAAAAGTGAAGAAGATTGTCATTCTTTGATGCGTTTTCTCGGTATTTTTCAAAAATCTTACTTGGCAGCATGAAACCTGATAAGGGTGTTGACGAAGCAATCATTAAATGATAAAGAGATGTATCGATTTCTCCTATGAAAATATTGACATTGAAGTTTGTTTTTTTTAACTCTTTCCTAATTTCTTAAAGATCTAAGTGCAGATTATTATAAAAAAATAACTCGTTGTTGGACAATAGGGTTATTTTTTATTTAGATTAGAAACTTTAGCTCGTGCTGCTTTACAAAAACTAAGTCATTCAATGAATTCTAAATTGGCAAGATTAAAGAGTCCCTAGAATTGCTGTGCCATTACAAAGTTGTGTAAAAAAAATTAGAAATGAAATGCTATTATCAACGTAATAAATTTCAACTACACATCTTTTAGTTGCTCTTAGCATCTGTACACACGTGGCAATCTATTTTTTGCCCTGTATTGGCAAGCATTATTTATATATATATTCATATATACATAATTACTTACATAAAGATTATTAGCACAGCAATTTGTATCTATGAATACTTTTCAAAGGATTTTTTCATATGATATTATGGGATTTATTGTGTTTATCAAACGCTTCTACTAATTTAAACGAACTATAAGCTTAACTGTAGCGTGGCTACGGTTAAAACCATGACTCTTCAGAGCCTTATCAATACATGGCATGAAATCGAGTATCTCTTAACGTATTACGAGCAACTGAAGAATCTTGCATTAAGATTTGTAAACTTTTGCAATTACATTGTAATGTAGTAAGAGCAATTTATTTCTATCGTTTCTACATTTTTAATGTTTTGTATTATGCCCACTAATTGTTGGACACCCCTTTTCATTACTGTGTATATAACTCGATAAGCACTGAAATGCGATATCTAGAATAAGTTTAGAGAGTACTCTTACACCTTTATTTGTAGTTAAAAATGCCTGAGACTTCAATCCCTAAAATAAAATTTTTAAACAAAATTAATATACATACAAACAGGATTTTCGCTACGAAACCTGATCAATGATGTCAAATGCCTGTCTTATCCCTGTTCAAACTCCCTGTGTCTATAAATGGGCATGATAATTTGCTCTAAGATAAGCCATAAACTACATTCCATAAAGTTCGCAAGGCGAGGCTGATAATACCATCTACGAAAATACCAAATACCCCTTCCCTGAGAATTTTTAATCGAAATTGTTGTAGTCTCAAAAAGTTCACCTCAGTTGACATTTGGTGTAGAGGAATTGGCAACAAATGATGAGTCTTTCCGACTCAGATGGACACGAACACCATCGTCATTATTAATGGTACATAATATTTTTTTTTTTTTTTAATTTTTGCCGAATGGTTTCATGTTTCCACCAATAAACGAGAATTTAAACCCTAAATATCGCAATTTATGGATAAATGAACTGGACCATTTAAAAATGACTTATTTCCTCAACATTTTAGAAAAATTAAAGAAACATTTTTATATAATTGCCTTATTTGCCAACAAATAAACAAAATGAGAAAGATGAAGAATGGAATGAGTGTAGGCTTCCCTTACCTGAAGACCTCATTGCCCCACCCTGCGAAGGCTGTGAACACCCTGGGTGCGAGATCCCTTGCAGGGTTGAGGGGTGCCCCACAGTTCAGAGGAAAGGCGAAGACAATGCCTGACAAGGCCAGCCCGATGATCAAGGGGTAAGAACCCTTGGGCACCGCCATGTTGTTGGGATCTGTGATAGCCACTACTGCCAGCACCAGCATCATGGTACCGACGATCTGGAAAAAAATATAAATGAATTTAGGAGCAGTTTCGGGAATTTTAAAGAAAGCCATACATAAAATGCATGGGTCATTCACGAATTCATTACGAATTATTTATTAATGAATAAAAAATAAATATATTAATTATGAATCATAAAAGTAAACAGAAACGTCAGAACTATGATGTAAATAAATAATTCATAACGTCATCATTCATTCGTCATAGTTCTAAATGTAAAGAACTATGACTTAATTTTCCATTTGTATTTCTTTTATAGATGAGTTTTGAACTTAATAGTTGGAAAACGTAGTTTAGCAATAAAAAATGAGGATTTTATTTAATTTATCGTTAACTAATAAGAAGTTGTTATTAAGTTTTGCCTATGCACCAGATAAAATAAATGAGTAGCTTTAAAACTTAATCAAGCTTAAGAATAAACTTTCAAGTATTATAGTTTTAAAACTTAGAAGATATATACTTCTTTATAAATAAAAATATTCCATATTATCGACCATACGTGAATCTATATTTATTGTGCATATTTATGTATTTATGTTTTCTAAAAATATGATGCAACAATGTATATTTGTCTCTTTAAATTCGGCTAAAAAATGACATTATCTTACATATGAGATGAAATACTGCATACAATTTATAAAATAGTTTCGTGAATAAAAAGCCAGTTATTTAATTGATAAGAGAAATATGCACAATTTATACAAATTTATCTTTCATTATCACTATCTTTAGAATAACAGTTCATTGTTTTTCTTCATCTGCTGTTTCCGACTACTATGCGACTTGTTAACGACGGAAATTGTTTTTTTATCTTAGTATATCAGAAAATATCAGCTTGTTATGTTTAAAAAAGTAGACAGTTGTCATTAGATTAACTTATCAGAATATATTTGTCGAAACTTATCATGGGCCATTTCCTGAATATGAATGTTTAAATTAATAAAAAAAGGAAATATCTTACACTTAATTTATTCCCTCAGCAAAAAATTTAATAATTTTGATTGTGCAGATGATGCAAGATAAAGATTTTTAAAAAAGGCTAAACTGTGATAGATACAAAATGAATTGCCTGGCCCATCATGGCTTCAACCATTCGTCACCTGCGCTGCATGAAGTAGCAATTCATTTATTGCAAAGATAAGATGGCTTCTAAAACATGCATCACTCACTTTTTCACACAATACTCTACTATCTGTCCTACTAATTCTGAAACTCACTGCACTGTTACTAATTTATGAATTGCGAAGAACATGGTGTCTTTTTTCTTCAATTACCACATTAATTTCTTTTATTAAATTTATTTATTGGTTTCTGCATCTCTAAAAAGGATACAAATTGCAAAAAAAAAAAAAAAAACACCTACTGCTGCAACTATGAAATATTAAGAACAACATAGTTTATTTTCTATCTTTATCAGTATGTGTGTGCATTTACATTTTATACGTCTGCCCACCAATTCACTTAAGTTGTTGGCCCCTTTTCATTGACTTCCTTTGGTGTTGCTCCTGAAGCCATAACAATTTAACATGGACACTTCCCAAGAAGGATACCATAAGGAGTGAGAAGAGTTATATTAAAAGTGATATATATATATATATATATATAGAGAGAGAGAGAGAGAGAGAATATTCTTATAGTGATATATTTTAATGTGATTGATACATTGTTAACCTGTTATTAAAAGTGATATAAGATACTGCTTTCATTGCCTTGACGTAGACAAACCATTTAAAGCCTAAAATATCTTGGTATCTCATTGCTTTTCATACAATCCTGTTATTTTGTGTCTTGAATGTTCTTTTAAAAAGATTTTCTTTTTTAAAAAAGAATGAATAGAAGTTTTACCTGGTCTCCAACTGCCGACCACACGGACACGTACTCCGGTAGATAGGTGGCGAAGATCTGAGCTGTGGCCATGGTGTGGGGAGGGATCTCTCGACTGCCTCCGTCGAAGTGGCCGAACGACTCTAAAAAAAAAAAAAAAAAAAAAAGATTCAGTTACGGAACAAGCATTAATATAAACATATTATAACTTTAATTAAATTTCTTCATAACTGCGGTTCAAATTGTTAAGCACATTTTCCCATTTTTTTTACCAAGTAAAGAAGACCAATATCTATTGCCAATACAGAATATAAATTTAAATTGCTCTGTTTCGGAATTTTTGAAAGATTGAAAAATTTTCGTAAGAATATTTCCCAATAGAAAGTTAAATTTCGAGATACAAACACAGACTAACAACAAATGAATTCTCCTGCCATGGGTAACATACATAACGCATTTCATTTGTTCTATACAAAAATCATGTAGTACATTATTATGTGCTCAATGCTGTATGTAATTGAAATTATAAATCACCTTTATCTTTGTTTTCCCAGAATGTTCGTAATGAATATGAAAGAAAATAACTAGACTGTTTAAAAATTACCTGTCTGTTCTTAAATTTTTATTTTTACATTTAATCAGTATAACACGTGTAACTATCATAAATAGGGAAACCACATTTTAAACAAACAAGAAAAACACCAGGCATGGTTGATTTTTAATATGTATTATATAGAGTTTCTATAGAGATAACATAATTTAACCATAATGTTATTCGGTAATGTTTTAATTGATCAATTATATTACTATTTCATAAATATTCATTTATTACAATATTCCTGTGTTTCATTCTATTTCATATATATATATATATATATATTCTATTACATTGTTACAAATTAAATTGCCACAAAATTTTATTATTTTTGCCACAAAAAAAGATAACTGAAAATGATGTAGAAACGAAACTTAAAAGTAATAATGAAAAATAAACTTCCTCGTTTTTTCTGTAAGCTAAAAACAAATCATGCGTACACAAACTAACTTACAGACAAATGTTGCTAAGTACTTCACATCGATAATTAATTAATTAATTTCTTTCGGTGACTAATATTGCAAACTAAAATTTCATCAGAAAAGTTAGTATAATACTTTGTATAAGAACAATAGATTAAGCGTATATATATACACAAAAAAAAAACCTGTTTAAATTGAACCTCGATAAGTCGAAAACTTCCAAAACTCGAAAAAAATTTTTGTTCTCTTCCCTTCAAGCCCCAAAACCTCCATTACTCGAAATTTCAAAATAATTAGTCAATCCCCACAAGCCATTGTGGTATATATTTTCCCTCCGTAACTCGAAAAAAAAATTGGACCTCTGTATCTCGAATATTAGCAATGTTTGATTTTACAATCTGTTTTACAACCTTTACAACTCGATCATTTGAAACTAATTACCTCTATAACTCGAAGAAAAATAAGTTACCGACTATAAGGATTTGCCGACATTGTACGGCATTGCATATATATATATATATTATTATTATTATAAATATTTCCTTACAAAATCCACGTAAGTCGAAATCCTCCATAAGTCAAAAACTCTATAACTCCAATTATTTGTCGTCTCCCTTGAAGTTCGACTTACAGAGGTTCTACTGTAGATATCGAATTTTTGTTCCCCTATACTTTTCAAATGCAAGAGCTGCAGATTTTACTTAACTTATTTCTTTCCCTAATACAAACACGTTTACCATTAAAGAACTGCGTGCGATTTTCCGCCCAGCCACTCAAAAGAAACCGATACAGATGCATTAGAAAACGAAAACAGTGGGTCATCGGTCAAGCTGCCAAGGTCGTTGAGCCGATGACGGAGGAACTTGAAAAGAGTCCACCGGCTGTCTCGACTGACTGACCTGTTACCTACATTGGGCCATCGAGAGAAAGGGAGTATTTTGGGCACACAGATCTATCTGGTGGTGAAGGTTGGAGATACCGATCATCTTGCGGTACATAATTGCGGGTTGTCATCTTTTTTTACGCCGGATTATGTTGTAACAAGTGAATTACATCATTGTTAGCGAAAGCTTTCACAGTGCAACGTCCAATCTGCATGGAGAACTTGAAAGTGCACTGTTTAAAAATGGAGAATAGAATTGCGAGAATTTTGAAGTTATTATAATTATTTTTAGAGAAACGTTATTTGTAAATCATTGATCGAAGATTATGAATCTAGAACAGGTACCAAAGTTACTATGTCTACCTGCGCAGGTTAATTTAGTCCATAACTAGAAATGTGCAGCAGTGATATTCATATTGAGCACTCGATGAAAAAACATCGCAATGATGTATTTGCCACATAAATAGATATAGAATGTTTTGCGGGGTTTTTATTATAAAATTTTTAATTGAAAATACTTCACAGATACTATCAAATAATAGTAAATTATATTATTATTAAATTTTGGCTTATATTAATTAAATGTAACTTGATGCACATTGGCATAATATTAATGATGCCAATCTGCATGAAGATAAGTTTAATTAATATAAACCAATATTTGCCGATCTTGTGATGAAGTTTGTTTAAATGAATTAACAGAAATATAACGTATAAATACAATAAAAAATTGTTACCTATAATTTTTTTTCTCAAATGTTAATCACCATTTTTATTATTTTACTTGGCTTAATTTTACATTTAACTAGAATTGCTAACATTTATAAATAAATTGATTAAAATAAATTTTGAAAATAAGATTCAATGTTTTTAAATGACATTCCTTAAAAAAACTGAATCGAATCTTATTCTATGTATTCTTATTCTTTTCAGTCAGTAGATTTATCAATAAAACATATCCTAAAAGAGTTAGAGAAATGTTGACGCGTTAAACATACGAAGGTTTTGAACACTGGAGAGTATACTCACCAAAATAGACAGCATATAGTACTATGGAGGACACGAAAGCTCCAGCATATTGGGCGAAGAAAAAGGGCAGCACTTTTTTCCACGGCGTCTTACCCACGGTCGCAAAAGCCAGAGTTACGGCGGGGTTGGCATGACAACCTGCGAAAAAAAAAAGACATATTTCGTTATTTCTTTAATTTAAATTTAAATCCGCTGTTACGTAGAGGTTGTACGTTGTTACGTTACGTACTTTCAAAAACCCAATTTAAATGACTGGCAAATTAAATGTATATATTACGGTATATATATATATATATAAATGATATTTTATTTGTGTATATTAATAAGTATATTAATTCCTACAATTATTTATGATTTAAAATCCCCGAATCCATTTTTTTAATAGGAAAAACGGTAACTTTTTTTAAATACATAAATATGAAGTTTCTATACGAGTGGCTTGTGAATTTCATGTTTTGTGACCGAATGAAGCTTAACCAGTCAGTCGAAAGGATATAATGAAGGAGATAAGTCCATCAGTCGAAAAGTCCTTCTATCGAGCTCGAGATATAGGTAAGGAGGCTGCAAAATCCTCAAGTACCACCACTGAGCGTACTGTTTCCAATCTGCGGTATCATAGTATGAATGCAATATGTATGTATATATATATATATATATATATATATATATACACTGAAGTGACAAAAGTCATGGGATAGCAATATGCAAATTTTCAGATGGCAGTAGCATCGCGTAGAACAGGTATAAATGCGCAGTGCTTTCGCAGAGCTTTCATTTCTGTTCAAGTTATTCATGTGAAGAGGTTTTGACGTGATGATGACCGCACGATGGGAATTAACAGACTTTGAACGCGGAATGTTAGTTGGAACTAGACGCATGGGTCATGCCATTTCGGAAATCGTTAGGGAATTCAACATTCCCAGATCCACTGTGTCAAGAGTGTGCCGAGAGTATCAAATTTCAGGCATAACATCCCACCATGGACAGCGCAGTGGTCGACCGCCTGCACTTAACGACCGAGACCGGCGACGTCTGCGAAGTGTCGTAAATCCTAACAGACAAGTAACACTGCGTCAAATAACCGCATAAATCAATGTGGGACGTACAAGGGACTTGTCTGTTAGAACTGTGCGGAGAAATTTGGCTTTCTTGGGCTATTCCAGCAGAAGACCGACTCGAGTGCCTTTACTGACAGAACGACATCGCTTGCAGCGACTCTCGTGGGCACGTGAGCATATCGGTTGGTCCCTAGATGAATGGAAAACCGTGGCCTGGTCCGATGAGTCACGATTTCAGTTGGTAAGAGCTGATGGTAGGGTTCGAGTGTGGCGCAGACCCCACGAAGCCATGGATCCAAACTGTCAGCAAGGCACTGTTCAAGCTGGTGGTGGCTCCGTAATGGTGTGGGCTGTTTTTTCATGGCGTGGACTTGGTCCTGTGGTGCGACTGGACCGAACATTGACTGGAAATGCTTATGTTCAGCTACTTGAGATCACTTGCAGCCATTCATGGACTTCATGTACCCAAACAACGATGGGATTTTTATGGATGACAATGCGCCCTGTCACCGGGCCACAACTGTTCGCGATTGGTTTGAAGAACATTCTGGACAATTCCAACGAATGATCTGGCCACCTAGATCGCCCGACATGAATCCCATCGAGCATTTATGGGACATCATCGAGAGGTCTGTTCGTGCCCAAAATCCTGCACCATCAACGCTTTCACAATTATGGACGTCTATCGAGACAGCATGGCTCAATATTCCTGCAGAAGACTTCCAACGACTTGTTGAGTCCATGCCACGTCGAGTTGCTGCACTTCGCCGGGCGAAAGGAGGGCCGACACGATATTAAGAGGTATCCCATGACTTTTGTCACTTCAGTGTATATATATATATGAGGCCCCTCTCGTTGTATTTTGAATAAAGCTGAATCTGCTGTATATCTAGTGTCCTAGCGGTGAATGACCTCAAGCCAAAGTGTCAACATTAATTCGAAAACAACATATATTCAAACTTAAAATGGGAAATTCCTTTTCAATCAATTAGTACATATTAGAAATAATTAAAATTCGCTATAATTAAAGTTAGTGCTTAATTGAAACCTCTTCAATATCATCTCTGTTTATTTTTAAATTTGTTTCGGGTAATCCATTAGAGACGTGCATCTTTTTTCAAACTATTTGCATCTTCAGCAGCATCCAGATGTAAAATATCTGCCAACGATTCGTCTGTTCTCGAGCATTTCTGTTTGAACACAAATCCTCACGAATGAATCTGCAGTTGTCTTTCGAAAAGTCGTAAATCTTTTGATGCGTGACCAAAAACCGTCGTCATATAAATTTATAACTCTGCCTTCTCGAAAGCTGCCAAACGAAACAGCACGATTTTCGATTTTCCATCCAAACTGCAGAAAACTGTTCGTCGCGAGGAGCTCAAAACTTTCGTGCTATAACGTGGAAGAGGATTCTTGTGGGGGTGTTGAACTCCACAGTTTAAAAACAACAAGGAAATCCAATATCTGGGATAGAACTTCTAAAACAATGCAATTAGCAATCGTACGTGCTTAATGTTTTATGACTTGAAACAAGCGTTAAAAATAAACATCATTAATCTCAATTACAATTAGAAATATTGACGTTTCTGCTGTTTTTGTTTTTCCAATACTTTCAATGATTAAGGATTTCAATTTCCGAAATGATTTCCTTAATTTACAAGATCACAATAGGAAATGGTATTTTCTGCTGGGTATATGCCGAAGCGGAAGTTTGTCAAAGTTGAGATTTTCTTTCAAACACATAATTGGATATGCTTCGCAGGATTCAGTACAATTGCAGAAGTAAACATCAAATTACTGACTGTTAGACAAGAAATAATTCTACCACATGTCATATTTTACATAATATTTTTATATTTGAAAACATACAATGTTATAAATAATAACCAGTCCAAAAAAATTGTATAAATTTATTAAATTTAATTAATTTAATGTTGAAATATAATGAAAGGAAACTATACTCAAAATGAAAGATTTTTATACATGTGTAACTTCTTTATTATTTCAAAATTACATTATTCAAAAGGCAATTTTGTTTCTTTGAATTTTTAACTTTAGATATTACATAACGGAAATTATCGCTTTATTAGTTAGTTAATTGTTAATTAGTCATAAAATAAAAAACATAATTTATCTATAACATTTTAATTGTTGTATTGATTAAATAAATGTGGTGTATGAAATATTTTGGAGTTAGCATTTTTTTAAAAATGTTTTTTAAGTTTTTATACAAAGTTGAAATTTTTTTTAGATTCAATTTCTCTTTTATTTCTTAAATTTTATTTGATATATTTAATTGTTTTCTGATACGCATGTCATAATTGACCAATCGTAGGAAATGATCAATTGATTTTATAATGAGTTCATAAGGAGTTTGAAAAGGCCTTGTGGATTGGATTTTGCAATTGAACAATTGTAAGAAACCCAACTCGAATGCTCGGGCATGTAAACCAAGGATAAAGGATCATAAATCTATAAACCAGAAGTCCTTCCAATGGCAGAGAAAAGGTGGGTGCTAAAGGTCAGTAGTGCCTAGCCTGAAAATGGTAGTGTCGTAGTTTTGTGGAAAAATGTGGATGAAATGTACAGGAACTCTGGGTAATCTAGAGCTTAATCTGCTTGATATCTGACCAGCCACGAGAGAATTATTTCACATAAAAGATACTCTGAATTCGAAAACAACACCAATAAGTTTCTCTTAGAAAATTTCAGCTTTCTAATTTTACAATTTTCATTAAAATTCATTCTCCACAAATTTACCAAAGTGAAATATGTAATTATATTTTATGCTGTTGACTAATTTCAGTAGTCAACAGCATAAAATATCTGGGGTTTAATCGATGTAATGAACTGCTTACAACTTATAATTTTGGATCTAAATAGTTCTTAATGTCATCTTATTACATTCAGTCGTAGTCGTTTCCTATATAAAAATAAGGTAAAAACTGAAACTTCTCTTGGAATCTATTATTAGCACATAAATTAAAGAATGAATTTTGAAATGATTGTATCAGAATAAAAAGAATTTTATTTGTTTTAATTTAACTGAATAAACATTTGGATAAGGTGTAAGAATTAGAAAAATACATTCAACATAAAATATAAATAAGGACCTATAATAGCCTAGTATTTAGAACTCAGGGCAACTGATCTCATGGATCTCAGTTCGAAGCTTAGCAAGAAAGATAAACAGAAAGACTATAAATAAATAGGCCGTAAATTTTCTCCCGTGGATTAGAGATGGAGAATGCAAATTCTTCTAATGCCGCTCAGAAATAGGGATACAAATTCACCGTTGCATTAGTCAATAGCAATGACTAATTAAAATAGTAGTCTCATTGTAATTGATCAATAGAGGTTTCAAAAGCTGAATTATAAATGAACAAATGAAAATATTCAGTTATGTTTACAGGATTTAATGTGTCTACGAGTTAAGTTTCTGATCCAAATAGTCCTCAATTCGCCCAAACGATACTCAAAACAGCGACAATTACACTTAAATGTCCTCTCGGAAGACAATGCCCTCCCTTCAATGAGCTGTTCGTGGCATACATAAGTAAAACCCGAAGCCTACCGATGTCCAACAAAAAACAGTCCTCATTTCTTGTTCAATTGATGCTGAAGTTTCCTTTAAATTTTCGTAATTCAAACTCAATTCTATAAAAGAAATTTTTGAAGATTGAAAATTTTAAAGGAACATCCAGTTTGATTTCAACGCTTGATGGAGATATATGTGGAAGAGGGATCAACTATCTTTTCCTTATAGATTACAAAAGTTGACATTTGTATTTCCTTTATAAGAAAAAAAACACAGGTTGATTTAGTATATAGACTAACAAGACCAATTTTCCTGTAACAAACTCGTAACACCCGGCCGAATATCTGAAGAATTCATAAGAGGGAAAATTTATGGATTGTTAACTCACTATATATAAACATCTCATTCCTGATCTGTTGCGATGATATTAAACTCAAATTGCTATTTATGTTATAATATCCACAATATCCGCGTGAAATAAACAAATAAGATAATCTTCTTTTTTAAATACTTTTTTGTAACCATGTTTTTCCTGTAATGAATTAAATGAAGCTTAAAGAATGAAAACAAAAATGATGAATGGATGAATAATGTTTGTTCAGGCACTACACGAACCATTTATAAATGTTGAATCAAATCAACCGAGTAAAGAAATGAATTGCGTTGTAAATAATAAGATTTCCAATTGTTTCTTTTGATTCTTTTAGTTTGTTATTTTAAACCTGAAACGTCCGCATTTCATTTGGAACGGTAATACAGATGCGAGTTAAATTTCTACAGATGTTTTTTTACACATTTTATGTTATAAATTTTATAGTTATTTTATTTTATATATTTTAAGAGGCATTAATTTTTACCTTAACGGATTTAGTTTATTTTTACTATGCTCTGAAATGTTTTCTTTTTTATTATTTATTTATTTTTTTGGGGGGGAGTTTTATTTTTTTCATTTCTAGCTCCTTATTTAAATAAATAAACAATACTCTATTACATTTTTAAATCTTCCTTTTAAGTAAAGTTTTATTATTATTGTTATTATGAAGGATACCATGAGTGCTTATAAATAAAAAAATGTAAAAAATGCATTATGAATTATACATTACAATACATCATGTATTATGAATTATACATTATACATACGAATGAAGTATGTATTATATATTTTACTCGTATTTAATTTTCAGAATAAAGAATTTAACTAAAAGTGAATGGTTTTTTTTTCTGCATTTAAATAAAATTCCAAATGAAAATGCTTTATAAAGCCATAATTTCTATAATTGATCATATTTAAGAACGATTTACGATTAAAAAAAACTAATAATCGTTACAATTATTCATTTTGCTGTTTTAATTTTAAACGAGATATATATATACGTTAATTGTTTCAACGTTTTCTATATTTTTTTTCCAATGTCCCGTGATTCATCTTGGCTTATCTTCTACTACATTTAGAAAGTTTTGCACTAAATGCAATGCATTTTGTTTTTCAACTGCTTTATAGTAAACAGTTAAAAAATAAAAATATGCTGCAAAAATTAAACATTTAAATTGATACCGATTAAAAAGGTAATAGTACCACTACTACTAATAATAAATGTTAAGAATGATAACAGGACAGACAAGAAACATTCAACAATATGCCTAAAAATATCAAAGGCTGCTTATTTTGTACAAGAAAAAGAGGAAGAAACTGTACATTTAAATATTTTAAATATGGAGGGGTTTCTCTCATTTTCTGTCTCTGTCTCTCTCACTTTTATGCTTGGAGGGGGAAAAAGTACTTATTTTCCATTTGGATGTTCTTAATGCTATCTGGTCAGCAGTGACCTGTTCAAATCAGTTCAGATAAAATTTGAACTTGATTTTTTTAAATTCAGTAACAAATTTTGAAACTTAAACATTAGAGAAAAAATATTTTTTTATTCTATTTATAAATTGAGACTAATTTAGATTGGAAGTCAGTAAAATATTTTAAATATAATTTTCTTCCTTTTCGAATAATATTGTTGATGCATTATTTTTAAAACAGGATTTAGAACTAATTAAACTGATTTAAGCGGCTGACATAAGGTTGAAAAGCTTAAGGGACATAGAAGTAAAGGAGCTCCTAATCCTACATGCACATATTATGCACGAATCCGTAAGCGAGCATTGGTGCAGTCAAAATGAGTAGACAGAATCCAATTTTAATGCTCTGTACCAGCAATTTCTTCTTTCTTATACACCACTCGGATGCTCATTACACATGCTCGGATGCTCGGATGCTCATGCCATTGTCTGAAATTGCAGCTATTTCTTTCCTTTACAGCCAAAATTTAATTATTTGCATTGAAGTACTTGCATACGAAATTTTGTTGCAATCAAATAGCATCTTCTTAAGTCAGTTTTTTTTTTAATATGATTATAATTCTACATTTTTCTGTATAGGATAACTGTCTATACATTCTGCCTAATAACTGTCAAGGATATAAATGAATTTTTTAGCATAAAATATTTCGTATAATGCTTACTATTACAAGGTTTCATTAACATATTTAAATAATTAAGAAAATTAGAAGGATGAGTGTATACCTGAGACTCCTCCGGTGACGGATATAGCGATCATGAGGGCCAAACCCCATCCCAGAGGACTTATTAGAGTAGCCAAGGATCCGGCATTACTGAAAACTATCACTGCTACCACAGCATTGCCCATCAACTGAAAGATAAAAGAGAAACATTTTATTTTCAATACTGATTATTATTTTTATACTAAATTTTTTTAATGTTTTTTCAGTTCTTTGAGATACATTGATTAATTATCTCGCTACCTATTGAATTGAGTTGTGCTTCATAAATGTCTGGAATATAAATATGTGTGTATACCATAAATACAGGGATTTCTAAACTTATGAAACAAACAGGTAATTAGTAAAATATATCGACACCTTTCTTTCGTTCATCATGTAATTTGTAACCTTTGATGGTTTTGGTGGATAACTTTTGGTTAACTTTGGCTGTTAACTTGTGTAGTATTTCTGCAGAATATAAATACGATGAACAATCGATTTCTATAAACGAAACCCGACCCCAAAATCGAATATCTCGAAAAAAATGAACTTAAAAAATGTTTATTTTCATACCGGTATAACTTATTTATTTATTTATTGCCCTGATCTGCATGATATTATTATAGATTTACTATATACATCCCTTTACGAATAAAAAGAAGTAACACTGATAGATTTTATAACCACAAAATATTACCCACATATTGTATTATCAGACGATTGTAGTACACATCATGTCATGCTATGACGTTAATTTTTATAACTGTTTCACGAGAATATGAATAAATTTGATAAAAACATTACAGTTATTTACCAATTTGATTCAGGTGTGAAATATATTCATACTCGGTTATGTAAAACTCAAGATGAATAATTGGTATTATTATCTGACATCAAAGAAAACTACAACAACAGCAAGCCCCTAACGCATCCTTCACCCTTCACACCCTATTGACTTACTTAACAGTCAAGGGCCAAAAGTTGTGAGTGAGCTGAAATGTGATTAGTCTATCCTAGAATAAATCTTCACTTGCCACATCCTATGAATGAAAGCGAACCGCATTGTGTGTAATTATTCAACATCAGACTTGAAACGTACTCTGTTAAAGATCTTGCGTGTGTATCAAAAACTGCGAAAGAAATAACACTGATTCATGGTGGGCCTTTCTCCGATTCATTTATTCTCTTGGTTTGGATTAATGGCTGCAAGGCCCTTGACCCAATGATCCTGGAGAGGAGTTCAGGATTAAAATAGGCCATCGATTACGCGAGAAATAGAACCGGAAACATTGGATCATTATGTGCCATCACCTACATTCAAATTACTCTCGCATGTGAAACTGCTTCCACAAATGAGCTATGTGGAAAGCTTTAAGGCTGAACTCATAAATATCATATATTAAATACTGAAAAACACAAATTAACTCAGAATAGTTCAACGTAAGATGAGTGGTAATGTACCCTTATGATGCAAATAGTGAGAAAAAAGGAAGATAAGTTCAAATGATAAAACAGCATTGTTAAAATAAAAGAAATATGGAAATAATACTCTTGAGAAAAGAAAAAAACTTTTTTTACTCATAGAAGCAGAAAAGTTATGGATTCACCTCGTAGAATCACATGCAATCACAAGTTTCGCTTGCTGTTTGTTATAAGTATAAAATCTGGGATTCTCCTTTTTTATTAACTCTCTTAATATGGAAAGCTCTAGTCTGAGCTCATAAATATCGTATATTAAACACTGAAAAACACAAATTAAGTCATAATAGTTCAACGTAAGATGAGTGATAATGTACCCTTATGATGCAAATGACATGAAAAAAGGTAAGTTCAAATGATAAAATAGAATTGTTAAATGGGAGAAAAAATGGAAATAATATTCTTAAGAAAAGAAAAAAACACTTTTTTATTCATAGAAGCAGGAAAGTTATGGATTAATAATGGCTTCACCTCATAGAATCGCATGCAGTCATAAGTTTCGCATACTGTTGTAAATATAAAATCTGTGATTCTCCTTTTTTAATAGCTCTCTTAATATGGAAAGCTCTAGTCTGAGCTCATAAATATATTAAACACTGAAAAACACAAATTAACTTATAATAGTTCAACGTAAGATGAGTGGTAATGTACCCTTATGATGCAAATGGTGAGAAAAAAGAAAAAGAAAGTTCAAATGACAAAATAGCATTGATAAATAGAAGAAAAATTTTAAATAGTAATCTTAAGAAAAGAAAAAAAAACCTTTTTTACTCATAGAAGCAGAAAAGTTATGGATTAATAATAGCTTCACTCATAGAATCACAAGTTTCGTTTGCTGTTTGTTATAAATATATAATTTATTGTACTCCTTTTTTATTGCCATTTCTCATCTTTTATTGCGTCTAGATTTTTAAGATTTAAAATAACTCATCCGCCAAGTATTCTTGAGTCACGAAATTAAATAAGTCATAAATAGTAAGCATGATATACTGCACAAGAAACATGAAGTAACTCGTTATATTTATCTGTCTTTGATTGACTGTTGAATGGGTTAAGTTTCAATTTTTTTTTCCTTGTTACGTGTATTATTAGCCGTGATACATTTTCCTATTTTTAAATTTTAGCTTGACCCTTTGCCTTTATTTAGAATATTTAAATATAGAGAAATTGAAATAATGAAAAACTGAAAAATTGAAGTTACTTAATATTAAATGTTAATTGTTTATAACAGAAATCATAAAATGGTTTTATAAAATTAATCTATCTGCATTTTTAAATTTAAATGGAATTAATTTCGGAATTAATTTTTCTTGAGTATTTTTAGTGCTAATTATTTCTTATTTCTTTTAATTCATTATGCAGTTAAAAAAATCACCAAAATTTTATTTTAATAGTTATTCCTTTTTTAGACCCTTCAATTCATTCTAGAAAATAGTTAAAAATTCATCATCATTAATCATCAAAATTCAAATCACTTCGAATTAAAAAAGTATATTAAATTTCATTTTGAAAATTCGATTATTTTTAATTTTCAAAATGAAAAATAAAACATTTATGTATTCATGCAAGCGATATCTTGAAATATACAGATACCTTACCATACGTAAATGTTTTTTTTTTAATGTTGTACTTAATACGGATTTTATATGGCATTTCTACTTTGCAATTACTTTATTAATATAAATTTTCATTTGAAAAAGGGCATTTGAAATTTATTTACAGATATTTAAGCAACTAAATAGCATTTCTTCCATACATAATCAACTAAGCTTGAAACCCTTATTAATACTTTATAAAATAGATAATAAAAATGAAATATAATGCACATTATAATAATTAACGTGGCTTTTTTAGGTATTCAGAAACCTCACGGTAATTGTAAATATTCCAGGTCTCACGATATGAGTACAATGTACCCTGAAAATACGACTATTAAATAAAAAAAATCCTGAAAGTAAATAATATGAATAATAAATGCAAATGTTTTTTTAAAAGTTTTAAAGAAGGTGTTTAATATCTTAATTTTATACAATCTACTTATCTGATTATTAAGATTCCGCGCATTTTTATATTAAAAATTAAAAATTTATTTTTATAACAAATAGCTTAAAATTCTATACTTCTTCATTTTTTTGCATAGGTATCCAGATATAAGTATAAACATGAGATAACTGGTCTAATATAGTATTATCTGGATTGTTTCTCATACTTTTTTTGTTTCCATACATATGATCTTAATTACAAACCACACTTAAAATTCCCTCTTTCGTTGATTTGATGCATCTTCAACAAAAGCAAAAGCACCTTTCCATTTCGCTTGTAGCTTCAATATAACAACATTCACATCATCAAGCCTAATCTCCATAAAAGGAGAGACTTGTAACATTCGCTTCTTCCAGAATCAGCCGCCAAGAAAAACACATTACAAAACAAAACCTCAGACATGCTCATCAATTTTCTTCTTCAATATTCCCTCAAACCTATTATCATAATGATGCGGAAAATTAAAAGCAACTGATTAACGAAACAGTCAGTCTCAACATGTCCCCATTCGGCCGAAACATCTTCCACTTGCTGTCAGTCATTCCCAACACCCTTTTGACACACATGCAGGGTTTTTGTGGACAAAGGACACCACGCTTTTGACCCGATCTCGACCTCTGGGCTCGAAATTTGTCACACCTCGGTGTGGAATTAAGCCCATTGTCCGAGTATGCCTTTGTCGGTGGTGGTTGTGCAATGTCACATTTTGGGTTGCATTTGTTTAAAAGGGTGGATTTTGATGGGACGCTGTTTTGCAAGAAGGCTAAATAGAGGTAGAGTCATTCCTGAAGTTTGCAGTTCTAGAGGATAGAGGGTGCATATTTTATTACAATACCTCACAAGAGGTAAAAGAATTTGATGCTGAGGAACTGTGTCAATAGGATGAAATTTTTATTCGAATTATGCTATTTACCAACACTCAAATAACTTCTAAGAAAATAAAATTCTTCAAGTTTTGTATGCGAAGTATTTTTTTTTTATTATTATTATTCAATTATTTTGTTGACATATTGAAGCTATATTGATAAATGTGATTCGTGGATTAAAATCTGTATATTATGCATAAAAAAAACTTTATTCTATTGATAAGAAATTATAAAAGAAAATATATATCATGAAATATTTCCTCACAAAATAAACTCATTTAGATCTAAAATCAATATTTTAAGCAAAAATTCTTAATTTTAATCAGAATCTTTGAAAAAAATACTAGTTATTGGTTGTAATCTATTAATTCATCCAAATTCATACAGAGTATAATGAAAAATTTAAAAATAGAAAAACTAATATAAGTTCATTTATAAAATTCAAATCAGATATGCATTCATTTATAAATTTTATGGACAGTAATCCAAAAGATAAAGAGAGGCTTCAAGTTTTTATCATCATTAAGGATAATTTTTATCATTATTTTATTAAGATCTTTGATTGTTATTACTAGCCTATTGATACTAGGAAATTCGAGTAGATTTGGTATCAAATAACTTGTATGATATAATATACTCATAACAAGAATAGATAAACAGCATTATCTATCGTATTGAAAGTAACTTGAAAAAATTTAACTAGGCAGTCAAATTATCGAGGCGAGACATTTTTTTTTTTTTTTTTTTTTGCATTTTTACCCCAAATTTATGCATTTTCAAAGGAATAATTGTAGCACTCTGAATGCTACACATTACTACTAGGTCATGAACGTCACTAACTCTTATTAAATAAAAGAAAATTTTAATCACGATATATAATTTTGACACATTTATTTCGCTTTCATTTCCTATGTAATTCCATTGAAAATTTAACATATAAAGAAAGTTTTATTAAATTGTAATCATTTGAAATTTCTATACAAATTTTATATAATTATTTTATTTATTATTTTTTTTTTTTTTTTTAATTTAACTGTAAAAGCTATTTTCAAAACATTTCTGAAAATCCAGTATTTCAAATAAAACGTTTTGAAAAAGGAATGAATTTTAGTAAGGAAAACAAAGGTTTTTTAATTTTATCTTAAACTTATGTCTTTTTTTAGCTTTGCCTACATTCTTCGAGTTAACTTTTCATTGGGGACAGAAAAAAAACGAATCATCAACATTTAAAAAACAATTAACTTGATCATAAAACAAATCATAGCACTGAATTAAAATTTTATACCAATATTATCATTATTGATAAAACACTTAAGTATCAATGACGATACAGTTACTGATATGACTGATACTTACAAAAACTAAATAAAAACAGCATTCACCATGATTTCGTTATCTAAAAGGCATTATCTTTTATTCAATACTATGAATAAATTTTGATTTACCTAAAAAAATATCTTAAGGCTAAAAGAAAGTGTGCCACTTGTTTGTGTACCTAAATTCCTCCACTCCTCATTTAATATTAATTGATAAACACTGAAGGTCTTTGAACGAAATTGGGTTAAATTTTGAAATGTATCAACAACTCAAATAAATTATTATTTAAAATCACTGAATTCAGAAAAATATCTAATTTTTTTTTAATGAAATATACAATTATTTTCTTGTTATAAAGAGGCTTAAGAATTTTTAAGATAATATACGTTTTCTTTCCACCATATTATTCAATAAAACAGCAATAGTAATTTCCAATAAAAAAGCAGGGGAATAATATATTTTTTTTATTTTAACATTTTGAAACTTTTCAGAAATAATTTAAACAAATAATAAAAGGAGGAAAAAACTCATTTATTTTTAGGAAAACATTTTCTGAATGAAATATAGTGAATACCTTGAATGAAATATGAAATGAAATATAGTGAATACCTTGAAGTCCATTCATCATCATCAATGACCCAACAGTCTCACGGGGGGGGGGCAAGGCCGTCTGCCTACTGGCAAATTTCGAGACAGGGGATATTTTTCTTTTTACGGGGTAGAGTTGTCAGTCCAACGCTATACAGTTATATTAGACCAGGACCTACGGTTTAAAGTGAATTCCAAACCACTATAAACATCCATGGCACTCGAACCCGCAACTTGGGGCACGGAACGCCAGAGCGCTAATCACTCGGCTATCAGGACCTTGAAGTCTATTACTATAGGGAATTCACTTCCGTATGTTGATAATACAGAGTCAGAGGTCTTCATAATGAAAATTGTCCATATTATAGCTAGGAGAGCCAGAAAACCCCCACCCAGACATTCACTTCACAAAAACACTCAGAGAAATACTGAAAGATGTTGATTCTAACAATAAAAATCTTTAAAAACCAACTTGATGCTATCAGTTTCAAGTATTTTGACGTATTAAACACTGAATATATCACACTGCATTACCAATTATAATATAACTATTGAATTCTATCACAAATTCAATATGCAACAAAAAGAAACTAACTTCTGCTTTTAGAATAGTTTTCCTTTTCGCATTCATTTTCTTCACCCGGAAAGATAAGATCCGCCAACTAATTTCTCATAAATTTAAATATAGCATTCAGAGTTTATTGCATTTGCTTTTATTTCGGTCAATAACATAAAAGTAATACAGACGCTGACAGATTCCACTTTTAACCAAGAAACCGCAGGTTTGAACAAAGATTACGTCAACGAGAACTAAAAAAACGAGAGATTATGTCAAGAGGTTTTCCCGCAAAGAAATCTTACCGTTTACTTATTTTTTAATTTAACCTCAAAATATTTCAAAAGAATTTTTCTGTTTGGGTGTCATTCGTTTTTGTCATGTTTAAGAGACAATCGCATTCGGCTAATTACAGGGCGTAGGAGACTTTCGGTTTCGTGTCATGAAGATGTCTGCCATCAATAATGCATGCCTGTAACAGTTTAAGATATTTTAATGATCATATGAAGCATAAGAAAAAAAGCGCGTAGTTTTAAATTATGAGGAAGTGATGTTTCTTGTTCATAATACTGAAAAATGTATGACAAAGTTTGTTTTCAATGTGACACCCTTTGTCTGGTAATTAGAATAGTCATCATCAACCAAACACGCAATACATGAAGTTGATTTTTTAAAGCTGTAACTACTAAATATGGCTTTTTTTTTTTTTTTTTTTTTTTTTTTTTTTTTTTTTTTGTGCTTTCTTAACTTTATAATTTTGTAATATCTATTGTTTTCTAAAAAAACCTTTTTGTGTTTTTTTAATTTTAATTCGCGATTCCAGAGAGGAATATAAGGCATAAACCAGCATATATATTATTAAATAATATTTTTAATTTATATTCATTTTTTATCTTAATATAATAAAAAAATCCATTAATCGAGAAGTTTATCAAGTAGCCATTATTCTTCATCTTTAAACTGAATGTAATACAAGGTATCTTTAGCATATGTTTTGTTTCAAATCTTTGAATCTTAACCTAAGCATATTAGCAGAAATTTAAGTTTAGGCTTTCAAAGGTTATAGCGCTTATTACCTCTTACTATAAGCTGTTTGATACAGTATTTCAAAACAGTTTGTTTTTACTGCAATCATATTTTATGATCAAAACTTTCCAACTACAGGTCGCATATTAATAATGGAATATCTTGTATTATCAATACAAAAGCTAAATAATATGTCTGAGGCATATTCTCATTTACCCAACCAATAGTAATGTAGCCATCTAGTGAGCAAGACGACTCATCCATAAGCAATGTGCTCTGCAATCACAATTTTCAGAGATGATGGAGACTCGATGGTAATTATGGCAGCGTATGTAAGCCTCCCAAAACGACAATTACACTGTTATCAGAGAATTTTCTTGGATAGAATTTCCAGCCGTCTGATGGACAATTGGCTAGCATTTTGGCTTTTGGTACCATAGGCTTCAGGTTCGAATAATAGCAGTGGTACGGATGTTTGTTAGTGGTTCGGAATCCACGTTAAACTGTAGGTCACGGTCTAATAAGCCTAAAGTGTGCACAAAATGTCCATAGAGCGACAAACCAATCAGAGTTCTCAAGAAGACGATATTTTCCATCATCGCCTTTCAGTTAACTGTTCATGAAATTCATAAGTGGAACAAAAGGTCCACCAATATACACACAAAAAAATATTATTCCTATGAATGCCAGATAGACTACAATTAACATAAATATTTCCTAAAATAGTGCCAAATAAATGAGCTTATAAATGTTTTTATTCATAATTAAACCATTCGTAACAATGAAAAATTGTTGTCGAAACAGTTATTGAAAATTGGGAAAACTCACTCAAAATAAATCTACACCTGTTTAAGTTTATTTATAAAAAAAGATTAAAATGTTAAACAATGTCTTCAGTGGCTCAATTTAATGAGGTTTTTAAAACAATGCAAATAAATAAATTTCTTAAAATAAAGGCTTAATGTAGTTAGAATGTTTCGAAAACTTCCAATGTTTTGAACTTACAACTTATATACGATTTAATGTAAAATTCCTATAATAATTTTGATCAATTACATTATAGCAAATACATAAGAATTCTAAAAAAATTTCTTGGACAGTATAAGAAGTTGTGGTAAATCAAATCATTTCTTGTATGAATTACAACTATCCAACGTGATTGCGGATATGCTTTTAGAGAAATTTATTGGATACAGAGTTTGACATTTGATAGCACTGCAATATAATCGAATTTTAAAAATTTACCAGGAATGCTGAACATAACCTGATTTCGGCAGGCACTTTTCAAGAAATGGAATACTTCCCAGTTCTTATTTGATGCATATAAAAATCCTAAAGATAAGTTATTGAAATTGCCTGACGTTATAAAATCTCAAACACTAGCCCCGAAAACAAAGAACAAAGAAATTGTAAATAATGTATTTCTTATATATAGTAGATAGTGTCGAATGGTTGAATACAGTGTAATATAAGCCACAATTTGTTTAATTCACTTTACAATGTATGCATTATTTTTTTCAATAAACTCTAAACAATCTATTGTTCCAGATTTCACAGAACTTGCATGATATATGCGTTGGTTTGAAACAGTTTTGATCAGAAATAACTTTTAGAATACCCACACATGATGTTTGACCTGGAATTCGAAACTCTGCCTATATCTGCAACATGTATCTAATAAATAAATGGAAAATTTCTCAATATAACTCAAAAAATGGGTTTATTTGCATTTTGTGGGAAAATTCAAATGAAGTGACAGTAATTTCTTTAAATGTATTACTTTCCATTCTCCACAAAAACAATAAAAAATATATTTTAGTTTATTTAAATTGCCCTCAGAGTTAAAATTGCGAGATTTTATGAGTTGAATTCCATTTTATTGATAGAAAAGTTCTTGAAAAATATAACAGAATACACATAAAAATTTAAACAATAAAATATCCAAATATTATATTTTTATAAAAATTTTATTTTTATGCAATTCACTCTATAATTCAACACTTTATAAGGTAGATTAATTACTTATTATATATTATATTTGTTAAAATAAATAATTAAAAGCATAACTTTTTATTTTTTTACAACATAAAAAAATCGAACTTAATTTAAAATATTATAAATATTCCGTTTCATAATAATATAGCTTAAGTATGTGAAGGAATAAAAACATATTTATCTTAAAACTTATCTTAGCATATTTAATATAAAAAAAACTTCTCGAATTTTTAAAACTATTCCAAAACAAAAAAATGAATTTGGAAAACTGTCAGTAGCGGATATACGAAATAAGGTAGCAAACCATATTAAGAATTTTATTTGCAATGATTATATATAGTTCCTAAATGAAAATATCAATTCGCGTAAGTTTTTGTTATTCCATGTCAGATATCATGAATAACTTTTTAAGAAATGTTCAGTTTTCGCCAGTTCTATAATAATAAAAAAATATTTATTACAAACATAAAGGTCTTTTTTTATATTTACGTTTTCACTTTATGTCATAAATTTGACATAAACCAAACTGGATTTTATTAAAACCAAATTCCATTCAAAATTGATTCTATCTCATGCTGTAAACAGACATTTCAAAATATAATAATAAACATTTCAATATATATTATAATTATAATATATTATAATACATTTCAATATATATTATAAAATTTGCACAGATGTTTATTAAAAAATACATTGCAATTAAACGCAATTCGTACAATTGTAAATTGTAATTGTAAATTGCTTATTAATAAATGACCTTAAAATACAAATTCTCATTCAATTTGAATTTGTTTTACAGTATGTGTTTAAAATAAGAATATTTTCGAATTTATTCCAATTATTATATTTCTTAAAGAAAATTTTGCTACTGAAAACAATTACGGCTGACGAAACAAAAAATAAAACTTGGAATACAGCAATTAATTGTGATTGATTTCTCCGAACAAAAAATAATATATAAATAAACAAATTTTCATAATTTAGAGAGCAAAGTTCACGAAAAAACAATAAACCAACTCATGAAAATCATTAAAAGGCAAACGAATTATCCATTAAATTTTGACCTAAATCGATTTTGAAGAGTACATACTCTCAAGTCGTGCCAACATCTATTTCAAACAAAAAAAAAGTATTGCATACAAGAAACTATATTTTCCCCATTTGATCTGACAATTGTAACTAGTTCATTATAATGGTTTAAAAAATATGCTAACAGATCCCATTGCGCAAGCCCAGATCAAAATGGAAGCCTGGAGTTTGCCTGTCCAGTTGTAGTGCGACTTCAAAAGCTGCCGATCAGCCCTCGGGTACTTCTCGTCAAACGATGCCACAAAAGAAGTGTTAACCTTTTATCCTTGAACAAAGAAGACGTTAATGTGTCGGGTTGCCGAGTGGCCCGTTGGGTTGAGTTGAGTTGAGTTGAGTTGTCTTTGTCAAGATTTGTGAATGGTGAAATCAATGATGCAAAGGTTACGCAAGGAAGGAAAAAAAAAAAGAAAATTAACTGAACCGTTATTAAAACTGGATTGAATTGGTAATTTATTCAAGTTTTTTTTTTCCTCTAAAAAGTTCAGTTCTATAGTAGAGTTCACATTAGAATAAAAAAAAAAGTAATAAACAAATCGATAAATATATTGATTGATTGTTTGTTTGTTTATTTGTTACATAATGGAGTTTATTTAAAAACTATAAAATAAATTTATAAAAGATTATTTTGCCATTAAAACAAAAGGGAATTGAGATATTTCGCAAAACAAAACGGGTATTCGATGGGGTTTTTTACTTGCTTCTATTACTCAATAAATCTAATAATCTATCAAAGTAAAATTTTCCATAAAACTATTATTTTGCTTTTGTAGTACAGAGCATCGCTTTATAACAGAGAAACGTAGAGATAAATTTTATAATTTTGAGAATAAGTAAAGAATATTAGTGCTACTATTAATCTATTCCCACTAATATAACACTAAATAAATCTTATGAAAAATTTTACTTTGATTCATTAATAAACTATTATTTTGCTTTGTAGTACAGAGCATCGCTTTATACACAATCGTAGGGATAAGTTCTATAATTTTGAGAAGTAAAGAATATTAGCGCTACTATATAGTGTTTTTTAAAAATAGAAAGATTTGAATCAAATAAAAAATATTTTTTTACAAAAGTTTCAACCATATTTCCTTAATAAACTTTCTGATAACAAATCGAAGATCAATTTTCATTAACCACAAAATTTTTATTGTGAGCATTGTATTGTGTGATTATATATTTATGTTTCACTTATTTTAAATAATCAGTTAGAAGATTAGAACATAATGTTTCAGATGAAAACTGTAAGTTATATTTCTTAATTATTGTTCAAAGTGCATGATATAATCATCTATTTGAATCACGTTTGAATGTGACCTTAAACAAAATGCTCGATATAGATTTTTCCTTTATCTAAAATATTCCAAAGTCTTAAAAACAAGGACACACCCACTAGGAATTATACCATGAATGACGAAGAATGACAATGAAAAAGAAAGTTCTTAAATTATTTCCCTGCTTTTCATCGGTAACAATAGCTAAAACAAATTTTTGTGGATTTTTCTCACAATTTATGATGGTTACAAGTTTACAAAAAGCACAATTTAGATAGTGGAATATAAGCAAAAAAAAAAAAAAAAAAAAAGGGAACTCCATTTTATCGGAACTTAGACATCCAAAAGGTGAGTATTTTGTACAGGTTTTTAAAATAAATTATTAATTTCCGGTACAAAAACTGCGGCCTGGTGGCTCTCCCTTTGGTACCCTCAGTTTTTTTTGTTACTTTCGAAAATAATGCCATTGTTGTTTCCTCTCTAAAATAATGTTGCGGCCTGGTGGCTAATTGGCTAGCGCTCTGGCCAACATTTTTTGTGGTCTCATGGGTAGGGTCGTTAGCCCTGTTGTCCAACGCTCTAGGTAGAAGTCATATTCCGTGAAGACCTGGGACCCCTACGTCCAATGCTCTACAGTCATATTAGGCCGGGATCTAGGGCTTAAAAATAGATTCCGAACCACTACAAACATCCTTGTAACTTCTGGGACTCAAGCGGCCTGATGGCTAATAGGCTAGCACTCTGGACTTTGGTACCACATGATTCAGGTTCGAATCCTGACGGTGGCATGGATGTTTGTGAGTGGTTTGAAACTCCCGTTAAACTGTAGGTCCCTGTCTAAATTAGCCTAAAGTGTGCATAAAATGATCGTAGAGCAACAAATCAAACCTCTAAAATAATGTCAACTGTTCAAAATGGCAATAAATTTCTTAAATACTTTTTTATGTGTATGCCTTACATGAATAGATAGATTTTCATTATTTTATTGATATTTTATCAATTGAATTTTTTTTTTTTTCTCACGCCGAATCGAAAACTCGAATTTTCAATCTTAGATTTGGAAAGCAAATAAAATTTACCTACCGAAGGGTAAAATGTTTTCTTTAAAACGTACTTCTTACACACAATATAATTTGAAATTTGTTTTGATAAAACACATTTACGTCAAATGAGGAAAAAATCATCTTTGGTTTCAGTCCAATTAAGTTGAAGTAATTGTTTTGTTAGCCTACTATTTCATAAGATAGAAAATAAAACAAATTTTGTAATCAATTTCAATTATAATTAGTATGAGGAATTGAATCGTATTATATTATCATCAATTGAAATTCAATTAATTCTTCTGATCGTGTCATTTATTTCTGTATATAACATTAAACGTCGTTAATACAATAAAATAAGATTAAAATCTGTAATTAAATACCATGGATAATTAGGAATGATTTTTTTCCTACTTAAATATGAGCATCTTATTAAAGTTTGCTCGTGGCTTTCCTTCTCACGCGGTGATCTAAATATGACATCTCACTAATAACGAAATCTTTCGTGACCCACTGTATTGACAATTAGATTAGCAAGCATCGTTAATGTTCTTTATAATTAGAGAGGGATCTTTAAAGGAGAGGAAAGATTGTAAAAAACAAACAGATTTATCGTAAATCGGTTAATTTTATTATTTTGAAGAAAGACAATTTAACTTCTTTTTAAAGCATTGTATTTATTGTATATTTGTATTACTGAAGAGGAAAAAAGATTTTCAACTTTAAAAATAATTAATAATATATATCAGTATCCCAGGAGTAACTATTAAATTTGTCAATGACAACTAAAATGACCTATTGTCTAAATATCGAGGATGTTTAATAAAAGTTTAGTTCTGCCAAAGTGTGGAAACTAAGTTAATTTCAATAATTCCTCGTTGCTATATTTAATAACAAATTCTCAGGCACTGTAGTCCATGTAGGACCATGACCGTTTACGTACTGGCAAATTCCTAAACAGGAAATGTTTTCTTATTATAGGGTAGGATCGTTACGCTTACACCAACGCTCTGGATAAAATAAATCTATTTATAAAACATCGCAACACTTTATACAACTGATATTTTTTTAATTAAATTAAATACATAGTGTAATTATGTATGTTATTATTACATATATAGTTTTCTACGATACCTCCAGCTACAGAGAACAGCTAGAAACTTCTGCATAGATAAATATCTTCTTTGGCGCAACGACCCTGTGGTGCTACAAGGCAGTCTGCCAATTGGTTTGGTTTGGTTTGGTGTCACTCTACGGTCATTTTTTGCACACTTTAGGTTAATTAGACCGGGAACTACTGTTTAACGTGAATTCCGAACCAGTCCCAAATATCCATGCCACCGTCAATATTCAAACCTGAAGCCTGAGATACCAAAGGCCCGAAAGCAAGACAATTAACCATCAGGCCGCGTGCCTACTACTCTGGCCTTTGGCAGATTTCGAGACAAGACATGTTTTCTTTTTATAGAATAGGGCCATCTGCCTTACTCCTACCGCTATACAGTCATATTGGACTGGGATCTATGGTTTAAAATGGATTTCGACCACTACAAACATCAATGTCACCGTCGGGACTCAACCCCCGAACCCTGTGGTACCGAGCGTCAGTCATCGGGGTATCAGGCCCTGCTATATTGATTTGACATCAAAATTTACATAAAATGCAAATTCTTTTTATGAAAAGTATGCCAATCTACATTAAAATGCTGATGATTCTTTCTCATACTCTGTTGCTCAAAATACATTAAGGAAACTACCTAAACAGCAACTGGAAGGTAAAAAAATGGATGAGCTACCTTCACGCCAATTCCCTAAAAAGAAACTATCCTAAACTATTTACAAGCGAAAAGCGCTACACGGAGGCAGCAGAACAATAGTGAAAAATACCCTTGTCAAACCAACACCTAGTCCACCAATTTAAGTAATTCAAATTAAAATCGGACTGGAAAAAATATTCCATAATTATTTTTATTCAGATGAAATTAAATGAAAAAATATTTTGAATTACTTATGAATTCTGACGAAATGAAACATTTTCTTTTAATGATTACAGATTTTAAATGAAAAAAATTCAAAAAAAAAATCTCACAATTTAATAAATAATGGGCGGGAATGATTAATTAAAATAACTGAAAAGAATTCGTGAATTATTAGTTTAAATATTACATGACAAAATAAATTAAAAATAAAAGTATAAAACATGTAATTTATGTCGGTAAATTAAATAAACACAGCTTACAAACATTAGCATTGTATGTTTAAAATGTTCGTGACAATCAGAAACTCAGTACATTGAATAATATCTCTCTTAAAAGAAACAAGCAGTTCACGAAATGTAAAGCACGATTTTGAGAGACAAAATGTGGAGCAGAGGCACGCCTCAATGGCAGCCAGATGAGGGTCAAATTGTTAATTGTGGCTCTCGATTCAGTTTAGCAAGTCATTTAAATGAATGTTCTAATTCAAAAGACATGCATCAGAACATTTAATAAATCTTTTACTTAATGGCTCTTTTTCTGCATCAATAGATTTATTGCATCTTTTTATGCTAATTTTTCTTTTAATTTATCCGACCTTAAGCCAAAGGATAAATGTAAGAAAGAAGATCATAATGATGCTTTTTGATGTAGAAATATCTATAAAATCGGTTCGCATGGGTAACCAGTACAGGTTTGGAACATTCTGCTTTCATGTTCAGCTTGAAATGTTAATAACTTCAAAACTATACATAGTTTTCAAAATCTAAGTGTGAATATTGGTTTGGTTTGTCGCTCTACGGTCATTTTGTACACACTGTAGGCTAATTAGACCGGCACCTACAGTTTAACGTGGATTCCATATTACTGACAAACATCCATGCCCCCGCCAGGATTCGAACCTGAAGTCTGAGAGCTCTAACTAAATGGCCATTAGGTCACCCTCATAGTGTAAAGGAAGGTTGAAAAAGTTTAGAGGTAGGTAGGAATCACACGTCATGTAATGAGAAACGATAGGGGAGGGTGGAGTTGATCTAGAATCCTGCCCCTACTCTCAGTTCCCGTTGTTATATCTCGTTATCCAGGCGTGTTACATGAATGATAAAGGGTCATTTGGAAATAATGTAAGAATAAAAACTACAATGAAATAAAATTTACACGAAATCCAAAAATAAGAAATCTTTGATGAAATTTTATAATATTGGCTTATATGCAATAAAGATGTAGTTGAAAATTAGAAGAAACTGATCTCTGAAGGTAGATAAACTTAAGAAAATCCAAAAAGCCTAAAAGTCATACGCAAATAGACAACGTGAGTAAACGGCCGGAGTCGACATTTACCGAGAACACCTAACGGACGTCATTAAGCCAATGGACATCGCATATTATAACTATAGAAGAACCTATGGAGAATGATTTTAAGAGGACTAAAGTATATGATTGTGTAGTGTATTGTAAAAGGACTGGGGTAGTTCAAAAAGTTGTTTAATGGGGGAGCTTGGGTATCACTGCCGTGAATGTGATGTCTTTGGTTCCAGAGTGTGTAAACTTTATTAACAATGGGCCTATTGTTAGTTACCATGAGCCCATTATATTAACATAATTAGCTTTCGTTATGTTAATATAATTAGCTGTCATTACATTAACATGCCCCTTATAGTAATATAATTAGCTGCCTTGAATGTGAAATCTTTGGCTCCACAGTTTGTAAATTTTTTAACAATGGGCCTATGATTACTTTAGTTACCATAGGCCCATTGTGCGTACATTTGCATGGTAACATCGTTCTGTTTCAATCAATGTCTACGACATTCATTCATTCCTTTGTTTTCTTATTTCATTCACTATCCCTCTCCTCTCCCTTGCAAATCTGTTCACAATGATGTATTCACACATTAAGACAACGGCACTTGATGCAATGAACATTTCTCATGCATAAAAATTGTTTACTTAAATTAAATTATAAAAATGTATAGCTTACTTAAAAAATATCTTAAATATTAATTACTGTTTATGGTTAATCTTTATTCTGTTATTTAATGCCTCTAATAAAATTAAAATTACTTAAAACTAATTAAAATTTCGAGAAAACTAATAAAAAAATAATATACAAGAACGCCTTACATTTACAAATGATAATTTAATTTAATTCAATTCTTAATAAATTTAAAATCTTACAAAATGCAACTCATCATTTTTAATGGTAAATTAAATATTAATTAATAGCTAAAATAATAATAGTTGTATCACTGAGCGTGTCTTAAAATTCTTAACCATTATTATATTCCACAATTAATCGGAAACATCAGAAACTATTTTTCTTTTTAATTAATTATGCATTATTTCCAAAATTTATCTGGTTCATGCATATGTCCTAAAACTGTCGCCATTGAACCCGTACTGTTAGAGCACGAATAGAACTTCCAATTGAAAATCGCTTATGAATGGCTTTTACTGCCCGTTTTAGAAGCCGCAGAAAAAATATAGCTAAAATATGAAAAATAGAACCAAGTACGAGATCGTTTTCAACCTTGATTTGCAGTCCCAGGGGTGCCCGGAATCGTTTGGCCCCGTCGCTCCTGCTATCAACTAAATGCGACGATCGAATTTCGAATTTCAGGGATATTAATAATGGATTGCAGAGGAAGGTAAGGCACACCTTTACAGTAGTTCTATAAATCGTTATCTCGTTTTAGAAACCTGAATAAACTAACTTCCGATAGTTTATAAAAGAAACAAACGCGAATGCGATAAGTTTAGATCTTAATTCCCATTTAAAGGTACTTATTATTATTTGTGATCAATTTAATTTAATATTTTGATTCCATAAAAATGTTTTCAATAACAAATTTACAGTGTGTACGGGAATTACTGGACATATTACAAAATATTTTTTTAAAAATTTGAATATATCTGGATACAATATAAAGTACAATGCAACTACAATGTGAAATTTCTTTTTTGCCCGCACTACGTCCAAGCAGTAATCGTATTACTTATTAGAGCTATCCCCGCTGATTTACATTCTGAATAAAAACAGTTTATTGTTTCGACTCAATGGTAACTTTAAATTAAACATTATTTGATAAAAGACAGACAAAATATCTGTTTATATTATGCGAGAACAATTAAATGACGCCAATTTCTGCAGATATGCAAGAAACCAGCTAAAAGAAGTATATACCAAATAAAAAAATGTGTCAAAATTACAGATGTATAAAAGAACAGAGAAAGTGGATAAATTTCGGTTTGACCTGCTCTCAACTCATCCAAAACTTCGCAATGATGCTATCCCATGGTAACAGTAATATTAATAGAGGATTTTCAATCAATGAAGATTGTCTATCAGAGAATATGAAAGAACGATGACAAGTGATAAATAAGTAATGACAAATAATGGCAAGTAGTGACAGTGCAATGACAAGTATCTGCAGATTTATGAAGTTAATTGTATCTGTGATATGCCGTTTCATTTTCTGTAAATTAGTACAAGGCATGCATTAGAAACAATCTTTTTAGAAAAAAATGCTTAGAAGCTTGTAAATACATGGTCGAATATTGATTTGCCATACAAAAAAACAATCAAGATATCTCATATAAAAATTTACGAGTTTTTTTGTGGTTACATTGTTAGTTAATAAAGTTTTTCTTTTACATCTTTTAAATTTTTGCTTACATAATTTTCAAATGGTGCCAACAATTTCAAATCATTTTTTATAATATTGAACAAATACATTAATCATTTATTTTAGAAAGATATTAGAATTTCAAGGTCTGTGCAGTAGAGATATATAATTTCAAATAATTGTTTTGGATATCTAGATCAGCCTAATTTTAATAAATGTCCAAAAAAAAATTTCAAAATATGTAATAACTTTCGTTTTTTTCTCTCGTTGTATTGCATACACTGGCTAAACAATTTAAAATTATAATCCAAATATTATTTCATCAAGTTCTAGCAAGAAAATTTGCTGTAACGCTTATCTTCAGAGAATTTCAACATTTGAATCACAGGCAGAATATTTATGGAAACCGAGAGATTTTAATTATTTTGTCAATTAATTGATTGGCAATGTAAATTTTTACTTGCAGTCAAAGATTAATAATATTTAAAAAATAATTTGTATTATTTCTAACAATTTTAAATTTTTCCATGAGTAAAAATAATTTTGGAAATATAATAATATGTTTCACTCAATAAACCATTAGATTAAACAAAAGTCATGGCTACTGTCGAGTAAATCAACTAAGAGATTCATCTCTATAATTAAAAAATAACTGAACTTTGTAGACCTACAAGAAAAAGTAAGTAATCTACAGTAATTAAATTATATTATTAAAAAAGTAACTAAACTATGATTGTTATTCTTAGTTCTTTTACCTTGCTATATTTTTCCACCCGAAAAAACATTCAAAGTTTTGTAATGCGTAGAAAGATTTCCCATTTTTTTAAAAAATCAAATAAAATAAAGACTTTTTAAATAACGATTTGAAAAGATCAAGATCAACTGCACTTAATTTAAATTGGAAACGATTTCAGAAACAAAAATCGTTAATTGCTCTCTTATAAAAATTAGTATATGTCATCTATTAAAAAGGCTATTACAAGATCAACTTATTAACTATATTCAATTTATCAAATCTGAATGAAATGTAAACCACTGTATAATAACCATTAAAAGGCATAATAAGGCAAAAATTCTTAAGGAAATAGGTTCCCATAAAACAAAGCATTTTGATGAGATATACGGTACACAATACTTAAGTTTCATCATTTCAATTGCCATTTGCACAACTTATCTTTCATTTTAAAGTAAAAAAAGATCAAAGGCCTATTTTTAAAAACCAAGACTATTTGGAAGTAGTTTTTCCATTGTATTTTGAAGAGTTCAGATGTTATCAGGTGGATATTTTCCTACACAATGACTCGGTTCAGTGGCAAAAAAGAGCGATATGAATTTGCGGTCAATGCCGAGAAACAAAGAAGTGTCAAGAGCGTGGGGGAAGGATGATTCGTTTTTAAACTCGTTCGTTGTCCTAAAAACATACGGTTAATCCTCAGATTACAAAGATTCATATTTAAGATGGAGAGTTAGGGATAGGAATCTTTGTATCCGAAGGAGAGTTAAAAATATAATTAAAATTTCATTGTTAGGACAAATGGCTGAAGGAATCTATCTAAAAATAAATGTTATTCATTCAAAAGAATTCATGCGATACGGAAAAAAAATTGGATTTGATTAATATCAGAAACGAAGAAGTTGAAGAAGAAGAACAAAGTAATAAGCATTATGAATAAAAGAAGCAGTTAAAAAAAAAAGGTAATACAAAGAATTGGCTAAAGCAATATATTTTAAGGGGCCTGATGGCCAAGGGACTAGCTCTCTGGCGCTTGGTGCCACAGGTTTCAAGTTCGAGTCCCGGCGGTGCCATTGG
Source organism: Caerostris darwini (assembly GCA_021605075.1). Taxonomy (NCBI): domain Eukaryota; kingdom Metazoa; phylum Arthropoda; class Arachnida; order Araneae; family Araneidae; genus Caerostris; species Caerostris darwini. The sequence goes on along the minus strand of BPLQ01010921.1, from coordinate 106,541 downwards.
TCCTTTGTAATGGTTCGGAATCCACTTTAAACAATAGATCCCGGTCTCATATGACTGTAGAGCGTTGTATGTAAGGTTGACAAAAAAATCTGCATCTGCCGGTAGGCAGACGGCCTTGGCCCAATATGGGGCTGTTTCGTCACTGCTGCTGATGATTTTCAAGGTACATTGTACTCTCATAGTGTCACATAAAATATTTACAATTACCCTGCCGTTTTGAACACATTTGTTAAACACATTTTTGAGTCTAATTCTAATTGTGTTTGGTATGGATCTCCATCGAGTAATGTTTCTAATTCAGCATCTTAAAAATTTTGTTGGTGGTTTTCCATGCTATTTGGGTCCAAATCGTCGTTTTTAAAACGTCGAAACCATTCTTTACGAGGTGTATTTGATGGAGCATGATCACCATAAATTTCTACAAGCAAACAATACGTTTCAGCATCACTTTTTCTGTAATAAAATAATGTAATAAAGCTAACCGCAAATGATGTTTGGTTTAAATAAAATCCGAGATTTACAATCAAGTAAAAATATACTTGTTTACATTTATAACAAATAAGATATAATAAAAATGAAAGTTTATTATAACACTTTTCAAATACAAATGTTATCACATTTAAGAAATACAAATAGCAATAACCACATCTATAAAAAAAGGGTGGAATTATATTTGTACACATATACCTTTCTGATATTGTACAAATTTAGAAAAAAATTATTCATAAATACAGGTATATCCATTTTATTAAATTTTGATATTTAATTGATATTTATTTTTGCAGGGAAATTAGATATTTGTTATTTTTGTACTGCTAAGCTTTGATACGTATGTTAATTAATTTTAATAAACAAATATAATTTTTTTCTCAAAGTTCTGAATAATTTCCTTCTCGATAAAAAAAGTCTTCAGTTTACATCTGGCATAAAAACGTTATAATTTCTTTCTTTTTCTTCATTGGCACAACAGAATCCCATGGTGGGCCAAAATTGTCTGCTTACTGGCAGATTTCGATACAGAATATGTTTTCTTTTAACTATATAGGGTTGTCAGCCTAGGCTCTACAGTCATATTAGGCCGGGACCTACGGTTTAAAGTGGATTCCGATCCACTATAAAAGTTCATTGTGCAGAAGGGATTCGAAACATGTGGCCCCGAGAGCCAGTTACTCGGCCATCGGGCTTCAAACTACTATATAATACAGTAAATTAACTCTACTGTAGCAGAATCCTCTGCAATATACATATAAAGTTTCTCCTCTAATTCATTTTTTATTTCCGTAAGGCCTTGCCTCTTTCTTAAAGACCTTGCTTACATTTTCCTCTTAAGGATTAAAATTTTCCCTTTGTATTCATCTTTTTTGGCTAATGTTAAGATTTTTACTATTTATATCAATATTCCCTTTAATTTATCTCTACAGTAATATTAGAATTCAAATAATATTGTTCTGAGATTATTAATAATTTTAAAAAAAAACGCAGCAAACATTTATTAAATCGTTAAACTTTATAGACATCTTTTTGCAATTTTCTTTACTACATATCTTACTTTTTTCATCACGAACAAAAGTTCGAAATAAAACATTTATTTCATTAAAATAAATTATAATAATATAAAAAAATAAATAGAATACTATTGGCAATAGACTTTTTGAAAATGGATATAGCCACGTAGTTATGACTTTCATTGTTACGGAAATATTTTCTTCCTGTGCATTATGTAAGCATATAAACTTTTTTATTTGAAAATAAAGGCTGGTGAACTCATCCTCTCTGGAGGGCAGAAATCTTCCACATAAATGATAGCAAAATAGCCAAGCCATTTCATACAGATGAGAATATTATGTTAAACGCCACATCATACAAGTCTCGGCATTTGACTGAAAAGAACAAAACCAGCTATAAATAATTCAAATCATCCAAGGAAAAATTGGATCTATAAAGATAATTGGGAAAAGCACTGAAAGAAATCGCAGATAAACAAAACGGAATAACAGTTATACATGAATAAAAGACAATATCGGCAGAATTCCAAAGTATAACGTATATCAAAGGTGAATTTTTTTTTTGCCAAATTCCATTGATGTTTTTGCTTTGTAGTAAATTATTGTTTCCTGTGATCCATCGGAACTTTTTACGTCATTTTAACTACATTTTACAATGGAAATAAAAAAATTAGCATTAATGTCGCTAAACCGTGATCGGAAGAATTTTAAATAAAAGCTTTTTGGTCAGTTGTAAGACATCTAGAAAAAAGTTTTAATTGTTGAAAAATTCTTTCAAGACTTTCTAAGAAATGGAAAGATTTTTACGAATTTAAAATTTTCTATTGTAAAATATAATTAAAATAACGTAAATAGTTCAGATGGGTCACATAAAACAATAATTAACTACAAAGCAAAAATATCTACGGAATTTGACAAAAAGAATCTTCACCTTTGATATATGTTATACTTCGGAATTTTGCCTATATTGTCTTTTATTCACGTATAAATCAGAAAGACGAGAATACTAATCAAAAAGAGATGTGCACATTGTGGATTTCATTCATCTTGAGAAAAAAAGATGGATATTCTCTATGTGTTTACAGTTTTTTGCAAATATACTTAATTGAAATTCTTTCATGAAGACCATTTGAAAATGGGTAGAAGGAATGGATGGAATAGTCGACTGCATTAATGAGTATTTTTGTCGTAATACAAACATCGTTAATCTTTTCTTAAACAAATCAGCTTATCCAGAACCAATATTGAATCAATTAGCAATTAAGGCAATGATTTGCCAATCCAGAACCAATGATTAAAGCAATAGTTCCCATATTGTGAAAGAAATGTTTGTTCTTTAAAAAACATTTTTAAAAGTTACGCAAATTGATTTAAAACAGTATTTATTTTAAAACCTGTTTTTTAACAGAAAATTGTTATTTGGATTAAAATTTTTTACATAAATTTTATAAATAAAGATCACTTAAGAATGATAAAAGGATGAATATATCATTCACAAATTCGCTACAATTGACAGCTAAGTGAATATCTGTTCGGTTTTCTTTTTACAAAACAAATATAAGATAATTCTGTCTAACAAGTTATTTTTTCCATAATTTATGTAACTGATAAAAACTAGGAACCTTTAAGGATAGAGGGGACCTTTATTAATCGACTAACCATCAGATTTTAGCTCATAATGTTAATCTAAATGAAGAGGAAATACCATTCAAAAGGACTCTTGAAAAATTCGCTACCATTTAGAAAAAAACCCTAAAAATTCTACAAAGCATTCCGTATTGGTGCGTGATGTTTTGCCATAATATCATCCAAATCTGATAAAGTTTTAAGGCAAGCTATTAGCATCAACATAAATCGAACTCGGTCGACTTATTTCTAGCTAAGCACATCAATTCATATGTAATACAAAAAATATCATTTTAAAATGATTTTGCAAGTTCATACAGCTTTCTTCAGTGACGCGAAGTCGTATCAAGAATGATTATGCCTGAGGAAGCCGTAAATGATGTCACGATAGACATTAACGGTAATCTTTTTTTTTACGATTACGTCGGATATTTACGACGTGATTCAGATCAAGGTTGATCCGAATGCAGTGCTACTCGCATTTAGAATGGTGGGCAGATTTTTTTTTTTTTCATATGAGAAATGAATGGCATGAATACTGTGGTTTTTAAATTAATCTTACATTCAAAATTTTCTCTTCTATTTAATTTCTAATGAATAAAATAAGATCAACTCTTTCATATCATTCATTTAAATATATTTACCCTCAACTCAATTGAAACAAAACTTATGTAAACACTGGCATTCAAAATTAAGAGAATTTGCATATTTTATCTATTTTCTCGAAATGTGCAGAATGAAAAGTAAAACTAATTATTACACACAAAGATATCGTAGATTACGTAAGTGTGTACACCAGTGTGGGAGTTGCACGTAGAGGAACTGGCTCTATAATCGCGAAGACAATTTTCGCGCTTTGATCTTTCACAAAATTCTTTGTTCATTCATCTGTTGTTTGCTATCCGTTCGCTCGTGCAACAAGACAACATTTAGTATGGTGTATAGAACATCAATTTTTGCAGAGCAAAAAAACTGTGGGGCATCGATATCCTATGAGTCTCGGTCCAGTACATTCTGAATTTAATGTTTATCTGAAGAGAACCAAGGACAGCTAACATACTAGAATTCAAATCCCAGAGAAAGAAACCGATTAAACAGTAGAGATTTGATGATGAATCTCTTTAAATTAACAATCACTTAGAAGCACACATAGGAACATTTTAATTTTTTTAATTTTGCATCAAGTTACTTTAAGTATTGGTAGTTATCCATATTAATCTTTCTGTATATCGAAGGACTATTCATGGCATGCATAAAGGTTTAACTAATGTACAGTAAATGCATGTGTATGTAAATTCAGTAGTTGTAATTGACAATATCTTATATTTGATACATGACTAAGAACAAGAAACTTAATAATGATCAATATGGGTAACATAATATGTTAATATATCATTTATTAATGAGTTATTGTTATACATGATTAATGAGTTGTCGAATTATCCAGTCGTTCATAGGTAAAAAAAATGTCAGACGTAATATAAAAATCTCCAATTACTCCAAAGCATCTCTGTAAATTAAGAACGTAATTTATCATATCGTGCTTTTATTTGTAAATCTGATTAAAATAGGTTGTAGCAGAAACAAGCTAACTTCAACAGACCTGAAATATCAATTAAGGCTCCAATCAATTCTCTTCAGACAACACCCTATACCTGTATTCGATTACATCACTATCAAGCGTATAATTTCAATCAGAAAAAAACCCGTCGATATTCACGATTAGTGAAGAAACAAAAAATGCTCCAGAGTGACCCGCGTCTGGCCCGCTCTGACCCCGAGAGGGGCGTTGTCCATGCACCGTGTTCGAAAAACTGGAACGTCTTGGTCAACCCCGCAAGTTCAAGGAACATATGGATTCTCGGTTGCACAACCAGACAGCTGCCCCACTTTATTTTAGTTATCCATTCGGTGGCGACCTTGAAAATACTGTTATGTCACTGGGGACGGACGCTAGTAGAATGCTTAAATTAATGCAAAACAGAGTTGCACAATTATTGATGGTGCGTAGCACTTTTACCAAAATAAAGTCATGGTTATAATCTACTAGTTTTCGTAATCAAAAATTAGGCTTTGTTTATTATATAATAAATATTAGAAATACACAACAAGAAGGGGTGAATATGTACTGCAGTAAGACAATCAGAAGTGCATAAAAGTCTATTACTGGCAATTTTGTACCATGAGGTTAAATGTGGCAAATAGATAATCTTATATGTTTATGTACCCATGTTTCTGAAGCACAGTGCAAAGATTAAACTTAATTTCCAATTCTGTCGCTTCTTCTTTATATATTTTATAATAATATATACACATTTTTAAGAGTATTGCTGCTTCTTAAACTTAATCTTTTTTATAATTTTAATTTTAGTAATATTTTCTAATTACGCAGCTTAATTTTACTTTATAACAGGAGGTGCGGGGACTAAATCTCCTGGTACTCCAATAACTGACACAACTTTGCTCCAGAAATCAGGGCGATATCATCCAGATTATAAAAACAAAAATGTAAATTGAATAAGAGAATACATAAATTCTAGTTTCTATAAATTAAAGGGAAAGTAAATTTTGGTCAAAATCCAAAAAAGTACAAAAATTATATCAGATTTGATTGTAAAAAAAAAAGGGAAAAGAAAAGAATAAAATTCCCCCAAAGATTTTTGATAAACGAGAGATTTGGTAATACAGTACAAAATATCTTAAGTAAAGTAGAATTAAAGAAACGTGTAAAAAAAAAGTTGTAAAAGCTGGTAAAAATTATTTCTTAATATAAATTAATGTAAAAGTACCTACTTTTTATTCTTTGTATGTTTATAACTTAAGAGAACTGATACAAGATTCAATAACACATTTATCGAATTAATATAAATAAACACTTTAAAGACAGAAATGCTTATAAGTCTTTAAATAATAATTATCGTACTTGATTTTCTGTAGATTTTATTTTAATTGGCATAAGGTGTTACGCTATTAAATATCCTATTTTTCATATATTGCTCAAAATGACCGACAGCATAATTTTAGGTTACATATGTATATGAAAAGGCTGTAATTCTAGAATTTAGAGTCTATCCATATTTACAAGAATAATACATTTTTACTATTGGATTTACAATGCCAATATAAATCAAATGTTGGTTCATTTTGTGCTTAATTGGATGGCAAAAAATTGCTATGTGCCAACTGGTAAATATTCTATGGGTTTAATTACTATTACATTAATTGATATTAATTTCTGTAACAAGATGGATATATATTCTATTTATATTTATTGTATTCTTTTATAATCGAAATATAACCAACATTTTTTTTTAATTGGATCAAGTTCTTGATGGAGCAAATACCATAAATTTTTGGAAAACGAAGTTCGCTAATAAGTTAATAGTGAAATAAAGGGAAAGTCTAACTCTAGTGAAACAGTTAACGAAACTAAAGTAAAGTAAGTAAACGTGCTAGTGTTAAAGTAAAAAAAAAAAAAAAAAAAAAGAAATCGAGATCTCCCTTCGCTAGAGGTTAGTACTAAAATAATCAATGTCACTAATGTATATCGTTTTGAATCTGGCTAATACATTTTTTTACATTTGATTTTTTTCACTTAATTTTCCTACCATAACTTAAAGATAAAAAAGCTTATTACAATAATTGCGTGATCAAAGCAGTTTTAGAACCAAATATTGCCAATTAGATAATTTCAATACAAAATAGTAAAAGCATTATAACATGCAAAATCATGTATGTTAGCATTTTCTTCTTGAGCTGGAAATGGAACCTTAAAATTATGTCACGCCAGAAACAAAATTATTTAGGTCCCCAAGGAATAACAGGACTCGGTTGGACACATCGTATCCTGAATTTCAATTAATATTTTCCAGGTTTAAAAAAGAAACACTTATCAATTCATCAGAAAATTACATGACTCAACTAATTTACTTACTCTTTTGAATTGCATTTTCAGCCAACCTAAAAGAGTTTTAGTAATGTTTGACTTTTTTTTAACAAAAAATATCAAAGATTAGTAACATCGATTTTTGAATAATATAATCATAGTTCAATCATTTGAATTACTCTTTACTGTGCAACAATGGAGGCCAAAAGGTTTTTCCATTATTATAATTCCGCATTATCTTAAACATATATATGCTTGTTTATCCTCATTAACAGAAGAATGTATTAAGACCAACTACAGTGCTAAAAAAAACGATTATCGCAGCATGCATTACCTTATAATACATTACAATATGTTTACGTGCCCTTAATATTGAATCATGTTGTCTTTGACTGTTTTCGATAAGTTGTTTCGATAACTGTCTTTACAAATATATTATGTATGGCCATGAAGTAGCAGCTTTTAGAGCATTGAAAGCTAAGAATTTATTTCCGCTTTTTAATTTAAAAACTTTATTAACTTTTGTACTTAAATTGTGTAATCCTAATTAAGCAACATTTAGTAAATAGAAGATATCTAAATGTTTCATTAAATAATTTATGATTTTGTAGAATAGAGACTTTGAAGAATTTGTTATAGAAAATTCACCGATTGCAAATCGAGATTTTTAATGTTTTAGTAAGAGAAAGGATCGACACCAGGGATAGATTTTAATTAATTATTTTCACACGCTGTCAAGAAATATATATATATATATATAGTTGGATTATTCTACTGAACCAAATAATATCTGTTTTTCATCTGTTCACCATCTGTTTTTCCATATAAGTCGATGAAACCTGAGTTATATCCACATTTTGAACAGTTTTATTTATGCGTTCGTTATGCAAATGATAAAGAAAATAAAGCTTTAGCTTCTCTACTATACTAATTCTACCATTTAATTCTCTAAATTTTAAGTAAAAAAAATCAAGTAGCGGGATTTTTTTTTTTTTTTTTTTATCATAGTTTCCTTATTTTGAGCTAAATTTATAAGGAAACACAAGAAAGTTTAAAAAGTTATGAGGAAAAGAGAAATTACACGTATAATTAAGAAATTATAACATTTTTAAACATATTATATTTTCAATTTCTCAATTCGAATGAAAATTGATTTACTCTACGATGCATGTTGAGAAAAAAAATCTTCCGGTTTGAAAGAACTTCCTTCAGAACACTGTCGTCGGCAACCTGTGCTTTATTCCTCTAATTTGTCCGACATCACTTCAAACGCCCGCTTATTATGCAAAACTTCCGCAAAAGTTATTATCTTATCTTCTGAAGTCGTGAGCAGACAAACAGCTCAACTCTCTCAACGATTCAGCATCACGCACGAACGAACATGTCAAGCATGGAGACATTTGCGTGTGGCCTTTCAATGTACTGTGGTGTTTCTTGTCCATTCTGAAATGAACGCACGATTTGAATTAATCCTTTCTTTGCGAAAGTTGCGACACGCGCTTGTCCATGGAAAATCATTTGCATAGGATCTCGAAGAAAAAACAAGTTCGTTATTGTCATTTCAATTAAACCAAAGGATCATAATTGCACATTTCGTAATGCCTCCGATATCCAGTTTATAAAATTATCAATTTTTTTACTTTGGTTGAATCCTAAAATCTTAAGTTTCATTGAATGGATATTGAGATATTGTTAAAATTTCTGAAATCTTTTATTGGTGCAGCATGTTTTTTTTTAAGGTTTGGTTTGTCTCGCTTTGTTTGGTTCGCTCTACAGTCCCTTTTTGCACACTTTAGGTTAATTATACCGGGACCTACAGTTTAACGTGGATTCCATACCACTAACAAACAGCCAAGCTACTGCCAGGATTCGAACCGAACCCGAATGGTGGTGCCAAAGGCCAGAGATCTAGCCAATTGGCCATCAGGCCGCTTGCTATTTTTTTTTTTAGTCACCCCTAATAATCATTAAACATTTAGATCTATTTATAGAAAATATGCAAAGGATGCACATACTTTATCAGTAATTTCTCCAATGAAAAAGACCTTGTGGTTATCTTAAAACAAAACATAAAACAAAAAAATATTATTCACATTGCTTTCTTGATTGAATTATAACCACCATTTTAAATAGTAGAAAATAATATAAAACTTCTAAATAATATAAAATAATCTTCATGATAGTCCTGTCAATCTAATGTAAAAAACTACCGAACCTACAAAATTAGCAATTCCTAAAATATTTTATAGGACGTTTTGCGTATTTAAAAATGCTGCAAAGTATTTCAGTTTTTTTTTTTTTTTTTTTTTTTTTTGTTACTTTCTAATATTCACATTGCAGTTATGCTGATAACTCAATACAAAAATTTAAATCAAAAATCATTTTTTTAATTAAAAAGACCTGGTATGTTTAGTAATAGTAGTTGCAAATCAATTTGACTTCCAACTTGTAAGCTACACTTGAGTGGACTCCACTATACAATGGCAAATTGTCTCACGTCAACTCTGATTTCCTTGTTTTCCAATTTCTTACCGCCTGTAAGCTGATAAGCTTAACGCCTGACTGTAACGCCTGAAGAATTTCCAGGAAACTTTACCCCAATAGAAAATAGTACTACTGCATGACGATGTAGGACCATAATTAGTATTCTCCTTATGAAGTTACATAGATTACAATGAATTTAAAATGTTAAAAAAACAAATACTTCAACATCATAAAAAATGAATTAAGTGCTGAGTTAATTCCATATCTCCTTATTCTATAGTTAAAATGCTATTAATTTAACAAAAAAAATATTATTATACAAAATGTAAATAATTGCATATAATTATGCAAACAAGTTTCTGATGTTGACACAATAAGATTAATTAAGACTCATATAACCTAACAAAGTAACATTAATCGCGCTACAATCTTCTACATTAGATCTCTAATATAGCCAATCCTTTTCTCAAAATTCTCCCCAATTAGATTTCATTTACCATCTGACCGTAGGTTGATAAGCTAATTATCCCTAATATAGTAAGTAGATGAAAGTTGGCTTGATTGGCGACCAAGGGCCGGGTATTCCCCGTTGACCCTAGGCGAGGTGACCGATATCTGGTCCGTGAGACGAACCAGGCCCATTTTTTGATCAGCTCTTTTTTTAAGAAGTGGACAAAAAGAATTTCAATTACACGCCTTTCCTTTGATGCGGACCGATCGGTTTCGATTGAAGCTCTTGAATTGAAATGATAAATAATGATGGGAGGGATTTAAAAGAAAAAATACATCGGTGTTTGCATTATAAGAGGATTGTAAGGAAGGTTATAAATATGAGGATTAAAGTCAAGTCGGACACGCAAATTTAAAAAATACAATAATGAGTTGAGTTTAAGCCATTAAACTGTCTGCGTATAATCGGAAAAATAATAATAAATTTTTTGTTTCTCCCTTTTTAAGAATAGGAAATTTCGAACATTCAAATTAGTATGGACGAAAATATGTTTTGAATAATACTACAATATACGCTACTTTAGATACATCTTGTATAGTATATGTATATCGCCTTTACACTTATATTTTATATTGTTCTGAAAGTCAGATTGTGTTTTAAAAATGCTCATTTTATTCTTTGTTCGTTTAGTCGATTTGCCTTTTCACCAGTCGTATGCCTTTTGCAATCTTCACAAGATGAAAATAGCAACTCTTATTAGAAGACGCATATAATAGAGTGTACAACAATTTAAAATAATTTTGTCTGTGATTAATTTGGCTAGAGAGAATGCGTATGTGAGATGTAATGTGATTACAGTTTATTGTGTGAACCTTTTAAACCACAAAATTATAAGTTAGTTTAAACTGAATACTCCTGTTATTTATTTTAAATAAATAAATAAATTAGGCTATACTAATAAGCTATTTTATCCAATTGAAATTCAAATTGAAAGAGCTATTTAAAAGAACTTAAATGAAAGAACTGTAACAAAAATTTAACTTTTTTAATATTTAAAATTTAAAAAAAAAAAAAAACATTTTTTCAGGGGACATTAGTTTACCGAATAAATTTTACATTAAAAACCATCAAAATAAATATTCAAATCCTATTAAAGTTGAAGACGGGGCGTTTAGTGTCATTAGATGCCATTTTCAAACTCCTTAATACTGTTTGTTGTTTCTTATTCCACTTGGTAGACAGCAACATCTAAACAACATCATCATCCCCTTTCCCTCCTTCCATGTGGTTTCATGGAAGGAGGGAAAGGGTATGAGCTTCTGTTATGATGAAACACCAGTATGTAGAAGTTTGGCATGCCTTCGTGATGCTGACTTTTTATGGGGTAGGGTAATCAGCACTGCATCTAACAGTCATATTAGACTTAGACCTATGGTTTAAAGTAAATTCTTAACCTCTACAAATATCCATGGCATCGCCGAGATTCGAAGCCGAAACCTGTGGCACCGAGCGCCAGAACGCTAGTCACTCGGCCATCAGACTCTCTCTTTAATACTATAAATACTTAAATAATATACATAAAAAAAAATAGAATTTTTAAGTAAAAGATGGAAGGACCATGATTCATGCTTCAAAAAATGAGCAAAAGAAATCTTTCGGGTAATATTCGAGTAAATATTTCGAGTTATGTCAATGAAATCATCTTCTCTCACATCACCATATCAAGATGTTATTTGAATAATGCTGTTAATCCGTAAATAAGTTTCATGCTTTTGTTAAATAAAGACTGAAATAAAAATCTTATTGAAAATTGAAACTTTCTTACACGAGCTGTTACACGATGAAGTGTTAGAACTTTGGATAGAGTTAAAGGTAAAATATCTAAATTCAGAGAGTTTTTTTCCCTCGCTATCTTGTAGACATAATTTCACAACCTCAGACATAAATATTAAAAGATCTATTGCAAGTTATCTTCAGTGAGTGACAGAATATCAAGGATGTTTAGCAAAACAAAGGGAAATGCGCCAAATCAGTTGATTCGGGCTGACAACTTAATCCAACTTTATCCGAACGGCTTATCTCACCCTGAAGCAACCTGCATGTGAACTTTAAATACAGATGTAAAATTGATATTTACAGAAGCCCTTGCTGCTGCCACTTATATTTTTAACAACGAGATGTGGTTGTAATTATTTTTTGGATCTAAGTCAATGAAAATTTCATTTTAAAAAAACCTGAAAAAAATTTTTTACCTAGTTTTTGGTTCTTCTTATTTCCATTTCCTACAAAACAAGCGAGAATTTCTCAAAGTATTAAATTACAAAACCGCCATAACTTCATTTTCAATAAATCGTATTCCATATGTGTTAAATTTTATCAAAAATAAATATACAGATAATTTAAAGTTAAATAACCTCTAATTTTTAATTTTGTTAAATAATAATAAAAGCCGAACTTTTTTTAGGGCATTCTATGGATAATATCTTACATGGAAATAGAAATGAAAATAATTCTGACTTTATTGATTATATAAATATAAAAAATAAATTAAATATAAAATTAATAATAAATAAATAATGAAGAAAAGTAAGACCTTTATATAAGAACCAAAATTAAATATACAGTATAAAATTTTACTTTATCTTTATTTTTGTAAAAATATCCACATTTACTACGTGTTTTTACATAAGAGATAATATGCAAGGCATAATCTTTGTTAAATATAATTGCCAATGGATAAAGCCTAACATATATATTAAGTTTAGTAGGCATGCTATATATAGATATTAGATTAATATATAAGTTGTATCCATTGGCAATTATATTTAACAAAGATTATGCTTTGCATATAATCTCTTATGTGCACGTATTAAATGTGGATAATTTTGCAAAAATAAAGGTAAGGAGGTAAAATTTTATACTGTAGATTCAATTTTTGGTTCTTCTATAAAGATCTTACTTTATCCCCAGTATTAACTTATTAATTTTATATTTAATTACTTATTTGTCTATTTTATATTTAATTAATTATTTAATATTTTGTTTCATTAGCTTTTTAAAGCTTTAATAACGAGTATCACGACTAAAGTAAAAATGACTGATAAAATTGTGTTTGTAATAATATGTAGTTTCAAAATTATCCGATCGTTTTTCTACAAAACTGGAGTAAAATAATTTATGCATCTTTTATCACTCAAAAACAATGCATTATCAATTATTCTCCTGTGCGTGCAAAAATTGAATGTACGCCACCCCAGTTCTTGATTGCAAATTTATTGTCCAACAACAAATTCGGGTAATAAGCATGGGAACTGGATCAGAAAAGCACTCAATTCTTGAGCAGAAATAAACCCAGAAAATGAAAAGGGCAATATTTTGCAAAATCATTGTGTGCAACGAGCATTGTCGAGGTAAAAAAATATGAATATTCATGGTTCGGAAATAAAAAATATCTTTAAGAAAATACATAAATAAATAAATAAAATCCTTTCTTTAAAACAAAGCTTTCACGGAAATATTTTTTCATTGCATCAAATATTTTACTATCCATAAAATCACAAGGAGTTATTATTATTGTTGAATGGAGTAATTCTATATACTTAATGAATTCAAAAATAAAAGAGTTTTATTTTAGCTTAGCTCAAAGTTAAGAAAAGGAGAAAAAAAAATTTTTAATTAAATAAGCGTTATAAATAAAAATAAAATATATATATAATATATTTAATAAATATATATATAAAAATAACTTATGTATTATAAATGTAAATATATTAAAAAGCGAATTATACTGGATTTAGAGATAGACTTGGCGACTTATTTCTACAGAAGAAATGAAAGAAAAATGTAAACTACCCATTCTATTTTCAACTCAAGTGTATTTCTTGGTAGCCAATAACGTAATGACATATCTACAGACAGTGAAACAAGATATTTTAGTAATAATTGATTAGATGAGAAAGGAAAAAATATTACACTTGCATAGGCAAATCGATAAACTTCTATAAATTCATTTTTAAGCAGAACACGATTTAGAAGTTATTCGCCAATAATATGACAGATTTGTCGTTACTTAAAAGGCTCCGTTTTTTTCCTTGTGATATTGTTAGGCCTCATGTTAAACTTATACTGGAAGAATGAAACTTAAACTGGTAATGTCACAAACAGCTAATTACTCGTGATGAGGGGAGAACTTTGCCTTCAGGGAAGACTTCTAAGGATAACTGCATTACATTTGCGTCCGCTTAGGGTAACTATACCATATTGCTATCAGGCAATCAGATGTTTTGCATCCGTTGTCACAACTCTCATTGAGTCTCATCGCTTCTGAAAACTAAAATTGCAAAGGATGCTACTAGCGGATTCGAATGTGCTCCGCAAGTGGCCACGAAGCAAACTGAGCAAGTTAACACAAATTGGACAAGATACGCCATTGAGTCTCCTACAATAAAACAAGAAAGAAAGATGGGTTTGGTTTGGTTAAGTTTGTCGCTCTAAGATCATTTTTTGTTGACTTTAGCCTAATTTAACCGGAATCTACTATTTAACATGATTCCGAACCGAACAACTAACTAACATCCATGCCATCGCCGGAATACGAACCTGAAGCCTGTGGTGCCAAAGACCAGAACACTAGCCAAAAAGGAACGATGGGAGAAATGTCGTTCGGTGTACAACACTCTCATCTCTCTAACACAGAATGCAGCTATCCCAACAAACAGAGAATGCTATAGTCAAAGCACATGACAATTCATTTAACCTTAATAAGACAGATAATAGAGGCAGAACGATAGAAAAACACTGTTAAAATCAAATACCAGGATAACATTTTAAATCGAGTAATGAATCTTTCCCATAACTTCTTTGCCTTCTAAGTCAAGATCCAAATAACACTGATACTTCTATTGATTTGGCCATAATTGTCAATAGCATTTAATTCTCCTTTTCTAATAAAGTTTGGGGAGGCTTGCATCAACGTGGAGGCACGTTAAATTTGTTTGATGAAAAGTTGCACAATAATGTTTGAAGGAATAAAGAAGGAAAACTCCTAGATTTCATCCACATGAGTTGAATATTTCTATTGAGGAAGCCCCAGAGATCAATGTGACATACCGAAGTAATGTTTCCAATTTAAAATATAGCAGATTTGAACCCACTGTGGATAAATATAAGCTGTAAACATGGCATAGGAATAAACTTCAGGACGTTTAAGGCAATCTAAAACAGTATGGGTTAAAAACTCCTAGCGTTCAGAAAAAAGCACTTTCACGAAGGAAGCCATGTATTGCATATTAGAGGGAAATCATAAGGAAGCAACGGCTCCATGGTGTGGCTTTCACCACAATTTTTATCACCCACTTCTTCGTTGTTAGCCGTGCGTGAGGTGAATGAAATGAAAACGGACTGCTGACCTACACCCGAAATAAAAAGAAATACCCGACGCTGCTCTACTCAACTTGCTTATTGGAGTAAAAAGAAGTCTGTTGTTTTTTTCTCAACAGTTCGTTCAACTCCGCACTTCACTTTTGACTTGAAAGGTGTAAAGAAACTTTGTCGAGAAACAACAATGTCCTATTTCTGGAGAAAAGGAATCGGAATATAAATATCATAAATAGATTTCAAAAGACGTCTTAGTTTGCTTGGTTATTCTTTCAAATTTGAACGCCAACATATTAACAATTGCAGCAATTATATTTGTCTTTGTTAATCAAATAACCTAGCTGTAATTGTTTTATTTTATTTCAAGGTTGAAAATTAATACTTTATTACTTTTAATAAAAAATTTTAATTTTATTATGCAAAAAAAAAAAAAAATTGTTTTTAAAAATAATAATTATACTTGAAAGTGAATAATAATTGTTGCATAATGTGTATCCCTTAAAGGAGCATTGTTATTGAAAGAAACCCTTCTTTTTATTATACTCTTAAAATATATTTAAATATTCTGTTGTAAAACAATTTCGTATAGAGCATTTAAACTGTAGATGTAAAACCCTACAATTAACAAGTAATAAAGGGCAAAAAGATCATTCTTGGTTTAAAATAAAAATTTGAAAACGATAATTAAAATTGCCATTAATTGAAAAGGGGGGCCTGATGACCGAGTAACTAGCGCTTTGACGCTCGGTGTCACATGTTTCGGATTCGAGCCCCGGCTGTGCCATAGATGTTAATAGTGGTTCGGAATCCACTTTAAATAGTAGATTCCAGTTTCATATGACTGTTGAGCGTAGGAATGACCACCCTACCCCCTAAAAAGACAATATCTCTCGTCCCGAAATCTGCCAGTAGGCAGACGGCCTTGGCCCAACATGAAACTGTTGCGTCACTGATTATGATGATGATGATTTATGGAAAACTAATAATTCTTGGAAAAATGTATTTTATACATGAATAATAACATTAAGTGAATATTGAGTGGTTTTATACCACGTTACTTTTCTGAAGTGGAGAAGTCCAATTTAAGGGAATGTGTATGCTGGTCTATTGAGAATGTGGAAGTTGAAAAATTCTTCCGTTGGATTCGAGAAAAAAGAGAGAAAGATACAAATCCCAGATGTCTAGCGGCCTGATATCTAATTGGCGTTCTGGCCTTTGGTACCAGAGGCTTCAGGTTCGAATCCTGGCGGCGGCATGGATGTTTGGGATGTTCAAGTTTCCACACGAGGCATACTGGATAATGTTAAATCTACTACGAATCATCAGTATATGTGTTGAATGACTTCAGAGAAATTCCCAATATTATAAAATCGTACCCTTATGTTACTATGTTATATTGGGGTATCACCATAGTGTCGTTTCTTAACGCTATTGGTAAACAGCAACATCTAGACCTAGTCCAAGAAACCGTGTGATCTCATAGAAGGAGAGAAAGGAAGGGCAGCTTCTGTCATGCTAATGCACCTGCAGGTAGAAGTCTGACTTGGCTCTGTGACGCTG
Source organism: Caerostris darwini (assembly GCA_021605075.1). Classification (NCBI taxonomy): domain Eukaryota; kingdom Metazoa; phylum Arthropoda; class Arachnida; order Araneae; family Araneidae; genus Caerostris; species Caerostris darwini. The sequence continues at coordinate 89,653 of BPLQ01010921.1, read as the reverse complement.
ACTTTTTACGAGGTAGGTTGTCAGTACTATGCCGAACAGTCATATTAGACCGAGACCTACGGCTTAAAGTGTATTCCGAACCACTACAAACATCCATGGTACAGCTGGGACTCGAACCCGAAACTTATGGCACCGAGCACTAGTCACTCGACCATCAAGGAAATGAGTTAAACTCATTGAATTCACTTCATTGATTAAAGCCATAGTTAAAGAGCTTAATTAAAATAAACAGAACGAAAATGTTTAATTGTAGCTAACAGTTTAGTTGTCAAAGAAGTTAAGAGTTTTCAAAAAAGCTAAAATTTAAATTTTAATAAATTATTTTCCAAGATTTAAAATTCTGGAATGTTGTTTCACAGCATGTGTAGTGAAATATTGCAATAAAAACGAAAAGCCATTAGATGTTAAAGATAATCATATTAAAAGGCAAAAATAGGTTATTAATTTAAAAAAAGCAAAGGTTTGCAAATAGGTAACTTTTTGTTTAAATAGAACTAAAAACGAATTAGTGATTTAAAATAGCATACATATAAAATGATATGAGCAAACAGTGCTGCAGGAACAAAATGGAAAGAAGCGATGTCTGAAAGAGTAAGGAAAATTAATTCTACCAAACAGAGACACTGGAATACAATGTAAATTAATTAAGCTTTCGCTTGAGTTAATAATCATAGTTAATTGCTGATTATTTTTTCGGTGTATATTGATGCGCTTGAATGATAAGAGGAGAGTGTGTTTTTACTTATCCATTCACCGAGACCAGTTCTTCGACCTTTAGAGGTTTTTATAATGTATTAAAGGAGTATTTTGGATATCTTTATATGACAGCAAAAGCATTTAAACAATAATAACAAGTTATAGCCTAAATTTTAAAAAAATTTCTTATAATTTAAGGATAACAATAACTGTTATTAAAACAAAATTACTGCAATAACTGTTATTAAAACAAAATTACTGCAATAACTGTTATTAAAACAAAATTACTGTTAGGACATTTTTTTTTATAAATTTCTTTCGTGAAATTTTAAATAGATATGTTATTAAATATCGAGTGTGAAAAAAGTCTGTTAAAAACTCATATGAAAATGATACTCATACTTAACTGATTATTTTTATTTTATAATTTTTGTTTCAAATTCATATATTTCTTTGTTTGCATATTTTTATATTAACTATGCATTTTTGCTGTTGTTATATATTTTAAAAATATTTTTGTTTTAAAATATATAAAAGTTCGATATTATATTAATAGTATATACCAATTTATGATAAATTAAAAATAAAATAAACTTTAAAAAGCAAGATGTTTTTTACTATAATATCCTGAAAAATTTATCATATTTAACAAATCAATCATATTTTATTTGAATTATATTATTTCAATTACTATAAAATTGTTTAACATTTTTTTAAAATTGTATTAAGTTTAATTTCATTTAGCTCTTTAATTTTGAATGTATTTCGGTTGCATTACTTGCATGTGAAATTCTGATTTAATTAAACCCCATTACCTTATTAATTCCTATTAATGTTTTGTAATATTCATAAAACAAACAAATGACAGCTATTGATTTCAATTGGTGAAATAGACTGCTATATATATCCGTTTTTTGCAAATTTTCAAATAGCTTAAATTGCACGAAAGATTAAGAATTTGAGAGGGAATTCAAAATAAATATTAAACTAAATGTGTAACTCATTTAAAATTAATAATAATCATACCTACATAAATGAAAAAAAAATTGTTAGCTATTTCGATATAACCCCATCAATATTATCTATAAAAATAAGCAAATCCTTTGTTCACTTTAAAATAATTATTGTCGTGAATAGAAATTATTTTTAAATTATTTAACAATTTAATGTGTTACGTAATCGCTTTTTTTACTGACTTAAATTTTTTTAAATTTACTCATAATATAAATTTTAATTATGCAAATGATTTTAAAATAAATTTCAACTTGTCATTGCATTCTATTTTTAAATAAAAGCTCTGTAAAAACATTTTAGTTTATTCAGAATTACTTTGCAGATTTTTATTTTTTTTTTCTGAAAAACATTTTACTGATGGCTATTTGATAAAATTCAACATAAAACTTCGTAGTGTATTTGTGTCGAAATAATGTTGATTGTAATAATAGATATTGTAAATAATAAGGACTAAAAAAATCCATATTCCCAACTACAATTTATGCTATATTTAAGCATAAAAATGTAGTCTTGCGCTTATATAGAACGAAGAGTGAAATATAATACATATGTGGTAAATTTATATGATGAAGAGTAAATAAATGAAAAAGTCGTTTTAGAGTAATGAAACTTAAACTGTAATTATAATTGGCATTACCTCAGACTTGTGGAATAGAATTAAAAATATTATTTATTAAAAAAATTAAATATGTTTTAATTTAACATAGGTTATAAATAAATTAATTAAATAATATGATGTCAAAAATAAATTCTGTTAATTAATTTTGTAAAATGCCATATTCAATTATTCCAAAAATTTTAAAACCAAAATTCAATTATTCCAAAATCTTGAGAAAATTATTTTTTAAAAAAGAGATGAAATATTAATATTGTTGAGAGAACTTCTCTAATTGTTTTCGGGGGAGAGGGGGAGGTATTTAGTGCATTTCATGAATTTTTTCATATCTAAAATATATATATATTTTTTTTTGATGTTTTAGCATATCCATAATATATATATAGATATATTTAGATAGATATAATGAGCACATTTTTACTATATATATTTTGATCCTCAATACATAGGTAGTGCATTTGACATGAAATGGTTAACTATATTACATGCATACAAATCTTACTATTTACTGCAGATCTACACAAATAAATAGTTATAAAATACTACATGTTTTATTTTAAATAGTATTTTAACTGCAATTAATTCTCCTGGAATTTTTGGCATTTACTGATTTAATATTAAATATAAGTTATTCATTCAACTTGGCAGATATATCAATACAAAACAAATATTTTAGACATATGAATAAAATTATTCAGTCTGCCCTTGAACTTTACACATAACTCTATGAAAGACTGCAAATCTCGCCTTATGATCTACATAAAATATTGATTCATTATAATAATATTTATTATTTAAATAAGATTCCTGCAGAACTATAATTTTGGAATTTTATCTAGGCAGTAATTTTGTATACAATATGTTTAAATTATTAGATGTGTTTCTGTGAATAAATAATTTTGTTGAAATGCATAAAAAGTGGCTTACCGTGAGGATGAAGGTCCCCAGGAACTCCGCCAGCGACTCCCTCAGAACATCATTCTTGCACCTCATGGTGTTGAGCTTCTCCTTAAATTTCTTCACCCGCGTGTCCACAGCTACAAGAACGAAAGGCATCGCTTAGTTTGGGATCACTTCTCGAAGAACCACACAGAACTGAATCCCGCGGCTGATCCCGCGTATCTTTTTCTCCGCCCGGAATTCAGTTCACTTGGTCAGAGGGATGCGGCGATCGCAGCGCCCCCTTCTCTTCCCTCTCATACCGACATCGGTTCCCGTGTCTACATCGACGCTTTTTCGAACATTTTGTAAATCGGGATTGGAATGAGTTTTTAGGCATCAGCATATCTGCTTTATTGTACACTTCAGAAAATCATGAGAATAATTCTTCGAAAGTTAAAATTTGATAGCATGTATTCTACCTTCATATGAAATTCATGTATTTCAAAAATTTATGCATGTCATCAAAAATTTTTAAAAAAATAAATAACTGTAACTTTCTTTCTCATTAGATTTAGCAAATTGAATATCTGAATAGTGGTGTGGTTTAGTTTGGTTTGGTTTGTCACTCTACCGTCATTTTTTGCACACTTTAGACTTGGACTCGGACCTACAGTTTAACTTGGATTAAGAACCACTCACAAACATCCGTGCTATCGTTAGTATTTGAGCCTGATCCTATGGTACCAACAGCCGCAGCTCTAGCCAATTGGCGATCAGGTGGCCTGAATAGTGAAGGTGAATAATTTATACATTAATTAATGTTATTAAACAATGAAAATTACGATAAAATTTAAAAAATCAATAATTTATATATTTTATTTTAAAGCTGATGTTTTTTTATATATTCTTAACTGTGTTTCGTGACATTTGTATTCCTCAAAAAATAAGAATTCTTCTCAAATTTATTACTGTTTTCTGTTGTTGTTGCCGTATCCTCCATGGAAGGAGGGAAGAGGGGTGCAGCTTCTGTTCTGATGGAGCACCCGTATGTAGAAGTCTGACTTCTGTTTCGTGATGCTCTTTACAGTCATAGGAAACCGGGATCTACGGCTTAAAGTGGATTGCGAACCGCTACAAACATCCATGACACCGCCGGGACTCGAATCCGAAACCTGTGGCACCGAGCGCCAGACACACTCGGCCATTCAGACCCCATTGCTGTTTTCTAAACATATATATAAAGGGTGTCCAAAATTCCTGCAAGATTAAATGCCTAAAGATCCTAAATAGGCTAGAATATATGGTAAGGAAAGCCAACTGTAAGGAAGAATAACCAATATATGGTAATGAAGAATATATGGTTCAAAGTGCACTTTTAGGCTTGGTGTTCGAGGGGAAATTTTTTCCTAAAGCAAAAAGCATTACTTCCTGAGAGAAGTTTTGGACACTTTATATATCATGCCTAGAAGTTTTTTATTGAATACAGTATATTCATTACATAGAAGATGTTCATCAATTATCTTTGGAAAAAAAGTAATAAGAATACAATAGAAGATAATGATAATATGATATCACATAATGATCATATAATAAGAAATAATAAAACTAACATTAACAATGATAGAAAACTGAAATGATAATGATATAAACTCACTCACTCTGTTGCACTCTATGCAGAAACAAAGCAAAATCGACTCAGTTTATTACATTTATTATATCTGGACCACATTCAACGTGAAAACCGCACAATAAAATCCCTCGTTTTACGACATTGTTAATAATAGGCTTGAAAGACATAGTGTATAAATCACTAAACATAGTAAATAGTTTCTTTTGAGGCAATTAATTGGTGGGTGAATCGAAAAAGACCATTTGAAGGTGAGTTTATTGTATTATGAAATATTATGTATTGCACACTAAAGTCAAATACATAAAAATCACAAAATACTTAAATCAATACATAATGATTGAAGCGACATTTGATAATCTGATTCTTTTCATACAATCGAAAACCTCAAATTTATTGAAAGTAAAAAAAAATTAAATACGAGTTTCAATGCTGAAAAAGGATGGCGCAAGTACTTTTGGTATAATGGCGACATAATAAAAATAAGTCATTGATCAATTTTTCTTTTGTAACCAACCATATAAAATATTAAAAAAACTAATCCAAGTTAAAGGCAATAACTACTAAAAACTATTTAAGGAATATAAGATACTACTTATGAAAAAATTACGCGTTTTATTTAAACATTTTTTAAATAAATGATAAGGAAATTTTAATTAGAAAAAACGAACTATATATACACCTATATATACACAGTCCAGTCACAATAATGTGACCACCTGTCAAAAGCCAGAATGTACACTATAGTTCTGTTAATTAATTTATTTCATATTTAATTATCCTAAAATATTTAAAACATATCTTGAGAAAATTATCTTTAAAAAAAGGGATGAAATATTAATTAATATCGTTATCGTTGAGAGAACTTGGCTAACTCTTTTCAGTGGACAAATATTTAGTGTATTTTAATTTCATGAGTTCATTCATACCTAAAATTTATTTTATATTTGTTTATATATATACACTCAAGAGCCAAAACATTGTGACCACCTGTCAATAACGAGTTGGCCCACCTTTGGCGCACAACACAGCTTCAACCCGCCTTGGCATGGATTAATACCACCACTTAATACCACTTAAATACCACTTCCACCTGATCACGTGCCTTCCACGTCATCCAGGCGAGTTCATTGCAAAATGTAGGGGTGGTCATAATGTTTTGGCTCTTGAGTGTATATATACCATATATATATGCATATATATAGATTTTTGCTATGCAAGTAGATAAAAAAAAATTCATATATAATTTTTCTGCTGTTGTTTAGAAATACACCATAATGCTTTTCCGCTGTTGTTTATAAATAGTTTTTACACATATTTATAAATGCTGTTGTTTATTGATACTTTCAATACTAGGTATTTGAAAGTATCAATCAACAAGATTCAAGATTTCAACCTTTTAATGATGTTCTTATTGCCCAAACAGATGTTAATTGCCCCAATAGATGTTAATTGCCTTAAGACTTGTTGTTTTTGCCTTGCTGTTAATTCATAAAAAGAAAAATTATTTTTTAAGACGTTTGTAAGAAAATGGCTTGAATTTGTTTTGTATATGAACAAAAAAAACACGCAACAACGATGATGTTGCTTACCAGCAATTTTAATAATTTTATGTGCAACGAAATTACGCAATATATGTTTTCATTTTCCTATGAAACAGATTCAATCGAACCGTAATTTAATACCAGTCCTTTTAAGTAAAGAAAACTTGATGAAAAATATTTTTGAACGATAATGATCTTTTAAGTGAATATGGTGTTTTGATTTCAATCTTCGGCAAAAAATAATCTCATATCATCATTAATTATAAAGATCTCATATCACCACGTTTAAATCATATTAATAATTCTCTTAATACAAGTTGTAGTGACTAATCCTCGATGTTTGGCAGTACGGGGCAGACATCATTTGAGTAGTCTATTCATGGATGGAAAGAAAAGGGGCAGATTTTGTTGCGATGGAGCACCTGTAGGTAGAAGTCTGACATGGTTCCGTGTCGATGAAGCAGGGTAGTGCCTCCCGGGAGGACTTCTAGGGAGAATCGTAGGGGAGAAAACCCGGAAAACTCCTAGCAGATAATCCAAATAACAAAGTACGATGCTGAAAATCACACACACCATCAAGCCTTCTCGTTTTTTGAAACAGTATCTATAACAAAGCCCCAGCTAATTGAACTTTAGCTCTAATGCTCACCAGTGGCGCATGTTGCCACTTGGTAAACAGCAACATATAGATCAAGTCAAAGAACCTAGGTGGTCTAATGGAAGGAGGAAAAGGGGGGAAAACCTTATGTAGTAATGAAACACCCGTAAGTAGAAGTCTCACTTAGCTCCATGACACTGAAGAAGGAGGGAAGTACCTTAGGGAGGACTTTTAGGGGTAATTACCCTGCATTTGCGTATAATATGGGAGAAAACCCGGAAAAATCCCACCAAATAATCCGACTAATGAGATAAGATGCTGAAAATCACACACACCATCAAGCCTTCTCGATTTTTGAAATAGTGTCTACAACAAAGCCCCAGCTAATTGAACTTTAGCTTTAATGCTCACTCAGTGGCACACGTTGCCACTGAGCCACGAGCCGTGCATTTTAATAGTGGTATCTATAAACAAATTCCTCTACTCACAAATCAATGATTGGATCCCCTTAAATATTATACGTTACATTTTCAAAAGTATTGATTTTATGTTTCTTCTTACATATGTGAACTTATAATATATTAACATATGCCATAAATACTCTAACACTGTAGTATATGAGGAAATAATGTTTTCTAGTGGTAACAGTCTCATATTTGCTTGTTGTAGGAGGAAAAACTTGTAAAGCTCTTACTTGGCAGCATAAATGCTAATTGCTAACATATTTTTTGCAAATGGCGTTGAATCGCAGCATTTTTAAAAGTGACTTCGACACATACATGATTTAGCGTTTAGCAAAGATTTTACGAGATTATAGGTACCTCTGTTATTTATAGAGAACGAAATTTCGTCATTTTGAATCGATTATTTTACTAAATATTAAATTAAATTTCAACTATAAAATAATGAAAATAAATAAAATACATTGTAAAATAATTCAATAAATAAACAGAAGATTTTTTTGAGAAAAATAAAAATGATACAATGCATAAGAAAGTTGGCTGCAACCATCTTTTTTTTAAAGCCTCTTTGAAGGTACTTTATTTTTTAGGTTTAAATATAGAGACTTAAGTAACTTACTATTTATTTTTAGGTAACTGTTAGAAGATTATTTTCATAAATATTTTTGTGGTTAACTTAAAAATTCTTCTTTTAAATTTATAAAAGCAAATTATTACACGTTTTTATTGCAAATCATTCCTTAATATATAACATATTTTTCAAATTGTATTATCAGACATATATATATATAATTAGTAAGTAGCTGTGATAAAAAAGCAAATTTTATCTGAATCTAACTTTTAAAGATGATACTAAGAACAATGTTCAATATTATAGTTATATGTTGTGTATCGTTTCTTAGATACGTCTCCTTTTTTTTCTGGGAAAGTGCTACAGAATTATAGGCCTGACTTCAAAGACTCTTGATAATGTATTTCTTACAGAAAAAATAGCCAACATAACACTATTGCTTATTAAATAACGTTCGACCGTTTTACTATTAATATATTTGCGTTGTATTTTCTCCTAACTATTTGGTATATGTTTCAGTTTTATTTATCTTAGGACTATTTTGTGCATCAATGGAAAAATTTTGTTTGTAGTAAAACTTAATACGGAAATTGTGCAACATATCGATGAAAATAAATTATTTTTGGCTTGTGCCTTTTTCCATAGAAAGCTCAAATCCATTTTTATGTGGCATATGAAAAACGAAATGCAATTATATTTTTAACTATTCGAAATGTTAGATCAACTGGCCTGTATTCAAATTAGTTCTGTTCCTAGTAAAATAATAATAAACTATAAATGCTAATAATAAAGTATAAACTATTTCTGTCAGTAAATCCTTAGTAAAATAGATTGAATTCGGAATAAAAATGATAAGGATGAAAATAAGGCATTCAAAATTAGAATTAAATAGTACCGTGAACTGATAATGGTAATCGTAGAAATTTCGATTTTTTTCTAAAAAAAAATTATTTTTTTTAAAACTTACTATGATATTTTAGAATTTTTCTAAAATGACAGGCTAGGTAAAGATGTTGTTGGGGGGGAGTTTAACGTCTGGACAATTGTTGCAAATTTTGTATAACCTACTGTCACAACAAGTTATTTTAACAAAAAAAACTTTTTAAGTCAATTCCTACTTTTTTTTCACTATATTGCAGAAATGTCCATTACAAATTAAGTTGAAATGCTCCTCTTACATCTGGCGCCATCTATTATTAGATACATGCAACTTAAATCTTAAAAAAATAAAATTAATTAATTGAATTTAATTAATGAATTAATAGTTGAAAAAACTGTATTAACATCAAGTGTCATCCACTACAAGATAAAAAAAATGTATTTGAACTTGAGCGGACGAATAAAAGGTATTTTATTAACGATTGAAAATTTGAACAAGATATATATAGGGAAAGTGTGACCTAATAGTAGGAATTGAAATAAAGTCGATACTGTAAGGAAAAGTATCTAATCTGTACTGTATCCAATTTTACTTACAGAGAAAAAACTACAGGATTTGTAGTTTTTTAAAATGGATTATGTGGATTTCAATAGTAGTTTCTTCGATTTAGATAATAAATAGCGAAATTTTTATTACAAACAAATATAAGGTCACTGAAAAACCCTTTCTATTATACAATCCTATTAATCATTACATTAATTAATAAACACTGACAGTTGATTTTTATATTAATCAAGCATTGTTAAAGTTATCTACAACATTCTTGCATTAAGATACACTGAAGTGACAAAAGTCATGGGATAGCAATATGCAAATTTTCAGATGGCAGTAGCATCGCGTAGAACAGGTATAAATGCGCAGTGCTTTCGCAGAGCTTTCATTTCTGTTCAAGTTATTCATGTGAAGAGGTTTTGACGTGATGATGACCGTACGACAGGAATTAACAGACTTTGAACGCGGAATGTTAGTTGGAGCTAGACGCATGGGTCATGCCATGTCGGAAATCGTTAGGGAATTTAACATTCCCAGATCCACTGTGTCAAGAGTGTGCCGAGAGTATGAAATTTCAGGCATAACATCCCACCATGGACAGCGCAGTGGTCGACCGCCTGCACTTAACGACCGAGACCGGCGACGTCTGCAAAGAGTCGTAAATTCTAACAGACAAGCAACACTGCGTCAAATAACCGCAAAACTCAATGTGGGACGTACAAGGGACTTGTCTGTTAGAACTGTGCGGAGAAATTTGGCTTTCTTAGGCTATTCCAGCAGAAGACCGAGTCGAGTGCCTTTACTGACAGAACGACATCGCTTGCAGCGACTCTCGTGGGCACGTGAGCATATCGGTTGGTCCCTAGATGAATGGAAAATTGTGGCCTGGTCCGATGAGTCACGATTTCAGTTGGTAAGAGCTGATGGTAGGGTTCGAGTGTGGCGCAGACCCCACGAAGCCATGGACACAAACTGTCAGCAAGACACTGTTCAAACTGGTGGTGGCTCCGTAATGGTGTGGGCTGTTTTTTCATGGCATGGACTTAGTCCTCTGGTGCGACTGGACCGAACATTGACTGGAAATGCTTATGTTCAGCTACTTGGATATCACTTGCAGCCATTCATGGACTTCATGTACCCAAACAAAGATGGAATTTTTATGGATGACAATGCGCCATGTCACCGGGCCATAACTGTTCGCGATTGGTTTAAAGAACATTCTGGACAATTCCAACGAATGATCTGGCCACCTAGATCGCCCGACATGAATCCCATCGAGCATTTATGGGACATCCTCGAGAGGTCTGTTCGTGCCCAAAATCCTGCACCATCATCGCTTTCACAATTATGGACGTCTATCGAGACAGCATGGCTCAATATTCCTGCAGAAGACTTCCAACGACTTGTTGAGTCCATGCCACGCCGAGTTGCTGCACTTCGACGGGCGAAAGGAGGGCCGACACGATATTAAAGGTATCCCATGACTTTTGTCACTTCAGTGTATATTTTAAGGTTTATGCATATTAAATATATTTTACTCCTTATTTCCTTTAAATATGATAATTTTGCCAAATTCTCCGAAAGATTTTGAAAAAGAGAATGCTATGTCCTTTTATCCCGAAAACAGTACAGATTCGTAATCGTATTGCTTTGTATATCTCCATAAAAAACAAGTAATATAAAAAAAAAAAAAATTTAAGTCAATTCCAACTTTTTTTTCACTATATTGCACAAAGATCATCTATGCGACTTAAATCTAAAAAAAATTAAATGAATTAATTTAAATTTAATTACTGAATTAATATTTGAAAACACTGCATTAACATCCAGTGTCATCCACTACAAGTTCAAAAAAAATGTATTTGAACGTGAGTGGAGGAATAAAATGTAAACTCATGTTTGTGAAAATTGCAACACCATGAAGGAATCATCATAATTGAATGAAATTTAACAAATTTTACAAGTTCAAAAAAATGTATTTGAACTTGAGTGGATGAATAAAAAGTATTTTATGAACGATTGAAAATTTGAACAAGATATATATATATAGGGAAAGTGTGAACTAATAGAAGGAATTGAATGAGAATTCTCAGAACAAAATTTATCTTAATCCTAACTACCAATGAGGATGATTTTATGGAAACGTGTTATTTAATCATTCAGATGATTTTTCATGTTCCTCACCGTCTTCAATCACCATGGGTGCCATTGATCCAGTCTGTGAACTATGGTCAGTGTGGTCTTCTTCTATGGTCAGTGTCTCCATGGTAAATGTATCTGAATCAAAATGTCAGTTTATTAACTAGATTGGAAAGCAAACACTAAAAAAAAAATCAAAATTTTTTGGAAATGATTGGAATTATTTTTTAAAACTATCTAATTTTTAAAAATTAGAAAATTTAAAACTTTAAAATGAAATAATTGATCCCAATACTAAATAAATGATAAGATATTGAATGACATTATATGTTGCAATAGATACTATGAGCTGAAATCTTTGGTTTTGAGTTGCCATTTAAATTATTTAAAACATACTTTTTTATTGTTTCATTTTTTTTTATTTCCTTATCTATGATAATGAATAAAATTAATTAGATTTAAATACCCTTTCCTTAAAATAATTAGAATAATTTTATGACATGGAATTAAATAATTAATTAGATTTAAAAAATATTTAATTCTAATTTTTTTTAAAAAATCTAAAAACGTAATAAAAAACATTAGATCAATTGCGTGTATAATTCCCATGGTCATTCGACATATATTAGCCAAACGTTTAGTAATATAATTCGGATTATTTATTGTCGTTATTATTATAGTTCAGATTTTGGTACTTACGTATTAAGGATACCTTGGCGTCAGACTTGGCGGTTTTTAAGTGTCGCCAATCTAACAGCTACAGATTTGGCGATTTTTAAGTCGCGCCAATCTAACAGCTGCAGATTTGCTGAGTTTTGACTCCATTTTGTAGTGCTACGAAAATGCGTATTTGGGATCTGCCAGAAACAGAACAAGATGCAATTTTATTTTTTCAGGAGCGAAATATTTTACCAAAACAACGAAAATGCCCCAATTCCCATAACACGAAACTTTATTTTGGTGAACGAAAGTTTTGGAAATGCAATTTCAGTCAGTGTGCTCATCGTGTGGGACTTAGAAAAGACAACTGGTTTGAGGGAAGCAGAATTCCATTTTGTACAGCTTTGAGATTCATATACTGCTGGTGCGAGGAGTTGACTTCGATTAAATTTTGTGAAAAGCAACTTGATTTATCGGATAAAACTGTTATAGATTGGAACAATTACATGCGTGAATTATGTGTCTTGGATATGGTGAATAAACCAAAAAAGAAGGTAGGTGGACCAGATTGCATTGTGGAAATTGATGAAAGTGTTTTGAATTTTGAAAGCGTTTTGATTTTAAATGAAGTATTTTATTATTTGGAACAAAAATTTAAAGTGTAACCACTTTAAATTTTAAGCGCCACTTAAAAACCGCCAAATCTGTAGCTGCGATTGGCACGTGTGCTCTTTATTGGCGCAACTGTCGCCAAGGTATCGTTAATACGTAAGTACCCAGATTTTCATTGCTAACTGCCATATTGTAATTTTTAGCAAATATTTCTAGAAGGTTAAACAAGTACTATGCTAATATTACTAAGTATCATCATCATTTTTCCTAATTGGCTATATTTAAGTATAATGCTGTGGAATAGTGGCCAATATAAATAGTAAATATTTTTATAATAAAACCAATAGAAAATTTGAACAATTATTAAAAACATAATTATTTGTATAATTACGAGATAGTTTCATAATAATACTTATTACTTAATCTTAGCAATGTACTAATTGTTGAATAATAAATTTTCAATAATTTAAATCGAAAAGTTTTCAAATGTAGATTCGAAAATCAGAAAATGTGTCTAAGATTAGATGCATCTAAAGAATTTATTTAAAATTATACTGATAATATTACACATCAAAATTTGTTCATATCAATTCGATGTTTCTTCTTTCTTAAAGGAGCATTTTATTGGTCTACTTTAATGACGAATTAAAATGCATCTTTTTTAGATTTGGCCATATTTGTGTGTGGGGAGGGTTGAGGGGGTTAAACATAAATTTTAAACAGAAATGATCATTTATTTTTAAATATCAATAATATTTTAAATCTCCTCACTTCAATTTGTAAAACTAATGTTATAGAATAATGAAATTTAACAATAAATAAAAAATATACCACATTTTTTCTTAGCATCCCTTCCTCCTATAGCTCACGACAAAAATGGAATTTGAAATGAATAACGTAATTTGTGACAGTCATGGAGCATATACATTTTAATACGTAACACCACCATTTGCTACTATTACAGCAGCACATCTACCAAGAGCACCAGAAAAAACTGCTCACGCAATCACTAAAATGATAATGCAATAGTAAAAACGATGATGCAATCCTTCTTGCCACTGAAAACCTATCAAAATTACCATCCTTTTCATTAATACTGTTTGATAAGTATTTAAAATAAGGATAGCATTGTCCATAAAACTTTAATTTGTTCAATTTCATTGGCAACAACTGCATTTTCAATTAGAGTTCTTCATTAGTTTTTTGCCCCAACCGTTTCTCACACTCCTGATAAAACTTTTCATTTATGAGCACTCCTACCACCAAAGAAAAAAAAAATTTTTTGTTAAGTAGTAATGATTGTTATCAAATTAAAGAGACGACTCAAATTGGTGATACATACAGGTCATTTAGACACTTCAAATTAAACACATAATGTCTTTTCAATTAAAAAAAAAATAGCTGTGTTTATTATTATTAACGTGTTGGTCATTTGACGTCCATTTGAACACTAATTGATGGCTTGGTTTCAATCCCTTTTTCAATTCCTACTATTAGTTCACACTCTCCCTATATATATTTATATATCTTGTTCAAATTTCCAATCTTTAATAAAATATTTTTTATTCATCCATTTATTCATTCAAGTTCAAATACATTTTTTTGAACTTGTAGTGGATGACACTTGATGTTAATGCAGTTTTTTCAAATATTAATTCATTAATTAAGTTTAATTAATTTTTAATACTTTAAATAGAGTTTTAGCAGTTTGTAACGAAAATTGAAATCAACAGGCAGTAGCTCAGTCGGTAAAATGCAAGGATTTCAGTATTTTTCACGTGAAGGTGAAAATCAATAATTTTTTGAAAATTTTTGCTTTAAGTAGATGTTTTATCCAAATGATTTTCGAGAGTGAGTTAGCAGTTGTGGCTTAGTGGTTAGAATGAATTGAAGAAATTTTATTTTGCCACTTAATATTGTGAATCTGTCATATGTATAAATATATATATTTATATTAATTGTAATTATTTAATAAAAAATAACTGAAATAAAATTGTTCTTTGTTGATCTAAGTAGGAATTAACTTTAAAATTTTTTTTTATATTTCTTGTTAAATAGAGATATCGGTGTCAGGAGCTCCGACTTGATTCGAGATATTACAAAGACGATATAAATTAAAAAAGAGAGGGGAAGTCTCTTACGTAATCGTGCGATATGATTGGTTGTGGATGAGGCTAGTGACAATCAGTGATCAATTAATTACTAAGCTTACATTACTACTTCCATTTTTTGTGTTTTTAGCAATTACTAATATTATTTTTACGTACCCTCAATCGGTCTACAATTTACCTCCAGAGGTACGTGTCTCCCAAGTTGGGAACCACTACTTTATGACCAGGTTCTTAACCAGCATTTAAGAAACTTGCTTGAATTTCGGTGAAAAACGAAATCACTGTTCGTTATATTTCACTAATATCAAATTAAATCTAGCATTTTTCATATGAATGTAACATTATAAATTATAATAGTTTTATTTGTATCGAATAAATTTTAATAATATCAATTCTCATTATAAATAATAAGTGGTCTTACATCACATAATAATTATGTACGGGAACAAGATAAATATTCCTATCGCCAAGGTTTTAATAATAAAAGGGGGAATATACTATGATGTATAACGTATTTTATTGTTATTTGTTGTACCTAGAAAAAAAAACGCATGTAATATTATATCACAAATTAATATAGCTGATTTTTATAATTATTTCATTCTCTAATATAGCTAATATTTTATGTATCTAAAATTATTATCCTGAGAAGGGCGTCTGTGATCCTCATGTTACTGCCAAAAAAGGGGTCCACTGAGGCAAAAAAAAGGTTAAGAACTCTTTTACTATAGGATTGAGGATCATATAATAACTTGTGAAAATTGGGTGTTATCAATCTGAAGAATCTCGGTTCGTTAAATTCCTAGATCCATAGTCAGAAAACCCTTCTTTTAAAATTATATTGCGAAAAAGAGGTTAACTATTCAAATAGATCCTTTCGTGGTGTTCATTTCAAATTGGGAAGTCATGTGTTGGTACAATAAGTCCCTAGTGGTGCATCCTGGTAAATATGAATATGTTGAATATATCTGCCGTTTCGGAGACAATATTTAAAAACAACCATTTTTAGGAGGGAATTAAAAATGATGATTCACAGTAACAGCAGCGAAGACGTGTTTTGGATTCAATATAAAGTATTTGGATCGGAAAAGCAAATCCAAAAAATTAGGGCCACGTTAAATTACGGAATGTGTGCTTGAATTTAAAAGCAAAGAAAGATTTTAAAAAAGCAAAATTGATAGGAAAATGAAAAAATAATAAAGCTATCTAGATAATATCGTATTTTAGGAAAATTTTCATATGAGGATCACATTAAAGTCAAAAAATGTAACCATCGCAAATTATCATAAAAATGGTTGTTTCTTTCCTCCTTGTCAAGATATAGAATGTCAAGGCCTAACACACCGCATACCAAAAACACTCAGCAACAATTTGCTATTCAGCTGATAGTTGCCTCGCAAAAAAAGAATTAAACAAAACTTGGATGAAGTGAGTGGAAGTTAATATACTTTAAGATCACACAAAGAACAAACATATGCTGTCATTGAAGAAATATAAATGTAATATCGTCATTTGAAGGAATGTCATTGAAGGAATATAATGTTCAGAAATATCGAATTAGAGAAACAGTCTAATTATTACGAAAAACAAGTGAACATCTGAACATTTTGACTGCCTATCACTTGAGGATTGCTTCATAGTTATTGCCTCGCCATAAAATGGATTTTTCTCAGAAGATAACAATAAATGTGATTGAAAAGTGATGATAAAACATAATTATGTGTATTAAACTAATTACTAAATAATATTTAGTTCTTTAAATGCCACCATAGCCGAAGCACGCTGATGACTACCACCATAGCCGAAGTCACTTCTTGCAAGTCTTGAAACTTTTCCTCTTAATCTGAAGTATTATGGGTACTTTGGGGAGGAATGAATTCTTCAGAGCTATTATAACATCACTTCAGTACTTATCCGAAAGCTCAGACAACAAATTTGCAATTTCATCATCTGTTAGAGACTTATTAGATTATCGTTTTTGCTTTTGGGCAAGTGAAGACCGTGCAGAACTCTAGGTCTCATATAGTCTCTACACAAGTCATATAAGATTTGTTTTAATAACTAACAAAGCTATAAGTTCGAAACCGCATGCCTTTACAACTACCTTCTAACTTTTAATCCACTCCAATACCAGCAGACATACCTAGAATATATTGGCATCTAAAGAGGGGAATAAATGTTGAAGAGCAGCTCTTCCCGCGCCAATGCGTGATTATCGACTGAGACATAAGGCGCTACATTGGGATTAGTTTGTTGGAATTATAGCCACATCACGCGCTGGGACGAGATCCCAACGAAAGTGTTAAGGCAAGATGGTATAAGAGTTATATGAAAATTACAATAAACTACCAAACACATTCAAAAATTTAAATTTAGAAAAAAATGAAGAATGAAAAGGAGGCTCAGTAATTTCAAGTAAAGAATTCATTGTAATTAAAAAAAAATAAAAGCCAAATTTTATATAGTAATTAAAGTATTTTACTTGATACACATTTATTAAATACAAATCTGTGATAACGGAAGTAACATACATAAGACAAATTCTGTTTTAATGTTACGCACAAAAATAAAGATCACTCTTGTAATTTCTAATAATTATGTTAGAAAATTAAACAATATATTTATGAATGAAATTAGTCAAGAAATTTAAAATGTTTAAGTTATCATTACACCGATATTAAAACGCGATAGTAACATGATATTAACTTTAACGCATTTGATCAACTAAAATAAATTGATGAGAATAAATTTCAGTCAATTCTACAAAATAAAATTGACACGATCAACCAACAGAAATTATATTCATATTATTATTATTACTTTTCAATGATACATAATATTAATATGTAATTATTTTATTTACTTTCCGATTTTGATTCATAAGTTATAAGTGTTTTTGAAAAAAAGGTAAACTTTGACTTGTATTTCGAGACAAAAGATTTAGTTTTTTTACTTTTATTAAACTGCTTTAATATTTGGTCTTTTCTCATTCAAATAACACCTTATTCTTTGTTTTTTCTATCTTTCATGGAAAATTTATTTTACGACAAAATCTTCTGTAATATGAACAGATGGATAAGTTTTTTAATAGCAAAATGTTAGGAATTTTATTCTCAAAAGATTTTTAACGATCTATTTGATACTATTTGATCTATTTGAAATCTATTTGACACCAAGGACATTCACATGCTTAATAAACATTTATTGAGTCAGTAAAAGAATAAAAATTTTATCCATTTATTAGTAGAAAACAGAAAAAAAGCAGAAAAAAAAGAATGCTCACAAAAATTAAATTCCAACCGTAAAACTTTACTTTCATAAGCTACAACGAAATGATGAAGAAAATCACGTCTTTATTACATGCTAAAAAATAATTTTAAAACGAATACTTGTATAAATTTCAGGAATGTCTCATTGTAATTTATTATAAAATGTGGATTAAATTACATAGATAAAACTTATTACTATCGTAGATTATCTTTACTAAAACTATATTCACAAAAGATAATTATTTTATCTGTATAGAAATTTGGAAAAAAATAATTTCGAAAACGAAATTTTAAAATACGTAGCAAGCAAAAAAAAAATACTATAAAACTTAATACTATGGAATAATTTTTAAACACCTTCGGCAATATAAATTCTTAAAAAAATGTATATAACATAATATTTTTGAAAAAAAAAATATTTTCGTTTATAAAATGCAATTTATTTTAATCGTTATGTGCTATATTCTAAAGAATTAATTTAATATTAAAAACAGCAGACAGAAATCAAAAATAAATTTAAATGAAAATAATAAAACATTTTAATCTATTATAAATATTAAATTACATACATTTAGTTTTGTACAAATGATTAAAAAACAACTCCACAATCTGAATTAAAAAGATAAAAAGCACGGCAATTCGTGCTTACCTGTGAAAGATATCTGTTCTCCCGACAGCGTCCGATATCAGAAAGGAGTGTTAAATCGATTTATATTAGACAAATGGTGGTGTCTTATCAACGGAGGAGAAGGCATTGAAATCTATTTGATACCGCGGACCTTATAACCTATCTATAATCCGAAGAAGTGCGCATCTGTTTCTGATAAAGCATATTCTTTGTACATACTGGGTGCATACAAATTCCATTGATACGCTAAGCGATAAAAGTTATGTGGAAAGAGCTAACTTTGTCATTTTAAAATTAATTCACTATTTCTTGTTTAGTCTTATTATCATATTTTTATCGTCTCTCTTAAAATTTTTAATTACAGTCATCCTCATTTTTTGTTCCATAAATCAACTCTCTAACTTCAAAATTCAGTTTTAAATTATTGACTTAATCATAAATAATTAATTAATAGCACGGTGAAAGTTTTCTAGGTTTTCTCCCATATAACACACAAATGCTGGACAGTTTCTTAAAGTCTTAAACGAAGAAATTTCTTATTCCCTCAATGGGCTGTTAGGATATACATTAGTGAATCCATTAGAAATAGAAGTCAATGTGAAAGAGAGAGAGAGAGATTCTTATTAAGCAGAATAAGGATCGAATTGATAACTATACTTGTTATATCATGTAGAAAGTGAGTTTTGAATTTGAGTTGAGTTTTGATTGGATTATGCCAACTGCGAAATGTTGTTTATTGTTGCTGCTAAGTGTTGAACGAATTTTATATTTATCATTTTAATGGTTATTTCAAAAAAGTTATTTTTTGTTGCTTTATTTCCAATCAATGACGCTCGAAATGTTTTTGCATCTAAAATCAAAATTTAAGCCTGCTATTTTTAAATTCAGAAATGAAAGCAACCACGGGTTAAAACCTGTTGTTGCTGTGACTAATCCTCAGTATCGATACGGACACCCCATGAGTAACTTATTTATGGATGGCAGGAAAGGAGGGAGGCAGTTTCTGTTGTGCTGGAGCACCCGTTTGTAGAAGTCTGGCATGGCTCATGTCGTTGAAGAAGGAAGATGTCTTCCAGTAGGATTTTAGAGGGAACTACCCTGCATTTGCTTATCGTATGGTTTGGTTTGTCACTTTGCAGTCATTTTTTTCAAACTTTGGGCTAATTAGACCAGTATAACGTGGATTCCGAACCACTAACAAACATCCATGCCACCGCCAGGAGCCTGTGGTACCAAAGGCCACAGCGCTAGCCAATTGGTCATCAGGAAGCTAATATATGGGAGAAAACCCAGAAAACTCCAACCAGGCAGCCAGATTAATGATGCAGAAGCTGAACACCACAAACGGGAGAGAAGCTTGACTCACCGGAGAGACAAACACTTCAAAAAATTTCTCAAAAATGGCTCTATTAGAAAAATGAGTGAAGAAAATTATTTATTAAATGTAGCCCAAAAAAGGCGAGAAAGTGAAGAGGAAGAAATGAAACGTATGTTCCTTTTCTCATCAGAATAAAACTTTTATCTTGCCATATCCTACTAGCGATTACTTTCTGTTAATATTGGAAAATGGGCAGAGTCAATCAAGATTATTATATAATATACACATTACAGTTTTTTCTCAATTCAGAAAATTTATTTTCATTCAAACCAAAATATTTCAAAAGAATGCGTCTATAGAAATTTCTCTATTTTCGCAATACTTTGATATTTGCAAAAATATATTTATTTTCTTATTTAAAAAAAACACTCAAAACAATTGTAAAAATAAATTTTTGCATATTATTAAAGCCTAAAAAAGCCAATAAAAGTTAAACCAATATGTAGGTGTGCCTCGACCTTGAAACTGTTCTAATTATGAACATGTCATAACTCGACTTCAAGATAGGAATATCCACACTAAAATAAATAATTCACATTTAGGTTTTTAATGGAAGGTATACATCTAATGCCACTATAATCATTAACATTAATTTGTGAATTCCGGTTAGTATCCTTTTATACTAACAAAAATTATCAGTGTAATAAATACAAATTTAATTTGTTTAAAAATAGAATTTCCTTCTTTTTTTTTCCCCGTTAAAATAAAACACTTCACAATTTTTTCCTATGCATTAATATTTCTTTTCTTAATCTTATTGTTTTGTTAAAGTAAGGTCCATTAATATTTATTGTCTTCTCTTTCTCTGATATCGCTGCAAACATAAGAACACTAAATGCTTTATAATCAAAATTCTAAATCAGAATAATAGAATAGGTTTTAATCTCACAGTAAAACTGCTTACCGTTAAGGAATCTGATTTTTTTTATATTCACAATGGCATATTTCCTCTTATCTCAAACCCATTGAGGGAGATGATAAATGAATCGAATGTTTATTTTTATTTTAAAATTGTTTCATTTTATCAGATATATCTAAACACTTCTTATGGTAGATAAAAGACATTTCTAGTTATGCAAGTATTCAGAAGCTTTAATTGTTTTTTTTTTTTTTTTTTGGGGGGGTGTAGTAATTCAAAATATTAACAAAATATCAAATATCCAACTATGATCTGGTTAGAAAGGCGTACAGTTTTTGTATGTGTATATATATATATATAAAGTTAGGAGCAACAGATGCAATTTCCTTTTTCACTAACAAAAGTCCCGTAAAGTAGTAGACCAATGTAAGCTTTGGTAATACACTATCTGGAAGAAAGTCACGGGACACCCCTCGAAAAGTGGAAAAGTCGACAATACAGCTGACACATGCGCAATAATAGGTATCACGTGTCAGCCATATCATATAAATACTCTGTGGAGTCGACTAGAGTTGTTTTTTGTCAAGATGCCGCCACAGGAAAAGTTGTCTGAGTTCGAGAAAGGTGTGTTGGTTGGATTGCATCTTGCCAAGGTGTCAATTAGGGAGATATCCCGTCTTCGTAACTGCTCAAAATCAACTGTAGCACGTGTTGTGTGTCGTTACAAGACTGAGGGACACTGTCAGAACAAACCCCGAAGTGGACGACCTACAGTTCTCACCAGCAGGAACCGGCGGGTGCTCGGCAAGGAGATTCGAAGTAACCGTCGAACATCCATGGATAACATCGCTAATGAGTTTAGACAAGCCACAGGTGTGGCCGTTTCGACCAAGACTCTTCGTATCGAAGCCCATAAGTTGGGTTACACAGGACGTTCGACGGCCCATAAGCCTTTGATTACGAAAACCAACAAGAAAGCGCGCTTTCGATGGGCCCAAAGACCACCGTACCTGGACTCTGGATGACTGGAAAAGCGTCCTTTGGAGTGACGAGTCACGATTTACCCTTTTCCGTTCCGATGGAAGTGTTTAGGTATGGCGTTTACCAGGAGAACGCCTTTTGCCCGAGTGTGTCGTCCCAACTGTAAAGTTTGGTGGAGGAGGATTGATGGTATGGGCCTGTTTCTCCTGGTATGGGGTTGGCCCACTGGTGAAGGTTGATGGTGCGATGAATGCCGATAGATACTGTGATATTCTCCACAATTATGTCCTTCCTACCTTGTGGGCAACGTATGGTATGGATGATTGCTGGTATCAAGACGACAACGCAACATGCCATGTTGCAAGGAGGACTCTTGATTGGTATGTGAACAACAACGTTAAACGCATGGAGTGGCCGGCGCAGAGCCCTGATCTTAACCCAATTGAACATCTCTGGAATGAATTGGACCGTCGGTTGAGGGCCTGCACCCCACTCCCCAAAAGCAAGCCTGAACTATGGAACTTCCTGTTAAACATTTGGAAGGAAATTCCTCTTGCCACTATGGCTAATTTAGTGGAAAGCATGCCCAGAAGGGTTGCAGCTGTGTGGCCCTACCTCCTATTAATTTTAATAAATATGGGTTTATGTCGTTATAGTGTCGTGTCCCGTTACTTTCTTCCACATAGTGTATGTCAAGATATTTCCAGATTTCCTCATCTGTAATACATGTGAATAATTCATTCTTAAAAAATACTTCCAGTTTTATGTTTTAGTCCTGAAAGAAAATTTAAAAAAAATTTTAAAAGTAGCAGCATTTTCTTAATAAAAATTATGCAAATTAGAAAATTCTGTGACGTTCTATTACAACAACTGCTTTCATAAACAAAGAAACTCGCCCAATTGTGATTGTGATATCTTATGTAAAATGACAAACATAGTAAATAGACAAACATAGTGCCTTATGGGAGTTTTTTCAAGTTTTATCCCATACAGTATGCATATATATAGTAGTTATCTGTATAGTAGTTAACAAAATTCAAATTTGTTCATTTCAAAATTTGTGGCAAACATAAGCGATATATGAAACCCATCGATGGATATAAAAAAAACGTTAGCAAGTTTCTTGCATACCTGTTGAAAGAAAAGGCAATGAATCATTTGAAACGATATTGTAAAAGGAATATGAAGCATTATTCGTAAAAAAAATCAAGCAATACTTTTAGTTTTAAATATTTAACCCAAGTTATGGAAAAATCAACATTTAATTTTTTTTTTTTTCCTTCTATTCTATTTAATGATAGAAATACGAATTAAAAAATCATTATTTAAACTTGTAAGCAAAATTTGATTCTAGCAATTAGTCAAATACTTTTAATGACGAATGTACTTTATGTATGAATGTACTTAATTACTTCTAATGACAAATATACTTAAAAAATCTCATGTTTGTCAGATTTTTTTTAAGAATTTTCCATCTCACGCTGGTTTAACCGTATAAAGTTGAAAGATTAATTAGAAAAAAATTGGTTTTATATTAACCACAATTCTGAAAAACATCCGTGTTTTTAGATTTTTACATTACACTTTTCCAATTGGTATTCTTATAATTATGTTTCAAACTCCAATGCATAAAAGAGTGAATCGAACTTTAATCAAAACACGACAGAAAAAAAATTAATGATACGTTACAGGAGTTGAAAGATTATCGATTTCCGGTTTCGAAAAAACTGGAAAAATTCCCATTTATTAACATTAATAGCACACAATGCGAAACCAACACCAACTAAAAAAAGCAAATCCCCTAATAAACTTTTTTACTGTTCAACCGAATCCGAATTACTCGTAGATTCTAAAAGATTCTTATTCATAAGCAACCAGGGGAAAAAAATGCTGCAAAAGTCTGCAAAGAAACCTTATACCGATGAAGCAAAACGAATCCATTACTACTATCCCTCGAACTTGACCTGCTTGAAGGCCAACAGTTCCGACAGACGTGATTACCATTACAAGTTCTTCCTTTGCAGTAAACCACACGGGAAACGTTGTAAGTCCACGAGTGCGACCTAATAACAACATGCATGAAAAAAAAAACCACACACTTTTAAAGATGTTATTATGTATTTATTTTAATCTAATTGTGAGTGTCTTTTAAATGGGATTGCAAAAAATAATCCCGGATGTTCACAACACCACGGTTATGAGCAAAAGGTTTTTTTTTTTTCTATTAAGACTTGAACTTCCTGGAATTGCTCGTTTACTGGAGCAGAATTGATAATGCATTTAAGAAGACTTATTAGGTATTCAGTTAGAAAAAATAATTATCCATAAAAAAAAAAAAGTCTGCGGACACAGAAATAAATGATTCTTCATAGACTTTGACTCAGTAAAAATTCCATTGTATTCAATTATATGAGAAAAGTCCTGGTAAACAAATATAATTAAAAATACGTTCACCTTCAAGTTATGGCTTCAATAACCTACGTATTGTCATTTAGATCGAATTGACTAATTAATGTTGTTAATGATATGAGAAAAATTCTGGTAAACAAATATAATTAAAATATACCTTCACCTTCAAGTCATATCTTCAATGTCCTACATATTATCATTTAGATCGAATTGACTAATTAGTGCTGTTAATGATTAGTAATGATTACTAATTAATGACTAATTAATGCTGTTAATGATTAAGATTTGTATATGTTTATTTTTAAAATTCTAATGACATAAAAATATGATTTTATATAACAAAATAAAGAATTTATGGATTCTCTGTTCTCTGTGTGTGTTTGTGTGAAGAAAGGACACTGCCCGAAGAATTTTCAAGGTTAAAATTTGAAAAACAAAAAAAATGCAATGAAATTTGCTATTTATAAAAGTTTTGAAACTTTCAAAATACCTGATGCTATGATATCTCCAAGTGAAAAAAATTCAAAACATTGTCTTTACTTGTCTGAATTACAGTTATCACAGGAAGGTGATAACACTAGATTAAACTATATTTTTTCTTTAGTTTTAATTTTAATATCTGATCAATATCATATCTGTATTAAGATATTAACACCAGTTTGATCAGAATAAACCGGAGCTTTTTGAAACAGTGCAAACAAATTATTATGCAACTTTAAAAGAGTTTCATGGACAAATTTCAATAAAGATAATATGTCTACCTGTTTTTTAGATTAAACAACTAAAAGATAAAAGTAAACAAAATTATTTTAAGCAAAGCATTTGTTTTCACGGAGCTATTTATAATCGCTTCTCGGTTTCGGAAAAGTAGTTATTTACGAAATGAGTCATTTTATATCCCGGGACAATTATTGCTTAATAGAATTTTAATAGGGGGCCTGATGGCCGAGAGACAGCTCTCTGGCTCTCTGTACCACAGGTTTCAGATTCGAGACCCGGCGCTGCCATGGATTTTTTAGTGGTTCGAATCTACTTTAACCTGTCTTGACCACACAGAACCATAGTCCCGGTTCAATGTGACTGTAGAGTATTGGGAGTAGAGTTTAAAACCCTACCCCGTAAAAAGAAAACGTCTCTGTTTCGAAATCTGCCAATAGGCAGACGCATTTGCCCACCATGTGGTTGTTGCGCCAATGATGATGAGGAGTTTTTTAATAAATGCTGATTACTTGATTTATCACTTGGTAATGTAAGGCGGAAACATAATAAATCCTATAGAATTCATGATGCATCAAATCATATATTGCAGCACTACGTCTACATTGCAGATGGTACATAGTAACTACTGCAATTCCGAAGGAACAGAAACACCTACACTCAGCTCCTGAAATCCGAAATGGACTTTCCGATCTGCATATATATTTCACACATTTCTGTAGTATATAAATTTCCTAATCATCTTCCCTCTGTCTTGAAGCGTGTATAAAAACCGAATGAATTAATCTATCAGGTCACACCAGCCCATTCTGTATTTCTTGCTTTGAAACACATTTGGAAATCCATGAACTAATCTGCCAAGACTCACCATCCTGTCTTCTCTTTCTGTGTGTGAAGCTGATTTGGAAACTCAATGAAGTAGTTCACCAGAGTGACTTTCATGCAATTACTTAGCATAACTAGGAAAACTTCAACGATGCAACGTATGACGACGCCAATTCTAGATTGCACTTCCTTTTTAAATTAATGACTACAATGCACATAACATGAAAAAAACTTATTACCCTATGTAAAACTTATTGACTTATTAATTTCATGTTGATGCGTTTGTTAGCTGCCATTGTACCTCAAATTGTTGTTTCTTATCCCATTTGGTTGACAGCAACATTTAGGCCAAGTTCATGGACCTGTTTGTACTTAGATAAAGGATAAAAAAATGATAAAGTCATGATAAAGGATAAAAAATGCAGCTTTCTTTTGTCCTTAACTTTGCGGCACAAAGACAAGGGACACCCTAAATGAGAAGTCTGACTTTACCCCATCCTGTTATACCCCCATTGGGTACCCATTTTAGTTGCCTTTTACGACACGCATGAGCTGCAATTGAGCTATTCTAACCCGAACCCACACAGGGGATTCTTCAAATACTTAAGTTGAAATAATAAGAGTAATAAAAAATAACACAAAGCAATATCGGACCATGGGTTGGAGGTACGAGTTCAAGGATAAGTGAAACCTCTTTAAAATTCATGAAAGTTTTTTTTTATTATTATTATTCTACTATGTAGCTTATAAAATAATTTAAAAGTATATAACACACTTTTATTTTTAAAAAGTTTTATCGACAATATTTTTAATTAATAAAAGCAGAAATATATCTGTTAGCTAAAAATAATATCTGTTTTACTGCCACAGGTGTTTTAAACATCTGAAAATTATTACGAGTTTTAAAATGCCAATTTTTAATCATGATAATTAAAATTGTAGTAGACAAATATAAAATTTCTTTCATTTAACATTATCTGCAAACACATAATGTACTTGCTTGTTAATTTCAATGCATCCATTCATACTAAAACCAACAAGATCATAAATGGCGTAGCGAGGCGAATTTCATTATCGAAATGAGAAATGGGTCAAATACTGTGACATTTATGAGGTCGAATGATATGAATTTTAATTATGCGGGAACCGTGAAAAAATGTAGGATCGAAATAAAAGTATTCGTAAACATATACACAAACAATTATCCTTGTTAAAAAATGTTTTTACAGATATTACAGTCCTATACAAATTTTATTTTTAATGTTCAAATTTTATCTTTATCGATTAAACAGAAATTTCATTCAAAATTTAGATTCATGCAGGTTAAATTTTGACTCGAAGGCGAATATTGATTTAGTAAGAGCAAAATGTGGAATCAGGCCGTCTTTCTTCACAAAAATAAACATCATCGAGCAAGGTTTACTTTGACTTTTGGCACCGTTCATTGCACTTCAGTTATAGGAATTGCAACCCTGGATTATTTACTAACAAGATGAAGAACCTCCTCATTGGTGTTCCTTAACTCGTAAAGAGAAAATTCCGAGGTGGTGGATTGAAAAGGATGGACCAACACCATGACCTCCTGATATTACTCCTCTTGTTTATTTGGGGGTTTTTTTTGGGGGGGGATATCAAGGACAGAGTCTTTGCCTCACCAGTTGCTGTAGCTTAAGAATTAAAGGCTAGGATAAAAACAATGTTGTATGTACTGTTACAGATGGAATCTTAAAGAATAAAAATAAAAATATTTGTTTCGTTTTTGCCGTTAAATAATACGAGATATTTGTGAAAATTGGTTGTATAACGTGTGATTAGTTATTTTTATAGAAACCCAATCTTAAACTGGATTATTTGCCAAACTCGTGGCCCATTGACAAAATAAATATCAAACGAAGATTTCATTCCCACTCTGTATTGCATCAAAATGTTTTTTTTTTTTTTTTAAAAGAGAGAATCTGCAAAGATTAAAATATCCTTCCGATTGTTGTCGTTCCTTTTCCTACTTGATAGACATCAACATCTAGACCAAGTCCAAAGATGTGTGTGGTTGTAATGGAGTTGTAATGGAGCACCCATAGATAGATGTCTGACTTGGCTCCGTGAGGCTGACATTTTATGAGGTAGGGTTGTTAGCCCTACTCCCAAAAATACAGTCCTATTAGACTGGACACACGGCTTAAACTGGATTCTGAAACACCGCCATGACTCAACCCCGAAACTCGTGACACCGAGTGCCAAAGTGTTAATTATTCCGAAACTCAGGCTCGAATTTTCTGAGAACTTCCTTCCAATGAACAAATGAAGAATATTAGCCCATAGAAGTTTTCACGAAAAGTAATAGTCCAATTTTCTCCTATCATATCCGAATTTTCATGAAGAGATTCTCCTATCATGAGGAAATATAGAATGGAAGATAAAACTGTAGAGGAAAAAAAATAAACAAATTGGTCATCTGAGATCAAAACCATTTACTTGAGAGTATATAAGCGTATGTTTTTTTCAGTCAATAATGTGTGGATAATTTTTCTTTGAATTTGGCAAAGTAAATTAGCTAATCTATTAACATCTTCATTAAGAAACCTCACTTCAGTTAACATCTGCTCTCACCATCAAACAACATAAGGTTTTTTTTCAGGTCGAAATTTTACAAGATGCTATCAATCTGCTTCTGTATATCACATGGAACTAAATCCAGAATTTTAACTTCCACTCAACAAGGTTTAGAACCCTCTTCTTATCCAGCACTGCTTGTACTTTATCTTTTCGAGAAATAACAATTTTAATGCATTCCACCATCAGCGGGTGTCCGGTGGAGTCGCCTGTCCACCCTTTTCTTTAGAGGAGGTAATCTAGGCACCAATTGAGCAGGTATCTAAATTGTCTTCCGGTCTGATTTCAACACAATTTCTATAATTTGGCAATTGTACCGTAAGAATTTAAAATACGTCAAGAAACTTAACGCGATTATTTATTATGCAACCCTTTCCATTCACTGGAGAGATGGATCCACCTTCTTTAAGAACCACCACTCCCAGCTGATTAAGCTAAATTTTCCGTCAACAATGGCTGCGTTGGCGGTGGAGAACTTCCGAAAGCACTCGGCATCACACATGAGCGTTTTCAGCGCGATGTCTTCCTACGCACAACCACAGAAGAAAAGAAAAACCACCAAAAGTCTTGGTGAATGAATGGGAAAAAAACCCACCTCGAATAATCAATTGGTTGAAATTGCGTAAAATAAGTAGCGAAAAGGGTACCAAATCCAGGTCAGCGAGGTGAAACTATTCCCAGCCCTCTTGGAATAAATTCGATTTAGAATTTTTTTTTTTTTTTTTTTTTTTATTTCCAAAACTCTCTCCGCTGTTGCCCTGGGCGAATGCATGTCTTGAATTGGAGTAGAATCGGTTAACAGAGGTTTGATGGATTGTTGTCTGCTTCGATCTGCAGGGAACGTGATGAAAAGATAATTTACCACTTAGAGCGGTAAAGGTCAGACCGGGAGCAGTGGGTCAGTGCTATTATTGCCAGTTGTCGCGTCATAGCCATTCATTTTAGTCATACATTCTGAATAAGGTAATTCTTTGAGTAGAATAAGTAATTTAATATTATTTCGATCTGGGAGGTCTAATAACCCATGATTTTTACAATTATTTTCATATACATCTCAGTCAATAAATAAAAAGGATTGAAAATTTGGCAAAAGTTGCATACGAAATCGTCTCCCTTATTACTCTGCTCTCTCCCTTATTACTTACTTTTCCCATTTTAAGCCCCAAAACACTTCACGAATTAATTCTTCTCTTTTTTTTGTAGCGAATAATAAGGAAATTAAAATACTTTTTACAATGGTAAATTTACATGACACTAAATAACTCTCTCGTACTACAGTCCATGTTGGATCATGACCGTCTGCCTACTGGCAGATTCCGAAACAGTAGATGTTTTCTTTTTACGGGGTAGAGTTGTCAGCGCTACTCCCAACTCTCTACCATTATATTATACCGGTACCTACGGTTTTAAAGTGGATTCCGAACCACTGCAACTATCCATGGCACAGCGGGGACTCGAATCTGAAACTTGTGGTACCGAGAGCTAGTGACTCGACCATCAGGCCCCATTTACATGACAACCGAATTGAAAAACTAATACATTTACAATACTTTACAACAACATTTTAGTTTTACTGGGTTTTTTTACTTATATTATATTCCCCTTTTGTATGTTAAAAACTGCCCACCTGTGAGTGATTATGTTTACAGTTTTCAGGGTTATCTAATCCAAGTCAACCATATCATCAGACAGTATATAAATGCGAGAGTCTAAACGCTTGTCATATTCGCTACTGAGTCTTTATCACTTAGGAAAGCAATGGCTGCAATGAACACGTCAGCGAATTTTAACATGATACTTCATAAACTCGATATATGATTCTTACATGGTGGCTGTGCATGTTACCATAGGGATAAGAGTCGGGCTTTACAGATTGTTTATGTTATATATTGTTCAAAATAGTCTTTTTAAAGCCTTGACCTCAATTTAAGTAGAAGTATTGAAATTTGGTGCACGTAGCCAATAGGAAATGGTGGTATACATAACAAACTATATTGACTCATAAAAAAAAAATAGATGGAATTTTGTTAGTTCAATTTTTATTATATTTGGTCCATTTTGATTGAATTAAATAAAAAATAATTACTTCTGTTACAACTTCTGACGGTATCTAGGTCAGAGATATCAAAGTAGTTTATCTTAGAACACTTCGATAAAGATTTCGTTTCAGTTTTAAATAAAGAAAAAATTTATTGTCATTGCAACATGAATAGAAATTTATTTAACCTTTAGGCTAAAACAAAAAAACACTGAGACAAATATAAAATGACCCATAAAACTACAACGCCAGAAATCTGTAAGATATACAATAACAACAACATCAGATAAAATTCCCATCTAAAAACTCCATCTGCCTTAAGAATCTGTAAATAAAGCATGACTGATCGAAGTTATACCTACACCAATCTATACCTTCTTCCATTTTATTGAGATGAACTACCAAACACCATCCAATACTTTAAATTAAAAAGTAGTCTTAACAAAGCTGAAATAGTCCACCGACATCACTGCAACAAGCTTTGTTATTTCCATCATATTAATTTTTATTTGCCTTAATAAATATGGGAAAAAATTATTTGAAAATTTATTAAGTTTTTGTTACGAAATGGAAAAAAAAATTAATAAAAAAACCTTACGTCAAATTCATAATTTTGTAATTTAATATTTTATTTTAATTATCGTATTATTACTAACAAAACTTGAGGGCAGTTAACTAAAAGAAAACTGAATTTAAGTGCAATTAACAATTTTCAATTTATAATTAGAAAACATTTTTTAATCCCTTTTTTTTATTTTTCAGTTTTTAAATGATTAAAAAATTTACTCATGCTGGATCGTTTTATTGCTTAAAATCTACATAAATTTAACAATACTAAACAGCAAAGAGTATTGCCAAATATCTAATCAGTTAAATAAAACCTGATTAAGTTTATTTTCACATTTCTGTTAATCATAATGCTACATACATTAATAATTTTCAGGTAAAAAAGGTACGGTATTTATAATTATAAATAATTACCCCTAAAATGTGCTCTAACATGTTCCTTAAATTAAAATTAACCAATATTTTATCAAAAGTTTTAAGTTTTATTTCATGATATTTTTTTTTTAGTAGAGTACAAACAAATAGCACAGAAAATCATTTCTTCAGATATATTGTGCCTGATATTAACAAATAAATTAATATTGAATGAATAAAATAAATTAACCTCATAATAAGTACGGGAAATAATGGAAAACAAGCCAGGAGATAAGTCAATAGCCATTAGAGCATGAGTAAAACAAAAATCAGAAGTTTGGTTTGTCGTTCTACGATCATTTTAGCTAATCACTACTGTCACTTTAGGCTAATTAGACCGGGCTTACAATTTAACGTGGATTCCGAACCACTAACAAACATTCATACCACCGCCAGGATTAGAACCTGAAGCCGGTGGTACTAAAGGCCAGAGCGCTAGTCAATTGTCCAATGTACATATAAAACAATTATGAATTTCAATTTCTAAG
Source organism: Caerostris darwini (assembly GCA_021605075.1). Taxonomy (NCBI): domain Eukaryota; kingdom Metazoa; phylum Arthropoda; class Arachnida; order Araneae; family Araneidae; genus Caerostris; species Caerostris darwini. Next base: position 57,507 of record BPLQ01010921.1, on the reverse strand, counting down.
AATTTAAATTCTTGTATAGTACGTAATTTTTGTATACTAATTTTAATTCTTGTATACTAAGAATTTAAATTCTTGTATAAATTGAATTCTTGTATACTAAGAATTTAAATTCTTGTATACTAAGAATTTAAATTCTTGTATACTAAGAATTTAAATTCTTGTATAAATTGAATTCTTGTATACTAAGAATTTAAATTCTTGCATAAATTGAATTCTTGTATACTTTGTTATATGTGGGAGCATTCGTTAGAAGTGTGCTGCTGACACTAATTTTTCGTAGATTCTACTGATAAATTATTAAAATGTATGTACTGTGGGGCCAGTATTTCGATATCGACAACGGAAAACAAAATGAGATGCCTCATTTTCTCTTGCGTATAATTATAATTATATTACTAATGGCTGTGGAAAATATATAGCTATCATTTGCAGTTATCTTTAACAGTTTTGACTAGAAAAAGTTTAAAAGCTTTTTGTTGAAACTCATATAACACGGAAAATCAGTATTTTCTGCAATGCGATCGAATATAAGATTTACAGACAATGAAGATAAACTATAAGGGAACTTTTGCATTAAATTTTACAAATTAAGTTTCAGTATCCGGGATATACAAGCCACTCCGAGTTTTTTAGGTTAAACGTTACACCCTAAACTCTTGTACTCAAATGCAATTTCCTTAACCTTGAACATTTCTTCCGGGTCCTTAAATTAAGTTAAGTTTGCACTTGTATGGTACATACTGTTATAATGTAGTTCTCACATTAATAACTACTTCCTCAAAATATTGAGCAATTATGTTTTGCATTTCCTACTGGCAAATGTTTAAGAAAATAAAATATTTCCATTTGTATTTAAGTAAGCAATACCCTCAAATTGTTAGATACCAATCTTGTTTCTATTATGCAAAGTAACAATGGCTGAAAACAAATACATAAAGCATTTAAAATGGGGAATATAATTTATTGCACAGTCCCAAATATATCATACCATTAAAAAAATTAATTGGATAAAAGAGAACTTATTAACCTATCTTAGGTAAACATTGTATAGTTGATTATCCAAATTACCTAAATTCATCAACATAATACATGCATTTTTATGTAATGAATTGAAATCATTATAATTATAATGATGATGATGATTATTTGAAATCGTAGGTGAAATTCAATGTGTTTAGAAACAATATGTCTAGAATATGAATTATTTCCTGTAAAGAGAAAATAAACATTGAATAGGAAAATTTTACCTTATACAGAAATATAAATTGTACTTAATAATGGCTTTTTGACACCCATTGCATTTTAAAATGTAAACATAAAATGTGATAGCAAACTTTTCTTTGGCTTGGTTTGTCCCTGTACGGTCATTTTGTGCACATGAGAGCCAAACAGACCGGGACCTGCAGTTTAAAGTGGATTCCGAACCACTAACAAAGATTCATGCCATCGACAGGATTTAAACCTGCAGCCTGTGTTATCAAAGACCAGAGCGCTTGCCAATTGGTTATCAGACCGCGCGTGATACCAAAGGAATACTCATACTAGTTTAAATGCTGAATATTTTTACTTTATAAAAAAATTTTTTAATCAATTAAACTGGTTAAAATCTTAATTAATACTTAATTAAATACGATCACCCTTAACCTGTAAAGTACAAAAGGTTAACACATAGTTATTGCTAAACAATAGAGAAGTAGCCACTGATATTTACTGCAGTTTTATGAAAAAATAATGTAGAATAGCTATTTAAATTACGATTCCTATTTTCATTTCTCTTACTTATTGAAATGACAAATGACTTGTACCTCCCAAGTGAAAGAAACGATTTTGTGTTCACTATAACGTTCGTAATATTTTATCAAATATATAAACTCGAAAGGCAATGTAAAAAAATTTGAAATGAAATTGCAAACATTACTCAGAATTAAAGGATATTGTACCCCTTCTATAAAATAATGATTTAATCGAAGTTATAAAAGAAATGTAAAAAAAACATGCAAATTTTGAGCATTTTCAAACTATTGAATATGCAACTATTGTCAGTGACACTGAAAATCGAGTTATAGAATTAAATGAATCAAATTTGGAATCATTTTACATTATCAAAAAAAGTGAAAATAAATTATAGACGAGTATTAGCTTTTTGTATCGATAAACGCAACATGTAACGGAATAAGAAACCCTGCAGTTACTAATCGTTTAGAAAGTCGTCGAACACAATGCATAGTAGTGCAGGCCAAATGAGTTTCAAGAAGTGTTATTTTTATATTTTGGAATCGTTTCTTGGAAGTTGGAAATGCATGTTGAAGACCAGACCAAGGTCTCATACGAGTAATAATGCCAAATGAAGTTTGATATTTGAAATTGACAACCAGGAGAAACCAAAATATGAATGTCACTCATCAATAACACATTCTACTACTGGCACTAGAGTTTCGAATCAGACTGTCCGAAACTGATTTCACACGAGTAGGTCTATACGCTCACCGACCTATGGTATATATTTCTTTAACAGCATATTGCCATGTTGTCCCCCAGAGATTAAACAGAAGATCATATCAATTGGTAAAGAAATTAATAAGGTAGTGCTATGTTCACCAGCAAATCCCGTTTTATACTATATCCTAAGAATAGGCTTATTTCTATCTGCAAGAAACACGAAAATCCTATATTCATATAATAAATTGTCAGATTCGGAGGAAGTGAGATGATTTCGGAACCAGTATCCTCATGAACAGCCAAACGCATCTCCATATATCATTAGAAATGGATTCCTCGTGATACAGCGATATAGGGATGACATTCGTATACTTTTTGTAGTCTCTTGGTAGCAGTAATGAAAGATGATAAAGACACTTTCAGCTACTTGAAAATAAACCTTATCTCAGGGTAGGGTAGTTAATCCTTTGATTGGTTTGGTTTGGTTCGGTTTGTCATCCTAACTTGTGCACCCTTTCAACGGTACTTTTGAAAATAAGCAATCATTCATCTCAGTAACCATTCATAGGGTAGTTAATCCTTTGAAGCTTGTTTACAAACCTATTCCACCTAGAGCGGAGTTGAAAAGCGTTTCAACATGCTTTGGGTTTTCAAACTTACTGAAATAAACAAGTTAGGACAGAGTTCGGGAACATCGCTGGCAACTCATGCATTTAAGTGGATGGGGCTTAAGTTTCTACAAATTTCACAGTTACATTATGCTCAGCTGGAAGACAATTTCCTTAACGACGAAGGGATCATACGAATGGTTTTCCCATCATGCTATTTGGACATGAATCCAATAAAACATGCTTCAGACATTCTAGACAGACGAGTTATTGGTTATTTATCGTCTCCATAAATCCCTCAAAAATTGGAAAGAACTATTCTAGAGATATAGAAAAGAATATACCAATATCTCACAAATATCTTGGTAAATGTGCGTTACATAGATGTTCAATGTCGAGGTCCTTTAGGGAAAATCATATCCCCTTATTAAAAACGGTTTTCTTACAAGAAATCTCATTTTTGTTATTAGTCTTTTTTAACATACACAAATTACGTATTTTTCTTTCCATACCAAAACCTTCAATAAAAGGAGCTTTTTCCTTTCATTCCTGTGTGTCTTTTTTCTCATACTAGTTGACGATGTCTGTATATCAACTTTAAAAAAAAATATATCAACTTTAAAAAAAAAAATCTATGCCCAATTGTCTATCTAAAACATCTTTTTCCTTCAATTGTTTTTAGCAGCGTAAGAAAAGAGGATGCTTCGTATTTTATAAACACACATTTAAATTTATAAATTGTAATTTATTAACTTTAAAAATTTCTTATTTTTAATGAAATGCTTACAGTCTTCTTTCACTTTTTTGAAGTAAAATTGATTATTCTTTATCATTAAAATATCGTAAAATTCAAAAAATAAAAGTTTGGATCAACATCATCAATTCAATTAACTGCCAATAATTTAAATTTAACCACTTTTAAAATTCGTCAAAATATTTTAATAAATTTTACAAATAAATATTTTGGATCGTTTTTAAATAAATCGTTTGGGTATTATCTCACTTTTTTTTTTATTAAAATAAATTTACACTAATTTTTTTTAATTCTTTGTTTTATTTTTTTTTATTCTTTAATTAATGAAGATATATTTAATATTTATATCGTCTATATAAACTTCCATTAAAACCCTTAATTTTCAACAAATAGAATTCACAAAAAAAATCCATTTAAATAAATAGTTGTGTAATATGCGAAATAATAATCATGACGTAAAAGCACGACAAAGTGACTTTATAACGAAAATAAATAGTTAATTATTTTTTGTTCCGTCTCGCATATTAATGATGTTTCATACAAATCTCCAAAATAAACGCCGTCGTTGTTTACTGCCACGAACATAACATCCTCAACAGAGGTTGTGTAATCAGATTAATCTAGTATCAAGGTCTTTCAACCTGTGCGCGGACATCTTGCTCAATAACATCGGCCATTAAAGTAAACACGCATTGAAGAATGGCTTTTCGAAAATAATAGATCGCGGGCAACTATGTTGCCATTGTAGAATTATAAATCGTGCAGGCAAACTATGATGCCATTCAAAATCGGTTATAAACCATTTTTTTCTTTCTTTCATTTGAAGATGAGATATATTAGCTCAAAAAAAAAGATATTAAAAAATTCATGATTATGGAATAATAACTTTATTTTATTCAACCCTCGCACTGTTTAAATTTGTACTTACCGTATTGTTTGGTTGAATTATTTAAAATCGTGACAGAATTGTCATTGAACTATGGAAATCCTTATGGTAATCTACAAACATTCGAATAACAATTAAGATTTATATGTGTACACAAAATCTACACTAGACACGATTTAAATGTTTAGAAATAAAGTCGATTTATGACAATGCATTTACTTTATAAGGAAAGATTTTTTCTTAACAGAGAACTTCTAATAAATTAAGTTACGCGTAGTAGATAAAAAGAAATTGTTTGGAGGTTTAAGAAACACTTGTTATTTTTCGAATACTTCGAAATTTTAACTTGTTTTCATTCTAACTTCTTAACTTAGCATTCTTTATTAAAAATATTAGCGATTAGTTCAACTCAGTTTACGAAGTTTACTTAAAAAAATAATTTAAAAACATTAATTTTAATGTACCTCTTTCATTTTCCGTATTAAAATGAATTCGTGGTACATTAAATTATTTGTCTTCAATTCATCATTAAAGAATTATCCTATTAAAAGAGGTAAAACACTAATATATATATATATATATATATATATATATATCTTTGGAATTTCAGAAATTTTCATTTTATTTCATTTAATTTTCCAAATTTGTACTTAACTTTGACTAAAAAAATAAATACTCAAATTAATTTATTAATTAAAAAATGGATTAAAAATTTAGCTGGTAAACAAATAAATTTATATTGTTAAAAGTATGTGATTTTTAAACAAGCTTAACTAACCATTAATCTATTGTTTTAATAATTTAATAATAATATTAAAAAGTTTTATTTATTACTATTTTTACTAAAACGATAATATATTATTATTATAATTAATCACATTTAAATTTCTTTATACATTTCGATTAATGATACGTTTCAGTATTCCGAATGTTTTATTAATTAAAACTAAACTTTAAAATAGCTCAAAATTACATTAAAATACGTTTTTTGAAAGTTCATGATAGAAGCTGATATTCCCCAAGTAACTTTCATCAAATATGAAAAAGTAATGCAAAATTAGGATTCAATTACTTAATGAAATAGGAATCATTAGTTTTAATTAGTCTATAAAGCAATAAAATTATTAAAAAAAATGTAATATCTTTTAACAAATCGCACAGTCAACAACGAAATTTTTCTTTCACATAATATCAAAATCTTAAACATACATCTAAATATCAATTTCAGAAATAAACTTTGCTATAATTCAAAACAAATACTATAATTTTAAACAGTTTCACCTTTCAAATGCTATAATTTTAAACAGTTTTTTTTTTAATTTACAAATTATTTTTATATAAATTTTTTTTACCAGAAAATTTAAAATGAACTTAACCTATGCACTTCAAATAATTTCTTTGAAACCAACAAACAGGTATGAATGATTTAAAGACAATAAGCAGTAAATGAAAATCTTCGCGCCAAGGAATACTTCTTGACAAAATCGAGACAAAAAAGTGCTCGGCATCGATTCTCCAAAAACGATTTTTATAAAAATAGATACATACGTTTTCTATCATAATCCGGATGATCCAGTGGTATGTCCGTGGACTTGCCCGTTACCCAATAGGTCTGCCTTTGAGGAAAATTGAAGCCCATAATTGAGATAAAAGGCCCGATTGAATTGCATTCCAGGCGATGCCCATGCGTGGCGCCTGTACTATCCACGAACTGCCAAAGAGCCTAGGACAGGTGGACAAATAGCGGGTTTTTCTGACGCATCGCACGCTTTTTCGTTTGTCATGGAATTCTCATGCGAAAGCATTTCCTTCATTAATCTCGAACATCTACACTGGATCATACGACACTGGCCTGGAAACATTGAAAGATCTCTGGATGTATCATTGTCTCTTTCATCTGTCGCTAGGGTACAATCAGATATCAAATAAGCTGAAGAACCTACTGCGCAAATTGCAAACCATTTATTGTGTGGATTATTTTATTCCTTTTCTATACGTTCAACCGGAATTCATCTAAAACGAAGTTCCTTTGAATATAGGCACTATTTCGATAAGTGAACTTTATAAATTAACGATATGCGAAAAAAGATAAAAACACCCACCCGAATCTTCCCATAAAGCTTAAAAGCCTACTTGGATTTTTAATGCTATCAAAAAGAGAATTGGTTTTGTTTTGTTTATCGCTCTACTGTCATTCTGTGCATATTTTAGGCTAATTTAACTGGGACCTACAGTTTAACGTATATTCCGAACCACTAACAAACACCTATGCCACTGCCAGAATTGTAACTTGACGCTTACGGTAACAAAGGCCAGAGCACTAGCTAATTGACCATCAGGCCGCCATTAAAAAGAGAGGCTAAAGCACTACAACATAGTTCACATGGCGCACTGCTAAAATATTCAAAGTATTTTTTTTTTAAAGATCATTGTTCTGTTAAATAAGATTATATTTATATTATAAATATTAACTTTTTTTGATATTTACAATAGAAAATGCCTAATTAGAAAGTACAAAAACTCATTGGAATTTAAAAACAATTGCTTTTACAAAACCTTATGAAAAAAGGTTTGACTTGTGCATATTTTAACAGATGGCATTGTTTTCCAGATCAAAATGGGTCCTTTTATTTTGTGCAAACAGTTTTAAAGAAATGAAAAGTAGTACTTAGTTACTTAGTTAAGTAGTGCTTTTGGGATCATAAGTGACTGTAAAAAGACCCTTTCAAGCAATCGAACTTGCTTTGTCATCTTTCTTTCACGTGATATAAAATATTACAAAACATACTAATCTCTATACATTCAAGACACAAATATTAAACAAAAGATATACAAGTCTTTGAATCCATGAACCCTGTAGCTATTTCAAAATGAATATATATATATATATATATATTCAAAAATAGCTTTCAAATATACGCATCAATTAATTACAGAAAATTATCTTTTGCTAACAGTAAGTAACAAAAAATTCAATATTATAAATGCAACAACAAAAACTGTCATTTATTTCAGTTTTTCTTGTATGTTAAAATATCTACTTTCATGTGCACACGTATTTCTAATGATTTGTAGTAAATTGCAATTGTAAAAAATGCATACTAAGTATCCATGGCAAAAGTGCATTGCACACAAAAATTCTCATTTTAAAATTAAACTAAATAAAAAGGGTAATTTGATTTTTTTTTTTTTTTTTTTTTTTTACCAAAAATGAATTGATATTGAAATTATTTTGTACATTTACTCAGAAATTATTTTAGATTGTCAACAATGGACTGGAATAAACATTCATTCTTATTTAATGATGAACTTTCTCATTAAATTGTTAGATACTAAATAAGTTGAGATGAAATGAGTATAATATAATAAAAATAGTTCAAATAGTATGAATAGAACTCTTTTTATAAACAGATGTTACGCCAACAATCCAGTTCGACATAATTTTAGAAAATTATTCAAGTTAAAACATTTCGATTGCAGCAATCCTTCATAGATTAATTCAAAAAATATATATATTAATTGTTTGCTGAAATTTGTCTTTACAAAATAAGAGCATTTATAGTTTAAAATATCGAATCTCTATTATCAAATTAATATTTTCACTTATAAAACATTATCAAATTAATACCCTAAATATAACAAATTTTGTCACACGACTCTGAGATTTCATTTTTTTATGCATGTCTAACAAGAATAAAACGCAGTTACAAAATTTCACAATGAAACGTCAAACTCAGTTAAGACCAACAAAGGATGGATAAATCTATTACTAGCAGAGTATTGTGATATAAAAGCAACGTACGCCGCATCAGGGCAACGACTTAACTAGCTCTGAATAGGGTTACTCAATGATGGTTAAATTTCAAGATTTGCTTTTGCCGAACTAAAAGTTGTATTATTTAAAGAAAATTAACATATTTAATATAACACATTTTCACTTATAAAATATTATCAAATTAATACCCTAAATACAATAACAAATTCTTTCTCTAGGATTATTTATTTATTTATTTTTTTTTTTTTGTGCATGACTAACAACTAAACGTAATTTGCTTTTAAAAGTAGGGTTTTATTCAACTTTCACAATGAAACGAAAAACTCAGGACTAACAATTGATGCATAAATAAATTATTAACAGAGCATTAGCAACATACTCCGTATCAGAGCAACGACTCAACTAGCTTTGAATACTCAATGATGGCAAAATTTGAAGAGTTTTGCACTTGCCGAGTTAAAACTTATATTATTTAAAGAAAAATTAAATATAAAAACAGGTAATTAACTGAAAATATGTAATTATTTATATACTAACAAATTTCTATGCTATATTTAAACGTTTAACTTTTAAAGATTCTTAAATCAGAACTAAGAATAAAAGATAAAAAAAGGACATATAAAAGAATATTAAAAAAACAAACGAAAAAAGAAAGAACAACTTTGAAAAATATGTTAAAATTAAGCTGATCGTGTTTGTTCTACAAAAAATTAGTATACTTACATCGAATACTTCTGTCTGATGTTAAACTTTTAAGTTATCTGTACGCACTAGTTTAAGTTCCACCGAACGTAAAGTACATCCTTTTCAAATAAATGTGAGTCCGTAAGTTCTGAATCACGCCAATTTCTATGAAAGAGCAAATATCACGAGTCCATTTTTTTTCTACGAAATTTCACTCTGTATGATACCAGATTCTCGGAATAGTTTTGTGGAAAAAACAACAGACAGAGAAAAAATGTTTTGCTGCACAAATTCCAAATAATAACAGTGTGAGTAAAAATATTGAACTCAATTTTTGTGTTCCGTTTTGAAATTAATGCTTACTTCAGTCGAATTGTTAAATTCCAGATCAATTTTCGGAATCTTATTAAGCAAGCTTCAAATGCATCGTCAATATTACACAATTTGAAGAATAACTTTTGACCTGGAATAGATTTTTTGAATCTTACTTTTTTTTCTATCTACATTTAAAAAAAATTATATTATAAAAAATAATAATACACAAATAATAAAACACGTTAAATCACATCCAACATAAGCCTTTGTTATTTATAAAAATTATAAAAATAATTGGCATAAATAATTTTTTTTTTTTCGGCTTAATTTTATATAAAATATTTTTACTTTACATAAAAAATAACTAATTTAATCATATTTATTCAAAAAAAAAAATTTCTTTATTTTTTCCTGCTTTGCCAAAAAAATGTACAGCTTAAATAATTAAACCAGATAAAAAAAAAGTAATTTATAAAATTGTTGTTAATGTTATTAAATAAGCCATAAGATTATTATTATTTTCTATATTATTCGTTTATATTCTATTTTTAGTAATTAGAAAAACAATATTTCAACTATCTGTATTTATAAGTCTTTTTGTGCCCGCATCTCATAAGTACAAGTAGTAGCATGCCATTGTTATGTATAGGAAGTACCCTCTGTTGGTCTGGGTTAGAATAGCCCCACTGCAGTCCATGCATGTCATAAAAGGCGATTAACATGGGTACTGAGTGCCTGGGGTGCCTGAGTGGGGTAAAGTTAGACTTCTCCCTTAGGGTGCCCCATGTCTTTGTGCTGCAAGTTCAAGGACAAAAAGAAGCTGAATTTTTTTACCCTTTATCATGACTCGTCGGTTTAAGACACACGGGTTCATGGGCATAGTCTAGATATCGCTGTCGATCAAATGGTATAAGAAACAACATATATAGGAAGCCAGAAATGTTTGTTTACTTCTTTATGTCTAATAAATTTAACTATTGAAATTTACATTATGATATTATTAATAAAAATTAAATTTGCTGGGGCAAAATTGCTTAATGTAAGCATATAAGCAAATCATGTTTAATCTACTAGATTTATATTTCCAAAGTTAAATATTTTCTTGGAAAAAATATAAATATTGAAAGTTTTCTTTGAACACTTCAAAATAAAGAATAAAATGGGTGTGTTTCCAGATAGCAGCCTTATCTGTAAGAAACTAACTTAAAAGCCACTTGATCTAACAGAGCGATTGATTAAAAAAAGTTGTTTTTTTTTTTAAATAAAGTACAATTTTTAGTGGTAAATAAAAACCTGAAATGTTCAATCTAAATACAAGGAATATTATTCGAGATCAACAAATACATTTTTTATACTATTTATTACAGCATTGATTCTGTAATAACCAATTACCAATTGCGCATATTTAGAGTAAGATTAGAGTTTAATTCATTGATATTTTTTTTTTTTAATTTCTTGCACATGAGTCCAGTTCGTGTTCCGTTTATACATACTACAAGCAGGCTCATTTGGGTGTTGAAAGGACAGTCTTCCAGAAGAACTTTGATCGCAACTGTCCTAAATTTGCATGTCATATTGGAGAAATTCCTAAAATCTCCAATATAACCGCCTGACTATCGATTTAAGAAACATTATCTGTCCAAATAACGTCTGTTCAAATAACAACATTCAAAGAAATTCTCATAAAATAATTATTCTTAAACAATTTTATTTACAGAAACCTAATCCATATGTATTATATAATTAAATAAACATTTATTGTACAATAATTTTTATGCAATTGTAAAATTTATCTAAACCGCAACAATAATTTTTATACAATTGGAAAACTTATCTAAACAGCAGCAATTATTTTTATACGATTGTAAAGCATTTATACACCGCAACGATATTTTTGTTTACAATTGTAAAACATATCTAAACTACAAAAATAATTTTTATATGATTGTAAAACTTTTCCAAAACCCCAACAATAATTTTATACAGTTTTAAAACTTTTCTAAACCGCAACAACAAACATAAGCCCTACAAGAACAGCAAAAAAATAAGAACATGCAATTAGTGCAGAGGTATATAAAAGTTAATGACACAAATAAATTAAAGGTGAATTAGGAAGTATAGTAATGTAAAGCAACACTAACCTTAGTAACGAATCTTCAACAACCACTGATTAACAACTGCAAGATCCTGGTTGTATTTTAACTTAATATTGTATCATCATGATCAGTTCAAAATTTGAGAAAAGAATGTGGGTCAAAGTATACGATGCTTACCTTCCCATTAAATGCGTGTTTATGGTTTTTAAATTAATCCTGAACGATATTTTAATCGTTATGTCAATAAAAGTATGACTAGCCTTACACATATCATTCTGTAAGGTAGGCAGTTGTATAAAAAAAGCACTGAACTGAAATATTTGCAGTCGTGCTAAATCAAATTTACTTTGATAAGATTCTGAAAACTCGATACAGTTTAACAACCTGGCAAGATGCCGGGACACCGGAAAAAAAAAAATGTCTGTGTAAATGTGAATAAACACAACTGTGATGAGATGTTTATACGCAGATGGGAATGTCAATCAAGTTGGATCGGGAATTCAACGACATAAAATGTACCTAAGCCATAAAAAAAAAAATTCCAAGCCTAAGAATTTCATATATATTTTTTTTCCATTGTAGTTATTTCTGAGTTATAAATTTTTATATTAAATATTTTCTAGCAAATTTTTTTTTCGTCAAATTTCTTCAAAATCTATCAAATTTTTTTTTTTTTTTTTTACATAGATTTGTCAAAAGACTTTTTGATTAACTTTTTACATGAAATTCATTAGAGTAATCAGCGAATATTATAATTATAAATTTCTAATACACAGAATTCACTCGCAAAAAATCTTTAAATTGCTTACACTAAAAAGATTCGGAATATTTAAATATACATAAAACTCTAAAACATATAATGCTATAGACAAAATGCAAGTATATTACTTAAGAAAAATACATTTCCTTCTTATACAAAAAAAGAAAAGTATTTATTATAGTTGATAACATCCACATTGTAAAAACATGAAATTGAGATTTTAGACCAATCTTAAGTTTGTTATATTATAAATCAGATCTGTTCAACTAATAAAATACACAAAATCATGCATTCTTAAAAGATTAAGATTTTTATTTACTTATTAATCATTAAAAATACAAAAATTATATAAAATATTGGAGTTAATGGGTTTTTCATATCTATACTTTTATTTTTATTTTCTAAAATATTTACTACTTCAATCATGAAAATTTCTTGACCCAGCCAATTTCTAACAAAAGAAACATTTCCGCACGAAAAATATTGTACAATGCAGTTTCGTTTATTTGCTATAGTCAATATCAAAGTACATTATGAACGAAAAAATGTTTGCCTTAAAATTATTACTGTGCTCCCTCGAATCAAGAAACACAATCTTGATAACTTTAAATTAAGATGGATGGTTATTAAACTGAAGAAATAAAAAATGGCATTTAATTTTTTTTTTTTTTTTTTTTTTTTTTTTTTTTTTTTTTTTGTTATATTTGTTGTTTTTTCGAAATCTTATCACTATTATTTTTGTTTTTTTTGCAATGTTAATAGTTTCTGGGTATATTTTGCCATAAATTATTTGGTGAGACGCGCTAAAGTAATAGTGTATGTATACAAAAATGTATACTTGGAAAAAAATCTTACGATCAGCGAAAAGACTGAAAAAACTAATTTAAGTTTGCGTACGATTTTTTAAAATCACCTTGAACTTTTAAAACAGAGTTTCATAAAATACTAAATTTTAACTCACAAAATGCAACAGTGAAAAATACAGTAAGAAATTCAGTTAACATCGCCAATTTACATAGCATTATAGAATGCATACTGCGAATGATCGTCCCAAATAATCAATCGTTTAAATAAAACATATCGCTCTATGGAAAGAGCGTTCCGTGTACGTGTGCGAGAGAGAGTCTTCTATTTACTATAATTTTATATTCTGGAAATGAAACATGAAATTTCATAAAACTTTTAAAAGTCTAGCACCTTTTTTTACGCTTCCTTATGAACCGAAGAAACAGAAAACAAAAAATTGCCAATTTACTAGCATTCCGGCCGTTGGTACCACTGGCTCCAGGCTCGAATTCTGGCAGTAGCATGGATCTTTGTGAGGGGTTCAGAATCTACATTAAACTGTAGGTCCAGGTCTAATTATCCCAAATTGTTCAAAAAAAATGATCGGCAAACCAAACCCAGCTTTTACAGCCCATGGAGTATTAGACCGATGGTAACAGATTCCGAGATACAGGATATTTTCTTTTTACGGGTCTAGTCTTTAGTCCTACGCCCTACAGTCATATCAGACCTACGGTTTAAAATGGATTACGAAGCACTACAAACATCCATGGTATTGCCGGGACTCGAATCCGAAACCTGTGGCACCGAGTTCAGAAAATTGAAAACGATCATCCCAAAATTGCGTAAATTAAAAAGAAGTCCAATAGGATAAAAAAACCACCCCGATAAATTTGATTATAAATCGAAAATAATTCGATTATAAAGTGAATATTTTAGTACATGTTTGAAAATTTCAGAACACATTTCTTCATTTTGTTTAATTGTCCTATACTATTTTCTTTGCATGTAGTACATTAATATAAGGTTCTGTAAGGTCCTTAACCTCTTGTTATTTAAAGATTTCATTATAACCGATATCTAATGGATCTGGTAGGTTAGTGTTATGAAAATTATATTTTTAAAAAGGGAAAATGAAACGAAAAAAAATGCATTAAAAAGTTATTTCCATAACTAAGTCAAAATTACTATAATCAGGATTGCTTTTTATCATTTTTTGCTTAAATTAGGAACATACATTTTTTTAATTATCATTATCAATATTGTGAAATTTGTTTGATCATTTAAAGGAAATATTACTTATAAAGTCTTTGAGATAGCGGATATTTTCTGAGATATTTCAAATTATCTTCTGTAAGATTTTACAAAATTCATATGGAAGACGCGTATAATAAAATAGAACACAACATAGAGGTGTAAATTTAATTCATTCATTTATGTATTCCTGCTTTTAAAATTTTAAATTAATTAAATTTTTTATTTAATTCCTGCTTTAGCATTTAAAATATTTTATTGGATAAAAAATAAATGTGTCTTTCCTGAACTTCTCGAAAGCAAATGATGTTTGCATGTGTGTTTTTTGATCAAGATATAATCGATTGAAACCAATGAATCATTATATATGCCATCTCGAAAAGAAGAATTCAACTTTTTTAATTTGTAAAAGGAACCGAGATATTTTTGTGACATTGAATTTAATTTACCTATTGCGTTGACAATTTTCTTTTTGTTTTATCTATCTTATCTGAAATATACGACGGTCAGTTAAATGGACACCTTAAATTAATTTTAAGAAATAACATATCGAGAAAATTAAACACCACAAGGCGCCATTTCTACATAATTTCTCTTATGCTCAAAAACAGTTCCGTAAAGACCTTATCAGACGGATTTGTTACCTTCAACATGAAGCAAACTCCCATTGCCACTCAAATAATGAGTTCATCACTATGTGCACATCCAACTTTTATCCTCTGTAGCTCAATTGCATGAAACATTCTATAGCCCTTTTCGGGGTAACCAATGAGGACCGCATTCAGTTACTTGATTCTTGATTTGCATGATTCTCCCTCTCCGTCAAGTTTGTCGAACATCATGTACGTCATAAACCTATTGTTTAAGTAAAAAGGCATGTTTTCTTCACATTGAAAGAAACTTAATAAGACCGTGATGCGATATAAGATAATGCTTACAAATTGCCTCATTTTCCTGGAATAATATTTCTTTGGTTGGCTGTGCAAACAGTTATGAATCATTCAATGTACATCTTCATCCAATCAAAACACAAATTTGTAGCTATTTCATCCACAATGACTCAGATAATTTCCTTTTCTTTTTTCTTTTTCTTTTCTTTTTTTAAACTCTTCAACAACAGCAAAGTTCTCCGATTTCACAACCCAATGTTTTAGACCAGGATGAGATGTATTTTTCACAGATGTCAAATAATTTTTCAGTTTTCTACTGCGCCCACGTACATGCAGCATAAAAAAACATCCATAATCATATAGCAATTTTATTTTACCATTAATCAATAAATTTTATACTTTCACTACAGCTTTTTTTTCTCAAACAATTTTCACATTTTTCATACGTGAAGGTAATTTTTATTCCACTACTATAGAGACGCTAATTTCTTTTAATAATTCTGCCAACTACTGAACATTCCTTGCATTACTAACAACAATATTGACATCGTATAGAACGGTGGTATATAATTTCGAACCGTTTCTGAAGCATTTAATTTTTTTTTATTTCACTAACTTTCATTTATCGGAAATAGCAATATATCTGTTTAAAAAAAACAGAATTATCAACTAAAATTGTTTTCTCTTTTATCCATTTCGTAGAAATAAAAAATATTACATTTTTAAAATGTTAAATTCATTTTAGGTAAATAATTGAGTATTGTTTATTTTAATTACTAAGTTTGGTTTGGTTTTTTTGCTTTACAGTAATTTTTTGCGTACTTTAGGGTTATTAGACCTGATCCAACAATTTAAAGTGGATTCTGAACCTAATAAACAAACATTCCTGCCACCGACAAGATTCAAGTATGAAGGCTGTGGTACCAAAGGCCAAACCGCTAGCCAATTGGCCATCAGGTCGCTTTTAACTAATAATTTTTTTGTAAACAAGTTTGTTTTTAAATATTTATGATAACAGCTAAAAAAAGGTTTAAATGTTTAAAATGAAATATGTGAATCAGAGATATCCAAAATATTACCCATTGTTTATACTCGTATGACATGATGGTAGACATATGGGCCGAAATCTGCCAGATTAACACGCTTAATGAGAGACTATTTTAAATTTTTAAAATTAAATATGTTTTCAGAACATGCTTGTGTATACATAACTCCAACAAATTTATAAGACTTTCCCTTCAATTTTATCCTCAAGAAGAGTTCAATTCGAGAAAATTTTCTATCAAAATAATTCGGAAAGAAAGTCTCTCAACCATGAAAACTGCTTACATTTTATGAAATAAAGCAAAGCAAGAAGGACGAATTGGAAGAATTCATGTTTTCGCGATCAGTTAAGTAAGATTTCGTGATGCGCAGCTTCGATCATCCAGCCCACATTCGTATAGATGAGCGATTCTTATGCATTTCCAGCCACGCAGCGATTGGGAATCTGTTCGATGTCCTATTGTCTTTAAATCGGAACTGAGAATTCGATTTTCTGGAATCAAATGATGTATCGATATGCCACACAATAATTCAAGCGGAACTTAACAGAAACTGAGATTTTTTTTTCTATTTGCAATTCATTGTTTTGTCTTCGATGATATTTTCGTGAAAAATAAATAACAGATGTTTTCCACAACAGTCTCTCCTGTTTTTCACATATTCTATAAAAGCTGAAAGTGTTTTTTTTTTCACATTTAATATACGATTTTTTAATAACAGATTAAACACGCACATGTTCACGCATTTAAGATTTCAGCAATTCATAAAAACCTCAAATTAAATTTTTTTATGAAACCAAACAAAAATGTTAGTTGCATCATATCATTCTTTCTATATCATAAATGTTACCACAGGTTTCGGGTTCGAGTCCCGACGGTGCCATGGATATTTGTAGTGGTTCGGAATCCACTTTAAATCTTAGGTCCCGGTCTAACAGGATCGCAGAGCGTTGCGGGGGTATTGTTACTCCGCGTCCGTAGTTATCTTAGCACTACGCACTTCCTGGGTAGTGCTAAGTGAGTAACGTCTGTGCAGCGCTTGCCTTAAGGCATCAAAAACAATCGTCTAAGTGTTTGCTAGTTGCAGTGGAATAAAAAAAAATATCATAAATGTCACCATCTTGATTACAAGAGTATTTCCAATATTACAAATGCAGTGTGGAAAACTCGATTCTCATTCCGATACCTAACGGCTGTCTGATAATTATCCTGCGGATCGGAAATATTTTTCGTCCCTTACAAAAAAAAATTGAAAACCGATCCCTATTAAAAATGCTTTTGAATACTTCGAGGAAGAGCAAATGAATGTTGAAGAGGAAGCTTCCAAACCGCCTTCTGTCATATTACGTCCTGTAATGATGCGGCTAGATGAAGATACTCTCAAATCCTAAATCTTATAGGAAGTGAATTTAAAGATGAAATCAACATCAAGCTTTCTAGAAATTATCTGAAATGTTTTGCACCCTCTGAGAAGAACCTACAATTTCTAATTGTTTTCCTTGAAGATAAAGGAAATAAAAAAAATTCCGAATGACGCCGAAATCAATTAGGCTGATTAAAGCTATCATTGAATATCTCCCGACTTCCAGTAGTGCAGCTGATATAGAGAAGATGTTTCCTCGAGCAACTTTCATAATATCAAGATAATTGCACTGCAAAACCGGTCTAAGAAATTACTCCTAGTATGAAAAATCCTTCCCTGGGGTGACTTAGAAATCCTTTAATCTCAAAAATCTTTTACTTACGAGTGTTGAGAGATACAACCATAGACCATGAGCTATCTAGTTCTTTAACTGCAGCTCCTTCCATCATGAAAGTTGCAACTGTGGTTGAAAGGCACGATGTCTAAAGTGCGGGGTCCGCACTGCTTTAAGGAATGCCCCATGGTCGGATATTGAAAAAGCCCACCTGCAACAATTGGGGCCAGCAAAGACATCTTGCCTCTTGGAAGGATCCTAAAGTTACCCAAAGCCCCACCTCCAACTTTCTTCAAGAATTATGGTTCCACAGCAGAGAACCAATACACCAAGACTGTTGAAGCGCGAACTTCTTTTACGTCCATTCTGAGAAATCAAGTTCCTGCTTAGACTACACACACACCCCGATCGTACCGATACCATTACCTAAGAGGAACAAGATCTTCTGAACAAAACACTGTACTCGTATGTATTGAAAGAATATAGAATCAGTTGAAAACAGTCAGCTAATGCTATGCAAGAACTCCATTGAAAAGTTGTAGGTCTGTTTGTGAACTTGTTATTTTAACAAATTTCTTTCAATTGCCAGTTTCTAAAAGGAAACTTTGTTAACAGCCAACCAATATGTATTATTTACTGCAATTATAACAAAATCAAGTATTAATTATTTACAAAAAAAGGGGGAGGAAAGGGATTTTACTTTTATTTTTGTTTGTACTGAAAAAAATAATGTTCATTTATAGTTAAGCGAGTTTAAATAACATAAAAAAAATGTCTTTTAAATCATCCCCAATTAAATCAATATAACATTGTAAATATTATTTTTCTTCATTGGCGGAACAGCCCCATGGTGGGCCAATGTCATCTGCCTACTAGCAGATTTCAAGACATAGGCAAAGGTAGTGTTTTGTAGAGTACCTAAGAGAAAAATATCTCTGCACCTCTTTTACATAATTAAAGAATTAAAATTTATTCCAGGAAGATTATTGCATGCAAGAAATTAAAAAGAAATAATCAAGAATGAGTACCATACTCAGTGAGAATTTTAAAATTAAACTTTAAACGGGAGACGTTTTTTTTTGTACAGGCTATTGTAAATATTCCAACACCAGATAAAGCTGAATCAAAATGGCTGGTTGATCATAAATACCAATTATTTGATAATTCAGCCATTTAAGCCTCTTACTATTCAACTTTTCTAAACTAGTACACGTGTTTAAATATTCACTGATTATTTTTCATTCACAATACACATTCTGAATATCGTAGATCATTAGAATATCAATTCATACATCAGAATATCAATTCCTTCAGAATTATGTAAATAAACTTGACTGAATTTATTGTAATTCTAAATAAATGTTTACTGAAACAATTTGTTCAGTGCGCTTTATGTAAGTATTAAAACTTTCGTAGAAATATATCATCTGCTATTCAAACTGAAGGAAGGATTTCACTGATGATCCTTTTAGCAGTTTCCTTTGAAGAAAAGCTTTGCATAACTTTATGAAATTATTATTACTATTTCGATTCAGTTATTTTATTGGACTACAATACTACATTAATAACGGAATTTTTAAATGTCTTATAAATCTCAAACATTTCAGAGAACACGCAAGAAAACATTTACAATAGAAAACTTTTGTTGGCCATTCTGTGAGTAGTTACAAGAAAATTAACTACTGACAATGTTTCAAGCTTCATTCTTTTAGATTGTAATAAATTCAATAATTTTTCAATGAATCTAATATGAATCAATTTAAAAAATTTAATTTCAATACAAATCTGCTTTTGTTTCTAGCAATATCTTTACAAAAAAGAAACTTCGTCTTATTTATTAAAATTTTATTATTGGCATTCGGACTCAATTTTTCTATTTAGATACTATTTTAAAAAAGAATATTTAAATGGTGATCAAAAAGGGTTTACAACAACATATACTAAATGTATTTTTTTTTTTTAAAGAATGATTCTTAAAAAATATGACAGGACAAATTGTCATTTTATATGTATATACATTTTTCCTTCACAAAAGATAATGTTAAATTCCATATTGCTTTTAAAATGTTAAAATCAATATGGAATATATTCGAATACATATTAAATTCGAACTTAGCATTATCTCCATATATCCATTATAACAATAAATTCCATATTGAAATAAAACTTTCTTTAATAGAATATATATTCTTTTACATATGGGGAGAGAAAAGAATAAAATGGACTGTGAAAAATAAATATTTGTAAACTGCCGATATTCTTACAAATATAATAAAAGTTATGAAAGCTTTTTATGTATAATGTAGATTTTTGGTGTTATTTATAAATAATTAGGGAGTTTATTATAACATACTGGATTCATTGATCATTACATACAAAAGCCATTTATGTGTTACAACCAGTAAGAGCGCTGATGCTATTATATGTAATTTAAAGTTACAAAGGCTTTTTCATATTCTATACTCTCTAAATTGATATTTTGGATTGCAATTTATGTAATGAGGGGTTTTACCATTATTTGTTAAAAGCCTTTTTAGTTATTTATATACGTTATTGAAAAGAGACCATTTATTAAAATAAAGTGTGTTAATGTATATATTTTAGAATTTCAAAAGTTGTTTTATGTTCATTGTTTCGTTAAATATGGATTCAAAATATATTTTGTGGAAAACATTTTGTATATTATGTTTGCCAGTTATTTTTTTAAAAATTATTTGATTATTATTTTGTAATTTTCAAAGAAAAAGCTATTAAACGATAATAAAAAATGACATTAATATATTCAATCTATTAAGTGATACTCATATTATAATTTTATAAAATATTATATTATAAATTTATATAATAACCTTATATATAACTTTATAACATTTTATAAACTTTATAAATTATTAAATAGGTATATTATAATAACTTTTTGAATAAAAATTTTGTAATTAAAAATATATTTATTGAAGAAGTATTTTCTATAAAATCTTAATGAAAACAAAGATATCGCCATTTGTCAGCAAGGATAAAATATTATTCTACATAATAACATTACTTTGAAAATACAGTAAAGTTGAAACTTATGGATCATTGTCATTATAAAATTGAACTTAAAAATTCTAAAAGTATGTATGGCAAACATTTTTGTAGACTGAATTCTCTACATTAGTGAAAAATGTAAAGAACTGGCATGCTCTGAATAAATGAAAATCTATTTTCATTCCTGAATTGCTGGCAATATAAAATGTTTAAAACAAAATAACACATAAAAAAAGTCAAATTAAAAAAAAATTCGTTCACGTGTTACTTTATTGCGTCTCACGTATTAAGCCCCGTCCAGATGAGAACATATAAGTGACGAATGGCTTTCGCCAACTCATTAAAAACCGGTTTGACAGAAAATGATGTCTTTCGACTCACTCCGGCAAGAGTCGGTTTCTTACGCACATCAAAGGATTCCCATTTACAACCAGCTGTCACTCACAGCCAGAGATCACGTGGCTGGTTTCTTCGCGGTCAGACGGAGACGATCGGAGCTAGATCGCCTCGGGGTATCACACTCTTTATTTCTGAAATTTATATCTCAGGAGTTTCGAACCTGAGGTCATTCTGCTCGCTAAGTGCAAACGTTAACGTTAAAGAGAGGCAAACATTTTTTAATACTTTATTCTTTTAATACTTTTTTTTCTTACTGTAGCATTTTTTTTTTTAATAATTTTTTTACTGCGACTGTAAAATGACACACGTCAAAAATTCTATCAGCAACTAAAAGGATTTTTTAATTTACTGTGAAAAGGTTATAAATTTAAAAATAAAGGTAAAAGAGTAAATAGGGACATAAAATTCTGTGTGTTATTCTTAAAATAAGAAAACAGAAAACCCACCGGATAAAATAAGAAAACTCGATGACGAGACATTTATTCTGAGACGTTTTTACCCTCTGCGAAAAAAGTTTTTTCCTCTCACTTCTTACAAAGCACAAATATTTTTTTCCTACACACCTCAGCCTAGTACCCAAGGCTAGGTACTCTTCCTCTTCCAGTTAGAAAGGCGAGAGTGGAACATCGGTGGGCTTCTTGAATACCACGAACAAGCCACCCACGGGTGAAGGGGAAGGACAGTTAGGAACAACTGTTGCATATTTGAGTGTCGTATGGAGAAAACTAGAAAAATTCCTCCCGGCTAACTATCGATGCGAGACACATTGTCACAATCGTCATAGAGTCTCATCGTTTCTGAAAACAGTGACTACAAACATGCCGTGAGTGGATTCGAACCTCATCCCTTCTGCACCCTAACTGCGCGTGTTATCACGAGTCGGGCAAAGGACAAATATACTAATGATACTTTTATATACAATTTCAAGTTTAGAATACCTTTAGGAGGAAGATTCCATGTTTAGGACTAATATAGTTCCCAGATGATTCAAGTTTAGGAGGATATTGACTGTCGGGAAATCTTTAAAGTCATCTGAGGGGAAAAACCAGGAAATTCTTATCACATAGCCTGACTACGGATACAAAACGTTTAGGCGCAATCTGTATCCACACTCTATTTCTGAAATTTATATCGCCGGGGTTTCAAACTGAGGTCTTCTGCTCGCTAAGTGCAAACGTTAAAGAGAGGCAAACCTTTCTTTAATACTTTATTCTTTTAATATTTTTTAATACTTTTTTTCTTACTGAAGCATTTTTTTAGTACTTTTTTACTATGGCTGTGGAATGACACTTCAAAAATTCTGTAAGAAACTAAAAGAATTTTTTAATTTACTGTGAATAGGCTATAAATTTAAAAATAAGGGGCGTAAAATTTAAAAAAATAAAAGAGTAAATAGGGACGTAAAATTTTGTGTGTTATTCTTTATGTAAAATCGTAAAGTGCTTTGAAAAATGTAAATCATTCATTGAATAATAAATTACAAAAGTCAATAGATTGAAGAAATTCAAGAAAGAATTCAAAACAAAGAATTATGCTAACAGTTAGATAAGATGTTTAATTAAAAAGTGGTCGTTTTTAGTATGAATGCAAGAATTTAATTAATATTCATTAATTTCAAAATTATGAAATATAAAAAATTAATTTCGATTTAAAATCAAAACATGGACAGTTGTTTAAGGCATTAAAACGAGGATGGATGTTTAGAATAAGGATAGCTGTGTAAAACTTTCGTGTCATACTTCTCTATTATACAGATTTTTTTAAATGTACGTCCCAAACAACTTTAAGCTTTTAAGGGGCAAAAAAATTCAACCAAAAAATAATAAAATTGGTCAAAAAATGTTATAATATATAAAAATTAGAAAAAATATGTTTTCTATATTAAATATTAGATGCATGTTGAATCTTTTAAACTAGTCAAATTATAACGCTTGAAAAGCTATTAAATTTTTATCACCTCAACTTTCTTTTAAAAAGTAATCTACTTTTATCAAAAATTTACAATAAATTATAATGACGAAAAATTAAATTAACATAAAAATCAGTCAATCTTCCTAATCACACATAATTTCATTGTAGGAATAAAATGTAATTTCATTGTAGGAATAAAATGTAATTTCATTGTAGGAATAAATGGGTAAACTATAAATGATATAAAATAAAAACTTCCTAAGGCACTGAAATCATGAAATACGCAGCAGCTATCTGCACATGAAATTATGCCATTTTTAATTTTTATTTACATATTTCTGCAGATTTTTATAAGATTATTTCAAGATTTGTGTTTTAATATAGTTGTTTATAAACCTAAGACTGATGGATTTTTGAACAGAAAGTCTTCACTTCGAAACTCATCCAGAAGATGGAAATTTATAATCGCATAGTTTAAAATAAATTATTTGATAGATAATAAGTAATAATTATCTATCAATAATAAGTAATAATTATCTATCAATAATATGTATTAATTATCTGTCTTAATGCTAAGTAAGTAACTAACTCCCCGTCTCTACATCCGTGGTGGATTTTGAGATAGATGTTTTCTTTTTACAGAATAGGATTGTCAGCCGTATGCCCTACAATCATATTAGGCCGGGACTTACAGTTTAAAATGGATTCCAAACCACTACAAGCATCCATGGTACCGCCGGGGCTCGAATTCGAAACCTGGGATACCGAGCGCCAGTCACTCAGCCATCGGACCCTAAGGCCGTCTGCTTACTGGCAAATTTTGAGACAGGGGATATTTTTTGCGGGGTAGGTTTGTCAGCCCTACGTTCCATAGTCATATTAGACCGTGACCTACGGTTTAAGCCGAATTCCGAACCACTAAAAATGTCTATGGCACTGCCGGGACTCGAACCCGAAACCTAGGCACCGAGCGCCACTCACTCAGCCATCATAATATTATTATTAGGCCCTATTATTATCATGTCTATTTAATATAAAATCGTAATAGTCTACCCAGCCAGCAAAATTTTATGGTAAATCTCAACACCGCGAGCTTGTTTATTGCAATTAATGCTTTCAGTTTATGACAACTTGTACAAAGCATCTCGTATCGGCAGTCAAGCTATGGCAACAAGCGCCAATAGGCCCTATTTTGTGTATTCCAGTTGTACAAAATTAATTTTAAAGTTAAAATCGTTACAAAGCATCAATTTTCAGAAAAGTTTTTTTTTTTTTTTTTTTTTTTTTTTTTTTATGCAAACAAAAAAATTTTAAACATTGTTTACCAAGACTCTGTTATTCATAAGTTACTAAGATTTTAAATGAAAACACGCAAAAAGGTTCTAAAAGTAAACAGATATTTTTCAATAAATCTTATTTAACAATGTAAAAACTATTTCAGAAAAAGGCTATTCTTAAAATTGCAAAGATTGATTCTGCATCTAAAACTGATAGTTATTCCAAGCAACTTCAAAACGTAAAATTTATGATCTATTTTTGTTTTGAATCATTCGTTAGTGTCCAATAAAACCACTTATATAATTGTGTTACAAAAAAATTCTATGCAAATATGTTAAAATGAGAAACTAAATAATGCATCTCTTTTTAGATGTTTTAGCCTTCTTTTTCTGCATCATTTCCATAAATAAATAGCCCATTAGTTGTAACAAAGTATGTTTATGTAATGAAATTTATTCATGTTATTCCATACACATCGCAGGCTTTCGCTTATTTACAAACTGAATAAGCGCTATTTCAAATTCCTTTAACTTTTCTCATTTCTACGAAACCTAAATCCTTCAGTATATAGAGAAAATATTTTAATCTACCCACTTTATTTCAATTTTTTTTTTTTTTTTTTTTTTTTTTTTTTTCGGCTATCATTAATTCGGTTTTCGAGATACTTTTTCCACAAGAAAAAGAATCAAATTTCATTTTTGATTTTTTTTTTTTTTTTTTTTTGATGGGAATCTTACGTGAATATTTTTAATCAACTTCATAAATATACAAAACGCTCATACTGACAAATTTAATACAAAGAAAAGCTGAGGGTTTGGATTGTCTCTTATCTTGTGCACATGAGGGTTAAACAGACCAGGACCAACAGTTTAAAGTGATTCCGAACCACTAACAAACATTCATGCCACCGTCAGAATTCGAACCTGAAGCCTGGGCCAGAGCGCTAGTTACTTGGCCGAAGAAAGGCTGAGAGTGCAAATATTCTATGCTAGCTTCGACAGCATATGTTCTAAATTATATGTACACTTAGACACAAAAGTAAGCATGCAACTCATAGCTTAAGTGAAAAAGCTCTAGTTCTCAAATAAATATAAGAAAAATATTATTTTGAAGAGTGTTGTTTATAGCTTCTTATTCAAGTCATAAAGTAATGAAAAATAAACCAAATCATTATATTTTAAAAAACTTTAAGAGTAATTTTGTTAACTACCAGAGAAATTTAAATCACAAAAGTATATATGCACTCTGAATTTTTGACTTTTAAATAGGCTGAATGAAACTTCTCGAGTGATTTTTCGTATTTCGGTGATAAGTTTAGAAGTTCTGCAACAAAGCTTGTAAGTTTGAGCTTTAAGTAATTCACCAATGACTCCACGTGGAAAAGAATTATCAATATATCTATAGGATGCAATAATAAAGCTCTATAAGGAAAGCAAATCCCAAAGACAAATGGCTAAAACCATAAGCAAAAGTCCTGCAGCAGTGCAAAAAATCATAGCAAAGTTCCAGGTTGAGGGAAATACTCTAAACAAGCCAAGAACAGGACGACCGCCCATTTTGACGGATCGAGAAAGGCGAATTATTGTTGGAAATGTGAAAAAAAATCCGACGATTAGCGCACCAAAATTGACAACTGATGTGAAAAACAATTTTGCGAAGTCATGCAATCCTGAAACAATTCGCCATGTGTTACGGAAGGCAGGATACCATAGTCGAAATATGCGAAGAAAACCATTTGTTAGAAAAAGTGAATCGCAAAAAAGAGAATAGATTTTGCAAAAGAAAATGTAAAGCAGGACACAAATTTTTGGAATTCCGGGATTTTATCGGATGAAAGTAAATTCAACATCCACGGGTCAGATGGACACCAAAAAATTTGGAGGAGAGCAAATGCAGCTCTAGAACCAAAGAACATGAGAGGAACTGTAAAACACGGCGGTGGTTCGATTATGGTTTGGGGTTGCATGACAGCAACTGGAGTAGGAAATTTAGTTATAATCGACGGAATAATGAATCAATATAGCTATTTGAATATTTTAAAGAATAATCTAAGCCAAAGTGCTTCTAAATTGGGATTCGATGGATCCTTCACTTTCCAACAAGATAATGATCCCAAACATACTGTTCGGGTTGTTCGGGAATGGCTGCTATATCACATGCGAAAACAGCTAAAATCCGCACCGAAATCACCTGATCTTAATCCCATTGAACACTTGTAGGATTATCTTGATCGCCAAATTAGAAAGCAAAAGATCAAAACTAAGAATGATCTAAAAAAAGCCCTTTTGGAGGAGTGGCAGAAAATACCATCTTCTGTCACTCAAAGTTTAGTAAAATCAGTGCCATCTACATTGAGAGCTGTTATAAAGGCCAAAGGCTATCCAACAAATTACTAATTTTTTTGAAAAATTATAAAATTTGCAATATTAATGTCTTTGTTTTTGTTTGCATACTTACTTTTATGATGTAAATTACATCCGATTTTAAGTTAAGCTCATTTTGCTAATTAAATATTTGTATTTTTTAATTACTTTTCATTTTGTTATTAAGCTCGATTTTGCTGTAATCGAAATAAGTCGTTAATTTGAAAACTCTAATATTGTAGGTCTGTTTTTTTTCATAGGACATCATCACATACACTCTGCATACTTACTTTTGTGACTAAGTGTATAATGCGATTGCAGTATAGCAAGGCGGAGCATTATCTGTTTAACGCTGAATTTACTAAATATCTGCTTTTCTAGTAAATGAATTCAGGTCAAAGTGTTGCACATTTGAGAAAAATTACAATCTTTCTTTCTGTCGATCAACTACAATCATGGATAGAATCTCTAATGAACTGAATAATACCTTGTGCTAATAGGTGGTGTGGTTATTCTTATGGTATTGGTACTTCAAATCAAACAACGATAAAAATATTCTGATGTTTCCGCAAATAGATTTATTGTTCTGTTTTTCACGATTTTTTAACTCCTGATCCTGATCACCCTTTTTTCACTCTTCTTCCTTTGCTGATTTATAAAGGATGTTTAACTTGACAGAATCACATGAATAATTTCTTTTTCTTATTCCTTTTTAGTTTGTATTGCACAAACACTTTCTTTGTAATCTGAATGAGTCAAAATGGATGCGATAAGTTATTTATTGTATGAAAATAAGATATTACACAAAATGGATTGTATACACCCAGAAAAAAATTATAGCAATATATGTGAGCAGGTGACATATGTAAAAACGAATATAAAATATGACAAAAAATTCTTTTGATATTTGAAAATATACTCTTACTTATGTTTAATTTTTTCCAGCTCTCCAAACTTACGACTATAGATAATAATACATGCCTGCAAGCACTGATGGAAGGTTCGATGTATGCCAAATATTTGAAAACCAAGTATTTCCTATAAACTCAAATTCTGTTACTCGAATACAAGGTCTTCAACTAATTTAACTTCAGTTTCATGCACAAGTAACTTTTTTAGAGATATGAATATTGATATTGTATATTCTAAATTTATTTTATTCTATTCTATTTTTTTTTTCTTTCGAAATCTCAAGTTTCAATCTTTAATAATCCAACAAAATTTGTCAAATATAAGGATATTTCTTGAAATCTGGTAAAGCCATGCCATGCCGTTGATACTAAATAATACATTAATTATGCGTAAAGCAACAACAAATCATGAATAAATAACAGCTAGTATAAATATAAGTAGTATATTTACTTAATGCACCTAGCATTTAAGTAAAATATACCTAGCATTCGGAAACAAAGCATCAGTACAAATATTAAATATTGTATAAAATTGTAATAAAATGAAATATTGTAATATTGTAGTGAAATTGTTAAATATTGTAGTAAAATTGAATAAAAATATTAATTATTGTAATAAAAATATTAAATATTGTAATAAAATTGTAGTAGAATTATTAAATATTGTAATAAAATTGTAGTAAAATTATTAAATATTGTAATAAAATTGTAGTAGAATTATTAAATATTGTAATAAAATTGTAGTAAAATTGTAGTAAAATTCTTGAATATTGTCATAAATTGTAGTAAAATTATTAAATATTGTAATAAAATGTAGTAAAATTATTAAATATTGTAATAAAATTGTAGTAAAATTATTAAATATTGCAATAAAATTGTAGTAAAATTATTCAAATATTGTAATAAAATTGTAGTAAAATTATTAAATATTGTAATAAAATTGTAGTAAAATTATTAAATATTGTAATAAAATTGTAGTAAAATTATTAAATATTGTAATAAAATTGTAGTAAAATTATTAAATATTGTAATAAAATTGTAGTAAAATTATTAAATATTGTAATAAAATTGTAGTAAAATTATTAAATATTGTAATAAAATTGTAGTAAAATTATTAAATATTGTAATAAAATTGTAGTAAAATTATTAAATATTGTAATAAAATTGTAGTAAAATTATTAAATATTGTAATAAAATTGTAGTAAAATTATTAAATATTGTAATAAAATTGTAGTAAAATTATTAAATATTGTAATAAAATTATTAAATATTTTAATAACACCTACTTTTACAATAATTTACTAAAAATAAAATTTTTCCCTATAATTAAAAATATATTTAATAAAATATAATTTTATCTACATTTTTATATTTTATATAATAAATGTATGTAGAAAATTTGCACATGTAGTTTAAATATTTTGTTTTATTCCATCCTGTTAAATTCAGCTCTTTTTATATTTTTCATAATAGAAGCTTTTTTAATCTTATTTTGAGATTGCACATTAATATCTTCAGTGTGCAATAGACACTGATTTTCGACGTGCAAACCACAATTAAAAATAAATTCGTAATACACCTTCATCAATTTAGAATAATTTGGTCACTTAAGTTTTCTGGAAGGAAAACTCAATCCATATTTCTGATCGCACAAGACAGTGGAAAAAATAAATAATAGTATTAAATGTTTCTTTTGTACACACTTATATAATTGAAATTCTTTTTTTTTATTATTATTATTTTTAATAAAACATTATTTGAAATATTTTCACATTTAAAATTTTTTCATATTTCTGAAGTCTGAAGAACCAATATTACCCAAGCCTATATAATTTTTATATTCTGTAATATTTTGTTTGATGTTAATTTGCTAAATTTTATTTCCCAGATGAATGCTTTGAAGAAAAAAAATTAAAAAATTAAAATAACTTATAATTTCTTACTTTTGAAGATGTTTTGCCAATCATACTCGGATTCCAGCTCGTCTTGTCCAAACCTGTAACCATCCCATGCTCTGTTGGTCATTTCCACTCTCTGTCTATACATCAGAACAGTATCAATAGCAATACCACAATACTAGAAATGCATCAACAGACCAGAATCGAAACCATTTCCAGAAAAAAATAATCTATTCTAATCAATCTCATTTATTGGAACTTCATCAAGTAGTTGGATATAACATTCAATAAAATATTTCAAATTTTTCTTTGAACCGCAAACAATAATTAAGGATCTTTTGCAAACACCTTCTATGAAAAGCATTCTTCAGTCTCCAAAGTTTATTCTTCAAAAATTTGTTAAGAAATCAATGGCTACTTTCTTTCTTTCCTTTCAAACATTTATTAGGCACCTTAAAGATACTCTTTATTGAATTAAAATGGCTGCCATGGAGGTCGCATAGCAGCTGAAAGTTTCGAACTCTTTTTCTGAGAAGATCAACATTCTTAAATTTTTAATAACTGATCGTCTTCAACTAATGGCATCGAGGTATCGTATCGATTACGATGAAGTTTTTCATCAAATCATCAATATCTATTTCGCGCAGGTGGCAGAGCCGTGGAAGTTGTTTGAGCGTCCAACGATAAAAATGGAACTTAACACTATTCGGCAGGGCAGATTGCTACAAGCACGCACGGTTCATTGTTATTCTGTTTAAGTCGATATTTATACTGAAGCGGGGGTTTTTTGTTCATTATGAGTCTTTCTTTTTCCATTATAATAATGAGAGTCAAGAGTGGCTTAGATTGGATATCAATAATGTCGTTGTCTTTATTTATAGCCAGAAAAGAGTTTAATTCGCAAATCAGTATAATTTATGTTAAAATGGATTCGTTTTGAATAATGAATAATATAACAATTTCTGGAGTACAGCAGATTTCTCCTTTTATTGTTTTCTGAAAATCTTCTATGAAAACTTTTTTCAATAATGTGAAGATGATTTGTTGTTGTTAAATAGAAAAAGTAATAAAAATGTATTGTATTAAAGAAAACAATAATTTATAAGCCTTTTTTCTCATTGTTTATTGAAGACTTAAGTTCAAATATTGAATAATATTTGCATTAATACATGAAATTTGTATTATTTTATGTAATTTATTTATTGAATAGAAATACAAACATTTTGTATAAAGTTGAGAATGTGTTTATAATAATTTGATATTATGCACGTGTTAGTATTTCTGTATTTCTGATAACTTGAAATCTTAATCACTAAATGGTTAAATATTTCTTCTTTTTTATCTATTATATTTTTTTTCTGATCAGGTATCAAAAATTATCAAAGTGTTTTAATTCGTTATTTTTCAATTAAATAAAAACAATTTTTGTCAGCAAATTTTAAATAAAATAGGGTTAAATGCAGAATTAAAGTTACAAAAATTATCTCTTTTAACTTGCAATTCCCTAACAATCATAAAATATTTTTAAAAAATCATGAAAAATATATAAAAATAATTGATAATATTATAAAAAAACACATTAAATAACTAAATAACATTTGAAGTCTCTTGCTTTAAAATTATATTTATTTTGATTTAAGTAGTTTTAGTTCGTGAATTTTACTTCCATTTTATTCATCTATGACTCTTCACATTCAAATAACTTATTATTATTTTAATGTGATTTTTTTTTTATTTACATGTAAAATTGTGAATTAAAATTAAGATTATTGTTTGTAAGGATTTTTTTGTATAATTTGTACGGTGAATTTTTGTTCAATTCAAAAGTTGTGTTCTTATATTTTTTTTTCTTTCCAATGCAGCTGTCAAACACAGACACCTTAGTATTGGATGCCTTAAGGCAAGTGCTGCACAGACGTACTCACTTTGCATTACCCAGGGGGCGCGCGTAACTTGAAGATAAGCCACGGATGCGGAGTAACAATGCCCCCGCAACGCTATACGATCTTATTAGACCGGGACCTACTTTTTAAAGTGGATTCCGAACCACTACAAACAACCATGGCACCGCCGGGACGCGAACCCGAAATCTGTGGTACCGAGCGCCAGAGCGCTAGCCACTCGGCCATTCAGGCCCTGTGTTCTTATATAAATTTAAAGATTCCAGATTATTATTCCTGATTCCAGATTATTTTAATGCATAATTTTCTATTTTGCCAACATGAAAAAATGACAATAAAAGATTAAATGTTCCCCTTTTTTTAAATGAGAATAGCTAATTATTTAACAGGACTGTATAAGATGCTTGAAAAGCTACAATTTATGAATTTAAAAAGTATTGTGCTATTTCGAATGAAATCTTGCATTTCTTTGTATACAGAGTCTGGCCTTATGTTCCCCTTAAACGATAACTAAAAAAATATCATTATTCGTTAAATATTTGATCTAGCGAAAATTAAGGGATTGATTAAAGAAGTTGGAAAAATGCAAAGAAGCCCATTAGTTCTTAACAAATTCTTTCTTTTTGAAATAAATTTAATAGCAAGTAATATTTTGATAACAATATTTAACTTTTCATACTTTTGATAAACTTTTTCAACACTCACCAATAAAAGACTGAAAATAAAGGTAACAAATATCACATTAATAATAATATCACATTCATATGAAAAAATTACCTTTTCTCCCTTGACTTCCCACGCTATTTTTTTTAAAAATAATTGGACTCTGATTTTGAAGATAGAGGTATCTGTGATTGTTACACTTTTGAAATTTCTGCATTCCTAATAAAAGCTTCTTGTATTTATTGAAAAAAAATATTTGACAAGATTTAATATGAAAATAATGATGTCAAAAAAAATCTTTTACTTGTTCGTTAAAATGATGGCTGATCGGGTGTATAAAAATAATCTTATCACTAGCCGATGTTTCTAAACGGCTTAATTTTATATTTCTGACAACGTTGACCAAAGACTTTCGATGAATTCTAATCTATAAATTCAGTTTAAACGCGTCCTGTCCCAAGTTGGCTGTGATTTAGTACCCTTTCTGTACGAATCTTTCGGAAATCATGTGAAAAGAAGTAACGGTGAACGCGACCGATTTTTTCGTCACAAGTACAAGAATGGAATTATTATTGGAAGCCATCTTCTTAATTAAAGTACATTTATTCAAGATAGTCAGTTGTGTATATTTTTTTTAATCGTCAGCAAAGAAGTGCTCAGATGCATTGGACACAGAACAAGTCAAGTTGACGATACATCCATGGAGATCTGCACTTTTCCCAAATGATTCGATCTTCATTTTGAAGAGCTTTTCAGATAGTATTGTGATTGTAGAGAAGACATAGAATACATGTGACAGCTCTGAATTATCCGAAATTATCTAAATGAACTTGAACATGTGCTACTCCATGTAAGCTCTTTATTTTCCGTTCAGCTATTTTTCCAACTTTATTGCCAGTATGGGAAGACGTTCCAAAAATCCATTACATTTAAAGGAGAACATTTTAAAACTCGTCTATTTAATTATTTTTCGTTCAAAAATAAGATTTTTTTGCCCAAAAACAGACTTTTATGAAAAAATTGTAATAATTAATATGTATATTGGAATAACAAAATAACGAAAAAATGCATTAAAAAACAAAATACATTACATATGTTGTTTAACGAAATTCAAATTTCATGTTTCATTTTAATTTGTTTGTTGTAGATTAGAAAATCTTAATTTTTGGAGCTCAATACCTATAACAATTATTTCTGAATTATTGAAAATTGAAAAAAAATTAATGATTTTTTTATTTTATTTGGAATGAAATTTCTCAGAATCGACATTTGTTTAAAAAAATTATAATTCTTTCTTTTCTTCTTAATTATAATTCTTTCAAATAAATGTTAATAATAAAAAATAAATGTAAAATTTAAAATAAAAGTGTGTTATCAGTTTTATTGGTAAATGATTTAAAATTCCAGATTTTCAGAAGATTGCTCGTTACTTTTTTATGAAATAAATCTGACTTGTAGGAGAAATTAAACGAGAATTTTATGGTAAGTATTATTCATATCGGTTTATTGTTCATATTTTTGCTATAGACGATCGAATGAAATGAAAATGGGAGAAATCACTTTCGTGGAAAACTCATGTATTGACAACGAAATAATTTTTACCCCACGATTGTTCTATAAAGTGACTGATTTGGTTTTTAAATGTTTTTATTGGAAATTCTCTTAACTGAAACAATAGGATCCAGAAAAGAGGAAGTCAACTGGAATGTTTAAAAATCTGGACAATAGTACGACACTAGAATCTTTCTTTGTTGACGTAAATACAATGGAACATCCATCCTGACCGTTATACATAAATTGGATGAATCTGTAATAATTGTGCCCGAATAAATCTGTTGCAGACACATGAATACTTTAAAAAACAGTTTTCAGAAGTTTCTACCTTTTATTAGAATCGTAAATTATTTTGTATTTTAAAGAACTTATTGATATTGTCAAAAACTGAATAGATTTAATTTTATAATTTATGATGCTTGTGGGAGTTTAAATCTCGTTTTTCACAAAACTAGTATTTGCTTGACATTATTCGTCACTAATATTACAGATTTTTGAAAACTTATAGTTACCCAGAATGCATTACGAGCGGCTTGCAACACCACATCGCAACAAGAAAAAGAAGAGAATTGTTGTCAGATGGGTATTCTTAAAAATAACTGACTCATTTTGGTGTTACACGTGCATCCATGCATTGGAAAATCTAGAAGCCCTCTTAGGTCCCGAAACATCTAGTCTACAAGGTCAGTCAACAAATCTAGTCAACATGTTACCTAAAGATAGATTGCATTAGTCTTTTAATTGTTATCATTTTAATTTTTAGTTAAATAAAGAGGGGTATCGAATACACAACATCTTTCTTTGCAGAGCCACGAAATGAATCTTGCTGTATTTGGAACAATAAAATAGGGTATTGGTATATTTACACAACTTTTGAAAAGTTTGCTTGAATTTTGATGAGAAGATTACAGAAAATTCTTGAAAATAAAGTGACTAGAATTAGTAGCATGATAATCTCAACTTGCTTTCAAACCTAATTCTTTTCTAGCCAGTTTCACATTATGTCAAAAGATATCTATTTTATATATTCAATCGCGGATACAAAATGCAGCAAGAGCATTTATTATTATACTTCAATGGCACGATAGCCCCATGGAAGGCCAAGGCCTACCAGCAGATTCCGAAATACGATACAGGGTTGTCAATACTACTCCCTACAGACGTTGAACAGGGATCTACGATTTAAATTGGATTCCGAACCTCTACATCCATGATCCATGGCACAGACGGGAATAGCCCCCGTGACCTGCGGTACTGAGCGCCAGAGCGTTAGTCACTCGGCCATCAGGTCCGATTAACTATTATTTCTAAATAATAAAAACAAACAACATCCATGAAAAATTTCATCATTAATAGCATTTAAAACTTTTTTTTATTTAAAATAGACTCATGATGTATTTCTTTCTAATTGATCAAAATAATCACAGTTAAATATTCCCTTTATTCAGTTACAGGCAAAGTTAAAAAATGTCAATATGTAAATAACAAGAATTTAGAATATAACAAATTTAAATCCAATGTAATAGCACAGTATTTTAAAAAGTATAAAAACTACTGTTTTAACCAAGAAAATACATAAAAACAAATAAAAACAGCTCTTAATCTAGTTCACTCAAAACTAATTTATTTTCCATCTAATTATATTCGTTCATTTTTTCATTTTGTGAATATTATACATATCAGCAAAATCTTTGTTTTCAAACCTAATTCTTTCCTAACCAGTTTCACATTACGTCAAAAGAGATATATTTTATATATTCAATCCCGGATACGAAATGCAGAAATAACATTTATTATTATACTTCAATGGCACGACAGCCCCATGGTAGGCCAAGGCCTACTAGTAGCTGATGACCATTAAACTGTATATTCAAATACGAAATTTGGTTTTAAAAAATTGCATTTTTTACTTAGCTAAAAAAATATTAATCAGTATTTTTTTAATTCAGTACCAGACAAAAAAAGAATTATGGATTTAGTAAAAAATATTGGACTTTCGAGAATTATAAATTAAAGGACAAACATAAATCTCTTACTTTGTATATAAAGATAAAAAAGTTATATTTGATTTCGCATTTGTTTCGAGCAGTTGGTTGTCAGGACAACTCGCTGATTAAATAAAATAAAAAATGGATCATTCATTCATGGATATATAAGAGTTAATCGAAAGATTGTCAAAAAAACATTTACAAAGTTTGGAATAAAAAGGTATTATTAGATATTATTTACTTTTTCATATCTAAATAATTATCGATATTTATTCCCTAAAGTTTCTGCAATGATGGAAGATAGAGGCCAAATCGCAGTTTAGGGGGAAAAGAAATTTGGCAACATTTTTATTGTCAAACCAGAATAAGTCGCCAAATACCATAATTTTGGTCGCCATTTCTCGACGTAATCGCCATTTCTCAACTGAAAACATGTTTTCTCTCCGGACTTCGGGTTTTCGATTTTCTTGCATAACACGACTTGATGATCTTAATTGTTTTTATAATTACTAATAAATTTTGCTCACTTATCTATTACTTATATTTGTTCATTTAATATTATTTAATTATAATTTTCATAGTAATAACTCATTGTAAAATCACCTGGAAATATTTACTATCGACTTTCACTTATCGAAGCAGACTTCAAAAGCTCATTCAGCATGAATGCCAAATCTTTCCTCAAATACTTCCCCCAGCACAGCAGCGGGCTAGATTTTTAAGAACCAAGACATAAAATATTTTGTAATCAACTAGAAGAATCTTCTCCCTCTGAAAGCTTATAATTAAGGGTAACCCTATTGACACCACTAGGAAGGAATTGCAGAAAAAGCAGTACCCAGGCATGCAACTCCGGCCGAAAGGTGATACTAAACTAAAGAGTTTGCCTGCATGTGAAGCAGGCACATGTTTATTGCAAATTGTTTCCAAAGAAGTCGCAAATTGTTGGCCCAAGTAATGCTCTCCAATATTCATCTATTTCCGAAAACCCTCTTCATCGATAACTGCTTCGTGTGTAATTATGTATTGGTATGGAGACACATAACCCACTAATATTCTTAACATATTGCAGTTCATATGCAAAAATGACTCCAATGGGCTAAATATAAGATGATAGCAACTAAACTGTGGATGACCAGAGACAAATACTGTCAGATTAATTACGTTTCTAATTGCATTCCAATTACGCGTATTACCATAGTTAGAGGAAACACGGTGAGGGATGTGTTCTGGTCAAATTATCCAATCAAAATTCGGACTGTGTCCAAATATCCATGCAGATCTGTAGTGTATTTCTGTGATTGGTGTTGGACAACCAGGATGATGGCTGTGAATTATATTCCCATCCTGGACGATAGCGTTATCCGCGAGCTTTTTCTAGTATATCATGTAACATTTCAAATAAATCTAAATGTAAAATTTCCGATAACATATTTTTCCTTTTATTATACGTTATTTTCCAAAGATTCGACAATATTCCAAAAGTATTTTTTTTTTTTTTTTTTTTTTTTTTTGCTTTGCTTTGTTACTAAGTTAACTGATTCCTTACGTTACTGCAAGAAGCATCCAGAGCACATATTTCCAGCATGGCCACTTTACTTTACAGGCTACTAAATATTTTTAGTTGGGTATATATGTTTCAGAAATAACAGAGTAAATGCTGACTTTATTTTAGTCAATGAATGTCAGCCATGTGTGACTTTAAAAGTACATATAAATTAAATTTATAAATGCCTGACATCATAGATAATATTATTTTTAGATTGATCTATCCATTCACAGAGTGGATTCCATGGTAACACTATCTTCCTAATATAAATTCATCCTCTTATGAAGTGGAAGTTGAAATGTTAATAAACCCACATTCGTGTTTTGATACATTAAAGTTCTGGCTAAACAATGTGCAAATTTTCCCATTTTTATGTGCATGCTCTCTCGTGATAACGTAGTAAAAAAATTGTATCATTAAAAGATTATTGATTGGTTGTTTTATGGTGCATTACTTTTTTTTTCTAGTGGCTTTTTTATTTTTTATGTTAATGCTTTTCTGATATTTTTCATGAATTATTTAATAGTAGGACACACGCTAATAGGACATTACGTATTAACAAAAAAAAATACTTACGAAAAACTCATGAATAAAGTGATACAAATTGGGTTTTAATTTAAAGACTTTTAACTAATTAAACGTCGTAGTTATTTCTTAATACAAAGTGTTATTAAATTCTAACAAATTTAACAACAGCCATCGGAAAAACTTAGTAAAAAAATTCACGAATAAATTGCACAACATACTCCCAAATATACAATCTAAAATACTAGTATTAATCTTCTCCTTATATTGATAAAACTTCCTCTATATTTAATGTATAATATTTAAAATTATTGTATATATCGAAGAAATTTTCATAAGTTCTTTCAATTTAGATGATCTTTAAGAAAACTAATAAAAAATCCTGAGACCATATTTTAGCTAATTTGATCACATTTTCATCAGTTGTGTTTGTTTTATTATTGCTATATTGTTAAGCGGACCATACATTTTCAATGGCACAATAGTGTTTTTTATCTGCTTCCAGATCCTTAGGTCATTTAATAAAATTGTCAGTTTTGCTTTAAATTAAAAATAAAAAATAATATGCATCAATTATAAATCCATAAATTTCTATACTTATAATCTAAATCAACATTAATACAAATAATTTCTAAATCTGAGCGTAGTTAAAAACAAATATACAGTATATCCAAAGATTATTGCATATATTGCAAAAGTATGCTAAAAAACAAATAGAATATCTCCTCTGACTTCCAATATCTACAAAAATTTAATAAATTTCGATGTAAAATAGTTTTTCTGCTCGTAGTGTGCTCAGACTACATCATGGTAGGTATAGGTAATCATCTGAGCCTATGAAACTTTAAGTAGATACACTCCAGACCTGGTTCCATTGAATTCCAGATGGATGCTGATTTTTTGCCAGTACAAGCTTAAATATATTACTACGAACAACCAAAATATCTCATATCAAAATTTATTAACTTGAGTAGCTCAATTGTGAGTTGGGGCAAGCAATATATATGTATATTTCCACTATATATATCTCTCTCTATATATTTTTTATAATGTATTATTATAGAGAAAGAAACATTTATATAGAGAGACCAGAAGAGATCCACAATTCGTAGTGAGCAATAAGATTCCCCTACAAAACTGAATGCCATCAGACATAAGCAAACATTAGACAAGCATATGGTCTGTCAGCTATCACAAATATCAACATCATGTATATCAACCTTGCCTTGCCTCACCTCAAATCAATTTTGGCCCCATGTTCTTTTATGGACTAAAAAAAGATTTTCATCGAATTTCAGGTTTTAAAAATAAATTTTACGGGTTCGCTACCAAGCTTTAAGGTTTTTCAAACTCCAGAAGTTTTCATATTAATTTATCATAAACTGGTAAACACATAAATAATAGTTAGATAGCAACTATTGAATGTAAGTACATTTCCTCTTTACATTTCTCTGCCCTCCCCACTTAAAGTTCAACACGCAGTATGCTTTTCTGTTGGGACAGGAGTGTTTATGTCTAGACACTCACGTCACATTCCCAGCTTGAGCCTGGCTCAAACAGACTACACGAATAAGTGTATTTTTTTGTTGCTGTTGGTCATTTATCTAGAAATCTGATCAAAAATAATTATATTCAATGTAAGAAAAATCATTACATTCTTATGTGTCCTAAAAAGGAGTTAAATTTAAAGAAAACCAAAACTGAAATAGTTGAAACCAAGACTTTATCAAATAACTGTAATACTGAAAATGTTTTATTTATGACTTTAGCTCTATATTTTTACTTTATACTTTACATATACAATAGCTTTAGAGCTATTGTATATACATATATATATATATAGAGAGAGAGAGAGAGTCTCAAACTCTCTTATTTCAGCAATACAATAATTAGCGACATTAAATTAAAGCTTAACTGTAAACAAAAAATCATTCATGATTTTTTTTGGGGGGGGTAACGAATCCACAACCAATTTATGTGATGTTTATGAAGTAAAAATTTGTAATTTACAGAACTCTTCTTTTTTTTTTCATGGATATGTCAATATTATCAGAAAACAAAAATTGTGCATTAGTTCCTAAAGTAATTAATACTGCAACAATACACGAACTAAAAGACAAAATTTTTAACAGTATTTGTTTTAAATCGTAAAGATTTGGAAATTGATGATTTGCAATTAGGAGCTGAAGTTGCAGGCTTTTATATTAGCTGGTGTTTCAAAGAAATTGAACAACGGATTGTTTACAATCGAAAACAAATTTGGTTATACTTTAATTGGAGAGGAAAATGTGTCTTTTGAATTAATAAATTAAGAACAATCTGTATTACATGAGAATAATTTTTTTAATGTTAAACCCTGTGTACATCTTTGCATTCTATAAATTTCAGTATTAGTGAATTGTAGATAGTTGAGACTATTGATATCAACAATTCAGTACCAAAGCAATGGATCTACTCTAAAAAAATGAAATTCGGTCCTATCGTTCTCGTTGGGGAAGATTGCAATGAACGTCATAATTGTTCTCTTGGTAAAGTTGTAGATCTTCTTGGAAAACACGACTGAACTGAACGGGATCAAACAGAAAATTCACTCGAATGTTTTAACCAGACCTATTCAGATAATTTGTTTCCTTTGGAACTGTCATCTAATGAGGTTTTGATTCCTTTTTACAGGTTAAGACTGAAGCAATTACAGAACGACTTCCGATGTTCGTGGGACTTTCTCAATCACCAAATCCGGATGAAGTGTTCAAGTGCCTCAACGTTTTTCTTAATATTTCTAAAGACTTTTGACTACCCTATGATGAACATGGACTAAAATGGGGTAGGGACATGCTGGAAACTGTCCTCCATCAACTCGAAGCGAAGAGGTCGTTGAACTTCGTCTTTTGGCAAAGTGGCCCGGAACTTTACTATTAGTTTCAGTTTATGTTCTTGTCGATGTTTTGCGCGTTTCGTTCCTTTAGCACGAATAGCAAGACTCAAGTTAACAACAATTCAAATGTCGCCGGGGACAATATGAACATTTACTGCCAAAACCGGCGTGTTACATGAGTCTTCTACTCAACATGATTCGAATTTAGTCCAATACACTGAATTTAGTTTGTTTTTTCTAATAATATAAAATAAATATTAGACATTTAAGAAAAATATAAGACATAGTAAGAAAAATACAATAAGTGACATGCATAAGCCATCCATACTTAAGGAGTACAATTTAAAATTGAAATAATGACTCATGAGATTGTAAAAATATTAATAGAAATTAATTGCAGTTATGTAAGAATTTTTAATTCATGATTAATAAAAAAAAATAATTGAATTAAAGGATAAAATAAGACTATTAAAAATACCTTAAAATTGTTGATAAATTGCACTTGGGTTAAAAAAAACATTTCTTTACTGTTCTTTAACATTTCTTTATCCTTCTTTAAAACATTTCATTTCTTTAAACATTTTTTCTTTTAAGTTTAAATTAACATTTTCATATTTTTTAATAGAGATGCTTATTAGCTTTAAATCTAAAATTTTATTTTAGTTTTAGTTTTGATTTAAATTGTTTATTTTAGTACTATTTTTTTTCATAGATAACAAAAAAAAATTCTGTAGTTTTTATTTATAATCGTATATGTTTTTATTTATTATTATATTGGTGAAGTTTGTTAGGTTTAGGCCCCTCAGTGTGATCTTTGGATCAAAATGCGTCTCTTTTTAATACGCTTTTATTAGCTTCACCTGTATGTTTGTATGTATGTATGTATGTTTCTATGTTTGTATGTAACTCACTTTTTGGGCTCGATTTTGGGACTGATGGCGCCATCTACTGGCGAGTCAGTCAACTGATCCGCGATCGAATTGCGCTCTTCCTATTGGCCGAAAATTTCGGTGGGTAAAAAGTATGTAAACTTAGCGGATAACCGGCCAAGTGGAAAACAAAGTAAAAACAATTATACTTTAAAAAAACTAAAAAAAAAATATGCTTTTAGAGTTAATCAGACTAAAAGTAAAAAATAAATTAATAGTTTAAAAAAACTAAAAAATACGCTTTTAGAGTTAATCAAACTAAAAAGTAAAAAATAATTGTTAACATAAGAATAAAATGACTGACGAGAAAATGAATGTCACTGTTCTAAAAGCGTGGGATGCTTTGTATGACATTTTTAAACTAACTCTGCATTTCGGAATGAAACTAGTGAGAAATTATAACGATTGAT
Source organism: Caerostris darwini (assembly GCA_021605075.1). Lineage (NCBI taxonomy): Eukaryota > Metazoa > Arthropoda > Arachnida > Araneae > Araneidae > Caerostris > Caerostris darwini. Next base: position 15,339 of record BPLQ01010921.1, on the reverse strand, counting down.
ATCGAGCACCCCACGATTTTAGAACAGTGACATTCATTTTCTCGTCAGCCATTTTATTCTTATGTTAACAATTATTTTTTACTTTTTAGTTTGATTAACTCTAAAAGCGTATTTTTTAGTTTTTTTAAACTATTAATTTATTAGAGAGTAAGTTATAAAATAGTTCATATTTCAATTAAATTAATGAAAATAATTATTAGAATTTAATTTAATATATGTTGATTTGGAAAAGAAAAATAAATAAATCTAAAAAAAACTTAAAAACCGCTAGTTAAAGCAGTGATTTACAAATTTAAGAATTTAATCATTAAAATATTTTAATTTTATCATTGCAATCGAAATTCATAACCACCTGCCTAAATGAACTAATATACGAGGAAAGAATGATGAAAAATCATAATATCAAAAAAATATATATAAATTATGTAAAACTTTTTAATTAAATTGCGAAAAGACTTTACAAAAGTCTCCAAACTTCTTTATTTACATAAATTTTTCAAAACACTTTATCATAGTTATGCATCATTTTTATTATAAAATTTCCATAAATAAGAATATGAAAATCTCAAGGCAGCATAATATCGCGTAATTTTTTAAAGGAAAAGTTCTCGATTTAAAAACACATCTTTCATAAAAATAAAAAATTTTATATGACCACAGCTTTTTTAAGGGAAATTAACAGAAACAGTGTTTTATTTTTCTATCTGTGTATGCAATCCACTAAGAAAAGGATTTATTTCTTCGCCTAAAATATTTTTTTCTTTTGTTATAGAATATTATAATATTTTACTTAGATAAAAATCACGTGTTATCTCTTTCACTACCAATTGATACTGGAGATGACTGCTAATTTATTTAAGACTAAAAAGTTGCTCATCTACAATGCAACCATGTAATTTACATTCATAAATTTAAGCTATATTAAGAAACTTCGCAATCAAGAATTTTCTTTGGATTTATAAATCAAGAGTTAATTTGCAAAAAGTGGCATACATGAAGTGAATTTATATACGTGCGTGCGTGTGTTAATAGGAAGATAGTAATGGGGGTCTAAAGGATAGCTAGCTGGATTTCAGATCACATAATGTCAGTGAGTTGGAAAGTCATTCCATTGGCTTTAAAGAGGTTTGGTTTTGTTTGTCGCTCTACGATCATCTTGTGCACACGAGGGCTAAACAGACAGGGACCTACAGTTTAATGTTGATTTCAAATCCCTAACAAACATCCATTCCGCCGCCAGGATTCGAATCTGAAATCATGTGGTACCGATGGCCATAGCGCTAGCCATTTGTCTATCAGACCCTGGGGGTAACGCTGAAAGTACAAACTTCTCAAATGCTAGCGGCCTGATGACCAATTGGCTATTCCTTTGGCCTTCGGTACCACAGGCTTTCAGGATTCAATCCTGGCGGCGGCATGGATGTTTGTGAGTGGTTCGGAATCCATATTAAACTGTAGGTCCCTTTCTAATTAACCAAAGTGTACCCAAGTTGATCGCAGAATACTTGTTGGAATGCATGCGCCAAATTGAGTTGTCATTAAATGTTTCACTTTTTTAATGGTAATTGTAATCTTTTTTCCTTGATGAATCGGTTATTCAAAAATGGACAGTATATCATCATAATCACTATAATATCGCTCAGTTGACTTAATAACTAGGTGGTAACTAATAGATGGAAAAAGAATTAAAACTATTAAAGGAGAATTTAAGTCCGAAGAATGAAATTCATAAATGAATTTAGTGGTATAATGTTAAATACATTAGAGAGTTTTTGCATACCGTACGTTAGTTACCGTAGGACGTCCGTTAGCTTTTTCTCCCTAGCTCGCATGCTCATAGAAAACTGAGCATGCGAGCTAGGGAGGAAAAGCTAACGGACGTCCTACGGTAACTAACGTACGGTATGCAAAAACTCTCTATTATTTATTAAACCAAATTAAAATATTGGAAAGAAGCAAGTTCCACCAGAATCTTTCTAAAAATATATTCATAGGGAAATTTTTAAGAAACTGAAAGATAGTCTCATAACTAAATCTAAAGGCAAAAAGGGGCACAATATTCAAGATAGTATCAATCAATACAATATCAAGACAGTATAATACTGGAAAATCTTTATCACTAGACCACGTAAAGAGGCGGTTGCCAACTTTAGATTAAAAACAGGACACGATTGTCTTACGAAACACCTTAACAGGATAGGTGTCCTCGCCTCGAACATTTGCCCAATATGTAGAGCTGGAACAATGAATTCAGAACATCTTTTGAAATGTCCATGACTGAACAGGGGGCCAGGAACTTCATGGACTAAAATAAAATGTCTAGCCCCTTTATTTACTCTCTCCCCCTTTCACTTTATTGTCGATTGCTGTATGTTTGCTTTGTTCTGCTTGTTCCTTCTTTATGTATGATCCTTATTGTAATGGATTGATTTCCAATAAAGCCATATGTTACAACAACAGATGAAAATTTAAAAAAATATATATTTCTGCATGAGGAAAGAAAAAAATGTAAACAAACATTATGTACCAAAATATTATATAAATTATGAAAATAGTTCATGGATAATAAATTTTCAGATACAATGATTGATACTCTGAATGTAAATTACACTATTTACCCAGCATTAGTCCCAATATCCAATAGATACACCTGTTGGAAAGAACTCTTTGCAATCAATGACGTTCAAGGTCAAGTTAAACATTTCGTGTATTCCTACTCCTCACTCTTCTGAATGATTTAGTGCTGCGTGAGTTAATATTACATTTAAGAGCAGATTTTTTGAGAGGGCGCGTTTAGTATACATACAGGCTGAGCAAATGTATTTTAAAAGACCTTAATTAATTACTATTCATGGATCTTTTATAAATTTCAATTAATTTATAACCGACTTTTACTATTTGCATATTAAAACACTTTTAAAAATAAAAAAACGAAGAGTTTTTGCATGCAATGTTTATTTATGTGACATTACATTAAACTATTTTGATTTGTTTTTAATTTAATACTAAAACTTTATAATTATAGTTTTCCTTACAGTATATGCTTCGATAGTTTTCAGAAAGCTAATTTATATGGTTTTTAAAAGAAAAAATATGGACTATTCACATATTTAAAATTTTGTATTTATAAGCTACATTGACATAATTCGTGATTGAAAATGATTGAGACCACAACAAAAAAATGTACAGAAAGGATCTTCAGAACTTATATGAAAAGGTTTTCTCAATATCAATAAGATAAAATAAAATTTGATAGTCGTTACAATTATTTTTTCTATAACTTTACTCATTCACGAATCATTTACTGTATGTTTCAATTATCTTGCTAACAAAATCAATAAGCATGTAACCCTATTTTAAAGATCATTGCGTTTTTCATTAATTAAAATTTTAAACCAGGAATTAAAGAATAGAGAAATGGAATAAAGTATTATTAAAACTGATTACTTTTGCATTTTTAAATTAATTCTTTCTCCTTATTAAAAAAACAAATTTTAACGAAGATTTTTAGATATCATTGCGAAATTTTTTTTTAAGTATGTAAATATTTGTGGAATTTTAGAATAACTATTTGTTGTTTGATTAATTTTTATTTGGTGTTCAATACTATGTCAGAACACCAAATTTACACTGTACAAAAAGAAAAGCTAAAAACACTGTCATTGGTGATGAATATATTGACAAATTAGTGACCTTAAGACAAACTTGGTGACTAGGCCAACAAGTTTAACAATGTATTTATCGGTGTTGGCGACAGATCTGATGGAAGAGACTAAGAACTTAGGATTTGACAAAGTAAGGAACTATTACAGAGGTATTCACATATAAAGTCAATGAGGACATCATGTTCGTTTTTTGCATGTTGTAATTACTAAGGCATGGTACTTAAAGTCTTAAGCATGGTCATGGTACTTAAAAGACCTTAAAGTACCTGGGGGTATATATATATTATACTTAATAAAACCCTTATTTCATTTATATAGATGTGTTTGTGTGTATCTATTTATATGATTAATTGTTAACAAAAATGTTTTCTTTAAAAGAAAGCCTATTCTTTTTTATAAGAATTATATATATGTGCACAAAATATGTACACATGGGTATTTAAATTAAAAAGAGTATTTCATTTTAGGAATTCAATTTAATTTAAAATGAGATATTGGATCACTATTTATATTAAAACATACAAATATACTGTTTCAATAAAATACTTGATTATATTGAAGTAAATTTCGAGATATTTTATTTCAGTTTTATGCTATCTGACATAAAAGTGAATAGTGTTTTATATATATGTTTAGGTGTTTTTCCTTTGCAAATAAATCCTCCTTAAAAAATGAAGAAAGAAAATGGGCCACAATTTCAAATATTTTTTGTTGATTTTAGCAAAAATGAAAACAAATTGTACAATAAAAAATTGCATGAACTGTAGGAGAAAATCAAACATAAAACATCAATGAATTATTTAGCTGAATCATTCCAAACAACATCTGTATGGCTCAAATACCTGATTAGTTTTTTTTCAATCAAAGTCTATTCTGCTTCAAAAAAAGTTTGTCCGGTTGTTTGTTTTGCTTTACAGGAAAGAAAAATAAGTGCCTGATGGTAAATTACTCGTGAAATGGGCGATATAAAAACAGGAATCATTTAGAACTTGTCATTTTTGAAAAAGAACTACTTGTTTTGCTGTGTGCTTACTTGTTTTTCAAAAACACTTTGTGCGACATTTTTTTTATAGATAGTAGGTGAGACTTTTTGCATTTACCAGTTTAAAAGTTTCCAATATCAAATCAGCAAACATTATAAAAAGAGTAATTTAGTAAAAGAAATACTTATTTGGGTTTTTTCTTTGCAAACAAATCCTCCTTAAAAGTAAATAAAGAAAATGGGCAACAATTTCACATACGTTTTGTTGATTTTCGCAAAAATGGAAATAAATCGTACAATAAAAAGAAAATTACGTGAACTGTAGAAAGAAATCAAACACAACAATGAATTATTTAGCTGAATCATTCCAAACAACATCTGTACAGTTCATATACCTGATTAATAGAAAAAAAGTTTGTTATGCTTAAAAGAATGTTTGTCCAGTTGTTTGTTTTGCTTCAAAGGAAAGAAAGATAAGTGCCTGATGGTAAATTACGTGTGAAATGGAAGATATAGAAGCAGGAATCATTTAATTTTTGACATTTTGAAAAAAGAACTGTTGTTTTGCTTCGCGTACTTATTTTACAAAAACACTTTGTGCAAAATGTTTTTATAGATAGGTGATATTTTCTGTATTTACTAGTTTAAAGGTTTTCAATATCAAATCTGCAAACACTATAAAAATGAGCAATTTGGTAAAAGAAATACTTATTTGGGTTTTTCCTTTGCAAGTAAATCCTCCTTAAAAGTAAAGAAAGAAAATGGCCAACAGTTTCACATTCTTTTTGATGATTTTTGAGAAAATAAAAACAAATTGTCCAATTAAAAAATTAAGAAGAAATAAGTTGGAAGAAATCAAAGTCAAAACAGCAACGAATTATTTGCTAAATCATACCAAACAAAATCTGTTTGGCTTATATACCTGATTGAAAGAAAAAAAAAGTCTGTTATGCTTAAAAGAATGTTTGTCCAGTTGTTTGTTTTGCTTCACAAGAAAGGAAAACAAATGTTTGATGGTAAATTATGTGGGAAATGGAAGATATAAAAGTAGGAATCATTTAGAGCTTGTCATTTTTGAAAAAAAAATGCTTGTCTTGATTTGCTTACTTGTTTTTCAAAAACACTTTGTGTGAAATTTGTTTATAGATAGGTGATACTTTTTGTATTTACTAGTTTAAAGTTTTTCAATATCATATCAACAAACACCATAAAGAGAGTAATTTAGTAAAAGAAATATTTATTTGGGTTTTTTTTCTTTGCAAATAAATCCTCCTTAAAAGTAAAGAAAGAAAATAAGCAACAATGCCACATAATTTGTGTTGATTTTCGAAAAAATTAAATTAAATTGTGTACGAAGAATTCTATGGACTGTACTAAGAAATCAAACACAAAACAACAACAAATTATTTAGCTGAATCATTCCAAACAATATCTGTATGGATTATATACCTGATTGATAGAAAGAAATAGTCTGTTATGCTTAAAAGAATGTTTGTCCAGTTGTTTGTTTTGCTTTACAGGATAGAAAAATAATTGTCTGGTGGTATATTACGTGTTAAACGGAAGATATAAAAACAGGAATCATTTAAAACTTGACATTTCGAAAAAGAACAGCTTGATTTGCTTCGCTTACTTGTTTTTCAAAAACAAGTAATTTTTTTTTTATAGATGGTTGAGATTTTCTGTATTTACTGGTTTAAAGGTTTTCAATATCAAATCAGCAGACACTATAAAAAAAGAGTAATTTAGTAAAATAAATACTTACTGTTCTTCCAATAATAGCGAACCAAAATAAGCGCCGATATCAGAAAATCAATGATAGGAAGGAACTTAGAAACTTTGAGTGAAATAACCACCGCTAAGACTTCAACCACAAATTTCTTAGACTTGCACGTTTAAAGACATTTTGTTCCTGTTTTTCTTTTTTTTTTTTTTTTTTTTTTTTTTTTTTTTTGCTGAACTTTCTTAAACTACGCAGTCCATAAGAGATTCGTGTCACATCATAATGATATCCTGAGATTTTTTCCCTGTAGAACCTTATGTAATCTGGATTTATTAATATAAAACACTATATTCTCCCTGATGTACTACTTCCTTTCAAAGGAGCTATTCTGAATTGGGATCACGCTACCCTCTAACCTTGAATTTCAATTTCACCTTGTTGATGCAGTACTATATTCAACTAATTTTATTGCCTTTCACAAGATGCAAAAAAGAAAATCCCCCATTTTTCAAAGAAATAAAATACTTCTATTTATAAATTTAAATGCTTATTATACAGTATATATTAATACACTATTAAATTATTCATTGATTGCTTATAGTGTTTTATTGCCATGGGTATTATATAGTGTATAATACACTATTAAATTTTTTAGTGATTATTATATCATCATCATCATCATTGGCGCAACAGCCCCATAGTGGGCAAGGCCGTCTGCTTACTGCCACATTTCGAGACAGGAGAGTTTTTGTTTTATCGAGTAGGGTTGCCAGTCCTACGTCCAACACTCTATGGTCATATTATATGGTCGGGACCTACAGTTTAAAGTGGATTCCGACCCATTACAAACATCCGTGCCACCGCCGAGTCTCGAACCCGAAACCAGTGGCACTGAGCGAAAGTCACTCGGCCCTCAGGCCCCGATTATTATGTAGTTTTATTAATATTTTTTTTCTAATGCAGCTGGCAAACACTTAGACAGCTATCTTTGATGGTTTAAGGCAAGCGCTGCACTGACGTTACTCACTTAGTACTACCGAGGGGCTGTGTGTAGCTTGGACGAGGAGTAAAAATACCTCCGCAACGCTCTACGATCCTGTTAGACAGGGACCTACGGTTTAAAGTGAATTCAGAACCACTACAAACATCCGTGGCACCGCCGGGACTCGAACCCAAAACCTGTGGTACTGAGCGCCAGAGTGCTAGGCCACTCTGCCATTCAGAGCCTCATTATGCGTATTATATAGTGTATATTAATGCACTATTAAATTATTGATTGATTATTATATCATCATCATTGGGGCAACAGCCCCATAGTGGGCCAAGGCCGCTGCCTACTGCTAGATTTCGAGACAGGAGATGTTTCCGTTTTATCGATAGGGTTGTCAGTCCTACTCCAACGCTTTACGGTCATATTAGATCGGAACCTACAGTTTAAAGTGGATTCCGAACCATTGCAAACATCCGTGGAACAGCCGGAATTCGAACCCGAAGCCAGTGGCACCGAGCTACACAGCATTAGTCACTCGTCCATCAGGCCCCAATAATTATATAGTATTTTATTAATATAAAACACTATATTCTCCATGATGTACTACTTCCTTTCAAAGGAGCAATTCTGAATTGAGATCACGCTACTCACTAACCTTGAATTTCACGTTGTTGATGCAATACTATATTCTATTAATTTATTGCCTTTCACAAGATACAAAAAAAAAAACCACGAACATTTTTCAAAGAAATGCAAAGAAATAAAATGCTTATATTCATAAGCATTAATGCGTATTATGGTCATGCGTTTTATTGCCATTTTATCAAATGCATAATCATGCTAAATTAAATTTAACTACATAGAAACACATGAAATGAGAGTTTTTGGTTAGTTCTTGAAAACGTGACTATTTTTTCATGATCAAAGTTAGATATTGAAATAACTTGTCTTTAAATTTATGTTAAATGTATTCCACGGTTACCATGAAAATAGATTTTTAAGGAATTCAAAATCTGAGTTTTCTTTAAGAATAAGATAATTAAAGTAAAATAACAAAGCAAACCAGTTAACAAAAATAGCAAACGCATAGCAACTATTAAATGATCATCTATTAAAAAAATCTTTTCAAAAACATTTTACTCACATTAGGCATACAATCTTCTCGAAAGAATGAGTCTATATATATATATATATATAGATAGATAGATAGATAAACACTTCACAAAATTCGTAGTTTCCGAAATGGTCCGAAAATAATGTTTTCCTTATAATGATGTAAATATATTTGGAAAATAGCCCTCATATACCGCTATACACATGATGAGAATAGAGAGTTTTTGCATACCGTACGTTAGTTACCGTAGGACGTCCGTTAGCTTTTTCTCCCTAGCGCGCAAGTTCATAGGAAACTGAGCATGCGCGCTAGGGAGAAAAAGCTAACTGACGTCCTACAGTAACTAACGTACGGTATGCAAAAACTCTCTATTGATACTGATTCGTGTCGGTTCAATTTATTGGCTGCTCGTAAGACATATCAGAAGTATAGGTAATTCTATTAATGTGATTCGATTGTTTATATAACAGCAATGAGAAAAATATAATCATTCTCAGCACATATGATCCCTCTAATTCCTGAGATTTCCACCATCATATCAGGAAAAAATATTTTCCACACATTAAATTTAAATTCCGTATGTCATCGTAAATTTTTCCTGTTAACTAACGTCTTCAATAAACCACAATAGAGAGTTTTTGCATACCGTATTTTTATAATACGGTATTTTTTTTCTCCGTAGCACGCATGCTCATAGGAAACATTATTACAGATACGCATGCGCAATTTCCTATGAGCTAGGGAGAAAAAAAATACCGTATTATAAAAATACGGTATCCAAAAACTCTCTAATATCAAAATTATTTTATAATCGGCTATCTTTCCTCCTGTTATTACTTTTATCTCTCCTGTCTAAGCTTAAGTTGCCAATTCTAATTTAAAAATTCTTGAAGCTTTTTAGTAAGCTGTACCATCTCTCAAAGTTTATGACCGTTGAATTACCCTGTATATATTCTCCAATAAATATATTCGTTTTTTAAAAAAGCGACCATAACCCCACCCCACCAGGAGAAATCGTTCATTAAACTCGAATTCTCTATATAATTGGTCTGTTAATGGGGCAGTAATGTACAACATTAAAAATGTATGAACATTAAAATGTAAAAATGTTCAATAAAAAGGTTAATGATAAAACAATTCGCTAAGTATTTCTTCAAGTTAAATATTAGAGAATATTCTTGATTTAGTTTTATTTTTCCATGGATATATGGTATCTTATATATCTTAACAGGCACAAATTGTTTAAATTTTTACCTAAATTTACTTTTAAGTCACACAATAGTAAATTGGTTTGGTTTGTCGCTCTACAGTCATTTTATGCACACTTTGGGCTAATTAGGCCTTTCTACTAGTAGAAAAATCATAAAATAGATCATCAATATCATTACAAAATAGTTTTTAATTAGTTTCACACAAGATAAATTTATTGATGATAATACATTCAATTCAAAACATGATGCTGTTATTAACAAATAAGCATTTTTAGCAAATCAAATGAATTACTTGAAAATTATGAATTTTAATATATATATATTCCGTTCTTGAAATTGGATCATGTGTACTATAATCATTAATATTTGTTTTACAATAATGACAAAAGTTGAAAAGCTCTTGAACAAGCAAAAAAAAAAAATCAATGATAACATTAATATGTCAATGATCTGTTTATCATTTAGCTGACACAAATACAAGGAAAAGTGGCAATTTTCCATTTAAATCAGGACACCACATAATTGTTATTTATATTTAGAAACATATGATTGTCAATAATCCCTCATATGTTGTTAATGATAAATTTAAAAAGAAAATCAACTTGATAACAAATCCTAAAAGTTTCAGACAAAATAATATCAGCACATCGAGAATTAGGTTAAATGCTGTTAGAATGTATTGCATGGGTATATTTAAATTCTAAGAGAGATTCAATCTTAAATTTAAATAAGAGATTTTTTTTAAATCATTTTTATTTTGATGCCCACATAAATTACTACCAACAAAAGATAACATCAGTAGCATGTATATGTTTCAATAATCTTTTTTTGCTGTTACAAAAGCAATGAAACTACCCTGAGTACAATTTGAAGATGATAACTGGCCTGAATTTCTTTGTTTTGTAAAAACTATTTAAATTTAAAAACACCTCATGCGATAAAAATAAGACTTTTTTATTATAAAACTGAACTAACATAACCACCAAAGCATGACTAGCATATGTTATACCTCCGTAAAAGAATAAGTTTGTTCACTCTAAATGGTATTGCCTCTATTTGCTCTGCTTTAAAGAGATTTGTATTTCACCTTCAAATTTTTCTACTTTTGTTAAAAGACCGCCTACATAAATTCCCAAATTGCCACAGATTTATGGACGACTGTTTTTTTTAAAGAACTGCGTAAATGTTTTACTAAGGTAATCGTTGTGTAATTATTTCGCCATACTCTGCAAACTTCGTCGTATTTACATACAAATGACCTGCTAATAGCCCTCCACGCAGACTCCACGAGTAAAGTAGTTACAGATTAGCTATTCTTTTGCTTTTAATGTCTCATTCAGTAAGATTTATACAACAAAAACCTTATTTGGGCCTGTGAGATCCTAGTAGCTGGATAATTTAGCTTTTTGCGACGGTTCACTGAATGGATTAAAGAAAAAAAAAAACAGATGCATCACCAACGTTTTAATACGTTGTTTTATTTGCATTTGCCGAAATTCTCACGTTATAATCTTCTAACTAAGCCTGAAAAATAGATTCATATAATTCTAAAAGCAGCAAACCGTCAACAGTTTCATAGGCTTATTTGATTATGAAATTGTGTAACTCTGAATTGTTTATTGATGTTGTAATCAGTAGTTTATAGATTAAAATACGTTTACTCTTAAGATTCGACCTAGAATTTTTGGATGAGATACGACGAGGTATTATATTATATCGTAATATTAAAATTTAACCAACCTGAATCACCTTGGAAACTATGTGATTCCGGCTATAAATTTAATTTGATGACGTTAGGTTAAAATTAAACGTTTTATTACTTATTAGGAACGATATAAAATACAAATGCCTTGTTTAATCTTAAATATGAATATAATCAACAGTTTAATTGAACACTATAGAATATCTGTTTTCTGTTCTATAGAATATCTGTATAACTGTTTTATCCCAATTTTTTTATTCCACTTGGTCGACAGCAACATCTAGACCAAGTCCAAGAACCCGTGTGGTCTCATGAAAGGAGGGAAAAGGTGGGGGCAGCTTCTGTTGTGATGGAGCACCTGTAGATAGAAGTTTGCTTCGGCTTTGTGTCGCTGAAAGAGGAGGGCAGTGCTATCCGGGAGAATTTTCAGGTGGAACTCCCCCTCATTTGCATATCGTATGAGAAAAAAATCCGAGAACTCCCACCAGGTAGTGCGATTAACTAGGCATGAAGCTAAACGTCACAAATGTCATTGAGTCTCCTAGATTTTTGAAACAGCATCTACAACAAAGCAGCCATTGAATTGAACCTCGCTCTAATGTTCATCAGGAACGTGCGTTGCCACTGCGCCACGAGTCCTGAATAATTGCTGTTGTAATTTTTAATGTCTATATCAAGGTAAAATACTTATATATCCTTGATATGCGGTAAACTATGTTGTACATTGGTTTATACGCAACATTAAATCTAAGAAACTATATCAAATGTAAGACCATTTACAAATAATTACAACGCAATTATATATAATACTTATATTATTATATTAAACGTTATAGTTATTATTATTATAACGACCATAGTTACAACAGCAGTTATCACAAAGACTTTCCATTTTTTCAATTTATTATGATTCACATGTACGACTATTCTCATTTACATTAAATACATAACCTAAAACTTTCTGATTCTCTGCTGAAATAAATTCTTGGAAAAAAGCTGAAAATTTAAAAGAAAATTGTGTCCAGAAATCAATATTACTAAACACAGCATGTTTAATGTGCCTGAAAGAAAATAAATTGTTTAATCCTAACTTCATTAGTTTTGAATATCAAAATGTTGTCTGGAAGAAAAACAGAATGGCCAATGCCATATAATTTAATTGGATATAAGGAAGAATTAAATAATTTGATGTATGTATAAAATAATATTGTAGAGCAAGAAAAATACATAATGAGAAAGACCATATTATTTAAATAGTTATATAAAATAAATTTAATGTGCATATAAAATAATTAATAATTTGTTAATGGTTACATTTTTAATAGTTTAATAGAAATCTAACGTGAAATTTCCAGCTTAAAGATGAAAAAAAAAATTAATTAAAAATTATCAGTTTATATCAGAATTAACTTAAAGACCAGAACATTGCAATATAACACTGAACCTATTTACTTACAGAAAAAACTACTTAAAAATTGTTCTATATTCAACATTGTTTAGCCTTGTGTCTCATATGACAACCATATGCATAATCATTTATCATTATAACCAAACTCTCTGATTCTTTTTCTCACAGAAAAAAGGATTTTCGAAATCTTATAAATTAATAAATCTTATAAAATTACTTCAATTACATCGCTTAGGATCAATAACACATTAATTTTACTTCGAAAGGAAAAACCCAAGTACCACAAATATAATTGGACAAAAGTTTCTTTCATCAAAAATCGATACAGAATTTGAATTAAAATGAGCAGCTTGTATTGTAGTATTTACTAATCTATCTCATTCGATAATTAGAGATAATGATCCGTTTTAAAATGTAATTTTATCCACCATTGTGAGATAACGAACCTTGTAAACCATTGCAAAAAACCGAGAACAGAAGTTTCCATTGTTTTAGTGCGACAGAAGAACAATAGATCTCTGCTGCCCCTAGCGGCATCGAATTGAACTGCAAGTGACCTATATATTGACCTCCAGTGTCTTACGTGAATAAAACAGCCGTGTAATGAGAGATAATTAATTATCGATGTTGTAATGCCGTTAAAGATAAACAATTAAAAAGGGAAGCATGGATGGCAGCTGTTACTTTTGTTTTTGCGATAACAATTGAAGGCTGATTCTTTATTTCGAACGTGAAAAGCCTCGAAGCGTTCTGAGGTTGTATTGTTTTTGGATGTCAGACTTTTCAAATGAATCGGTGTTCAAAAAATTCTAGACTTATGATGATTCGAGTGAGGATAATTCCTACTTATGACAACACAAATTTACGATTACCATAATCTATTAAAAATTGTTCTATTTAGCAAGTTCATGCAGAAATCGCAACCACCTACAAGCTGTGCAGTATTGCAGTATAAGTAAATATTATTATTAAACGCATGCCCTATTTATTAAATAAATAAATGCATTCATTTACTGGATAGGAGGAAAGGAAATAGTGTGCTAAAAGATATATGTTGAATAAAAATCAACTGTTTTCTATACGTAAATAGTCAGAACATTGTATTGCAATATAAACAACTTTTTTTTTTAACTCTTTATCAGAAAATCATTTTCGGTAGTTCAGTAATATGGTTTCCATGCTTTTACCCTTTTATTGAGAGGAAATACATCCCAACTTTTTCTTATTATAATAAAACTATGTGTTGTAGTATTTTGATAAACAAAAGTACAAATATTAATGCAAAAAAAGATAAAAGAAACATATTCGGTAGGAGAAAAAGAAGTAGTTTGCATAAAGCATATGAAAGATATGTGTTGAATAAAATACAATAGTTGCGACAATGTATTGCAATATACAGGTCTTCAAGTAAACTCTCATAATAATATACAGGTCTTCAAGTAAATTCTCATAATAATATACAGGTCTTCAAGTAAATTCTCATAATAATATACAGGTCTTCAAGTAAATTCTCATAATAATATACAGGTCTTCAAGTAAATTCTCATAATAATATACAGGTCTTCAAGTAAATTCTGATGTAAATCAATAACTTACTTGAAGACTTGTATATTGCAATGCAATAACAGGTATTGAAACATAAACAATTTTTTTATATGTAAATAGTTACAATATGGTATTGTAATAAAAAGGTCTTCAAGTTAATTCTGATGTAAATCAAGAATTTAATTCTTTTTTTATTTGCTTGATTTTAAAAATTTCAAGACTGGTTTCTGTTAAATTCGCAACTATTAAAACATAACTATTTATGAATTATACGTTATTTTATATGTACATCAAAATTATTTTATATACTTGTTTAAATTATATATATTTTTTTTCTTTATTCATTTTTCTCAATTTGCATAAAAATTATTTAATTATTAAATTAATATACTTAATCAAATCACTCTGAAATATATTGGAAGTTGTAGCTTTTGTGTCTAATCATCAGTGTCCTGCAGCGGGGGAAGGACATCCCTTGAGTAATCTATTCATGGAAGGAGGGAAAGAGTGGGCAGCTTCTGTTGTGGTGGGACACCCGTAGGTAGAAGTCTGACTTGGCTCCATATCGCTGAATGAGAAGTGCCTTCAGGGAAGACTTTTACAGGGTACTACCCCGCATTTGCTTATCATATGGAGAGAAAAAACAGGAAAACCCTTGGTAGGTAGTCTGACTAACGAGGCAAGATGCTGAACAACCCAAACGCCATTGAGTCCCCAAAGTTTTGTTTTTTAAACAGTATCTATAAAAAAACGCCAGCAGGCTGAACCTCAACCTTAATGCTCTCCAGCGGCGCCAGTTGCTACTGAGCCACGAGTCGGGCGTATTGGAAGTTAACGATAGAGTAAATATGTGAGATCAATCAGCAGAACATTTAATTAAATACTAATTTCTTCATAGTCTTCATAGTTTTTCAGAGTCAAATTCTCAAATTCAAAGTCTCGCTGATATTGACGCCCGTTTTTAACGTCAGAAAAACAGATTTTTCTTTCCGAGAGGA